>JANUYF010000006.1:11170000-11770000 GCA_026167975.1 Phrynosoma blainvillii | reverse complement strand
TCCAAAAAGAAACCCCCTTAAATCACAAAGCCTTTTTGCAAGTTCGGACTTTAGTGCCTTCCATTTTTCCTGCGCCACCATCCAGTTAAGCCTCCCCCAAAAAACAAATTGGAAAAAATACAGCTGATCAAGACACAATATTCTGCCTTTCCTCCAATGAGCTCATAGGAACTTAGCTCTTCTCTCCTCTACTTTAATAACCTTATGAAACTGGCCATACCTAGTCCAAGGAGTTTAACACACGGGAGGCTAGGCACCCAAATCCTGTGGATAAATGGGGTTTAAATCCTGAGAATATCCCACAAAAGCGGGATTGTTTTCAGACACGTCGGGCTAATTGAGCATTAACCCGTGCAGAAAGTGGGCAAAATCGTGCTGCTTTGTACTTTCGAGATTTTCCCGAAAGTAAAAAGCGGCGCAATTTTGCAACTTTCTACATGGGTTAATTTCACGTTAATGCTCAATTAGTCTGACATTGTCTGGACACAATCCCATTCTTGCAGAATATTCCTGGATTTAAATCCCATTTATCCATGGGATTTGGGTGCTTCCCTCCCATGTCATAAACTTCCAAGGTATAATAATAATAATAAAATAACAAAATTTAAAATTAAAAGGTGAGTTTCTTGGCACAGTGGAGATCTGAATCTCTCATGTCTGAATGCAACATTTTAATGCAGGATTTCCACAGTTCCATGGAACCCCAGGGTTTGATGAGAGGTTGCTAGTGGTTCTACAAGAGCTTGTGTTTGGAAAAAATAAATTTTGACCTGTAGGGTTTTTTTTAATGCAGGGATTCCAATTTCAATTTCTTTATTACGGTCATACGGCCAGCACAAAATTACAATAAAACACATCTTAGTTGTATACAATAGTTTCTTGCAGAACAATTTGTACAAAGACAGAAATAGGACAATATCTAAACACCATGATAACTGGAAATTCTAATAGCTTTAATAAGGTGACCTCATACATAACTCCAAGCGTATGATACTATCCCTAGGACACTTTGGTTCAATAGCGACAATCATTTCCAATGCAGGGATTCCCTTAGATGTGAAAACCATTTCAAGTGTTCCTCTTGGGTAAAAATGGTTGAGAAAGGCTACTCTAATCACTACATTACATGGATTTTTCAGGACTGACAAGCATTTGCCGGCAGATCCTATAGTTCAGTGGTAAAATCCATGCTTTGAGTTCATGAGGTCTCCATTTTGACCTTGCATCTGCAGCTAAATTGTCAGTCAGCAGGCAGTGTGGAAGACTTCTGTCAGCGATATGGGAAAGTCATAGCCAGACAACATTGGGTCACATGAATAAATAGCCTGACCTAGTAAATAGCAGTTTTCTCTGACTAACTGGGGTTATATAGGTCACAGACCAAACTAACCTAGAATAGACAGATTCTGGTTTGGAAGGTAAACATAGCAAGGACTGTGCCACAGTCTGGACTCTAGGTAGTGAGGTATGGGGTACTAGTTCATTCGGACTATATTAAAAGATTCTGATACTGACCATGCTACAGCAGTTGTCACAACTAGAGGAGCAAATCTATCAAGGTACTGCTCCCCACTCCAAATCCCATTCTTGCTTTGGTGCTCTAGTTCTACATTCATTGCAAAGTATTTAGGGTCTTATTGCTGCTCCTCAAAAAGGCAGCAGGGTCATTGACAATACTGTGCAACAGCAGCTGCAGCAGTAACAACAACAAAATGTGGGAAATATACTTCTTCTACTCAAGGTCTGGAGTAGGGGAACTGCACATTGAACCCGGTCACAGGAGATGTGAAAATTAAGATTCTAAACCAGCAGAGCTGCTTATTTATCTTTGGAAGGCCCAGTGACACAGTGTCCCACTTCTCAGAAATCTCATTTTAAGAAGCTGTTCAAGACGAGGACTTTAAAAAAAATGGTTAGCCCTACTTGAAATCTTAGAGACAGTCTAGAAGCCATGGCATACAACTTCACAGAGGTATACAAAACCCAGTTCCTATAAATGAACATAAGAGCTGCCATGATGACCAATGGCCTATCTAGTTTAGCATTCTGTTCACACAGTAGCCAACTAGCTACCTATGGGAAGCCCAGCAACAAGATGTAAATGCAAGTTACCCCTCCCCTCCTGCCATCTCATCTTTAATAAAAACTGGTATACAGAAGCATTCTGGTATAGATATCAGAGATGGTATATCTCAAACCCAATTAACAGACACCAATGGCCCTAACCTCCTTCCAAACTGGCAGCCATCATACTAGCCACTGTATTCCCTATTACCATGTACAGATGTGAGAGCTGGACAGTCACGAAAGATGATAGGAAGAAAATCAATGCATTTGAGAGAACATGGTGCTGGAGAAGAGTGCTGAGGATCCCATGGACAGCCAAAAGGACAAAGAAATGGGTCCTTGAGGAGATCAAGCCAGAAACCTCCCTAGAAGCCAAGATGACCCAACTGAGGCTGTCGTACTTCGGACACATCATGAGAAGGGAGGACTCAATGAAAAGACAATAATGCTGGGGAAGGTGGAGGAAAGTAGGAAGAGAGGAAGACCAGATGTCAGATGGATGGACTCCATGAAGGAGGTCACGGGTATTAAGGGGTTGCAGGCATTAAGCAGAGCAGTGGAGGACAGAGGGTCTTCTTGGAGATGTCTCATCCATAGGGTTGTCATGGGTTGAGATCAACTCGAGGGCAGTTAACAACAACAAAACTGTATCTCATAGCAGTGAACAATCTGTGCATTTATTTCCTTTTCTCTGTCCTGATTCTCCTACCAGGCTTCAGGTTCTAGTACAACGAGAGAGGAAAAAGCTGAAGAAAAGAAGTGTCCATCCATCATGGTGCTCACCCACGTCCAAAACAACCCCCATGCCACCCTTACAGCAGACACATCAGATAGTTCTTAACCACACAAGCCTGGCATCGCAAACAGGCATATTCTTGACCATCTAACATCCAAGACAGCTAAATGGTTATTCTCTAGAAGATACAATCAAAGCTGTAACTCTAAACAATAATAATCAAAACTACCCCCTGAAACTGTTCCCAGATGGGACTCACAGACGATTGCAACAGTTAAAATAAATATACCTAGTTAAAATTCATGCCATGTAAAAGTTAAAAAGCAAATAAATTATTAAAAATATTAAAATCAGTTAAAAACATAAAGCTGTCTAAAAAAACAGAAACGAATAAAAGTCCAGCACATTATGCATGCCTGTTTCCCCTTAAAAATGTATCCTCGGATGTAATTCTCATGCCTGCCAGAATAACAAAGTCATGCACTATTTGTGGAAAGACAGTAAGGAGGGTGCCAGTCTAACCTCTTTGGGTAGGAAGTTCCACTGTCTGGGAGCAGCCACCAAGAAGGCCCTCTCTGCATGCTTTTAACGTCTGGGGTAGTTTATGTTTGCTCCAAAGGAAAGTCTTCAGAGATCAAATAATGGCTGAGAAGGAGTGCTGGACTGGGACTTGGGAGATATGGGTTCAAATCCCTGCTGAACTTGGAAAGGCACTAGAAGACCTTGGACCAGTTAATCTATTCTCATCCAGGTCACCTGCACCAGTTTGTTGTGAAGATGAAGGAGGCGGAAGGATAGCCATGCATGACCTCCTAAGTTCCTTGGAGGAAGGTGGGGTATTTTTTTAAATGTTATTGAAAATTTTTAAAAGTAACAAACCAAACATTACAATACAAACACCTACCCCATAAACGCCTAGATATAAAGCATTACATACACCTTCACATTACGTCATATCTTCTTTTTAATTGTTTCAGGTCTGGTTACCTGAGGAAGGTGTAATACGAATATTTTATGAAATGAAATAAGAGATGTAAGAGAATATTGTGGTGGTCCACACATAAGAGACAGGGGAGCATTGCAAGGGGGAATGGATTTTGCTACAGGAAAAGGCTTATCACTATAAAATGGAACTTGGGAACAATCCTCATCTGTTCATTCCAAACGCCACAGTAAACTTATACTAATAATGGCCATTTAATGCACATTACCATTTAATGCACATTACACGTTGCAGTGTTTTAGACCCTGTACAGTCACTGTTCCGCTTCTTTTCGACAAAGGCATCTGTTTCTCCTGCAGTCCTAGTCAACTGCAAGTCAACCCTCATAGTGGAAAAAAAATGAGCAGGACTTACCTGCAGCCATGTTATTCCACACTCCACAGATATGTGTGGGATCGATTCCCCTGCAAGGATACATGGTGATCCTATGCCAGAGAAAGACACCCAGGAACCACGAATTGCTGTTCTACACCTTAATGCATGCTGCCAGAAATACTTCTCTCATATAGATATATGATTGCAACCATGGTTTTCCTATTATCCTTGCACTGTCCCAGTGCCCATTTATTTTCCTGCACATGCAGTTTATATATATATATATATATATATATATATATATATATATACCATTATGTGTGTGTGTGTATATGTATATATATATATATATATATATATATATATATATATATAAAACTGCATGTGCTGGAAAACAAATGGGCACTGGGACAATGCAAGGATAATAGGAAAACCATGGTTGCAATTACATTCCCACCATGCACAAGTTCATTCTTCCTTCCCTGTCAATGGTTTGAATGCTGGTGACAAATTCCAGCGTAGGAGTTGTGTTTGCTTGTATTTTTTGCTCCTAACACCTTGATGGTGGCTTAAGCTTGTCATGCATCCAACGCTGCTCTGGTGGCTGGACCCTGTGAAGCATGTTTTGTTGGTACATATATATGAAAGAGATGGGAGAGCCAGCAGGGTGCAGTGGTTTGAATGCAGGACTAAGACTCTAGAGATCAAGTTCAATTCCCACTGGGTAACCTTCTGTGAATCATACCCTAGAAAATCCCTGTGATAGGTTTGCCGTAAGTCAGCAATGCCTTGAAGGCACACAGAAACAACAAAACAAATGAAACAGATGGTTATGTCTTTAACATAGCCCCATGTCCCCTTCTTGCCGAAGAGAAGAAGCTGCCTTATCCTAAAGCAGCCTTTTGTGCAATCTGACGCTGAGATGGACAACATCTAAGATGTACGGTTTAGGCTGAGTGTGCCAAAGGTGGCCAAGATGGGTCGTGACTGATAAGGAGTCTGTTTTTAGTCTACTGGTATATTATTTTAGTCTTTTTAGCATGGTATAGTGGTAGAATTCAAAGATATCGCCGTGTCAGTCCGTAGAATCAGCACGTAGAGAGAGATCTTGCAACATCTTTGAGACTAACTGGGGGGGCAGAGAGAGAGAGAAGCATTTTATAGTGTTGTGTTTTATCATCCAGGTTTGATGAGAGTTTGAAACTCTTGGGGTTTGGTTCCAGGAGAGACATGCCCCCCCCCCCAATGGATACCAAAATCTGTGGCTGCTCCAACCCCGCTGAATGCATTGTTGGTGTAAAATGGCATCCTGCAGATAAAAGGGCACAATCAAGGTGTGCTTTTTGGAATTTACATAATCTTGTTTTAATATTTTCAAGCCGTGGATGGTTGAATCCGTGGATGAGGCATCTGTGGATATAAGAGGGCTGACTGTATATATATATATATATATATATATATGTGTGTGTGTATAAATACACACACACACGCACGCACATGCATATATATATATCTATGCATGTGTGTGTGTGTGTGTATTTATACAGACACGCATACACACACACACACACACACACACACACACATATATGTCAGCCCTCATATATATATATATATATATATATATATATGTGTGTGTGTGTGTGTGTGTGTGTGTGTGATATGGGTGCATCTTCACTTGCAGAAATAATCCAGTTTGACACCACTTGAATGGCCGTGGCTCCATGCTCTGGATTTCTGGGAATGGTATTTGTGGTGGCCCCAGAGCGGAGCAAAGCTCTGCTCTGGGGCCACCACAAATATCATTCCCAGAAATCCAGAGCATGGAGCCATGGCCATTCAAGTGGTGTCAAACTGGATCATTCCTGCTGTGCAGATGCAGCCTTTATATACTTGGCAAAAAGAGCATCATAAATAAATGTTGCTCTTGTTGTTGTTGTTGTTGTCTTCCTCTTCTTCCCCCATTTTTCTCCTCTGAGCCCTGCTCTCCGAGGGACCGAGCCAGAAGTCTTTCCCATTCCTTGCTCCCACGAATGCCATGATGGTACACGCATGAGTTTCACGGCCATGATCTGCCCCTCTGCTCAAGGCTGGGCACAGGATGCCTAGCCCTTGTCCCAGCCCTTCCTCTGGACAAGGCAGAGCCCCCTCCGCAATGGCACTCTACCTCTCCCCTCCACACACAAACCCAAACATGGGGTCTATCCTCCTGTCTGCCCAAGAGGCTTGCAAGGGAGGTGCCTGCCTTGTGCTGGGGATGGTCTCCTTTGGGTCAGGGCTGGCTCTCCTGTTTACCTGGCACGCGTCACTTTACCTGGCACCAAGGAGAGCGGCAAAGGTGCCCCAGATGGACGCCCAGACAGACTGGCCCCATTTCTCCCTCTCCAGGCCCCAGAGACCCCCCCAGGTCTACCCCCACCCTCCTCCTCCTCTTCTTCTTCTTCCTCTCCTCTTCCCCCTTCCTCTCTTCTTCCTCTCCTCTTCCCCGACAGCCAGGTGGCTCTTCCTCTCCTCTTTCCCCTTCTTTTCTTCCTCTCCTCTCCCACCTCCTTTTCTTTTCCTCCTCTTCTTCCTCCTCCTCTTCCCTAGTTTATCCCCTTTTCCTCTCTTCTTCCTCCTGTTCTCTTCCTTTTCTCCTCTCTTCTTCTTCCTCCTCTCCTTCTCTTCTCTTCCTCCTCCTCTTCCTCCTTCTCTCCTTCCTCCTCCTCCTCTTCTTCTTTCTTTCTCCCTTCTCCTCTCCTCCTCCTCTACCTCTTTCTTTCCTTCTCCTCTTTCTTTCTCTTTCTCCCCTACCTCTCCTCCTCATCATCATCCACTTCTTCTTTCTCTCTTTCTCCCTTCTCCTCTCCTCCTCCCTCCTCTTCTCTTTCTTTCTTTCTTTCTTTCTTTCTCCCTTCCTCCCCTCCTCTATTCTTCCTCCTTCTGTCCTTCTCCTCTTCCTGTCTCTTTCTCCCTTCTCCTCTCCTCCTCCTTCTTTCCTTCTCCTCTTCCTTTCTCTTGCGCCCCTTCCTCTCCTCCGCCTCCACCTCTTCTTCTTTCTCTGTTTCACCTCTCCTCCTCCTATTCTTTTCTTCCTTCCTTCCTTCTCTTCATTTTTCTTTCTCCCCTTCCTCTCCTCCTCCACTTCTTCTTTCTCTCTTTCTCCCTTCTCCTCTCCTCCTCCTCTTCCTCTTCTTCTTTCTTTCTTTCTTGCTCCCTTCCTCCCCTTCTTCCTCCTTCTGTCCTTCTCCTCTTCCTCTCTCTTTCTTCCTTTTCTCCTTCCTCTTTCTCCTCCTCCTTACCTGGAGCTGCCTCCTCCTCCTCCTCCTCCTCCTTCTCCTCCTCCACCTCTTCTTCTTTCTCTTTTTCACCTCTCCTCCTCCTATTCTTCCTTCCTTCCTTTTTCTTTCTCCCCTTCCTCTCCTCCTCCTCCTCTTCTTTCTCTCTTTCTCCCTTCTCCTCTCCTCCTCCCTCCTCTTCTCCTTCTTCTTTCTTTCTTTCTTTCTCCCTTCCTCCCCTCCTCTATTCTTCCTCCTTCTGTCCTTCTCCTCTTCCTCTCCCTTCTCCTCTCCTCCTCCTTCTTTCCTTCTCCTCTTCCTTTCTCTTTCTCCCCTTCCTCTCCTCCTCCTCCACCTTTTCTTCTTTCTCTCTTTCTCCCTTCTCCTCTCCTCCTCCCTCCTCTTCTCCTTCTTTCTTTCTCCTTTCCTCCCCTTCTTCCTCCTTCTGCCCTTCTCTTCCTTTTTCTTTCTCCCCTTCCTCTCCTCTCCTCTTCTTCTTTCTCTCTTCCTCCCTTCTCCTCTCCTCCTCCTTTTCTCCTTCTTCTTTCTTTCTTTCTTTCTTTCTCCCTTCCTCCCCTCCTTCTGTCCTTCTCCTCTTCCTCTCTCTTTCTTCCTTCTCTCCTTCCTCCTCCTCCTTACCTGGAGCTGCCTCCTCCTCCTTCTCCGGGGCTCTGCTCCTTTCCTTTCCTTTCCTCTGCCCTGGCTGCCTTCCTGGCTCCGAAGGAAGCGCTCTCTCTGCGCTTCTCTCTCTCGCATGGAAGAATTGCGGGGCAGAGGGAGGGAGGGGGCGGGGCCGAGATTTGCATACGAGGCGCTGATTGGCGGCGTCGCACAGCCCGGGCACAGAGGGAGAGAAGAAAACCAGGAGGAGGGAGGAGCGAAGAGCAGTGTAAAACTAAAGCTGGCCCCGCACTGCAGGAATAACCCGGTTTGAGCCCGCTTTAACTGCCCTGGCTCCATGCTCTGGACTCCTGGCAATAGTGGTTTGTTGTGGACTCTTCCCAGAATCTCAGAGCATGGAGTCGGGGCCGTCAAAGCGGGTTATTCCTGCAGTGCGGATGCAGCCCTAGGAGGGTAGTAGTAGCCTCGCCGGCTTCCCCCTGCTTTTGCTCCTCCATTGCAACCCTCTTCCTAGCTTCCCTCCCTGTTTTCCTTTCCCTCCCCTCTTTTCTTTTTTCTTCCACATTTGTCGACCGCTGTTACTGGGTAAAAAGAAATGAAATGAGAAAGGAAGGAAGGAAGGAGGGAAGAAGGTGTCGATTGGTGTAGCTAAAGAGGTTTTGGGAGGTTCTGGTTGGTTCCGAACAACGGGGGGGGGGGGTTGTTGCCAGCGATCTCCCAAAATTGCAAGCAAAAGTCAGGAGGGAGGCATTCCTTTCCCTGAAAAGCATGCATTTCTTTGAATGAAGATCTTGTCCTCATTCTTCAGTGACACGATGCACAGAGCCCTCCTGAACGTGGGCAACCGGGGGTCCTCCTTTTCCAGGACCTGTCCTACATCTCAGCCTCCTCTCCAGGAGGAATCCCAAACTGCCCTCCATTTTGCGTTATCTCGGATAATACCAGTTTCTGTCCAGTATCTGACCAGTTTCTGTGCGACGTCGTGTGAAATCGTGAGGTGCAAATTCAGTTTTTGTTTGGGATTTGTGTGGATTAACCAACAGATTTTCCCCGTGTGATAATGTCCTCAGTCTCTTTTGAGGCCACAGACTGCTGGAGTTCTCAGGGCAGCACTAGGGCCAGGCTCAGGTTCGAGCTGAGGCTCCAGCTCAGCCTCAGAGTCCTCTGCCATTCTGGGCATGACAAATGCCTGGTTATTCTTGGGAGAATGGCACTTTAATCACTTTTCACCGCGGCGTCGTGTGAACACCATTAGCGCAATTGCGCGATTATCATGGGAGATTCCCAGGACAATTGCGCTTTGAACGCCACATCGTGTGAAAATGTTAATCACGAATGCTCAGTTTTGACGAGTTAATCACCGTTTATACTTCCAATTGTCCCTGTGTGATAAACCATCTCACAAAACTACAGTTCCCAGGATTCTCTAGCACTGAGCCAGGGCAGTTAAAGCAGTTTCCAACTGGATTATTTCTGCAGTGTGTTTTGGACCTTAGGCTGCATCTGAACTGGAGAAATCATCCAGTTTGACATCTCTTTTAGCTGCCATGGTTCAATGTGATGACATTCTGGGAATTGTAGCTTTGTGAGCCTTCTCTGTCTGAGAGCTCTGGTGCACAACAAACCACAAGTCCCAGGATGCCATAGCACTGAGCCAGGGCAATTAAAGTGGGGTCAAATTGTATTATTTCTACAGTGCGGATGGGGGGTAAGAAGCATGTTTTTACATTTCGATGAGTGTTCCTAACTTTTTATTGGTCATGTCCTCCATTTTTCCGGAATGGCCTACATTTTGCAGTGCCCTGTCCTCCTTTGCCGTGAGGACATCTGGTCACCTTGGGGAGGCAGCAGGAACAATGCGCTGGAGGAGATAAGTGGACTAGGCTCCTTCACTCCTCACCTGTCTCCAGGTGTGATTCAGGGTAGTGGCCAAGCATCAGCGTTGAAAGAGGATTTGGTGGCCAATTCATTTGGATTTCCTACATGTCTTCTTCCAGTCTCTTGACTGGAGTCCCTCACTCTGATTAATGTTTGATCCAAGATATGGGAACTCTTTTACTATTTCTATTTCCTCATTGGTGGTAGAATTCAAAGATATAGCCATGTTAGTCTGTAGAATCAGTGTGTAGAGAGATCTTGTAACACCTTTGAGACTAAGGGCCTTTGCAGACTGCCAGAAATAGTGCAAATTGAGTCCACTTTAAGGGTTAGGGTTAGTGCTAGGGAATCATGGGAAATTTTTTTTTCTGAGACATTGAGCCTTCTATGTCAGCTCTGGTGCCACAATGAAATACAGTTCCCATGATTCCCTAACCCTAACCCTAACCCTTAAAGTGGACATTTGCACTATTTCTGACAGTCTGCAAAGGCCCCAAGGGGCCGTACAGATGTCCCCTAAGTGGCAGCTCTGTGCCGCCCCGGGAGTGCTGGATTGGGGCCGAGGCAACCACATGCCACGGCCTGATCCGGCTTTTTGCCACTCCAAAAAGATCTGGCAAATGTCACTCCTTTTTAGGGAGGCAAAAAGCCACCCTTAGTGCTGCTGGCACGGCTCTTTTGCACCCCTTTGGTGCGGCGTGTCTACACACTGCGCCAACGGGGCGCCCTGTTGCCATGTGTTGTGCAGTGGGGCACACGGCGTGACGGCGGTATCGGGGCAGCATCAGGACAGACGGCGTGCAGTCACCCCGCCCCAACTCCACCCTTAGGCCGGCCCTTTTGGCCAGTCTGCAGAGGCTCTAACTGAAATAAAGAAGTTGGCAGCATGAGCTTTTGTAGATTTCAGTCTACTTCCTCAGATGCATACTAACATGCTAATACTAATACTAAAATACTATATTATAGTATGCTATAATATACTAATATGGTAATATGGTAAAAAGAAAAAACAAACAAAATCCTTATCAGTCATTTTAGGCATGCTCAGTAACTTAATCCAACAAACTGAAGAGGAAGATCTTCAACCCTTTATGAAAGCAGAGTTTATCACATGGGGGACAATTGGAAGTATAAATGGTGATTAACCTGTAATAATCCCACAATTGTGCTAATGGTTTTCACATGACATCGAGAGAAAATGGGGTTAAAATGCCATTATCCAGGGACTAACTAGGCAAGAAATTTTTCCTGTGAATTACTTTTTGCTGTTTATTGCCTGGTTATTCCTCATTTTAATCGTGTTTTAATGTCAATTACGAGATTTTCACAGGTTAATTACTATTTAAACTCCTAATTTCCTCCTATGTGATAAACTTAAGTTCTTCTCCTAGCTGATGGTGTAAAAGAAGACTGTTCCAGAAACATTCCACTATCCTATCCTATCCTATCCTATCTTATCCTATATACTGTCCCACTGTGGGAAACAGGTGAGAGCCAGTGTGGTGTAGTGGTTTGCGTGTTGACTATGACTCTGGAGACCAGGGTTCAATTGCCAGCTCGGCCATGTAAACACACTGGGTGACCTTGGGCACGTCACACTCTCTCAGCCTCAGAGGACGACAATGGCACACACCCTCTGAAGAAACCTTGCCAAGAAAACCCTGTCTTAGGGTTGCCATAAGTTGGAAATGACTTGAAGGCGCACAACAACAACATAGGAAACAGGTTCCTTTCCTTGTCTGATTAACCTGGGCTTAATTTAAGTTCCGAAACCTGTTTCCAAGGGCTCAGCCTTGGGATGTATCAAGATATAACGGAGCCTCTGGGTATGTGCAGAATGCATTCTCTTTCCATCTCCTCACCCACTAACACAGGATGAGAGCAGGGCATCTAGCAGGCTTGTCTCTCAGTACTTCCCAAGTGCTCAAGGAGATTCACTGCGGTTGTTATTTGCCATCACGTCAACTTCAACTTATGGCAACCCTATGAATGGAAGACCTCCCCAGATCCATGGCTGTCAGGCGGCTCAGGTCTTGCAAACTCAGGGCTGTGACTTCCTTGATTGAATGAATCCACCTGTAGTGTGGTCTTCCTCTTTTTTCATTCCCTTCTAACATTACGAAATATTGGCTGCATCCACACTGCAGAAATAATCCGGTTTGACATTGTTTTAACTACCATGGTTCAAAGCCCATTTTCTCTCTCTATCTTTGCTGCTGCTATTGTTATTGTTTTTGTTTGTGTTTGTTCACCTGTGCCTGTTTCTTGAGATGTCAGATCTGGCAATGGTGACACATGCCTTGATTACACCCCATTTGGACTACTGTAATGCACTCTATGTGGGGCTGCCTTTGGAAACTGTTCAGAAACTTCAGTGGGTCCGCAATGCTGTGGTTAGTATGCTGAATGGGGACAATTAAAGGGCACATATAAAGCTCTCTCATTGAAACAGCTTCACTGGCTACCAGTTTGTTTCCAGGCACAGTTCAAAGTGCTGGTCATGACCTATAAAGCCCTATATGGCTTAGGTCCAGATTATTTGAAGAACCACATCTCCCCATATGAACCTGCCAGAACACTAAGGTCTTCAAGGGAAGGCTTTCTCTCAGTCCCACTACCATCACAGATTCACTTGGTGAAGACAAGAGAGAGTGTTTTCCAGTGCTCCTACCCTCTGGAATGCCCTTCCACAGGAGGCTAAGCTGGCCCCTTTCGCCGGCAAGCTAAGACATTCTTTATTCAAGCAGGCTTTTAATATATAATCACGTCAGGGTGGCTTTTATATGGAGTGTATATTTTAGTTATGCTTTTTAACTTTTGTATATTTTTAATGTAATTTTTTTAAAACTCTTTTTAGTGAGATGATTTGAATAGTTGTTGATTTGTTTGTATTATGTAATATTTTATTGTTGTTAGCCGCCCCGATTGATCTCAAGGGGTGGGATATAAATTATTATTATTATTATTATTATTATTATTATTATTATTATTAAGTTTTTAATATAAAGTTTTAAAAAAAATATCTGTGAGACCCCTTGGGTACCTTTCTGGGAGAAAGGAAGCATACGAATGATATAAACAAACAAACAAATATTTCCTGTAGCCAAAAAAGCCAATTAAATTCTAGGCTGCATCACTGGGAGCCTAGTGTCCAGATCAAGGGAAGTAGTAATGCCATTTCCTCTCCTGCTTTGGTTACACTGCACCTGGAATACTGTGTCTGGTTCTGGGCATCCTAGTTCTAGAAAGATATTGACAAGCTGGAACATATCCTGAGAAAGGTAACCAAAACGATCAAAGGTAAGGAAACCAGGCCTTAGATGAATGACTTTGGGGATTGGGTATGTTTAGCTTGGAAAAGAGAAAACTGAGAGGTGACATGATGTTGTTTTAATTTGCTGTACGCCACCCCGATTGCACTGCAAAGGGGCAGGATAAAAATAACAATTATTATTATTATTATTATTATTATTATTATTGCCATGTTTTAATATCTGACCGGATGTCATGTAGAAGATGTAGCCAGCTTGCTTGCTGCTGTTGCTCCAGAGACTAGAAGGAGAACAGTGAATTCAAATTACAAGAAAAGAGATTACACCTAAACACTAGGAAGAACTTTACTGTTAGAGCTGTTCAACGGTGGACTAGATAGGCTCATCAGATGATGGCGTCTCCAGCTTTGAAGGTCTTTAAACAGAGGTTGGATGCAGATATTTCAGGTGTGCTTGAGTTGTGCACACCTGAAATGCAAGAGGCTGAACTAGATGGTCCATCCAACTCTGTGATTCAATGATGCAAAGTTACATTGAACTAATATGAACAAACACACAGAGGATCAAGTGGCGCACTCCTTCCTTAGCTTATGTAATGCCCAATGCCCTTGGCATGCTAGACTCACACGCTATCTTATCCAGCTATTCTGGAAAATGTCCAAGAGTATTCCCAACGTGCGTTGCCATTTTAGTTTGCTTTTAAGCCCAAGGCACACTCTAAATAGAACTTGACTAACATCATCCCACCTTCCACTCTGAAAACTGGATGCTTTCTGCTTGAGGGCTCAGTCAGTCTCACACACTCCTACAGTCACACCCCCTGCCAGCTACAAAATATGAGGCGGAACCAAAACAATGTTCTCCACTAGACAGCGTTGCATTGCTAATCCCAGGAGTTGTCTGCACAAGCTTCACAAGACGAAGCCAATGTCAAAGCTGACCCAACTGGTGCAACCTGAAGTAACCACTGGAAATCTGACAATCTTGCAAGCAGACCTGGTGCATACAAATGTTTGAGGCAATGTCTCAACTGCTGTGGGTACAGAATCCTGTTATACTCTGTCCTCTGCAGGAAGGTGTAAAATGGTGTTCCTTCAGTGATTGTTACCTTATCCATAGCTTACTTGCAAAAAGGCTTCTCTGCTGATTTTGCAGCATTCTTCACTCTCCTTCCCCAATTTCAATGGACATTATTGAATTGCCTTCTTTGGAATGTGCAGACTGGAGGAGCCTGTGATATCCTATGGTCTTTGGTGTCATGTTGTTTGCCTTGTGTCCAGGTGTGTAACTCGTAATGCCTTTTTTCACCTGTCATTGGAGAACAAGCCCAAATACAGCTGTGGGGGCTGTTTTTTTTTTTTTTAAATAGTCTCAGATGTCTATGTTTGCTTTTGATTTATTTTTTTTAAGTGTCCTATATAAGTGATGCTTTCACCTCCTTGAAAGGCCAAACAGCAACAGGGAGATGTGAGCAAAGTGTTGTGTGTCTGCAAAACCCCATGATATGCTGTAAACCTTGAGAGTTTGCTCAAAAAATGAAAGGCAATGCACTTTTGTCTTCTACTCCACATAGCATATGCCAAGTATCCTGATGGGCCATAGCATGGGAAAACTGCCGTGCGGTTGCAACACAGCAAGTAGGCTTGGAAATGCAAGAAATACAAGATGTGTTGCCAAAGAAAGGGAGAGTCTTTATGCAGACTTTACCATGAGAATCCCAGAAATCACCCAAAGGTGTTTGATATGCCAAACACCAGAAGGAGAAGCCTCTTTCCTCTTCTACTATACAACTATTTAAGTCCTGTCCTTGATTTAACCTGACAATCCTAGTGGTCTGCCAAATGTAGTATCATAGCTCCCATGATCCCTGGCCATTGGTCAAGAGATTTTCAGACTAACTGTATATTGTTAAGAACTGTCCTTATTGTAATGGCTTGATCATAAATAGGAAATTGGGAGTAATTCATTTTACAAAAGACCTGCTGCTAGGGGAGATGAACATTACTTCAAACTGGTTTGCATACCCTCCAACTTGGTAGGGACAGTCCTGATTAATATTCTGTTGCCCTACTTTTGCAGCAGCATTTACAATGTCTCAGTTTCTCTCTTCCTCCCACTTGCCTCCTTTGTCTTCAGCTTACTGCAGTTGTTGCAACCTGAACTCAAAGTGCAAAAGCAGTTTGCACTCAATTTGGGGAGCAAGAGAGGAAGGGGCAGAATCTTGTCCTTACCAGGCAAAAGCATACTGCTGCATACTCTCCTAGCCTGTGAGTTTTCCCTCATTAATAACTTTTGCCATCTTGATCACACTCGTTTGTTGCTTCGGCACATGTCTCCTAGGCTGCATCTACATTGCAGAAATAATCCAGCTTGACACCATTTTAACTGCCATGGCTCAGTGTTATGGTATTCTGGGAACTGTAGTTTGTTGTGGCATCACAACTCTCTGACAGAGAAGGCTAAGCATCTCTCAAAGCTACAGTTCCCAGAACTGAGCCATAGCAGTTAAAGTGGCATCAAGCTGGATTATTTCTGCAGTGCAGATGCAGCCCCAGATTTCCTCTTTGAAATGTTGGAGGGTATGGGTTTGTTGATATGGACTAGCACCGTTTCAAGCCATACGACTACACTGCCGAACACAGCCTTGTTCTTTGTAACTTCTAAACCATCCATTGTGGCCTCTGTTCTTTTAACTGTCGCAGACTAAGCTAGTTTCTTGACTCATTGGCAGCCGGCATGCATTGCCTCTGCCACAGGCTGCCTGGAAGCCTTGGAAGCAGCCAGCAGGGATGAGCTATTTTGAACGATAAAATGGGATGCATTGAGATGACAAGAGTTTATCTTTTTGGAGGCACAGATGAACCAGTGGGATTCCATTCGGTAGGCTGAGGAAGCAGCAGGCTGAAAAAAGAAGGTCATCAATAAAGGATGCAGTTTCCTTATATTCTTTTGGATGGCGTGCACATCATTTTGGGTCACGTTTAAGTATGGGAACTGTTTGATGGGCCATGAACAGTGTTGCAAGCAGTGCACTCTTGAAATAAAGCACCCAGGTTTTTGACCTTTGTTTTTTAGTGTGTTGAAGGACACACACACACACCCTCAGGCTAATCTCTTAGAGTCATATGCCGGTGCTCCGCAGGATTGAAACTACGTGTGGATGAGACAAAAGTCAAAAGTAGGTGAGCCCCTCCCTGCTCCAGTTATTCTCCACCTGAGGTAGGTACACATTTTTTTTTGGTTAACTGCCCTCGAGTTGATCTCGACCCATGATGACCCTATGGATGAGACCTCTCCAAGGCCCTCTGTCCTCCACTGCTCTGCTTAATTCCTGCAACCCCTTAATACCCAAAATAACCTCCTTCATAGAGTCCTTCCATCTGGCATTTGACCTTCCTCTCTTCCTACTTCCCTCCACCTTTCCCAGCATTATTATTTTTTCCAAAGAGTCCTCTTTTCTCATGATGTGTCCGAAATACAACAGTCTCAGTTTAGTCATCTTGTCTTCCAGGAAGCTTTCTGGCTTGATCTGCTCTAGGACCCATTTGTTTGTCCTTTGGGCTGTCCATGGGATCCTCAGCACTCTTCTCCAGCACCACATTCTCTTAAAGGCATTGGTTTTCTTCCTATCATCTTTCTTGACTGTCCAGCTCTCACATCCGTACATGGCAATAGAGAAAACAATGGCTTGTATGATTCTAACTTTTGTGCTGAATTGTATATCTTTGCATTTTAGAATCTTTTCTAGTTCTTTCATAGTCTCCCTCCCCATTCTTAATCTTCTTCTGATTTCCTGACTGCAGTCTCCATTTCTATCAATGTTTGATCCCAGGAATGGGAATTCTTTTACTATTTCTATTTCTTCATTGTCTAGTCTGAATGTGTGCAAGTTCTCTGTGGCCACTGTTTTTATTTTCTTTATATTCAACAGTAAGGGGGGTTGCAGACTGCCAGAAATAGTGTGAATTCAGTCCACTTTTAGGGTTAGGGTTAGAGTTAGGGAACCATGGGAACTGTATTTTATTGTGGCATCAGAGTTGTCTGACAGAGAAGGCTCAATGTCTCAGAAAAATAACCGTTCCCATGATTCCCTAGCACTAACCCTAACCCTAAAAGTGGACTGAATTCACACTATTTCTGGCAGTCTGCAACCCCCCTAAGCCTGCCTTTGCACTTTCTTCTTTGATCTTCCTTTGTAGGTGTTCCAGGTCTGTGAGGTTTCCGCTAGTATTATGGTGTCATCTGCATATCGTATATTGCTTCCTCCTGTTCTCCATCCTCCTGTTTTCACTCCTCCTTCTTCTGTGTCCAAGCCTGCTTTTCTTATAATATGTTCTGCATACAAGCTGAACAAATAGGGTGAAAGGATGCAGTCTTGTCTGACCCCTTTGCCAATTGGGAATCATTCTGTTTCAAGTGTATCTGAGGAAGGCACAGATTACACTTGGAGAAGCCTGTCTCTGCCATCTCCAGCAAGATTTTGAAGGCTCAGGGTCATGTGTGTAGACCCTACCAATTTGGTAGGAACAGTCCCCATTAACCCTCTGCATCCCACATTGTCAGCTGCTTTTAAACCCTCCCACTTTCTCTCTCCTCCTCCAACTTTCTTTCCTTGCCCTAGTTCCACTGTTAAAAAGCAAAAGTAAAAGCAAAACAGTTCACAGAGCTCCAGATGCTGATAGTCACTTGTTTTATTTTTTATTAATTTAAAAACCTGACTTGTTTCGGCCTTTATCAAAGTTGACCTTCTTTGGGGGCTACACTAAAAGGTACTAATATAATTCCACTAAAAATACAATTATAAATGGCCCTTTTAAATTAATAAGAAATAAAACAAATGACCATCTATCAGCACATGGAGCTCTCTCTCCTGCTTTGATCCCTGTACATACTCATCACTTCTCTCTTTGGATACTATTTCTCCTGTTGCAAGCCGACTTCAAAGTGCAAAAATAGTTTGCTCTCAATTAATTCAGGAGTGGAGAAAGGAGGTGTAAAATCTTTCCTTTCCCTGTAGACTCCGGCAAAAGCAAACTACTGCAGCCTCTCCTAGCTTGTCGTTCTTCCTCATAAGTAACTTTTGCCATCCTGGCCATACTCTGAAGTTACTTGGCTACATGTGTTCTGGTTTTCATCTGTAAAATGCATGTATGTGTGTGGTCCTAAACCTGCACGTCTCTCCAGTCCTGAGAGCAAGTGACCTAAATGGATTAGTCCACAGGTTGGATGGAAGCTCATGGACTGGATGACAACCTTCCATGAATCAGATTTGACTTGCAGGCCATAGTTTGCCACCTCTGTCTTATTGGTTGCCCACTTAAAACAAATTGGGTGATTCCTATGAATGGCTCTTACATATTAACTTTGCACTAGTCTTGCTTATCTTCTGTGGACAATGTGTTACATTTTGTGTCCTTTGCTTTTTATATCTTTTCCATGAGAAACAGCCAGATTCATATTTGCTGTTTTTCCATCTCTGCCTTTGCCTCCTATTTCCCTTGAAATAAATTCTCTCCTTGAAATAAATTCCTTTCTTCAAAGCAGTGATGCACAAGTTAGAACTTGCTTTGTCACTGATTCTCGCCTCTTCCGCCAGCCTGACTGTTCTGAGTATTACTGAGCGCCAGAAAGCACCTGGAAGATTTTTTGGGGGAAGGGAGTGACAGCCCAAAGATGTCCTGACAAAAAAAATGTATGAGGAATCTATTGAATTGGCTTCTTCCTTGATAGACAACCAAACTGTCTAGGGTCAGCATGATGATGGATTCATGGCCAGAGACCAAGGAGATTATTGCATATACAAAAAGACCCAGCTTACCTCTTCCAAACTGGAGCCCAGTTCAGGCTGAAGATGGATCTTATTGCATTACTTTTTCAGCTCAATTCAGAAATTGGAAGTTTCCGACTTTAAAAAATGGCCACCGGAGCGCGTTTTTGGATTCGCATTGGAGCATGGATGTACTCAGAAGCTGAATTAAGCTGGAAAAGCCATGCAATAAGAGGCTGCTTGCAGCAATAGTTAATAATAATAATAATAATAATAATTTTTATTTAATACCCCGCCCCTCTGAACACAATCGGGGCGGCTTACATCATAAAATTTCAACAACGGTTAAGAGCAATTTTATCCCCCTCCCCCCCTTAAAAAGTTATTAAACCCAATACAAGTTAAAAATAAGCAATATAAGGAGAAAAATTCCTCCATTAAAACAAACAATACATATATTAAAGAACAAGAAATGCCGGCGGATGTCACATGTTGGCTCAGAAGGGACCCAATTTATTAAAAAAAGGGAGCATCTCAGAGGGAAGAAAATTCCAGAACATACTAGTGGATTAATCCGGAAAGGCCCGCCGAAAGAGATCCGTCTTGACGGCTTTCTTGAAGCCGTCAAGAGATGTCAATTGACGGATCTCCTCCGGCAGGCCATTCCACAGTTTGGGGGCAACTACCGAAAATGACCTCTGGGAGGTCGTCGCCAGTCTCGTTTTTTGAGGCTGCAACAGATTCCTCCCAGAGGACCGGAGGGTGCGGGGAGGATTATACGGGAGGAGGCGGTCCTTCAGATAGTCTGGACCCAAGCCATTTAGGGCTTTAAAGGTAATTACCAACACCTTGTACTGGGTTCAGAAACTAATAGGCAGCCAGTGGAGGGACCTTAATACTGGCGTAATATGGTCCCCCCTAGATGTTCCCGATATTAATCTGGCTGCCATATTTTGAATTTAGTTAGTCTCTGGTTCTCAAGCTGGTTCTCAAGCTGAACCTCAGTAACTGCCTCCCTTCCTCCCTCAACTTCCGCTCAAACAGGTGACTGGCTTGCAGCTACACTTCCAGAGGAGAAAAGTTTTCATTTCATTTCTGCAGAACCCAGAGATTATTTTGTCTCCATTCAAAGAGCTCATCAGAGTTCCTAATTGCCGTCGCCCACACACATCACACTGCGCCTGCAAGAGGCAGCTAAATAGGGAAGCTGTCTCTTGTCAGGTTGTCAGCTCAGCTCCAGCCCTTGCAAGGCTCCTCTATGGGAAGCTCTCAAGTTCAGTTCATGACACAGAGGGCCTAAGTGCATTTTTATGCCCTTTAGATCCCTTATAGTTCTCGGGGAATGAAAAAGGTAGCCAACAAACCATACTGTTAAAAGCATACAATAAAAGTGACGTTCAAACTGGCAGCAAACAGAAGGCACCAAGCCAAACCATTTTTGTTGCCTGATGGAAACTCAACATTCTCCGCTTAACCTAGAGTTGCCAGAGTCAAAACTGGGAATGGATCCTGTACCCTTGATGGTTGTGTAGAAGAGGGAAGTTTAGCACTTGGCTGAAGTTTAGCAGCAGGTGCTAAACTTCCTTCTTCTACATGACCATCAAAGGCACAGGATCCATTTTCAGTTTTGAAATCCTCTCTTCTGCACAATCCTCTCTTCTACAACAGTTGAAGGTATAGGATCCCTCTCCTGTTTTCAATCTGGCATCCCTAACTACACCTGAAGACAAAAAGGTAGTTTATGGAGCAACTGGCTGCTCCCAGCCACTTAAGTTGCCTATATATCACTCTGCCACCCTGAAGATACCCACACTTGTCTGGTTTCAGAGGTTAAGCATGGTGGGATTTGGTTACTATCATACCCTTCAGCATTCCGCCCATTAAAACCAAGGCACACATGGACAAGATGGCAAAAATTATTAATAAGGAAAAATACACCAGCCAGGAGAGACTGCAGCAGTTTGCTTTTGCCTGAGCCTACTGGGAATTGTAAAATCCCACTCTCTCATCTTCTTTCTGCATAATTAACTGAGTACAAACTATTTTTGCACTTTGAACTCCAATGGTAGCAACTAAGGGGCTGAACAGATGGCTCCTAAGGGGTGGTGTCCCGCTGCCCCTTTCCTTGCCAGATTGGGGCCACGGCAACCGCACGCTGCAGCCCCAACCTGGTGCTTTGCCAATCTAAAAAAAGAGCTGGCAGATGCCACTTCTTTTTAGAGTGTCAAAAAGATGCCCTTGCTGCCACTGTGGCAGCTTTTCGGTGCTTCTTTGGTGCAGCATGTGTGAATGCTGCGCCAAGGGAGCGCCCTGATGCCTCCTGCCATGCGGTAGGGTGTGCAGCATGAGGATGGTGTGAGGGCAGAGTCGGCACAGCTGGAGTGCGGTCGTCATGCCCCCATTCTGCCCCCAGGCCGGCCTAAAGTTCAGCCCCTAAAGTAAACAGAGGACAAAGGGCAGAAGTGGGAGGAGGAGAGAGAAACTGGGGCATTTTAAAAGTGCCTAAAAAAGTGGGATGTGAGATGATTAATCAGCATTCTCCCCATTAAATCGGGACATCCAGGGGGTATGTAGTACTTGGATGGAAGACCACAAGGGATAAATAGGGATTTCTAGGTTGGGGAAGAAAGAATCCTGCCTGAAACTCTGGAGAGATATAGCCAGTCTGAGTTTCTAATGCTGTCCTAGGTGGATTAACAGGAGAAGGCAGTTCCCTATATGTTTGTGTAAGTGAAAGCAAACCATATTATTTTGGCAACAAAGGCAGAAAAATCACACAAGTAGCTCTCTCTCATCCCTGGCATCTACATTTCAACAGGGCCAGCCTCTACCATGAGATAGCACCAGGTGGCAGATGCTGGGATGCAGTGGAGGCAGCTTCCTAAACATTTCTCCTGAGGTTCCCCCGTTTCCACTCCCATCTCTTGGAGGACAGAGCAATGTCCTCTATATTGTCTGTCCTGCAGCCCCCAAACTCTTTCTGCTTTTAGGTGCAGCAGAACGAATGATGTCTCCTATTGCCAATGCTGAAGTAAGGTTTGGATGCCAATCCAGTCAGCCTCCTTACATGGAGTGGAGAATGACAGAACATGCATGTCCTTTGGTTCAGGTAGTAAAACACCCTGGACCATCTCAGACAGACAGTCATGAAGTGGCAAGGTCACATTCTGGTCAGATATCCCCTTTTATAGCCATTGAGCTTTTTCATCCTTCCTTTAAATTTTGTATTTTTCCCTCTCTCTCTTTTGCAATGCTTCTGGCCTTTGATGCTGCATATGCTCTCAAAAGCACACCCACGCAAAGACTTGTGCAGTTAAACACTGTTCTGCTCAGGAAGGAGCCTCGTCTCTCTCTCTCTCTCTCGCTATGAATATTGTATCCCTTTGCTTTTCCATTGCCAACCATGGGCTGCTGTCCTCTTGGGATTATTCAAGATGCTGCTCAGCAGCGCCACACACTTCTGCTTCATTGGCCAGCAGCCTTGAGTCCCTCTGAATAATTCAACCCAGTTGCCACACCATTTGTCTAAATAATTCATCTTTGGGGAATGAGAGACAGTTTAATCGCAGTTAGAGCGGGGCTGCTGCCAGCTCCCGATCAGAGTGGTTGTTTTGTGGGTCATCTGAGGAAAAAAATCCCACCACCGCTGCTTCCATTAGAGGAGACATTGGAAGGAAAGGCAACAGTGTTTAGCTTCCTTGTGACTGACTGCCCTCCAAAGGTATTTCTTCATCTGCTCACACTGGCAAAGCCATGGCCTGTCACTAACTCAAGGGTCTTAGCCAGCCAAATAGTTTTAGTACACGAGGCAGAAGCTCTCACTAGCTTCTCCTCCTATCTTTGGCAACCCACATCACAAAATGCACAAAATCTAGTAATAACAAATTAAAGAGGTAACATATGCTATATGGCTCAGGACTGGGTTATATTTGTCCTGTATGAGGCTGCCTACCTTATGAGATCTTTAGGGAAGGATCTTCTTTCCATCCCAGCAGCCTCAATAGTATTTCTGGTGAGAATGTAGAAGAGGGCTTTCTTAGTGGCCCTTAATTGAGTTCCATTTTAATGTTCATTTGTATGCTTTCAGCAGCATTGTTCATTTTTAAATGGAAAGACTCACAGAGCCAATTTTCATATAAAGGTGGCATGACAATGACCACATTGGCAGTGGCTGCCCTCAGGACTTCTTTCTTAGAAAGGCTAGACTAGTGTCCTCCTTGGTGTCCTTCCATGAGCAGATGAAGACTTGTTTTTCTGGCAGGCCTTTGAGGTCATGGGGGGAAAGCCTTTAATAATGTGCTGCATTGGGTTTTTCTTTTTAAATGGGTATGTTTTTAATTGTATTGGTAGTTTAATTATACTTTAAACTGTATATAAGAACTTCTAGCTGTGTCCTTTTAAACCTTTGTAAGCCACCTTGACTCCCAAGACTGAGGAGAAGGCATCATAACAACCACCATGTACTGCCATTTCATGGCACCCAAAACCTCCTGCCTGAAGCAGCTGCTTAACTCTGCCTAATGTTAGGGCTAGGCTGGCATACTAATGCCATTAATAGGATCCTCTCATCTTCAAAGGACAGGGGTGAGTGTCTACCCTTTATGCAGTCAGAATAACCCATCTTCACACCAAAGGGAAGTCATATTAGGCTTGAGGGAAGCTCCAAAGTTTGCAGGAGTACAAAAAGAGGTCACCAAGTGATTCCAACTATTTCTATGAAGTCACCGGTTGAGGTCATTAGACATTAGGAAATGAGATGCCATTAGTATGCTGATGATACTCAGCTCTGCTTCTTGTTGCCAGGGTTGGTAAGGCTATGCAGGTGTTGGGCCAGTGCCTGGATGCTGTAATGGGCTGGATGAGGGCCAATAAACTGAAGCTGAATCCCAATAAAGAGGAGTTTTTTCTTTCTTCTGACTGATGGTTCTCTAATCCAGAAATTGGCTAAGATAACTGCTCTGCACATCCCCTGGAGGAGTTGCACAGGTTGGGAGTACCGTTAGAAGCATCTTGGTCAATGGAGACTTTAGGTGGACTCCAAGACTTGGAGCACCTGGAAATAGCTCCAGTAGATCCACCAGGGATCATCTAGCCACAGTAATCCATGCACTGATAGCTTCCCCGTTAGGCTACTACAATATGTTGTGAGACTTCTCTTGAAAATGATTGGAAAGCTGCACCTAATGCAAAATGCAGCAGCTAGGCTGATGATCAGAACTCCATAGAGTAACCGTATAACACCAGTTTTAAAGGAGTGGCTTAGGATGCCAATTCTAGGCTGTATCAATAAGATCAAGGGAAGTAACAGTATTACTCTATTCTGCTTTGGTCAGACCCCACCTGGAATACTGTGTCCAGTTCTAGGTACCACAATGCAAGAAGGATGTTGACAAGCTGGAGCATGTCCAGAGGAAGGTGATCAAAATGGTGAAAGGTCCGGAAATGATGTCCGATGAGGAACGGCTTAGGGAGCTGGATATGTTTAGCTTGGAGAAGACAAGATTAAGGGGTGACATGATAGCCATGTTTAAATATTTGAAAGGATGTCATATTGAGAAGGGAGCGAGTTTGTGTTCTGCTACTCTAGATAGTAAGACACAGAGCAATGGATTCAAGTTACAGGAAAAGGGATTCTACCTCAACATTAGGAAAAACTTCCCAACAGTAAGAGCCGTTTGACAGTGGAACACACTCTCTTGGAGTGTAGTGCAGTCTCCTTCTTTGGAGGTTTTTAAACAGAGGCTGGATGGACATCTGTCAAAAGTGCTTTGATTATGTTTTCCTGCATGGCAGGGGATTGACCCTTGAGTTCTCTTCCAAGTCTAAAGGTAAAGGTATTCCCCGTTGACAAGGTTGTCAAGTTGTGTCCGACCATAGGGGGTGGTGCTCATCTCCATTACTAAGCTGAAGAGCCAGCGTTGTCAGAGACTACTCTGTGATCCTGTGGTCAGCATGATTGCACAGAACGCTGTTTACCTTCCCACTGAGAAGTGGCACCATTTATCTACTTGCATTTACATGCTTTCAAACTGCTAGATTGGCAGAAGCTGGGATAGTGACTGCCAACCTGTTGGGCTTTCAGTCAACAGAGTCAGCGTCTTAACCACTTGAGCTACTGCATCCCTCCAACTCTATGATTCTATTCTTCTGTTCTATGATTCTATATGTGTCTGGTCCAAAATCAAAGTGCTGATGTATTTAAATCCCTGTTTGGGACTTTAAGGGTGGCTCAGCAGTTAGGATGCTGACTCTGACAACTGCAGGATTGGCAGGTCAACAGTTCGAGGCCCAGGCACCGCATGATGGGGTGAGCTCCCGTCACTAGTCCCAGCTTCTGCCAACCTACCAGTTTGAAAGCATGTAAAACTACAAATAAATAAATAAGTACCACTTCAGTGGGAAGATAAGAGCTTTCTGTGCAGTCATGCTGGCCACATGGTCATGGAGTTGTCTTCGACAACATTGGCCCTTTGGCTTAGCAGTGGAGATGAGCACTGGACCCTACAGTCAGACGTGACTAGATAATCTTGTCAAGGGAAAACTTTTATCTTTACCTTTGGGACCTTGACACCTGATGGAATGCATCTCTCTCAATGGTCCTCTCCAGGAACCTCCTTTGTGCCTCACCAGTGGCATTCCAATTCTGCAATGCTCTCCCTTAAGAGGGCCAGTTGGCACCCATGTTGGTTTCATTTCAGTGCCAAGTTAAAACATAGCTTTTTATTAAAGTTGTTGGGTCTAATGATTTTATCTGATTTGCCTTAATTGTTTGAACTTGTTTTAATTTTAGATGTTTAATATAGTTAATCCAAAAACTGGCAAAGCTGAATGGAGAAAAAAGAAAGTGTGGATGGTGATGACAATAATGGTACTGATATCCAGGAAGTAAGTATGGCTGGTTGACAATCCTGAACACAATTACATTGCACGACCTTTGTTAGTCACTTCCAGCAGAGCTGCCTTGCCCCATAGACCTGTGAGATGTAAAAAACCAGCCTTTGCTCCAAGCCCTAGAGCAGATCTCTTTCTCCTTCTCTTCCCTTTTTTAGAGCCACTTCAGGGGACTGCAGAATGACTGTCCCATACCCTCCAACGACATTGCACAAATGAAAACCAGACATGTGTAGGTAAGCAACATCAGAGCATGGTCAAGACAGGAGAAGTTACTAATGAGGAAGAACATACAAGCTAGGAGAGGCTGCAGCAGTTTGCTTTTACCTGAGCTACTGGGAAGGGGAAGATTCTACCCTCTCCTGTCCTCTCTTCCTGCTGAGTTAATTGAGTGCAAATTACTTTCAGTTTGTAGCAACTTAAATAAACTGGGAACAAAGGAGGAGGGAAAAGAAACTGGGATATTTTAAAAGCAGCTGAAAAAGTGGGATAACAGAGGATTAACTGGGACTGTACCTGCCAAATTGGGACAGTTGTAAGTATTCTGTTCCTGTATTCTTAATCTACTACGCTGAGTAAATTGAGTTTTGAAGTTGTTTTGAGCAACTTCCATGGCCATGCTGGCTGGGGAATTAAGGGCAAGGTCTCAGGAACTGTTTTTAAAGGGAGAGGGACTCAACATTGACAGACATGTGATTAATCTTGTCTACTTGCAGGTGCTTTTAAAGGGAGGCAGATTACCTTCCCCATCCATTGTCGTTGAAACATCCTCAAATGTGTAGACTCTTACAAGTGCAGCATGTACTAAGAAGTGCCCTCCTTGTGTTCAGTGTAACAAGTACAAATAAGTGTGCATAGGATGCATGGCAAACATCCTTTATTGTTCCTGGAAGGGGTTTAGCAAAAATAGTTGTCTTAATATTTCTTAGTGCTTCATCATTTAGTACACTTCTGACAGTTTCTGTGAAGGCTCAACTGCATAGGAGTCTTGGTGGTCTGATTTTGCTAGATCATTTTAGAAGGGATGCAGTGCCCCCATCATCTTAGCAGTGCTCACTTAATCCTAGCTACTTGGTTCCAGGTCCATGATTCTGGGAGCTATAGTTCAAAAAGTTAACTCCCCCCACCAACCCCCAGTTATGTACCTAGCTCTAGTCACTGATCTTGAACAATCCCAGGTGGACATTATTTTATTTGGCCAGTACTTTTAATTGTGATGGTTCACCAAACCCCACATGTCTGTTGTTAGCATTCTTGGATAAGTGCAAAACTAATGTATATTCTTCTGTTCTCATCAAAGCCTTCCTGACATCACTGTATCAAGCACAGTATTATCTATTCTGACTGCCAGTAGTAAGCCAGCAGACAAACGTGCATCATTTGCTATTTGTTATTTTTAACAGGGATTGCTTTTGATACCTTTTTGTGTGCAAAAGAGATGTTCTGTGGATAACTTTAATGTATATCTCTTTTTAATTACCCAAGCTGCCTTAAAGGTAATTTTCCTGTTTTATTTGGTCAGTAAAGCGAAACAACATGCTGTTGCTTAGATCAGGAAAAACAGAAACCATACTAGGGAATCCATAAAAGTGGGAAAATCCCTGGTCAGCAAGAAATGTTAAGAACTGGTATTGAGAGGAATACCTCTCTATAGAGGAATTAGAGAAGTAAAAGGCAAAACCCAGGGGAAAAATTAAACCATCCTAAATATGTAGCTGTCCCAAATTTATCCAGGGGCTCATCTTGAAACTGGGCAGATGGCAAACCACATATTGCTCTGTCAGCTCACCAGACAGATTTTCAGTTCATGTGAATAATTTGCTCCACACAATTCATCACATTCTAAAATTAATTTGTGGACTCTATACAACCCAATGGATCCTGGATATATAAAAATGGCAAATCTGCATCCAGTTCCCCATATGGGCAGCTTGACGTTTTTCAGACCTTCACAGGCATCATCTTTGAGATGAGAACTACACATGTGTGCAACAAAACTGCAGTCTGTTCGTAAATGCCAAACTGTATTTGGATCCTTGTACAGCTGGATGGGAGGGATTTTGAGCAGAGATGCAGAAACAAATAAAGATAAAAGAACCTCAAAAGTCACTCCCTCTGAGTTATATATGTATGTATGCAAGTGGCAGGTCAGCCCTGGTTTGATAGGTGGGCAGGAGGCTATTAATGCATGCTAGTATACAAAGCATGAGAAAGCTATGGGAGATACAGGGAAAACATTATCCATGTAATAACTGGGAAAGACAGCTGGCAGCTTTGGACAGCTACCAAGAGCCATCCAGCTCAGAGCACATTTTTGCCTTTGGGGAAAAAAATTATTGGAATTGTTAGTGTGCTTACATCATTTTCCTGCATCCTATTTGAGTACTAGGAATGTGAATGGCTCTTTGATGTATAGATGCATCTAAATCAGGAATAGGCCAAAAAAAACCAACAACAACAGCAGCAGCAACAACCAAACCTTCACAGAAGTGATATTGGCCTGCAACACCCAGCATTTCTTATTATCAGGTATCTTATCTTGGGCTGATGGAAGGTGCAGTCCTAAGAATATCTAATCTAGGTGTATATGAGTGAATGCCAACACACCCCGTGGTTTACAGATGGCCGGTTTGCATATTGCATTTATTGTGATAGATTAAGCTGTCAATAGTAAGAAAATCAATGCATCTGAAATGTGGTGCTGGAGAAAAGTGTGAAGGATTCCATGGACAGCCAAAAAGACAAACAAATGCGTCCTCGAACAGATCAAGCCTGAACTTTCCTGGAAGCCAAGATGACCAAACTGAAGCTGTCATACTTTGGCCACATCATAAGAAGGCATAACTCATTAGAAAAGACAATAATAGTAGAAAAGGTAGAGTTCAGAAGAAAGAGAGGAAGGTCGGATGCTAGATGGATAGATTCAGAAAGGTCACAGCCATGAATCTGCAGGACATGAGCAAACCAGTGGAGGACAGGGGGTCTTGGAGATGTTTCTAACAGAGTTACCATGAGTTGGGTTGACTTGAGAGCAGCTAACAACAACAACAACAACAACAACAACAACAACAACAAAAGCTGTCAATAGTATTATTACCTAATTTTATAATATATCTTTAGCCAGCACAGCCACACCATCTTAACACTGACATTCAAGAACAGCTTCCGCAGGAAAGCAAGACAGATATTGCTATTCATAATCTGTGCATGTACAATTACTTTTGTGCATAAAGAAGACCCATAAATATATTTTCCAGTGTTCCTTCCAACCACCAATATAGCTTTGCACTTTTGAATCTCCAACTCCCACTCAGAACCCAAAGTTTTCCACAACCAAGATAAAGACAGATCATATATTAAGATCTAAGAGCACCATACTGTGGTCAGTTATGAAATAGCACCTTTAAGAGAACACCATTTAAGATATATAATTAAAACAAATCTTTATTCTCCAAGATAGGTGGATGTGCTTTAGTGAGAAATAATCAATGCAACACCTCAGGGTGGAGACTTCTGCTTGCATTTTTAAAAAAACAAGAGCACTTATTTGCCTTTATTCCTCTTAGCCATTCAAAAAAGGAACTTAATCCAGAACAATGCTCAGACCACTACTGGAGCTCTTTCTTTCATACTGCAAAATGTCCAAACTCCAAACTAAGGTCCTCAACAGCATTTATTGCCAACTCTTATCATAGGTATGCAGCTATTTTACTTCTCCCTCTTACACTTTTTCTCTCACATACAGCCTCCAGCCACTTCTGTATGCTTTTCAACATCTGAGCACACAGTCATTTGGGAAAAGTTGCCACCAGATCAGTTTATGATAACCTTAGAAGCCAGTCACCATCTACATGCTACAGCTTTGGTGTCCTAATTTCACAAGAGTGTCTTCAGTCAAGATTCACTTTCTTCATTTAAGCCTTCTGGATTTGTCACAGTGAGAAGTGTTGGCTAGTGAGATTCCACATATCTATTTTTTGAAGTGGCAGAACCAGATGGTGATGGACACATCTGTACAGTTTCTGCATCCAAAGTATCAGCTACAGCCATGTTGTAATTTGAGGAGATGCATAATTCATTTTTTGCTTCATCTGCTCTGGGTGGGCCTTTCAAAGCCATTTTTTCCACAATAATTGTCTTTGTTGTTGCCAATGTTTCGGTAGACGTAGATGGCATATGAATGCTGCTTTCATCTCTCTTTAGGTAAGACTTGCCCTCCTCCTTGACTGGCAACATGAGGCAATTGAGCAGAGCCAAAGTCTCTTCTGGATCCTTCTGTATAGATGTGGCTTGACTGATTTCTGGTGCCAAATCCGCCATCTTTGTTTCACTTCCATGGGCAAAACAGATGGTCAGACTTTTGCCAACATCCAGCAAGTCATCACCCGAAGCATCCTTCCCTGCTGGTTGCGTCACTTGTACTTTCCACTTTGCCATAGGCTTGGTTTCACAAGCACCAGGATCTAGGAGGCCTGCTTGGATCTCCAGCTTCTTAGAAGTAATAGGATCAGCCCAGTCCATTGGTTTCTTAGTGGCAATGTCTAGAGCACTGCTTTCATTCTCCTGGCCTCTTACCATCATTTCCTCTTGTGTTTCATGTCTGTCTTTTCTAATTGGTAAAGTAGCAACATTAGTTAATACACTGAGATCCTCCACTACAGATTCTTCCAGGGTTGGACTCCTGAAACAAACATCTGGATTGTCTGAAGAATGGTAGAATTTTTCACAATTGTCATCACTTGCTTTGCTCAGTGGGGTGGTTACTGGAAGAGTACTGGTTGTACTCACGGTGTCAAAATCTTGTACCCTGATGAACACAATGTATATATATATAGAGAGAAAGAGAGATCAAGAGATCAGGTTATGCAAACAATGTTGACTATTTGATACTAATACTGAGATTAGACTTTAAGAGAAGATGGGAACATACGACTGTCCAGACATTGCTGGACTGCCTCTTTCATCAGCTCTAGCCAGCAAAGCCAGTAGAGAAAGGTGACAGCTGTTGTAGTCCAACATCTGGAGAGCCACATGTTTTCCTGCTCTGCATGCTCTCTCTTCCCATGAGAAGCATTTCATCTCTTGTCACTGTTCATCAATTTGCGGCTTTTCCACAAGATTGTGCCCAAAGCATCTCAATGTATCAAACAATAAATATATTAAAATTAGAAATAGCTCCAAATAAGCACATATAGCATCAAACTAAGATCAAACTGTTCTTATCTATTCTTAGATATTGTTGTTAGCAACAACAACAACGTGGTGAGATCAATAATTTTGTATCCATTCTTAAATACATTAAAGTTACCTCATCCCCTTAGTTCAGGCAACAAAAGCCAATCCATAAGCCTTAATAGCAACTCTGCTGTAAAACCTAGGCTTGGAATTTATGCTGTGTAGACTCCAAATTATATTTTACATAATACTTAACATAATCTCCTCTGACTTAAACAAACACCACATCTAGAGGCTTTATCTATAGTGTATAAGGTTTGTCCAGTTAACATTGCCAGGTGGTCAAAACAGCAATAAGGAATAGTCAAGTTTCATGACATGCAGGATTGACAGTTTGGAAGGAGCTATTAACAGGTTTTTGTTTTACCTAAATACCAAATGAAAGTATTGATTTCAGCCTTACATTTCTCTATAAAATCAATTATGTTTTTGACATTTATAAATTACATTATGAACACATTTCTATCTTTATGAAGGACCCATATGGCAAAATACAGACCTTTTTTGCAAATTGTCCAGTATTTATGAAAGGAAAAGCTTCCCAAACCTCAGATAAAGGAATTCCTTATAATAAGAGAAATGTCAGATAAAGGGAAATTTCTTAAAATAAGGAACACCTGGCAGCCCAGGTCTCAGTTCACCTACAATGACATATACTGTAGTACTGTAACACAGCAATATGCCACATACAAATATATGCAGTATTGGGAATGTTGCAGTACATGAGATACTGAAGACTAGAGCCTGGGAGTTTGGGGTTTTAACATTCAGAATCCCTCAGCTAGCATGGCCATGTTGGCTGTAGATATTGAGAGTCACAGTCCAAAGAAGTAAAATTTCCTAGCTCAGTGGAAGAGACATATCGCACAAGAAAACAAAGTGGAAATGGAGCTGGAGAACAGCAGCTTTCTTCATGCCTTACCACATGATGTCGTAGTGCTTCCGTTCTCTTCCCAAGAGAGACAGTTGTAAAAGCATGTCTTTTGTCCGACTGATTTTTCCAGCTAGAAAAAAGACACACTTTTACTACCACCTCCCACAGGAAGAGAACAGACGCACACAGTCTTCTTGTGCGATAAGGCTTGAAGATAGAGAAGCAGCAAGTGGGACTTTACAACTTATGCACCAAAGTGAACTTCCCCTGTTGAGGTTTCCAGCCAGCAAGATTCTTTTTAGGATGTTCTATGACATTTCTGTACTCTGCTTCTCTGTTTCTCCCCAACCTGAAGCTGTGTTGCCATCACTGATCATGCTCAGTTTATTCATTGGGATTTTTTTTTATTTTTTTTAAAATACTTCCCTCCTTTGCTTTTGTTTTAGGTATAGTTTGAAGATTTGGGTTTCCATGCTCATGCTAGGAGGCACTGACAGAAGTTTGCCTAGCAGCTTGGGGGAGGACCACAGGTTATCTATTCTCACTTTACAAGAAACACTACATTGAGGAATGCATACAAAAGAGACAACCCCTCCTGCAATGTTTATTGACTGTTTTCACCCCAGAAACAAGAATCCCACCCATTAGTAATTACCGCATATTGAAGCAACTGTCCTCATCAGCATGGACATCCCCATTGGACACATAACTAGAAGCTCCAACTGTGTGGCTGTTATTAGATGTAGAATTTCCAGAAAGCTGTGTCAGATATTGACTGGAGCCTGTGGATTGCACTACAAAGCAGAAGAAGTTACTGATTCAGCAGCTAAAGTTTTGGGTCACCTCCCAAAGAACCTAAAACTGCACCATCATCTATTGCTCAAAATTTAGAATCGACAATCAATGAATTGCACCCAGTCACTGACCTTCAGAAGGGGGGAGGGATGGGACTGGAGGAGGGAGCAGCCACCTCTTCAGGGCCAGAGCAAAGGTGCCAGGGTATAGGTTAGAAATGCTGGCGTTCCCAGAAGCATGGATCTTGGGAACCACTCTGTCAATGGGTGACCTATCTATCCACTGTTACCAATGGGCACCTCCACCTTTGAGGGAACATTGGGAAGCTGGATGACTGTTGGGATTGGGACGTATGTGTTGGAGGCCCCTTGAGAGGCTTGGAGAACAAGGACTCGTAAAGTTGAGCTTCTGCAACTCCAAGAGGAAATGCAAGTGCTGTGTGGCCTCATGCAAAGACTCCTCATAGAATCATAAAATTGGAAGAGACCACAAGTACTATCCAGGCCAACCCCCCTGCCATGCAGGAGCTCTCAATCAAAGCATACCCAACAGATAGCCATCTGGCCCTCCTATCAGATGGGGATGGGGACAGGTGGTGAATGACTGCTTACAAACCAGTGGATCATGGACAATGTTCACATCCAACAGGACTGGTTGTAGTGCAGCTGCTGCTGCCAACTGCTCCACAGCCTTAGCTACTAGTGCAGTCAAAGCCACTGCTGCATCCAGAGCCTAATGGTAACTGACACATGGGCATGTTTTTCCTGACTCAGGTGGTGGGCTGTATGACTGGGTGGGAGCACACTTTTCTGTCTAAAACAGCTAAGGTGAAGTACATCAGCACTCATCTCAAAGATGTGGCAGTGGAATGGTTGGTACACTTGCACGACAAGGCCATGCAAGTGTTGAATCATTTGCAAGCATTTATGACTAGCCTGTGTGCAAGATTTGAGGATCTGTTCCACCAGGAAAAAGGTTGCATGAGCTTCATGACCCCCTGAGGCAGGGTTCATCAACAAGTGTGCCTGACTTGTCTGAGGTCACCAAGATCCATATTTCTGAGATGGGCTACATCCTAGAGCAGGCACTATCAAGTCACAACCCAGGCACCCTAATGGAGAGGGTAATCTTGGCTGGAAAAGATAAAGGAAACTGAAGTTTGCCAGGTAGCAGCACAGCCTAACAGCGAAACTGTGGCCTCATCCACACTGCTGAAATAATCCAGCTTGACACCACTTTAATAGCCATGGCTCAATACTGTGGAATTCTGGTGCTCTGCTCTGGTGCCACAACGAACTACTATTCCCAGAATTCCATAGCACTGAACCATGGCCGTTAAAGTGGTGTCAAACTGGGTTATTTTGGCAGTGTGGATGCAGTCTGTGTATTTGTGTACTAATTTTTTTTACGAAGCATGCAGTCCTGTAAGAAGCTGGCCTTAAAGTTTGTAGGTCCATTTGTTGTGAACAGACTGGTAAATGAAGTGACATCAAGGGGACCTACTCTTCCTCATAGAGGAATGAGAATGGGTGGATTCCAAACATATGCAGACATCTGAGTTGGTGTACAAATTTCCTGCGCACTATCCAAACAAGCCTGGGTAAATTTATATTAATCACTTATCACTGATTTCGTATTAGGTTCTGCACACATTACTGGTGAGATGGGGGTGAATGTAGTTGGGTGGACTCTGCGTGCTTATAGTGTACAGGATGATGAGTTGTACTGTATTAGCTGTGATGTTTGCTGCCCACATTCTTTGGGATGGTGAACTAGCAGGAGAATAGAGATTACACCAGGAGTTTCAAGGTCCGTCCCATAAGTGGTATGGGGTTGGACAAAGGGATAGCCCTGAGAAAGGGAAGATATAACAATGTTTTATTTTATGGGTGGATGGTGTGCAAGCCCATTTAAAGTTTGAATTTGTATGTGCTCTTATTATGCTGTGTAACTGTCATACCTTTAGTCCTGACAACATAAGTCTGCTGTGCACATCTGTGGTTTCTGAATAAAGTTTTCTTGTTTTACTATGGAAGCTTGGATTTCTGAAATAAAGAGATCCTGTACATGATGTTGTACCTGATTCTTCCAAATTGCTTGTAGCTTGGAACAGTTTCTGCTCATATGAAGTTGGGGTTTTGCTCACCTCAGACAAGTGCCCCTGTGTAGATAAGCCAAAGTGGAATTGTTCAAGCAAATAATAAAGTAATCAAGAATGTGTAGAATGGTCCACACTGCAATCTTGTAAACACACATAGTAGAACCTTGAAAGTTACTTTGAAAACAATTAGTTCCAATTATAATAAATTAGTTGTACCTTTGTTATTGAGGAATGGAATTAATTACAAATAGCCACTACAGTCAGCCCTCCATATCCATGGATTCTATATCCATGGATTCAACCACCCACAGGTTGAAAGTATTCAATATAAATCCCCAAAAGCAAACCTTGGTTTTGACATTTTATATAAGGAACACTATTTTACTTCCATTATATCTAATGGGACTTGAGCATTCATGGATTTTATTATCCATGGAGTGATACAGTGAGTAGCGAGGGCCCACTGTATTTGTAATGAGTTACTTGTAAGGTATGCTTGGAACTAACATTTAATTTATATCCTGCCTTTTTCTTTATATAGGATCCAAGGTGGCTACAGCTATTTACTTATAAATCAAAACTAACTTTTCAGGCTCTGTAGAATCATGGAATCAGCTAAGTTTTCATCAAAACAAGTGTGAGGAAGGGCACTAAGCCTTAGCCTTTGTTACTTTTACCAGTTTTCTTGACTGAAGGAGACTACCTTTGGATTAATGGCCTTTGTTTGATGGCACAAACAGAAGTTTTTACTCTCATGCTTACCTCTGCAGCCATCAGCCCAGGTATTGGCAGAACTTCCTGGTGAATCCTGACTAGTGCATCTTTCAGAGTTTTCTGTTTTTGAGAGTCTGCTTCATCTGCAAGAATTTAAGCTTGATGTCATCACAAGAATTATTGCATTTATACAACATATGAGAGTTCAAAGCATTTCATGCCTGTTTTCAGTAGGTAACCCTAAAGGATAGACTAGTATTGGCCCCAGGTAACACTGACGGGAGGCAAAGGCTGGAGGTGTGGCAGTTTGCTCAACACCATTCATAGGTTTGTAGTGGCATTTGTATAACAGAGGGCCTTTGCAGACTGCCAGAAATAGTGCAAATTGAGTCCACTTTAAGGGTTGGGGTTAGTGCTAAGGAATCATGAGAATTGTCCCCCCCCCCCAAGACATTGAGCCTTCTCTGTCAGAGAGATCTAGTGCCACAATAAAATACAGTTCCCATGATTCCCTAACCCTTAAAGTGGACTCAATTTGCACTATTTCTAGCAGTCTGCAAAGGCCCAGATTCAGGGCTTATAGGATCAAAGCACTGGAGCATTTTGATCAGCACAAAATCTTTTCACACCGTGCAGTTATGACACTATATTATAACACTATATTCCACTAACTGCCACAACTCCATCCTATGGAATCTTGGGATTGGCAGGGTGTTTGTGTGAATGTGCACATAGCTTCAAGTCACATATTGATTTATGGTCACCCATTCACTTCATGGGTTTTCTTAAGCAAGGAATACTTGGAGGTGGTTATCACTGCCTTCCTTTTAACCAGAAACTACATACCCTATGATTCCATGGGGTATTGCCATAAGAGTTAAAGGGGAACTGTAGAGGATGAAAAAGCCCACTGGCAAAGACACTATCTGCCTCTCTCAGGTCAGTTGCAATCTGCACAGAAGCTGTGGGAGGGATGTGATGTGAATGGATATTCTGGCAAAAGTATCTTGCTGTGAGCCATTCCTTTTGCAATGTAATGTATTTAACATTGCTTTTGGTCTTGAGTGGCAATTAAGACCACTAGATTTGCAAACTTACAAAATATCTCAGAGCATGTAGCAGTTTGCCTTTTTGATCTCTTCTTGGGGAGGTAGCTATGGAGATCATCATAAATGCCTGCTGTTTAACATTTAGCAAGCCAACCATGCTAAAACAGTTTGAGTATTGGAGTAGGACTCTTGAGAGACTTGAGTTCAAACCCCCATTCATCCATAGAAACCCACTGGATGACTCTTTCAGCCTCAGAGGAAGGCAATGGCAAAATCCCCCTCTGAAAAAATCTTGGCCAGAAAATCTTATTATAGAGTCACCATTAGTTGGAGTTGACTGAAGACACATAACTAAGTTCTGAGGCTAGAGATTTCCTGGTTCTTTCAGCCAGGATATTTCCTCTATACCACAGAAATGTCTTTTAAGTTAATTTTTGTATTTGTACTGTGTTTTTGTAAAGCCTTTCAGATTGCTAATAAATACACACCATAGCCATTTATGATTGAGATACTGTAACACAATCAAACAAAATTAATGGCAATGTGAACACCCTGAAGTTCAACTTTTAAAAACTTTCAGTAGACAGAGATGCTAATTGTGCCAAAAGGATCTGCAGAAACAACCTTAGCATTTTTTTCAAGACAGAACATGTTTTAGAGTAAGCAAAGCAAATCAGTTTCATTTATATACCGCTTCATACCATGCTATGGAGTGTCTAAGCAGTTTACAACTGTAAGCTCATTGCCCCCCAACAGCTGGGTACTCATTTTAGCAACCTTGGAAGGATGCAGGCCTGAGTCAAGCCTGAGCCCTGGCTAGTATTGAACTCGCAACCTTGTGGTCTATGAGTGAGTGGCTGAAGTACAGGCATTTAACCACTGAGCCACCAGAGCAGCCTTTTCCAACCCAATGTCTTCCAGATGTGATGAACCACAACTCCCATAATCCCTAAATAGCATGACCATGGCATAGTATCACATACCATGGGGTGCTTCGCCCTGTTTTTGTGGACTTGGTGTCACCACCGTCTCTGCAGACGTCTTATGAAATTTAGAGAAGAATCTGCAGAAGGGGTTTAAAAAAGGTCTCTTAATAGAAGTCTTTCAAAGGCGTTACAATAGTAGATAGTCACTTTGCTTAATTGGAGAAGTAGCTGAGAGTGTCAAGCTAGACTGGACTATACTAGTTCCAGATTTCAGAGTGGGAGCTAAGCAAAGACACTCACAGTGGCCAGTCCTGATCGCACTCTTTCACTACTGTCACCAGCTGCTGCTGCTGCTGCTCTTTTCCATATTATCCACTTGTTTGCCAAAGACTGGACTAGTGAAAAATTACATACCCTCCCAACTGCCCCAATTTGGCACACAGTCATGAATAATCCTCTGTCATCCCACTTCCCAGCTGCTTCTAAAATGTCCCAGTTTCTCTCTCCTTCTCCCTCTTTGTCCTTAGCATCCTTCAGCTGATGCAAGCTGAGTTTAGAGTAAAAAGTATTCTGCACTCAACTCAGTGGGTGGAGAGAGAGGTCTGGAAACCATGCCCTATGAGGAATGACTTAGGGAACTAGGTATATTTAGCCTGGTGAAGAGACAATTGAGAGGGGATATGATAGCTCTGTTTAAATATTTGAAGGGGCATCATATTGAGGATGGAGGAAGCTTGTTTTCTGCTGCTCCAGAGAACAGGACCTGGAGCAATGGATGCAAGCTACAGGAAAAGAGATTCCAGCTCAACATTCGGAGGAACTTCCTGACAGTGAGAGCTGTTCGACAGTGGACCACACTCCCTCAGAGAATGATGGAGTCTTCTTCTTTGGAGTTTTTAAACAGAGGCTGGATAGCCATCTGTCTGGGATGCTTTGATTTTTGAGTTCCTGCATGGCAGAATGGGGTTGGACTGGATGGCCCTTAAGGTCTCTTCCAACTCTTATGATTCTAGGATTCTATGAAAGGGTGAATGAATATTGTCATTCTCAGTAGGTCCAGGAAAAGCAAACTGCTGCAGTCTCTCCAAGCCTGTGTTTTCTTCCTCATTAATGACTTTTGACATTTTGACCAAACTCTGATGTTGCTTGGTCATAAATGTCCTGGTTTTCATCAGTCAGATGTTAGAGGGTATGCAATTGAGCAGCATCACCTCCCCGCATTGCACTATGTGATTATTTGTTCACTCCCTTGTCGGAATAAGAGGTGGCTGAATGAGAAGGCTGCAGTGTGAAAAAGGAGGAACAGGCCCAGAGAGCTCTTACCAGTGGGCCCTCTTAATGAATGAGGGTCCTTGACAAGTACTTGACCATCCTCTGGGATAACTTCTAAAGGTTGTTTCAGCAAAAACTCCTTCAGTCACTCACAATTTCAACATCATGTGAACCATTCAAGTCAGTAGAAATATGGAACATGAAAGAACACTATGTATCTTGGATTGCTATTGAGATTACCAATATTTCTACTGACCTGAATGGTTGACATGTGTGTGACCGAAGCAACTTTTGCCAGAATATCCTGGGGGATGGCCATATCGGCTTCTGTTGTGAATTCATCTGTTTGTAAAGTACTTGACCATACCAGCCCATGATGCTGACCCTGGTGGTAAACCAGAGTCTACAAATATATATAGTAAGAATGGGCATAACAGGACAATCCCATTTTATGGCAATGGGCAGTAAGGGGGTTTGTTGTAGAATTGTGAGCATCATTATGCTTGCCTGGGAAATTAATGCTGTGTTCCTGTGCTTACTGCAATCCCTGTATAGGGTATAGTATGTGGCTTACATACTCCAGTAGAAAAAGAGTGAGCAACTACAGAGGGAGTGGAGACCATTTTTCACCTCTAGACCACAAAAAGATTCCTGACATGACTGCAAATGATGCCCTGTCATTTCTGGTTTAATTTTCAGCCATGGGGAAAATGCAGCATTTGGTCGGTCTTGGGGATGTGGGACAAAAGCTGCCATGTTTGGTGTGATTTAAAAAAATCACTCCAAAAAGCTTCTGGACTTTTTTGGGGTGGTAATGGAGGGGGCTGGAGACTCCATGGATAACGCTTTGCTCATTCTTGCAAACTAGGAAAATCAATAATAGGAAGCTATCTTAAAAGATCATCACACCACTAACAAAACTAGCTTAAAATTTAAAATGGGTGGCATCTTGACGTTATGAGAAGGATTTAGCCACCAAAATTGCTGCCCGGGTCCAGCCCGGGTCCATCCCCATTCCCAGGGCTGCTCTGACGGCCATTTCCTTAAGCCAGAAAACTCTCGGCTTCGAAAAAAGCCATGCTGAGCAGCCCTGGGAGCGGGCATGGACCCGGGCAGTGATTTCAGTGGCAAAATCCTTCTGATAACATCAGGATGTCACCCATTTTAAATTTTAAGCCGGTTCAGCTAAGCCGGTTTAATTAATGCTGTGATAATCTCCTTATATTGGGGAACCTTTGGCCCTCTAAATATTTTTGAGTACAACTCCCACAGTCCCTTAACATTGACCATGCTGGCTTCTGAGAACTGCAGTCTAAAGCATCCAGAAAAAGGACCATCCATTCCTGTCTAGGGCAGAATTGTGCAGCTATGGCTTTATATTGGACTTCTAGGGGCAAGGCCAACAGTGTGCACAGCTACTTCTTGGCAACTAAGAAGTGTGATGCTATGGCAGCTTACTTGATAGGAGCTTCCATAGGTAAGAGAGGAGAACTTGAGGGCACAAGTAGATCATTTTCTGGAGTATCCAGCTGCTTTGTGTAGGAACAATCTGCATCCTGCAATCTCCTCTGCAGAACAGCCGCTACAGGGTAGAAAAACTAGTCAAGGTTAGTTTATCAGGTTCATTTAATCTGGCGTTTTCTCAAAGGATGTAGCCACAAACACTTCACAATCATCCATTGAAGGCATTTTGAATGACAACATCATACAGGAATGTCAGGATATCATGTTCATTTGTATTGTTCATTTGGCTTTACATGAACTGGATTTTGAACTGTGGGGAAAAGTTAAGAGACTTTGATGGAAAAATAGTCACTGTTGACAGGGTTCAACTCAAAACATTTTGTTGCCTCAGGGAAAATATAACACCACCCTAATTCCATATACACAAGCTGATCAGATTGACAGTCAAACTTTTATATCAACATTGGTGGCCTGTCCTAACTATTGAGATTCTTTCCCAATCCCATAGAGCTGGCACATCCAGGTCAATGAGCTTGAGGTTTTATGAATGAAAAGATTTCCAAGAGTATAGAGGAACACCTCTTATTCCCTTTAGGACCCATGAAAACTACTGGCGTATGAGAAGATAAACACACATGGCTAAATCAAGTATATAACATCTCTCCTGGATCAAACCAAAGATATATTTAGCCCAGTATCCTGTTTCCCATAGTGACCAAGTAGATGTGAATCCAATATTCAGGGCATGTGGATAATGGTATTCCCCAGCTGTCCACCATCAACTTAGCTGTCTCCCCGATTCTGAAGGCTACACACTTACATCATAACTACATGACTTTTATTTATTTATTTATTTATTTATTTATTTATATGTCGCCTTTCTCCCCGGAGGGACCCAAGGCGGCTCACAGAAAAAAACATTTAAAATCTCAATAAAATTCAAAACAATTAAAACATCTACATTCAATAACCTATAAAATGTACAAGAGTTAAAAGCAAACTAAGGCGTTTATCACACTTTTCAGCCTGATCCGTGCACAGTCTGGAATCGGACTGGAATGGGGGGGGGGAGGACTGGTTTTACCGCACACAAAATTGCTGCTCCACTGCCGTCCGACCATCACCTGTCCCCGATCCGGCCTCTGCCTGCTGATGTTGGTACTATGGAACCATACTACCAAAATCGACCGGCAGAAGCCAGATTGGGGATAGGTGATGGTCGGCCAGCAGCGCAGTAGCAATTTCATGTGCGGTAAAACCTGTTTCCCCCCATTCCAGTCCAATCCCATCCCGTGCATGGATCAGATTGAAAAGTGCATGTAATGCACTCCTAAAAACACACCTGCTCCATAAAAACCACCCTGCTATGCATTATATACAAAATGCCTGCCTGCATAAAAATGTTTTTACTTGCCAGCGAAAGGCCAGCAGGGAGGGGAACCAACCTAGTCTCCCAAGGAAGAGCATCATTCCAGAGAATGGGAGCAGCCACTGAGAAGGCTCTCTCTCGTGTCCTCACCAGGTGAGCCTGTGATCTTGATGGGACTGAGAGAAAGCCTTCTCCTGCAGATCTTAAGGTTCTCGCAGGTTCGTATGGGGAGATACGGTCTCTCAAATAGTCTGGACCCAAGCCGTGTATGGAGATTATCACAGCGCTAATAAAAACGGCTTACCTGCGCCAGCTTAAAATTTAAAACAGGCAGCATCCTGATGTTATCAGAAGGATTTAGCCATCGAAATCACTGCCCAGGTCTATCCTTGCTCCCAAGGCCCATCCCGTGGCTTTTTTCGAAGCCGGGGGTTTTCTGGTTTAAGGAAATGGCCGCTGGAGCAGCCCTGGGATGAACTCGGGTGGCAATTTCGACGGCTAAATCCTTCTGATAACATCAGGATGTCACCCGTTTTAAATTTTAAGCCCGCTCAGGTAAGCTGGTTTTATTAGCACTGCAATAATTTCCTATGATCAAGAATATACCCCTATTTTCTGGAGAAGATGGATCTAGAAGGAGATTACCCGCTGAATTTGATTTCTCTTACCTGCATTCTCCATTTCCAACATGGCTGCTTCTGCCTCAATTACTCTCCTCTCTAGATCTTGCTTCTCCATCAGCTGGCACTCCAGGTAGATCTTTAGCCTCTCTATGAGACTGAGCTGTGTACAGTCAGACAGCTCCATGTATAGGAATAAGAGGAAAATACATCATACATCAAACTCAGGTTTTGCTACTCGTACAGACATAATCTGGACATAATCTTGAACCAAAGCTAGACCATCAGTACAAACGGTTTGACCCAAATGACAGCTTGGAGCAGGGTGCTTTGGCTACACACAGGTAGCATCAACTAATGAAGGGGATTTTGCTTTGTTTTGTTGGATTCAATAGCCTCAGCTGAAGTAGTCTTTTCATGTCTTAAGAATCATCATTAGCTGAAACACATTCTGCCTTGAGAACTCATACATTATGTGGAGTTTGGGGGGTGTTTTGCAAAAATAAAGACCAAAACAATGCACACCTTTTTAAATGTCAAAGTTAACGTTGCACACAGCTGAAGAAAATACAAACTAAGGAGATTATTGCACCACTAATAAAACCAGTCCTGATGTTATCAGAAGGATTTAGCCACCGAAATTGCCGCCCGGTGGGATCTGCCTCATTCAGAGTGTTTAGAACAAACAATATAACCAAATCTATGAAGCCGTCCCACCACCCAAATGACCGGCTCTACCTCTGGGAACACAAGACGGCCCATTTCGTTCAGCTGGTGGGACAATTCCCTGTTGTTCTCCATCGCAGTATGCAGCTCTTGCTCAAGGTCTGCATGAATAAAAACCACCATGTTAGATACAACCAGGTTTTATTTTAAGCATCTCCCTCCACCTGGTTGTTTTTGTTATTGTGTGCTTTCCAGTCGTTTTTGCCCTAAGGTGAACTTATTGTGATGTTTTCTTGGCAAGATTTGTTCAGAGGGAGTTTGCCCTTTCTTTCCTCTGAGGCTGAGAGAGTGTGACTTGCTTAAGAAGATCCAGTGGGTTTCCACGGCACAAGGTTATATTTTCTAGGTGCCAATGAATGCTGCAGAAGGTACGCTGCATGCAGTTAACAAAGCCGCAGCGTTCACACTTGATCCGAGTCTTATATGTATCCTCATTTAAAATATCTTCATTTAAATTTTAAAAATATATTTTTTAAAAACACCCTTTCTCCTCTCATTGAGCCTCACCACATTCACACCATCTCTTCAATGTTTTTAAAGGGATGCAGGCAAATGCCACAGCATGTTTATGCCAAAAGGTAGATGTATAGGGACCGGTGGTTCCACCTGCTTTAGGGTATCACCTGGTGCATCCCAAATGCCCTGCACCCCTCCAGTGAAGCCCCTGACCATACCTAAGAAATCCTGCATACTATTTCTGTCCATGAACTGTGCATGAACTTATACAACACAGCCAACTAAGGGTGTCTCATTTTTCGTTGCCATCAAAATAAGATGTTTTACCATAGATGCGCCTTAGGTACATTTCTTCAATATCCTGACTTGGCGTGTCCATGGTTTGATGTATCCTTTGGGGGAGAGAGGCTTGAGCCTGCTAGAAGGAAATAATACTTTGTGATAGATACCACTGCTACTACAGACCCTCCAGTTTTCCCAGTTTGGCAGGGAAAGCATCTTCTGTCATCCCACTTTTTAGCTGCTTTTAAAATGTCCTAGTTTCTCTCTCCTCCTCCCACTTTCTCCTTTTGCCCTCAGCTTCCACTGCTGCAAATTATGCTCAAAATGCAGACGTAGTTTACACTCGATTAACTCAGCAGGGGGAGAAGAGCAGATGGGGTGGAATCTTGCCCTTTCCACAGTTCGCTCAGGCAAAAGTAAACTGCTGCAGCCACTTCTAGTTTGTGTGCTCTTCCTCGTTAATAACTTTTGCTATCTTGTTCCCATTCTGATATTGCTTGTCCACATGTGTCCTGGTTTTCATCTGTGAAATGTTGGTGGGTATGTTGCTATTGATCTCCCACATTCTCATCACAAAAGACTCCCAAGGTGGCTCACAGAAAGATGAATATAGGTTCACATATTGAACCACAACTAAATTATAAGTAACAGCTTAAAGCATATCAAAGCATATCAATGAAGAAGAAAAAGGAGGAGGAGGAGGAGGAGGAGGAGGAGGAGGAGGAGGTGGTGCAGCATCCTCTTGCGAAAATGAACTTTTCCCAGCATGTATTGAGTTGACAAAATCTGGGACAAGAAACTCTCTGCTTAATAATAGAAAGATAACAGGGAACAGCTGAACTTCCTTTGGTATATTTCTACTGCATTCCATACAGAGGTCATCCTGAACAAGACTTGGAAAACTTACGTACTTTTTGGACTATGAGAATCCTCCCCCAGCCATCATGGCAACTGGTGGCCCCATCCCTGTACTCACATTTTCCTGGGCACTATCATTTTCTGGATCGATGTGGCTGTCAGAGATGCCATCAGATTGTTGCTGTGGCCTCTGCTGTGGAGGATCTACACTATCTGAAGAAAAGAGCATAGCTATAGACAAATCTGGAGGACATGGAGGAAGCACAAATTGCCTAGTAGAAATGGCAGCAAGGAAGGGACCCAGGGGGGTTATTGGTTGCTCCGAGCATGGACCTGATACAGCTGAAGTTGGAGATTAAATTGTTTTGAAAAGCTTTTTAATTCTTAAGAAGCAGTAAGCTTGAGGATTGTCAAGGGGATATTAGGCACTCTCAGTGCCAGTTTCAGGTTTGGAGAGAACTTCCAAAACTAATTTTTTACAACTATAGTTTCCAGAGTTGTCATTCAGCGAGGGAACCTTTCCAAGCCTCTCCCAAGGTTTGGGGCATGTGTATGTCAGGCAAACTATCTTCAGGTATCAAGCTCTCACTGCATACCCAGTATGCAAAGGGATCTTTGAGCACCTTTCAGACTAACAAAAAGAGAGAAGTTGGTAGCCTGAGCTTTTGTAGACTTGAGTCTACTTAGGAAGTACCAACTTTCTTTCAGTTCGACTAACTAAAACAGAGAAGTTGGTAGCCTGAGCTTTCGTAGACTTGAGTCTACTTAGGAAGTACCAGCTCTCTTTCAGTTCAACTAACTAAAAGAGAGAAGTTGGTAGCCTGAGCTTTTGTAGACTTGATTAGGAAGTACCAACTCTCTTTCTGTTCGACTAACTAAAAGAGAAAAGTTGGTAGCATGAGCTTTCGTAGACTTGAGTCTACTTAGGAAGTACCAGCTCTCTTTCAGTTCATCTCAAAGGTGCTACAAGATCCCTTTGCATACTGATTTTCCAGACTGACACAGCTTTGTCTTTGATGGACCAGTGTTGGTCACACAGCACAGAAGATAAGCATCACAATTAACTAAGGGCCTCGGCAGACGGCTAATAGGGCCGTCTCCGAGACCCGGAAGAGGAGGGGCAGCCGCATGCGCGGCGTCCCTTCCTCTTCCTCAGGTCGTCCTCGGAGCTTCTGGCCCTTCAGAAGGCCGCCGCTCCGGGGATGACCTCCCTCCGCAGCGACCGGACGCGCTGCGGAGGATAAGTCAGGGAAAGTGCTCCCTACGCATTTAGGGCGCACTTTCCCTGTCTTGTAAAAGGAGCGGCAATTTGCCGCTCCTTTTAGGGTCGCCGCAGGAGCGCCGCGGTCCAGCTGCCGAGGTCCCGCGGCGTTCCGGACCAGGGCATCCCCGACGCTCTGGTCTGCATCCCCCCTAAGAGACATTAGAAGAGTAACTGGATAGTGCTAAGTACTGACATATAATAATCTTCTTTTGTAGTAGTTGTGTCCTTTTACTTTCAAGGCCTTTCCCTCCCCGAAACAGGGTTCTACCACCAATTGGTCATTTTTAGCATCACACTGCTAAAATAAAGTGTTTTATCTGTCCCAGATTCAGTCTTAATTCGGGCTACATCTGGATCCTATCACAGCGTTTGTCACTGAAACCTCCACCTGCATCCAGCTCAGTTTCCAGGGGCACTCAGAGTGCCTCTTTTCGAAACTGGGAGTTTTCCAACTTAAAAAAAAAAGGTCTTCGGAGTGCTTCTGGGACCAGGGCTGAACCCGGGCGGCAGTTTTGATGGCAAAATCGCTGCAATAGGGTCTGGATGCAGCCTGAATTAAGACTGAATTCAGGACAGGTAAAACACTTTATTTAGCAGTGTGATAAGCTCTGATGTACGCCGCCCCGATTGCCGAGCAGAGGGGCGGGTTACAAATAAAAAATTATTATTATTATTATTATTATTATTATTATTATTATTATTTACATTCTTCCCAATGACTAGGAAACTTTTTTTAAATATAAAACCATCCCAAACAAAGTCCTAGAATACCCACCTTTAGAAGCCAAGCAACAAAAAGCCTTCCATATACCAGGCCACCCAGTCCTCTGACCAGCCATGACAAAACTATGAACCCTTTCCTTCCTTATAGTCTACTGTCTCTCCTTTATATCTTATCTGGCACAGAAACAATCAGGGAACACATGCTGCTCACTAATTAGGTTGGGATTTCAGATGTGCACCTATCTGAGCTTAAGATAGTCATTGTTTCAACTGGCCCCTGTAGCTGTGCCTTCAGCAAGTCTGATTAGCAGTAATTAGCAGGTCATTAGCAGATTCAGATTCAGATTCAGATTCAGTTGCTGATTTTTCTGTGTATAAATCCGGGATGGAAAGCATTGCACCTTCCCAGTGGTTTGGACAACTGGCTCACCACTTCACCAAACACATCTGGGGAAGTAGACTCAAGTCTATGAAAGCTCAGGCTGCCAACTTCTTTCTTTAATTAGTCTCAAAGGTGCTACAAGATCTCGCTGCATACTGATTCTACGGACTTACACGGCTATATCTTTGAGTAACTCCTTACTGTTGACCATATATTGGTTGGAGCACTTGGGAATTCAAGTCCAAAACACCTGGAGGGCCCCATTCCTCCAACCTTCATGCAAGTTCTATGTCAGAGGGATAGGAACAGGCCAGGTAAGTGTGTGTTTGCCAACCAACTGACAATTCTAATTCCTTCCTCACATCTTTGGCAGCTCCTCCACAAACACAAAGCACCAAGTACCATTATCAGGCCAACCAAGATGGCATTATTATTATTATTATTATTATTATTATTATTATCTTTATGCTATTTTGATTGGTCTAATAAAGTGAGATGGTATGGTGTACTGGTTTGAGTGTTGGACTAGTAATTCAGGAGACAAGGGTTTGAATCATTGTTCAGCTATGAAAAACCACTAGGGTCTAATCTGCACTGCAGAAATAATGCACTTTGATACCACTTTAACTGCCTTGCCTCAATGCTATGGAATCTGGGATTTGTAGTTTTGTGAGCTATATAGCTGCCTCCATCAGAGAGCTTTGGTGCCACAATAAACTACAGATCCCAGCATTACATAGCATTGAGCCATGGCTGTTAAAGTGGTGTCAAACTGCATTATTTCAGCAGAGCAGATTAGACCCTGTTCCTACTGGACAAATTACATTCTTTCAGCATTAGAGGACAACAATGGCAACTCTCCTTTGAATAAACCTTGGCAAGAAAACCATAGGATAGGATCACCATAGGTCACAATTGATTTAAAGATGCAAAACAGTAACTCACAGAGGTATTGCTACAATATGGATTTTGGAATTTGGCTTATGATTGGAATGCCTACCTCTATATTTATATGATATTACCCCTGTTTGTTTTATACCTCCTAGCTTTTTATCATGTTTCGTATGATGGATTTTTTGGTGTTTTAATGTTCTGTGACTGCACAATAAAGATTAACTGACTGTATTTATATGACTTGAGGAAGTTAAAAAGACCCATGTGTCATTGATTAATTTATTTTAAAACATTCATTCCCTCGTTCCCACTATGTACAAGGGGATATAGTAAAGTAATAATTATCACCCAGATTATTATGGTATATTGATGAAGTTATTATGGTATATTGATGAAATTTTGTCAGTGTCATCATCACCAAGTGACTTTTTCTTTTCCCAAAAATGAAAAATCCGTTGCAGGATCACCAATCTGACAACATAGATGCCCTCATTCATGAAGTGGAAGAGTGGTTTAAGGCACAATCTGCAGAGTTCTACAATAACGGTATTCGGAGGGTCAAGAAACATTGGGAAAAATGTGTAAATCTGGATGGTGATTATATAGAGATATGTTAACAACTACAAATCAAAACAAACTATCTGTCCATTTTTTAAAAATGTGATCATTAAAACTTTACGATACCCCTTCATATGTATATGTGCATTCAAGTCACCTGTTGACTTCTGGTGACCCCATACATTTCATAGGGATTCCTTAGGCAAGGAATACTCATCAGAGGTAGTTTTGCCAGTTCCTTGCTCTGAAATACAACACATTAGCAATCTCGTATCCAAGTACTAACCAAAGCTGACCCTCCTTAGCTCCCAGGATCAGACAGGATCTGGTACCGTCAGGGTATTTAGGCACATAGTATACTTATATTAATTAGCTAACCAAGTCAAGGAGCAAGACATTATTTTTTGTTTAAATTTTTTTGCAAATTGGAGATATCACTCCTAGAGATATGACCACAGTTTTGTATACTGGAGGACTTTAGACCTCTAAACTGACCCTATAAATGTGCCATTTTCTCAGTTGATTTGCCAGGGTTTGGACTGGACAACAGCCTTTGGGGAAAAAAGCTGATCTCCCAAAATCAGATAACCAGAGGTACAATCAAATAAGACCATTTCCCTGTAAGATGGTTTCCATTAATTTCGTCTATTAAAAACAACAACACACGACTCCAAATCTTAGACTAGGGCTGGGGAGTCTTTGGCCATTTGAATGCCAACTTTCTCAATGCCTTATTCATTGTGGACTGTTATTCATTATGGGAGCTGAAGTTCAAAATTTTGAATGGTGAATGTTTCCACATCTCCTTGTCTTAAGATGTAGAAAATTCTTCCAAAACCAGCATAGAAAATGACATGCCTCAGTCACCTTATCCTTAGTTTGGACTAGGGATACTTTGTTATAACATGCAGCATCTATGCATCAACATCTCTCCTCCACTGTGCTGGTGTAACAATTAGTTAATCTGATAATTCAAATTTATATCCAATGTCCAGTGTTCATTTTTCTTTTTTACTATAAATTTTACTATAAATGAAAGGTGGTTAAGTGGTTAAGACACCAACTTCTGATGATCGTAAGGTCAGAAGGTTGGCAGTTCGAGGCCCAAGTGCCACTTGACGGAGCGAGCTCCCATCACTAGTCCCAGCTTCTGCCAACCTAGCAGTTTGAAAGCATGGAAATGCAAATAGATAAATAGGTACCACTTTGGTGGGAAGGCAACAGCATTCCGTGCAGTCATGCTAGCCAGATGACCACCGGTGTCATCTTTGGACAATGCTGGCTCTTTTGGCTTAGTAACAGAGATGAGCAGTGGCCCTTACAGCTGGTTACGACTAGACATTCATGTCAAGGAGAAACTGTTACCTTTACCTTTTAATTTTCTCCCTATTCATGTCAATGTGCCATAAAGTGCCCAGCAATGGGTGGGTGGATGGGCAAGGCAGCAGACAAACCTACCACCCTTCACTTTCCTCTGCTTTGCTCACCTGCTTGGGCAGCCAGCTGCAGAAAGACCTAGATGGGTGAGCCATTAGACTGTACCACCCTCCCTTGGGCAATGCCAAGGACACAACAGAGGTGTCCTCTCTCCTTTGCAGAAGAGCCCTGGTGAAGCAGTGGTTAAATGCCTGTACTGCAGCCATTCATTCACAAACCACAAGGTTGCAAGTTCAATACCAGCCGGGGCTCAGGCTCGACTCAGGCTTGCATCCTTCCGAGGTTGCTAAAATGTGTCCCCAGCTTGTTGGGGGCAATTAGCTTACAGCTGTAAACCACTTAGAGACTGCTTAGTGGGGTATGAAGCAGTATATAAATGAAGCTGTTATTGCTATGTGCTGGAACGTTTCAGTTCAGAAATCCAGGCTTCTAGCAGTAAAAACAGAAAAGCTTTATTCAGGAATCTACACATTCACCACTAATGTATGCACTGTCAGCACTGAGAGTCCAGAGTTAATACAGTACATGGTTAAAGTGTAGCATAATTCAAATTTTGAGTGTTTCCCCATAAACTCAAACAGATTTTGTTCTTCTCATTTCCCATGGTTGCCCCACCTTCCACATCCATTTTCATGGGGCTGACCTTGAGTCTCCTGGCATAGGCTTTCCTCCCTTTTCCCCATCTGCTTACTAAGCAGCAAAGGAGTGCAAGCAACAGCCCTACTAACTAACTTGTGACTAAGTGTTCCATTATCCATAAGCAGCAAACATGACCCTATTTGTCATGGCAGACAAGCTGAAAGACTCAGCTCCTGACATAATGCATTCCTACACTGAAAAGCTTCCAGCTCAAAAGCACAGCGATTTTGGACTGGATCCACACTTAATCAGAGTTGATCCATTGAAATCAATGTGACTCATGTTACTCATGCATGCTGGCCTTTTTAATGGTCCTACTACAGTTGCCCCTCCCAATTTGCAGGGGATCCATTCCAGACACCCCCGCGAAAATGGCAGCTCGCAAATATTTGAGCCCCATTGAAAATAATGGCATGCACAGGCATGCACTGACATTTTATCTATAGTCGCTTGTACCTCCTGTGAAGAGCGAAACTGTGGACTCAAAGTCCATGAATAGGGAAGGACAACTGTATAAGGATGCTTGAATCTAGCCCCAACCTTCTGTTAAGGGATAAGATCACAATCATAACCATGTCACATTCAGAGCTGCTTCAGACTTGATCAGAAAACAGGGCACTTCTAACTACTTGGTGATTACAGCTTGGATTGTATAACCCATTTGTTTCTGCTGTGTTCAGCTTACAGATGTTAGATATTACATTAATATTCAATATGAAGAAGAAATTCAAATACGCACTCAGCCATCAATTCTTCTTTATTACATCCCCCCCCCCCAACTGTGTTTCATTCAAATCTTGATGGCCCCTGTGGCTAGAATTGTCTTTCTTCAAGGTTCATCATATAAAACAAAGATTTGTGGCACCTCAGAAATTAGTACACTGATTATGACAAGGCTTTGCAGTGCATTTGATATGCATGGATATGCATCCATCAGATACAAAGAATGTTATTCTGAGTTAAAATTATATATACACACACATTGGTGGTTGGGAGTGAACAGCAAAGGCAAAGAAAAATGGGGGAAAACAGCTAGTGGCACTGCCTCATTAACTATGCTGATTCATGAGAGTTGTTGGCTAAAAAGACACATATCCTGGTGTATCCCATATATGCTGATTTTAAAAAGCAAAAGAAAAGAAGCAAAAAATCCATTTTTATAGAATTTAAATCATTGAACGGAAGGACTGAAATGCTTGATTCTAGCAGAGCAGGGCAACTCCCATGTCCAGGAAGACCCTTTGCCCACAGGGCTTTCTCTGGTACTTTCTGTGGCACTGGGTGAACCCCATTTAAAGTTATCTTAGGCCATATAAAATTTAATTTTATATTGATTTAGATTTGTCGAATTTTAAATTGATCTGTTGCTGCAAATTTCTTCTTGTTTATTCACTGAAATGATGTCAGTTTTTTACATTGGTGTTCCTGTCTTTTATCATTTGGGGTAACTTCATTTTGTTATAGGATGGTTTCTACCATACATTTTTGGCATTCATGTATGAATGAATAAATAAACATTCATGTGGGAACAGTAAGGCTCCATATACCACGCAACTTGAGTTGACTGTTCATATGTTGCAACTCCGATGCTGCATTTTGAACGGTTGCTAATGTATAGGAAATACATGCCTTTTACTACATTTTTAACTACAAGAACCATTATGCTCTTGAGCAGAGCTAGGGAACATATATCCCTGGAATTCCCATCAACCTTAATTAGCTTAGCCAGTCGTGACAGATCTTAGAAATTGCAACCCAACATTCTAGAGGATCACATATTCTTGCATCTAGACTAGGATCTCTCCAAGATCCCTTCCACTCTGCATATTTTATAGGTTATGGAACAGAATCCTATAAATAACCTGACATACACTGACATTTTTTTAAATACAGGGCTCTCCAACATGTATGTAACAGTATGGAACAACTTATACAGAAAGAGTATGAGAATAGAGGATGATCTCATCATGCAATTATTATTTCCCATCCCATTCTCAGACTATCAGTATGCTGCTTTTTTCCCCAAATGGTATTTTTTAGCTTCACTAGTGAGCCAGAGAGAAACAGGTACTCTTATCTGTAGCAAGGCAGATAGCACTCTGAACATGGAATCCCAAAATCTAGAATATTTTTCCATACTCTCCATTTTCCCAAGCCATTCATTGCAGAAAGAAGTATCGTCAGGTTTTATGGTATTGTACCCAGTACGCTCTTTGCCCTTTTGCTTTATTTACAAATATACATGCTGAGTGTAAACTGTGGCAAACAGGCATTCCTACTAGATAAAAGAACTCATAAAGGATGAGAGGAGGACGTGGTCTGAGCAGGCTGCCCAACATACATCCATGAATTGTTCCATTGGAAATTCGTTTTCATTTCGAGGTTGCCAAACTCTGTCTTCTTCCTGAAGCCTCAAGGGTATCTTTTCATCCCTTAAAGATATCTCATTCGGACAGATTCCGGGCTCTAAAGAGAGCATTGCTTAAACATGATTTCCCACAGGAGAAACACCACTTGAGAATCCTAATTATGAACCAGATATTCATCTGATTAAAACATGTGTGGCCAGCTGTCATAAACATTAGCAAAAATGGCTTTTCTGCATTAATGTATTGTCAATGCAAACTGCTTAAATATCAGATTGGTTGTGGCGCTTTCTTTTCCCTGAAATAGAATAACATCAAATGTGTTTTGTTTTTGGGGTTTTTGTTGTTGTTGTTGTTAAACTATTGTTTATTTTAAGTGAAAGTCAGTGTGGTATAGTGGTTTGAGTGTAGGACTAGGACTCTGGAGATCAGGATTCCAATCCCTGCTTAGCCATGGAAACCACTGGTCGCCTTTAGACAAGTCACATTCTCTCATCCTCAAAGCAATGGTAAATCCTGAGGATCCTCATTCTCAGAGGAAGGCAATGAACATATTGTACTAAGAAAACCCTGTGATAGGTTCACCTTAGGATCTCCATAAATTGGAATCGAGCGGAAGGATCACAACAGCAGTTTATTAAGGAGGAAAGATAAGAGAAATCCTAGGTCTAGCAAGCTAGGAAGACATGTTGTTGCTTGCTCATGGAACAAAACCAAGACGCCTTCTGCTCTTAAGAAGAGGATGGAGAAAGAATGAAAATGATTTCAGCAATGTAAGAGTGCCAGTTTAACAAGGAAGGTCAGTGTGCAGCGAGCAGAAAAAGGACAATCTAACTTCCTTTCCCCTGGTCTATATGTATCTATACTCCATACTGCATCTGCAGAATAAGCTGGGTTGCTTGGTATCACTTCCAACAAGGGGTGGGGAATCTTTGACAGTCCAAATATTTTTGACATTAAATCCCAGAAGCCCCAACCATCATGACTTGTGGCAAGCAATTAAAGGTGATGCAATCTAATACATTTGCAGGGCTAAATGTTCCCCACCCAATGTTCTAGTTTAATAACTCAACTTAGCCTAGGGCTCAAGTTAGATAACAAAAGCAAAAAAAATTCACATCCCTCCCAACAAAAGCAAAAATTCACATCTCTTTCCGTTACTCTGATTCAAGTTTCACTGAAAGATGCGGAGCCAAACAAGGACGACTCCCTTATTATCACTGACTACAGATCAGGTTCAAGGTTTTGAAGATAAGCAATCTGTAGACAAGAGGACACCTTTCCTAGCCTTGATTAAATCCAAGCCTCAGCTTATCTGCTTGTTTGATTCCCTCAAAGCAGACTTAGCATCAAGATGTCTTCTCCACACAGCCTCATATTTTAATATGTGTACAATTGCTCCATCTTTGGATATTTCTAGTAACTGGTTCGATCTGTTTCCCAATGTCAGAGCTTTTTTTTTTTTTTTTTAAAAAGAAATCTGGGTGACTGAGGCGACACAAAATCTTCTGGACCCCTAAAGACTCACCGGGTTTGTATTCTTCTGGCATAAGCTTTTTGTAGGCATTATTCACAAAAGCCTATGTCATAATAAAATTGGTTGGCATTCTTTCATAGAATACTAGATCCAAAACACAATGCAGAAATAATCATTTGAGATCATTTTAACTGTCCTACCTCAGTGCTAGGGAATCCTGGGAATTGTAGTTTATTGTGGCACCAGAGTGCTCTGATAGGGAAGGCTGAGTGTCTCACAAAATTACAGCTCCCAGAATTTCCTAGTACTGCGCCAGGGCAGTTAAAGAGGTCTATTTTTGCAGTGTGTTTCAGACCACAGAGTTGGAAGAGACCTCAAGGGCCATCAAGTCCAAACCCCTGACATGCAGGAATATACAATCAAGGCACCCCCAACATTTGGCCATCCAGACTGTTTAAAAACCATGAAAGAGACTCCACCATTCTCCACTGGACCAAGTCTCACTGTCAGGATGTGCCTCCTAATGTTGAAGTGGAATCTCTTTTCTTGTACCTTGCATCCATTGCTCTGTGTCCTATTCTCTGGAGTTGCAAAAAATAGACTTGCTCCATCCTCAATATGACACCCCTTCCAATATTTAAACAGGGGCATCATATCACCTCTTAACCGTCTCTTCTCCAGGCTGAACATCCCCTGCTCCCTAAGCCACTTCGCATTGGGCATGGTTTCCGAACCCTTCACCATTTTAGTCACCCTCCTTTGGGCACGCTCCAGTTTTTCAACATCCTTTTTGAATCATGGTGCCCAGAACTGGATGCAGTATTCCAGGTGGGGCCTGACCAAAGCAAAATAGAGTACAGTTGCTCCTCCATTTTCGTGTACTTGGTGTCTGTGTCCCTTGCCCATTTGTGGGTGGCAAACAGAAGGGGACGAAATGGGGTGTGTGCCTGAAGTGTGTGCCCGCAGCCATCCATGAACACACGCCACCATTCAAGCCAATGGGGCTTGAATATTTGTGATTTTCCATTTTCGCGGGAGGGGGGTCTGGAACGGATCCCCCCCCCCAAATGGAGGGACAATTGTATTATTATTTCCTTGATCTACACTATATATTTATCAACGCTTCTTAGAATCACATTGGCTGTTTTAGCTGCCGCATCACCTGTTTGTACTGCAAAAGACTAACATAGCCACCTGTCTGGAAACTGGGCCATTAAGTGTCACCTGCTCGAGTTTGGGATTTTCTTTTAACTATTGTGCAAGTAATAGTTCTGATATGAAGTACCATCACTTGAATTCTACAAGCAAAGGTTCCTTCTTATCAGGATTATAGCTCTTGCCGTGACTGCTGACTGTGTTATGTATATGCTTTGCTTGTAATACAGGATGATGAGTCTAAAATGTTTATGCATCTGAGTAAGTAGACTAAAGTCTACAAAAACTCATGCTGCCAACTTCATTCTTTAGTTAGTCTCAAAGGTGCTACAAGATCTATGTACTGATTCTACAGACTAACATGGCTATATTTTTGAATTCTACCACTGAGGAGTGTGCGTGAGTCTGTGCCTAGATGTAAAGGGGAGTCCCAAGGGTAAAATGTTTTGAATACCACTGCTGTACATGACATGCAGTTTTTAAAGCACTTCTATTACATTAAAAAACAACACCCTACTACTGAATTGGACATTTGACCTAAATAATTGGTTAAATATTGTAGTCCAGTTAAAGTCAGACTCTGTGTAACAAGGTGAGTGAAGAAGTAGCATACGTCTCAACATATTCCCCACCGCATGAACTTTGCTTGTCCATGTTAAATTGCTGCCATATTGTTGTGCAAGTCACATGTGCAAAACTTTAACTATTGTGCAACAAATACTCAATTGAAACTTAGCTCACAATTACACTCTATGGGACCACTGTCTGGCTAATGTGGAAGTGCTTTTACTTATCCTTTTTGGAGAAAGATGTCAAAATGTCTACATACAGATAATTAAAGGGAATAGGTTACATTCAGATGGTTGCTATGCAAGGCTGAGTATTTGTCTTTGACCATGCTACAAGTCTTGTCTTTTCTTCCCCACCAACAATTACAGCATTTTTGTTGCAACATGGAAGCAGAATTATCAAAAACATCACCTGATCCAAACAAGCTTAGATGGAAAGGGGGGACATGAATTTACCCACTCTTCATATAACTGACATTGGTGAACAGGATATATTTGCTGAACAAGAGCAACAAAGGTCCTCTGCAGAAGCAGCAAACAAGAGTCTAGCAGCACACACTTTGAGAAAAGAAGAAACAACCAATTCTCAGAAAAGAGCAGAGTCCCACTTTGTTTAACATTTATTTTTCATGTTTAACTTAATTCAGGTATCACAGTTTCCTACATTAAAATATTTTCATGCTATCTCCCCATCCCCATGATTCCCCCCCTCCTCTGTCCAGAGAAAAATATAGAGTTGACACAACTTTGATGGAATGCGCTAGAGTAAACAAAAGGCTACTGAACCCAAGATACAGAGCACACAGAGCAAAACAATACAAAGAAGATCTGCATAGGAGAGAGCATTGGAGGGCTACGAGAGGGGAGGTGCTGGAACCAACACAGCCTGAGCCCTCAAAAACTTCTCTGAGCAGCTCCCAGTTGTGATCCTGGATGCTGCCAACAGTTTGCAAGCTGGGTCGCTGAAGCTGGAATGCTGGGAGTGGCCCCAAGGAATAGCCTGGAAAGCAAAATCAAGGCAAAGACACACAGATCCTGTTGGCCCCTGGGCTTTGAATTCCACTGAAGCTCATTCCATATAAGCATTTGGCTGCCAATAACACACATGTCAAATACCACACTATTCCCCCCCCTTCTCATCCAATTTAATATGGCTCACCAACTTCTCATTTGGAAGGTTGTTTGAAAACAAACCCCAAGTCAGGCATGGTTCAAAACCCAGTGTTACCCAAGGGGCTGCTTAATAACAGAATTTAAAATATCCCTTCACTTATTCAGTTTGCCTTCACTTTTTTCTATCTCATTCAGTCCAAGCCTACCTAGATGAACAAATCGCAGGGCCCCACTGGTGTATCTCTCAAGGGAACAGATTATATTACAATTAGGTGCTACCCAACTTTGTTCAAACGTTGACCCCATTCAGCATTGGTCTGCCCTCAGACTGGTTATTATGCAGACTAACACTGTACAAATAATTCAGTAGCTATCGGCACTATCCTCCTACCAGCAAAGTTTTTGGGCCTCAACTGTTCTGTTTTCCAAAGTGGAAACAGTGGGAGTGAGGTCCCTATTCTGCTACTGTTTCACATTTATGTCCACACTTGCTCTGGTGTGTGGATGGAGAGAGTGAAATTGGCCAATTAGACTAGCCAGTTAGCAGTGGCTCTCAGACCAAATTCACAAAAGAGGTAGGAATCACGTACCTGTCATTCAGCAAGCATCAAGGTGTGCAAACATTGCAAGTTCTTTGTTGTAAAATTTCTCAGCCATTATTGAAGCTGGGGGAGCAGGGGATCTGGCAGTCTCACCTACCACTACAATCATTCTGCTCTGTTGTGATATCTCTCCCATCCTGTCAGCAAGCCTGCATATAGTATATTCTGTCCTAAGCAACAGCCCAGGAGTGACAGAAATTTCAATGGACCAGGATGGCCAAGACAAATAGAGGTTTTCCTCCACATCTCCCCTCCTGTGGCTATTGTTTCATAGGCCAATGAACAGACATATGCAGTCTCAAGTATTTTCTTCTTCCATGACTATTTAAAGAATTACGGTATTTTATCCCGTAACCAAATTTAGGATTGTGAAGACAGACCATTTCCCCCATGTATAAAACTGTAAACCATTCAAGATCCAGGTGCTTGAGAAAGAGCATATTTTAAACTCTGTTATCAGCTTAAAACATCAGGAACACTGGCACAATTATGTCACTTATTCTTGGTTTAATTACAGGGATGACAAGTAAACACCAACACAAGGGAAGAAAACCCAGCGTTTTGTGGAGCTCAAGGTGCAACTAGTGCTTTGCAGTGGAGTCTCGAGGGTAGAACTCTGCCAACGTGCTCTGAGGGATTCTCTTCAGCATCTCCTTAGGGAAGATACGCAGCAGCTGCCAGCCAATGTCCAAGGTCTCAAAAACAGTGCGGTTTTCATAGGGCCCTGAAAAGAAGAACCACTGGCACAGTCACATATAAATATACACAAAGTGTTTTGGTAAGAATTAATTATTCAGATCCAAGTTAGTTGAAAGACCACATTCTCCTATACAAACCTCAGATCTTCTAGGGAGGCAATTATTTTGCTCCCACCACCTTCACAGATACATTTGGTGGGAAGATGGGAGAGGGCCTGCTCCCAATCTCTGGAACTCCCTTCCCAGAAAGGCAATACTGGCAGCCTCCTTAATATCTTTCCACAAGCAAGTAAAACCGTTATTTTTCAGTCTGGGAGGCCTCTGAGAATTGATATGTTAGGGAAACAGGCCGTGTATTATGTGCTGGAGTTTTATTTAATAATAATAATAATAATAATAATAATAATAATAATAATAATAATAATAATGTTTGTATGTTTGTTTGTATCTCGCCTCTACCTGTTGAGGATTGAGGCGGGTAACAGCAAAGATTAAAACAATTACAGAAATAGTAACAAGAAAATAATCCCCAACCCCCCACCCCTTCGAACCACCCTCCCTTCGATATAAAATTACAACAATAAAATCCCTATAACTAAACAACAATTAAAAACAGTTAACAACAGTGGCAATGTCTAGGGGAGCTAGATCAGATGGGCAGTTATTTCAGATCAGGACAGAGGTCAGTCTGGGAAGGCCTGCCGGAAGAGAATCGTTTTTATTGCTTTTTTAAAAGCATCAAGGAATGTAATCTGCTGAGTCTCCTCTGGCAGATCATTCCAAATTTTAGGACCGGCAGCTGAAAAGGTCCTCTGGGAAGTCACCACCAGTCTAGTTTTCATTGACATTCTTCCCAGAGGACCTGAGTGTGCAGGGAGGATTATATGGGAGGAGGCGTTCCTTCAAGTAAGCTGGACCCAAGCCATGTATTGTGTTGTTGTTTTTTAAAACAACACTTTATGTTGTTAATTGGTTTTCATTTTATGTTGGTTCAATTGCTTTTTTAACTTTTGCATGTAGTTAATTTTAACTATTCAGAGATATAGTTGTGTTTGTCTTGAGTATCAATATGCAAGAAGATACCTCAAAGATACTTCAAAGGTGCTACAAGATCCCCTAGCATATGTTTAATTACGTTTTAACTGTTATAAGCTACCCTAAGTCTCAAACCAAGAAAAAAGTGGGGATACAGTAGTAATTATTCTTATTCATGATGATGATGATGATGATAACAATAACATCTTTTTTCTTTAACCATAACTATCCACAGACATCAGAAATATCAGACACCTACCCTGAGCAATAAAGTTCCTCTCAAACTTCTGCAGGAATTCAAGATAGAGAAGATCATCTGAAGTAAGTGCCTCCTCTCCTACAACAGCTTTCATAGCTTGAACATCCTTCCCAATGGCATAGCAGGCATACTAGGAAAAAAATTAAAAGCAACAAACAGTCTTATGGCACTTTCAAGATGAACACATTTATTATGATATAAAGTTTTACAGTTTGGAATTTGGGACTTAAAATTAAGATAAAATGGTTCAAGCAATACAGGTTGAAAACTGATTTAAAATTAGGAAGCCTAAAGCAAACAAATTGACATTTCACCATAAGTTGCCCACAATATTCCCCATCCTCCTCCTTCCATTCTCTACTTAAGATATATGCATGAAAGATAATCACACCTACCAGTTGGTTTGAAACTTCAGCATGGTCTTTCCTTGTCATCCCCTCTCCAATAGCAGATTTCATCAATCGAGACAAAGAGGGAAGGACATTGATAGGTGGGTAAATCTGGAAGAAGAAACATGTTTTCAGAATGATACCTTTGGAAAGCAAGAGCTGGAAGTGAAATGCTTAGGATAGGTTGCTGTTACAGGCAGTGAACATGCAATCCAATTGAACCTCAATTTAAGAAACAAGATGAAAGCAACAGAAAGCTGCATCCAGACTAAAGCAGGCTTTGAATAGATCCACTGAAATCAAAATGGCAATTTAGTCACAACTCACTTAAGTCTCACTGATTTCTTCAGGTCTAAGTATAAATACATGTATCCAACCCACTGACCAGAAGCATTTGTTCGCTTGTATCTCCCTTGTGCTTTCCTGGCTATTACAGTAATATTCTTATTCTTCTTGAAGGACTATAGCTCTGAAGTTAGGCATTTCCTTCTAAACAATTTTTTCCTTTGAATGTTTACTGGTAGCACCATAAATCCTTCCCCAGTGTTGCACCTCAAACTATAGATTTTTCTGAGGGTGCTAAGAAAGCAATTATTACATGCCAAGCAAACTAAAATACATTATATCAAAATTGGGGAACATATAGTCTTGCAGTGTTGTTTGACTGCAACTCACACAATTCCCTACCACTGGCTATGGAGTTTGGGGCTCATGACAACTTGCTATCTAGAAGGCCACAAGTTCACCAGCTCTGCCTTAAAACAATATGCATGAATTCATATTAGACACATCTCAACCATTTTGACCCTTGTGATCAAGTTCTGTGAACCACCCTCAATAGCTGAAATATCCAGCATGACTTGACATTTGTACAATCTCTAGAACAGTCAAGTTCTCCTGTACAGTACAGCATATACCCATCATTTCCACAAAGCATGACTTTAAGAAAAGGAAATTTTATATCCAAAGATCCTGATCAGCATCTAGCATATTACCTGTCTGTTGTGCAGCTGTCTGTCTACATAGATCTGGCCTTCAGTAATGTACCCCGTCAAGTCAGGGATAGGGTGAGTAATGTCTGCAAAAAGAAATTATATTGATGCTTTCAGATGACTATTCAAGATAATGACTCATTCTATTGTGAGGGACAGAGAGTCTGACCAAACTGAAGGGAGAGAAAAGGAAAAAGGGCTTTTATCAAGGCAGCACAGAGAATAACCACTGTGCTCTTAGGAAACTGGGGGTGGGCTATCTTTGGGTATCTTTGAGAGCAGGAATCCTTATGGCTGCTCTGGAGGATTGCATAGAGGTAAATTTTGACTACAAAAGCACAGACAGTGGAGACAAAGGAGACCTACTTATAAGGTTCTGTCTTGTGGGGAGGGAAACATGATAGGAGAAGCAACCTCAGGTTGCTGGAGATATTCCTTTCCTGGCTTGCTGGCTTTGCATGACATCTGAAATGACATCTAATATAAAATGTGGCCACCTAGATACTAGCAGGGGACCACAAGAAGTAGCTGATTTTGCATTTAGTGCATTGCCTTCTGAGAGCCTTCCAAGTCCAATTCAAAATGCTAGTGTAATCCTTCAATCCCTAAACCAGGGGTAGGCAACCTTTCCCCTTTAAGGGCCGAGGGACTTCAGCTCCCAGAAGCCTCAGCCATGTTGCCCAATAGTCCCATGTTGGCCAATAGCTCCTGGGATTCTGGGAGCTGAAGTCCCTCGGCCCTTAAAGGGGAAAGGTTGCCTACCCCTGCCCTAAACAGTTTAGGGTGACTTTTTCTGAAGGCTGCCTACTTCCATATAATCCAGGCTTACTGCTGTTAACTGCTTTCGAGTTAATTTTGACTCATGGTGAATGAGACATCCCTGAGACACCCTATCCTCCACAGCTCTGCTAAGGTCCTGCACTCAAACTCCTTGATTAAGTCTATCCATTGGTATGCAGTCTTCCTCTCTTCCTACTGGCTTCCACCTTTCCACGTATTATCACCATTTCTATTGAGTCACGCCTTTTCATGATGTGGCCCAAGCACAGCAGTGGTCTCTTCCAACTCTATGATTCTATGATGTCTTGACTAAAATCTCCATTCTGACCAGTGACTGATCCAAGATATGGAAAATCTTTTAACTACTTCAGTGTTCTTGTAGTCTACATTGAATTAATGTAAATAGTCTTTTGTCATTATTTTTATTTTCTCAATGTTGAACAGTAAGCTTGCCTTAACATTCTCTTCTCTGACTTTCTTTAGTAACTGTTGCAAGTCTTTGCTATTTTCTGCTAGTAGTATGATGTCATCTGCATATCCATATTGTTGATAATCCTTCTTCCAATTTTCATTCCTCTTTCTTCCACATATATACCTACTATATGTATGATATTTTATGCATATAAGTTGAACAAATAGGGTAATCAAAGGCAGCCTTGCCTGACCCCCTTTCTGATTGGGAACCATTCTGTTTTTCTGTATTCTGTTCTAACTGTAGCCTCTTGCCTTGAGTACAGGTTACACATTAGGACAATCAAATGTAGCAACTCCCATTTCTTTGCAGTCAGTGATTTTGCTTTAATCTATAAAGCACATGCTGATTTTATACTATAATCCTAGTTTATACTAACATCCAACTCAGGCTTCTTCCTAAGTGCCTGCCATCAAGACAGGAGGGTGCCTGAGAGTAAGTCTTCTCAGTGCTGGCCACCAGCTGTGGAACTCCTAACTACAAAAGTTACATTTAAATGAGCTTTGGGGATCTTGCTGTTCACAACTGCCTTTAAATTTAAAACGCACAGAACTGGTATGTTCAAATCAGCTTTGTTAAGAGCAATATTTGTAATATCTCTTCCAATTTAGTTGTGCTGGTGTCTGCATATTTAATTATGTATATTTTAATCTGGTTTTAGTGTTTTCATTGTTTAATCTTGTTTTAATTTTTGTATCTTGTAAATTTTTAACAAGGTGTTTTTTAATTTATTGTAAGCTGTTTTGAATCCTGAACTTGGAAAAAAGCAGACTAGATTTTTTTTTTTAAAAAAAATAAGAAACAGTCCCCTCTAAAAACAACTTTTCTTCTCAACTCTAAATTGGAAATTGGTCTACTGACAGACATAACACAACTATCTGCAGCCTGCCAGTGAGGGACATGTCAGCCACATACAAAAAATGGGAAAAAGTTGGAATCTGGAAATGTGCCTAGATGTGAGCAGTGATAGAAGAGGCCTTACCATCGTTGGGCATAGTAAGAATTGGAATCTGGGTAATGGACCCATTTCGGCCTTCTACTCGCCCAGCACGTTCATAGATTGTGGCCAAATCTGTGTACATGTAACCAGGGAAGCCACGTCGGCCTGGCACTTCTTCTCTGGCTGCTGAGACCTTTGAGGAATTAAGACAAAGAAAGATGAGAGAACAATGTATGTTGCTTGTACTATAATAGTTTCCAACATAGCTGCTGTTGAACAAGCAAAATTTGTAATGCTGAGTGTAAGGATGTGTAGACAAAACCTTCCTGAACATTCTGCATGTAAGTAGAAGTATGGAAAACAGGAGTAAGAGGCCCTTGACAGAGGAACCATTTCTCCCATCTTAAATTCAGAAATCCAGGTCTGCAACCTGCATGACCAGTGGAAACTCCTGCCCAGTTTGCATTAAAGAGGATATGTGTACAGTTGGAAATATACTGAATCCTCTTGCAATATCATAACATAGCAATAAAAGGATACAATGTAATGCATGTTGGAACATTCTGAATTGAGTATTAGTCCTTAAGACACAGATTCCTATAGTTATCTGAGCAAACATCTTGTAAGAATTCACAATATCAGGTTCATTTTATTTCATATTTTGTGCCTATTTTTCAGATCATTGTAAAGCATGAAATCCATAAATTGTACATGACTGTACAAACTAACACTAGCTGAATCTTTAAAGTATTGGATGTTATATAGAACCAACACTCTAGAAGTCAGTATCACATTGACAAGAAACTATATCTTTGTCAGAAAGATGCCCGAACATTCTCCCCTGATATAATTTACTACAGAGAAGCAGTGTGCACCTTTCATAGTTATGAATATGTCTTGCACAGATAGTAATAAAATTACAATGTCATCAGCACCCCGTATTTGCTTAAATGTTTTCCCTAGTAGAGAGGACAGTATATGCATGCAATTTACAATTTGTCTAATCCCTGAAGGATGAGTTCATTCAAGGCAGAGACCAGTCCCAAATCTTACTTCAGATATCTAGTGACTCAGTATCCTCTATAACCAAATATAATTTAGTTTATTTGAATCAATTTATAGAGGGATATGGCACTGAATCATCAAAGTTTGATCAATCCTTGGAAATTCCCATTTCTCCATGATTTTGTAATCCATTTGCATGCAAGGCAAAAACTGATTGAAACTGATTGAACAATACCTCTCTCAGAGCTTCTGCATAGGAGCTCATATCTGTCAAAATGACCAATACGTGCTTCTCACACTGATAAGCCAAGAACTCTGCTGTGGTTAGAGCAAGACGAGGTGTGATTATACGCTCAATGCTGAAAAAGAACAATGTAGTTCAATTAATGTCACAGAATAGAGACCAACACTGAACACAAAAAGACTGTTCAGAGAAAATAAAGCTAACACAAAAGACAAGATGCACTGAGCATCATTCAATAACTACCTACTTGAAATTAACAGAAGATATGCTTTCATAGCTAGGTAGATGGATGCAGCAGTCTAAGTTTTAAGGCTTTTTTGAATAGCTTTCACCTGATGGCTCTCCCTTCACGGGAAAGAAAACGCAAGCCCTCTTCATCACCTCTTAGAGCATTCTTGTTTCTTCTGGATGCCACCAGACATCTATGCATGTTAAAAGTGGGACTACTGCACTTTTATGAGTCTGCCGTGCTGTTAAAATCATTGCAGGAATCTTTGCTCACTGGTTGGCCATTCATATTTGTAAGTCTGATGAGCACTAGAGAGAGGTGGCCCTAATCTACAGAACTTCTTCCCAACAGACAAATGGCTTGCTCTATACTATGGTGTTTAAGACAGTTTAAAACACTTATTTGTCTGCTGTGCCTTTATATTAGAATGTTCATTATATATGCTTTTGTTAAGGGACTATTTTTAAAATCAATTTAAAGTTTTATACATTTCTTAAACTGATACAGAATTGTGTATCTTATTTAGAATGCTGTTTGAGAAAACTACAGTGTTGAAAGGCAACTAAGAAATGCATTCAACATGCATAGTTAAAAAACATCAGGAACAAATCTTAGCTTATACATGTTGGATTTTAATGCATAAACTCAAATTCAATGTTATGTTGATGCCTGAAGTAGGCAAGTGCTGCCATGTGCAGTGGGATGGAAGGCACTCTTTGGCTCCTCACCACTCAGAGGAGAATGAGCAATAGCAATAGCAAGTACATTTCTATACTGCTTATCAGTGCACTTACACACTCCCTAAGTGGTTTACAATGTGTAAGCTAATGTACAGATAATGTAATATAATGTCAGATAATGTACAGTCTTGTCCACTTCAAGTGGGGTCTTCTAAGGGTATGATCAATTAGAAAGCTGAAATGTATGTATAATTCAGCAGTGCATGCAATTCTGGACTACTGCTAAATTAATGGAGGTTCTCAAAAGTGTAAAGCAGGGATGATTACTAAGACGTACAAATAACTCCCTCAACTATTCATATTTCCATCTATTAACTACTGATGAAGAGGCATGCAACCTGTGTCCTATATATTTTCCAATGAGGAACAGCATTGTCTGTATACTAATAGGCAGGCTCCTTTTTCCTACAGATTCTCTTTCCAAGCATCACTATGCATGGCAAAAGTTTATAACTCATGTTTTAGGCCTCAACTTAAGTGACAACTCTCTTCCATTTTGTCTCTTTAAATGATTCAGGCATCTCTGACACAGCAAGTTTCTTTAAAGCAAGAAATCACCAGATAGATACTTCCTATATTTCTCTTCTCAAGAACTGATGCCAACAACCCTTGGAAAAAGCAGAGTAAAGCTTCTCACTTCCCTACAATTTTTCCAGTTCTGAAGAACACCAGATTTTATGTACTTACGTTGGATCATTGGCCAAATTCAGGAACAGACACACATTGTCCATAGAGCCATTTTCCTCAAAGTCAGATTTGAAGAACCGAGCTGTTTCCATGTTCACCTACAGTATTGCATAGACATAAAGTGAACTACAAAGTCAACAATAATTTCAGTCCCAAGCAGCAGAAAATTAATTCTAAAGAAGCAGCCAAAGCACCATAAAGCATCATCAATTCTGTCTACTGCTAACTTCTATCTCTTCTGGAGTTTTTGTGCCAGGTTTTAAAGTGTAGATTAGTTAGGCTCTTACACACAGAAGAGCAAGAAATATAAGACAGTCTCATTAAGCCTGTCTTAATTAGGGAGGAAGACTAAAGGGACAAATACACCATATTCTCTGTTTTCAGTTGTTCTGCTCCATATAACACATACAAAACTATCTATTTAACTCAGGGGCAGGCAATGTGCAGACCAAAGTCCCCACCAGCCCCTGCCCGAGGCTCCCCACCCCCATTAGAAATATGTAACATGAAGGCAACTTTTGCCTTTACATCTCTCAGAAAGCCATCAAAATGCACAAAAACATGCAAATAAATAAAAAAATAAAAAAAAATAAAAAAATAAAATCCTACACCTTCCCCACAAGCACCAAGAATTCCAGTTTTCTTCTATACCCACTCTCAAAATGACAAGAGACACACCTTCACTTTATGTCACCATTTTGAGAAGATATACAGAGGAAAACAGAGGTATTTAGGCTTGCTGGAAGGAGTGCAGCCCAAGGGGGAGGCTTTGGGGAAAATGTGCTCCTGATCCCCATACAGTTGTCCAATCCTGCTGCAAATCCACCTATCAGTTGTCTGGTACATATTGTTATACACAATGACCTGGCATAGTCATTTTATATGCACTTGACTACTTACCCCCATAGCAGCAAACACAATAGCAAAGTTCTCTTCACTATAGTCCATCACATCTTTAGATTTCTTCACCAATCCTGCCTGGCGACAAATCTGAGCTGCTATCTGAAAGAAAAAAATGTGAAAAATATTCAGTATATAACACTTTCATTTTCAGGAATAAGGGAGAAAAGAAGATGATTTCAGAGATATGCTTTCTCCCATATGAGTTTAAAGATAAATGGTACTTTTGCTTCAGCAATGGTCTACTCTTAACCATACAGTAATTTAGACTGAAATGCAAGCTGATAAATTACACACTTATTGAATGGGAAATTGATGAGTCAGTCAGAAAGGCTAGAGAGATCATAAAGAAAGAGTGACACTATCAAAACATTGTTAACTTGACCAAGGCTGGAAAAATGCTGGTTTCTATGTCTTTTCAATACAATACAGTAGTCGGCCCTCCACATCCATGGGGATTCTGTTCTGGACACATACATATGCCCCATGGATACCAAAAATCACAGGACCTCATCTCACTATTATCAATGTATGCAACTGTGTATACAAGTGTGCATATAATACAATTGTGTATTCCTGCATAGCAGGGGGCTGGACTTGATGGCTTTTGAGGTCTCTTCCCATTCTCTGATTCTATGGCATGTGACCGCGTTGGTGCAGTTGCGTGCACACACAACCATTGACAATAATGGGGCTGGGGCATCTGCAGATGCTCCTTGGATGGCTAGCCCATTGCAGCAGAGGACTGTCTGTATTATATGCAACTAATACTGGATGATGGGGAAAATAGTCATGTTAATTGCTAAGGCTGTGGCTCACATTCCTTTGGTAGTGAATGAGCAGATGGGAAAGGGAGGAAGCGCTGTGCCAGGAGTTTCAAGGTCAGTTCCCTGAGGATGGATGGATGGGGTAAAAGGAGGGTGATACTGGGAAAGAGGAAAAAGTAAGTGTGTTTGATTTTATGGACGAATGGGATGTCAGCTTATTCAAAATTTGATTTACTCTTTGCTTTAATTGTGATGTGTAAAAACTGGCATTTCAATCCTGATAACATATGTCTGCTGGAAGCATCTCTGGTTTCTGAATAAAGTTTTCTGATTCACTACAGAAGCTTGAACTCCTGAACTAACATAACCCTGTATATGACATTTACTCTCAATTTTTTCAATTGTTTTAATGCTATATTTTATTATACCATTTTGCATTTTTATTATATCTTTGCAAATTTCATCTTCTTTTTGTTCTATAAGCCACTCATACAGCTATAGTCTGCCTCTAAATCAGTTGTTCCCAAACTCTGGTCCTCCAGATGTTTTTAACACTGGCTCCCAAAATTCCTAACTGTTAGCCAAACTGGCTGGGTCTTCTGTGAGTTAAGTCCAAAACACCTGGAGGACCAAAGTTTGGGCTCAAAATGATGAGGCATGTTCTTCCTCCTGACATTCTCAAAAATGCAAAGGAAGCTGTCTGGCAATAGCTTTCCAGGGTTTGGCTTTCTCTCAATCTTATCTTGTTATGCCAGGGATCAGACCTGAGACTTTTTGCCACTGATATAGGTCCTTTTCCTCAATCTCAATCATGCAAAACTAAATCAAATAAAATTACACTTGCCAATCTTTTGTCTTGAGGGCACTAAGGGCTGCAGGAGCATGAAAACATGCTAGGAGGAGCAAATGTTGTAGCACAGTACTTGAGTGCAGCCACAAGAAGCACTGGAAGGTATAATTTACTTTTAAAGCAAGGGTGAACAACTGTGGAGGGTTAGGGGGCTGCACTGACACCCAGATTATCTTGAGGGAGGTCACCCCCAAATGCTCTTGCTCCCCCCCCCCCCATTTTTTTATTTTATTTTTTTGCCTGAATGTGCCCAAATGTTCTCTGGGGCAATTTTAGGCCTTTAAAAAAAAAAAAAAAAAAAAAAAGGCCTCCCCTGGCCATAAATTGGCCCAGCCCCAGCCCATCCTCAAAATGATGGAAATGATCCCACACCCACTAAAGGGCATGTTGGGGCAAATTTGTTTTAAATCCTCAGCGCCTCAAAAATAGCATGGGGGGGGAGGGTACTCTGTGCACCCTATTTTAAAGAATCAAGACTGAAAGATTACATAGATACACTTTGATCAAATCCATTGGGAGTGGACGCTACTTTGTAGCTTCCCTGGACAACCCTCCTTTCCCCCCCAAAAAAGGAAGCCCGCAGAGCCATGATCTTTTAAATAGGTTGCAGGTCAACATACTTTATACTTTTTACCATCAAGATAGTCCTATTCAGAAACTAGAAACAGACTTCTGGCCACTTTTAGTCTTGGTTTTGGACATTTGAGGCTGTCCACAGAATCAAAGGAGTAAGAAACTGATCCACAGACTCATTAAAGTTGTCTACTCCCATTAGTAGACATAATGTCCTTCATTACAGATTTCCTTCATGCACAAGTTATTAGAGCTCTCCACATGCACTCTGCAGATTTTCAGTACACCTGGCAAAAACTAAACCACCAGTGTTGTTTGCTTACCCAGTGATTTCAGCATAAAGTGTCATTAAAACACCTACCTCATTATGGGGCAAGCCAGCAGCAGAGAAAATGGGAATTTTCTGTCCTCTAGCAATACTGTTCATACCATCTATAGCAGAAATGCCAGTTTGGATCATCTCTTCTGGGTAGATTCGACACTGGGGATTTATTGGTTGACCTATTTCATTTTGAAGAGGAGAGAAATCCATCATTTTTAACCTGCATTGTTTTTTAGAAACTGGATCAGTTTTCAGTAAATAATATTAACCCCATCATTATAGTGATTTATTCTGAAATTCAGACACTTACATGCCAACAGCAAATTCTCTCAATGCTTTATTGTTTAAACAAACCTAACAGTTTTGATGTTCATTTTTATCTGATATAATCTTTGGGGTAAAACACAAACTACTGTCAAAGTATGATTAAAAGCCCTGGTGGCACAGTGGTTAAATGCCTGTACCACAGCCACTCACTCACAAACCATAAGGTTGTGAGTTCAATACCAGCCAAGGGCTCAGGCTCAACTCAGTCTTGCATCCTTCCGAAGTCCCTAAAATGAGTACCCAGCTTGTTGGGGGCAATTAGCTTACAGCTGTAAACCTCTTAGAGACTGCTTACGAAGTATGAAGTGGTATATAAATGTAGCTGCTATTGCTATGATTAATATGCTTTGGAAAAAATTTGTCTTCAGATTGTACTAGGAGAGAAGTCATTTCCTCAACCTCTTATGGACTTTCTAGCCAGGAATTCCTTTACTGATTTCTTGTTCATCTTTGTGGAGATAGAATTGAAATCTTGAGATAAAATCAGCAGGTAACATTATGGGAGAACCTGGAAAGAACAGGATCTTAAAGAATAAAAAAGTGAGTTTTCTCTGTTAGCATCCACTTAGGGAATATATGTGGCATGATCACTTTGATCTTGTTTTCACCATGTTTCTGTGAAAACATGGCTATTCCAATGGATATTCCTGATAAGTTAGTTAGCAGTAACTGACCCCAGCTGATTGTTTAATAGCTTTTTCAATTTTTTTCTACATTTTATGGACAGTTTGCTCCAGGTGTCTCTGGAATACAACTGCCACAATCCTTCACAATGTGGATTAGGGCAGCTACAGTTAGCTTACACATTGTAAACTGCTTAGGGAGTGCTTAAGTGCAATGATAAGCAGTATAGAAATGTACTTGCTATTGCTACACTCATACAACAACTGGAGAGCCAACCCTACCCCTAACCTAGTTTAATCTCAGTTTTAACAGAGAACTGTGGCATAAAAATATTTTTTTATTGGAAAGAAGAGTAAGCATCAAAGATATACAAGACGGGTGCTGAAAAGTTCCCAGTCTGACCCACCTCTCAAACTATGAGTGCAATTTTGTCAGGGTAGCTTGAAAGTGTTCTTTTACATTGTAAACAGCCAATTTGCAAGATCATAGCTCTAAATTCTAAATTTTTGCATATCATTGATGGAACCATGTCAATGAAAAGGGTGGACTTTTCAAGTGCTGAACTCCAGGCATTAATGAAGTTCCTGTACCTGAAGAAGAAAACTCCAAAGAAAATCCATGAGTGTGTGATGCAAACATTGAGTGACATTCGCTGTCATACTCAGCTGTGAAGTGGTTGTCAACTTTAAGTGTGGAGATTGTGAGACCAAAGATGTAGCAAGGTCTGAGAGACCTTCAACAGTGTCAGCTCCTGAAACTGTTGAGTGTGTTCATGACTTGATTTTGGTAGATTGGCAAATCTCAGCTAAAACAATTGCTAAGATACTAGAGACACCCTGGAAATGAATTGGGTTTATAATTCATGAGCAATTGGCTATGCAGAAGCTGTCAGCCAAGTGGGTGCTGGAATATTTGAATACTGACCAGAAACAGAATTATGTGGATACCCCCAAGCTGATTTGGCAACATTTTGAGTAATCAAGTGATAATTGTTTGAAACAGGTTGTCTCTGCTGAAGAAACCTGGTTACATCACTTTGGGTTCTCCATAGCTAAAGAAATTCAAGATTGGTCAGCAGAAAAGATCATGGTCACAGGTTTTTGGGGTAAGGAAGGTACTTTGATAACTGTCTATCAGTTAATGCAGAATTAAAGGAGGCACTGAAAGGAAATTGGTGAGGGAAGCTGTGGAAAGGTGTTCTTTTTTTTGCAGGACAATGCACCTGCTCAATGGGCTGGCAAGTCCATGGATGTTTTGAAGAATCTGGGGTCTTAGAGCACAGATCATCCAACCTACTCACCAGATCTTTTTAGTTTAGTTTAGTATTTACTGTTTTGAAAAGAGTCTGAAAGGAAGAACATTTTTAAATGATGTTGAGGTGACAACAGCAGCAGAGCAGCATTTCAGTGACCAGACATCAGAATATTTTAGAAGGGTTAAAGAAACATGAGAAATGATATGCCAAATGCATTGAACTTTGGGCCAAGAACTTTTCAACACCCCCTCATAAACAATTGAAGCACTCTACTGTCAACACTGATTCTGACTGAAGAAGACTGGGGAGGGGCACCCTATTTTCTCCATTTCTAAAATGAGATCATATAAGCAACCATTTAAAGCAAAGCAAGCAGCTTCATTTATATACCGCCTCATATTGCACTTTGGGAATGTGTAAGCAGTTTACAACTGTAAGCTCATTTCCCCCCCAACAGTTGGGTATTCATTTTAGCGACCTCGGAAGGATGCAGGCCTGAGTCTAGCCTGAGCCCTGGCTAGTATTGAACTCACAACCTTGTGGTCTATGAGTGAGTGGCTGCAGTATAGGCATTGAACCACTGCACCACCAGGGCTCTTCTGGTGCTCTTTAGTTAATCTCTACGTTGGTACAATATATATTCACTGAACTTCCATTTTATTATAACCAGCAGCTTACACACAATGAACTACAAAGCTCATATTTGGAACATTAATGAGCAAATCCTATGTTAACAAGGTTGTAAACATACCCATGATATCAAGGTAGTCTTCAGCCAAAACCATAGGGCCTCTGTCGATGGGTTTTCCTGATCCATTAAACACACGCCCTGCAAGCAAGAGAGACAAACTACATCAACAAAGCAGCAATTATTGTTGCGTGTGAGAAACTGACAACTTTCATACAAAAATTATCTCTCCATAAAAACTTTCATGGTCTTATACCCACCAAGCATGTCTTCAGATACTGGGGTTCGAAGGATATCCCCCGTAAATTCACAAGACGTTCTCTTAGCATCTATTCCTGAAGTTCCCTCAAAAACCTCAAATAAAAAGAAAAGTACATATTTTAATAGTTCAAATTTTTATTCAATCTAGTGGCTGATAATTTTTTTTAATCTAGCAGCTACACAGGTTGATTACGTCATGGATAGAAAAATACCCTAGAGAGTTTAACATAGAACACCTGTATGTTTAAGCAGTGTAAAGAGATTACTTCTGGAATTTAAGAAAATTCTCAGTTTAACCAGATTAGAGTGTAAAAACCAAACAAGTTGGAAACTGCCAAAAGAAATACTAATAATGAGGTAAAGCAAAAAAATAAAGTAGGGTTATGCAACCTCTCATGTGCATTTGGCTACCACTTTCCCTCCCTACAAGCCCATGTTGGTGCTGAGTCTACTGCTGTTACCACCAAAATTCAGCAGCCACAATCAAGTTTCCAAATGCTGCTTCAAATGCTACCAAAATATGATGGCAGCTCTGTATGGTTCAGGAAACTCAGGAAAATGCTTCCAATACCAAATCCTGCTTTTACGGAACTAAAACTCACAGGAAATGCCTGCATCTCAAACACAAAGTGTCACCATTTACCTGAACTACAGCTTTGGATCCACTGACTTCTAGCACCTGCCCACTTCTCTTTGTTCCATCTGGTAGCGTCAAATGTACAATCTCTGCATACCTAGGAAACTAAGGATAAGGACAAAAGTTAGATGAGCCTACAACATAACATGCTTGGAACATAAACAAGAATACTGATCTCCTTGCCAGGTTCCAACATGAATTGAATCCAAAACAGTATGGTTGAAGGCTAAGCCTGCTTTTCACCATTTAAACACAATCTGGTTAGAGTTTTCACCACTCTTCTCACACATTTAGCTTGAAATTTCAACAGCCATAGTAGTAGCTAGTAAGCCAGCCATCACTAAAGGTTGCCATAAACAAATAGCTTTGTCTAAGCCTCTTTATTTAGAAAGCCCAGTTTCTACATCTGTTAGGAACATGATCCAGACATGGTCCTGACATACTTAATTGCTGTGTTTGAGCATATGTGCAGTAATATGGGATGATAGGGTATGCTATCCTATTGGTGGGGTTGGGGAAAGAAAATAGTGTGTATCGTTCACAGGTGGGATAATAAGCTGCAAAATACCAGGGTCGTTCTTGTGGAAAACTGTAGCTTGCTGGGTATGTGTGTGTAAGACCTGAGATCATATGCTTTGAGTTGCTGACAAATGGAGTGAAGGCTTTTGTAAGGGCTAAGTTGTTTGGACTCTACTGTGCAACTGGAAAAACTTTTCAGTCCTGACAACAACTATATACTGTGATCAACACTGCTTACTGAATAAGCTTTCAGTATCTGCTGAAGACTTGTGTTCCTGAAATGGGATTAGCCTGCATATTACAAGCATTTACATTTATTTTAGTGTAGCTTTTTGCCTCTAACAAGCTTCCAACATCTACAGACTACTGATCAAGGGTGTGTGTGTTTCAGAGGATACCTAACTCCCTGGCAAGCCTTATCTTATCTACTTTTCATGGCACATTTAGACACACTTGAGACAGGTGTTAAAACTGAAAGAACAATGTTTATGCCTTATGGCTACTGCTCTGCCCACACAAGGTCCTGAAAACATGAGGCCCTCTTGAAAGTGCAACTTTAATGGGAATTTTGCACCAGGCTTAAGTTACCAATTGCAATCTGTGTATCATGAAGATTAAGTGGCACCAATGTGAAATGCAACATGATTTCTGATTAACGTTAGCAGTTTACCAGGTTTAGCTATGCAAGGCTTTGGTATTTATTATTCAAAGGAAGACAAAAAACACATTAGATCTTGAGCCTACTGAAGTCATAAGCATCCACCACAGTTTTTTCAGAGTTGGGAATTCTACTGGGTAAGTTGGGAAGAATGCCGTTTCCTGTATCAACTTATTCCCCACCTCATAAAGACATAACATTTGTCTTTGTGCAAACGTTATGAAGGAAGGTACACTCCTGTTCTACATCTAATTAGACCTCATTATGACTAAACTGAGTTTGGATTCCATTGCTCTAAACCAGGGGTAGGCAACCTTTCCCCTTTAAGGGCCGAGGGACTTCAGCTCCCAGAAGCCTCAGCCATGTTGGCCAATAGTTCCTGGGATTCTGGGAGCTGAAGTCCCTCGGCCCTTAAAGGTTGCCTACCCCTGCTCTAAACAAAGACATTTATTGCATCCAAACATTCTCTGAAGTGTATTAGACAAGCAATTCTTACTTCATTTCTCTTCCCATTTCTTTTGCCCTGGATAGGTGAATCTATAACAATCTATATTAAGTGTAACAATCTATATTACGTCCATGAGCTGGGAAGAAGGTGAGATATAAATAAAACAAATATATTCTTCATTTCTCATTATATGACTAAAAATATTTATTTTCAGAATTTTATGATTACTTGGTCTGCATACATTCTCTCTAACACTTCTTACCTGGCAACCACCAGTCCAGGAAATTCTTACCATCTTGTGAAAAATCTATATTTTAAATGCTTCCAGCTTTTTAATAGCCAGAATTAAAGCCTGCATGTCTATGACATATAGTAAAATTGAGAGATATAAACTATACAATGTGCAGTCTCAAATCCAGGTTTGAATTTTTGTTGCACATTATATTTTCATCTTTAAAAGGCTACCACTATACTAACTTTTAGTCATATTACTAGTACATTTAATTGCAGTAATATTTTCTGCAAAGGGTATGCACGCCTAGATATAACCTTGTAAATCCCACAAAATTACTAGCTTGGATTTTGTTATCTATCCTGCTGAGGTCAGCAAAAAAAGAATAAAGAGCAGCATTTCTATGTTGGATGTAGAGGATGAGGTTTCTTTATTTCCATTTAATTTCTATGCTTGGTTCAGAGGATGAGGATGCCTTCAATCTTTCCCCCAAAAGCTCACTCCTTTGCTTGCATCCAATCCCAGGTTGCCTGTAACTATTAAGCAGGATATAAATAAATAAATAAATAAATAAATAAATAATATTAGGTTAGTGCTTAAATAAGATGCTGTCCACAACTTTATGCAGATGTTATGAAGGAAGGTACACTCCTGTTCTGTGTCAATGGATGTAAACAAGTCCACATCTGTAGGATGCAGAGTGATAAAACAAGATAAAACAAGGCCTAGATTTACCTTCACTTGATCCAAGATTACTAGTGGCCCATTGACTCCAGATACCGTTTTATATGCTGAAAAAACAACAAAAGAATATATTTAGACAACTCAGTACATTTCTGACTCAACATATGTGCTGAAATAAGTGATCAGACATGGTTTTGAAACTCTGGAGTTATAGCCACATCAAAGTCTCTTCAGTGAGTTCCCCAGTGAGATCTATTATGCTATGCTTGAGGGGGGAGCTTTGAGGGAGAGACAGACACGCAAGTTGGAATATGTGTTCTGTAAAAGGAATGCCACTTTTCTAGCAATGCCAACAGTTACAACACATTTCCTCATTTCACAATTGCACCAATATAGTGCAAATCATTTCCTATCAAGCTGCTGTACAAGTTGATGAAGCTGATAACAGTCTCCTTTGATGACAGTTACTGTCAAGCCTGGGAAAAAAGACTAGAAAAACAATTGTGTGTATATATACAGTCTGCCCTTCCCATCCACAGGGATTTGTTTCCAGAGGTCCCCTTGCAGATGAGAAGAAAAATCAGTGCTCAAGCCCCACTGTAGTGAATGGACAATGACATGTGAACTGCTGCATTAGTGTGACCACATACATGCATTACCACTGACAACAGGGCTGAGTGATCTGCAGATGCTTGAATCCATGCCTGGCTAGCCCACCTTTACAGCAGGCCCACTGTATGTATGCATTACATCAGGGGTAGGCAACCTTTCCCCTTTAAGGGCCAAAGGACTTCAGCTCCCAGAAGCCTCAGCCATGTTGGCCAATAATCCCATGTTGTCCAATAGCTCCTGGGATTCTGGGAGCTGAAGTCCCTCGGCCCTTAAAGGGGAAAGGTTGCCTACCCCTGCATTACATGTTTTGCTAAAGAAATGCTGTCAGATTGCAAAATTTATTTTCTTCTTTTGAAATCTGTAAAATTACATAATACTTTCAATAACAGTTTGAAAAAAAGACTGGAGGGGGAAAAAAGTAGATTCGTAAATCCCTGAGTTGCATCACAGAATTTCTCTAGTTATAGTAATAAGGGTTCACATGTGATGAAGTGGGCGACAATCCACAAAAATACTGAATAAGTGGGCATCTTGACAATTTAATGTACAAGGCAATGGATGATACATCAACATACTGAATTTTTTACTTCAATTCAGAAAATCTTCCTACTGAGTAAACAATGAAGCCCCAGAAGGAAAGCTTACAGTAGGCCTTGTTTATATTACACATTCCTATGAGGCTAGAAGAAATCACACTGACTTGACAGCTGTGGGTCCATGATAATCTTTGGGGAACAAACTGTGGCACAAAGAACTCAAGACAGCAACTGCCAGTCACCCCAAAGGAGTCCAGTGACTCATTCAACAGTAGAGGCTAGAATTTCTTTCACTAATAACCAGGAAATACAATCCTAACTACACTGGCTCAAGTTATCTGCACCATCTCAAGTGCCTGGAAACTGGAAAGTGACCAACATGGTTGGTGCTTCTATTAAACAAAACATGGCAGACTGAATAGGACTGTGAAAGACTACTGGGTTAATTGCAATATCACACAGTACACATTTGGGAAAAGTGTTGGCATCCTAATTTGCCCAGGTTCTGAACAGTGGCAATAGTCTGCATGTCTAAATCCAGTCACACATTAATTAGGTTATTGCTTGAAAGAGATAAAAAAACAACACAGGAAGGCTACTGAGCAAAATCACTATTCTTTGCCTGGCTCAGTGATCCTGGCAAAGAGCGCTTCCCATCCACTGTTACTGTTGCTCATACTCAACAGATAAATGCTAACTTCTCTCTTTCTCACAAATCCTTGGTAGCACAGGGATTGAAAAACCCAGATCTATCTATCTATCTATCTGGAGCTGTCAGATTAGATAGACCATTTGACTGTATGAGCTAGCACAGGGATTGAGAAACCCAGATCTATCTATCTATATGGAGCTGTCAGATTAGACCATTTGACTGTATGAGCTAGTATGATTTACCCCAACTCAATCACAGGGGCCCTTCCTATCTCTGCTGTTTTGCAGCATTTATAAGGAAATGTTAAGGAGTGAATGGGGGCTTCTGCATGAAAAACACAGGCTCTATTACTGAGCTACAAGCTTTCGGTAGAAGCTGGGTGGACAGAAGAATAGAGGCAAAGATGTCAAAGACAACTTGAAAATTGCTTACAATGGTCATAGTAACTAGTAGCTAACTTTTTCTATTAAATTATCCACATGTACTTGCTATGTAGAGTACCGTGACTTTGTACTTTGACTGTGTATTCCTGCATGGTAGAGCTGGGCTTGATGGCCCTTGAGGTCTCTTCCAACTTTATGATTCTATGACTATTTCTGTCAAATATGGCCAGATGCTAAGGACAAAATGTCACAGAAGCCTGAATTCTCAGGAGTTTAGAAACACGCCACAACTCTCACTTATTTTTCTGTAACAAAAAGGCTGCCCAGATTGGAACTAGAGTTTGGCCTATCATGGGTGGCTTCCTTATTACTGGATGACTACATGTAGAAGGTGTGACAAGTAAAACCAAACCTGTCTTTGGAGGATGTCTGGACACTGCCATGATGCTAAAGTGCTCACAGACAAGAAAATATAAGTTGAATGCCAATAGCACTGGTTACCACTTTTTATTCAGGTTTAATTTTTTTAAAAAAATCGAAATCTGAAGCCCAAAAGGGACAAGATCAGAATGTCTTATGACCACCAACCATACTGGACGGTTTGACTGCAGAAGACAGGCTCTGTGCCCACTACCATATGAAGACTGTTAGGCAGGACTTAAGAGACAGAACCTTCTCTGTTAGAGCACTGTTAATGCAACACTGCTAAAGATGTAAAATTTTGAGAAATCTTGAAGCCACAGACAAAAACACTTATTTCTGGGGGGAAATTGAAATGTAAAGAAAAATTGGGGGAAATGCAGCATTAGCTTTCTTTACAGACTGAAAGATCCTTACATACCGTAAAAGCACCAGGTCCTTACTGATCTTGGAAGCTAAACAGGGTTATCTCCTATAAGTACTTCTATAGTAGACTGTCAGTGAATACGGGGTGCTGCAGGCTATATTTCAAAGGAAAAAACTGGTCAATCCACCTCTGAGTATTTCTTAAGAAAACCCTATGAAATTCATGGGGTTACCATAAGTTGACAGGCAACGTGCAGGTACATACAGAGAGAGAGGACTAAAAGTCAGTTTGTTACCTTAAGAACATAAAATGCATTATATAAAACTTGGCTTGTCATGTTTAATATATTAAAAGCCAATTTTTTCAGAAAATTACAAATTGAAATTACTTTTTTTAAAATGTTTTTTTTAAATAAATGCAGTGACAAGGTCCTAAATTGTAAGAAATCCTAAACTAAAAGGAATCAGGTTTTGTTTTTTGTTTTGCTAATAGCTTATGAGGAACTGGCAAACAAAACAAAATAAAACACCAGTAAACAGGATAAATCATCAATATTAGAAGAACAAAGAAAATTGTTTTGTCTCCTCTAGTCATCCACAGTGCCAAGCAGACACAAAGCACTCATTCCCTCAAAACCCCCCAAAACACCCAGATAAATTGCAATGATGAGAGACACTGTACATAGCCTTATATAAACATTTACCCACTCCATAACTTTTAGAAATAATGTAGGAAGAGTAAATGTATGAACCCTTGTCTTAAATTGTCTTCTAAATGAAAATATAACTCTTGTCTTCTAAAACCCTTATCTTCTAAAAGACAATATAATCCAATTTTCCTAGGGGGAAGGGATTAGAACCCCTGCATTTTTCCTTCTGACTCTTCACATCTCAACACCTTGCCTAAGGAAATTCAAAAGGTCTCTTTGCTGGTCACTATTTTGGAGGCAACTTCTCTCTCCAATGGACATTTTTTTTAAAGGTGCTGACTTGAGTTATGTTTAAACTGCTGCTTTTAGTCTGTTTCAACTGTTTCAAGGCAAGATGTGGCATGTAACAAGGATGCGGCAGGAAGCAGTAAGGGTCATTTTATCCTTGTCCTCCGAAAGGAAATATTGAATGCTTCAAGAGTGTCAAATGTTTCAATTCAAACGCACATGACCTGTGAAAAGAGAAGCACTTTCATGAACCAGACGGCTTTATCAGGCTCACAAGGCAGTGCAGTAATCATTAATCAGCTGTCCCTGGAACACAGGGAAAGGATGAACAGACCAGATTACTCCAAGAATAGGATAACTGACTAGTAAGACTAGGACTGCAATTTTATGCACGCACGTACCCAAGGCTAAGTGCCGTTAAACACAATGTGACTTACATCCAAGTGAATAGGCCCACAATTATGTTGCAAAGTGACTGACACACCTGATGAGACTTACTTCCAACTAAATATGCAACTGACAGACTCTCAACCTGTCTGACAATTAATTTTTTAATATCTAAAAATACTGCTATGCTAGGGTACCAGTATACTACAGCAAACACAAGTTTCTTCTGCTCCCTTAAAAACTGATTTCCTGTGACATGGACCTTTCTAAACAACAAGCCATTATCAGCAAATGCATGAAGTGTTATCCTTCACACATGAACCCCTAAAAATGGCAAGTCTGCAGGTTTACTGACTAGTCTGTTAAGAGGCTGGTAGCATAGAAATGGAAATTACTAGCCTCTTGCAAGTTTTAACATCTAAAAGATGAGAAACAGAACAATATGTCTTTCCCATATGGCCTGATACCTGCCGCAGCCTACAGAGAAATCCAACTTGTCCACTTGCCCGCCTGTGTGACCCTTCGTCACGTGGTGTAATGGTGTGAACATGTTAAATAAAATACTCCAAATAAATAAATAATAAAACACTGTCTCACACAATCTAGGTTACATTTTTCCTCCTCTTAGCTCTAGTAAGTGATATGGAATCCAAACCAAAATTCATATCCCCCCCCCCCCCACACACACACTTTTAATACTTGGACTAAAACGAACACATTATTTACAAAGTTTTAAATACTGTGCATATGCCAAACATACTCTTTTCTTCATATTGGGGATCATTATGAAACAGTCTTCATCTTGGAGGGTGGAAAAACAGCCTCTTTTTCTTTGCCCCAAGCGTATAAGTACATGCTGTCTGTAAGTTCATGATATCTGTGCTATTGACAACACAGAGATATTTACACTGTAAATATGTAGTAACCAAGTTTGTTGCTGCACAATTAAAGCTTTCTTGCAGCTAGATAGAATGACTATTTTGCCAATACATACCTCTTTGATCTAGTTTAATTGCATGTTAGCTTTCAATCATTTTTATTGTTTGATATAACACAACTTTAAAAAAAACCTTAACTCTGAATGGATGGAAACAGCTCTGAGCAGCACACCTTCAAGCCAACTTACACAGTTGTTGGAGGTGGAAACATCGTACCTGCACCACCTGAGTGAAACCAATGGCACAGAAACCTCCAGTATGCCTGCTGTCATGATGCACTTGTAAAGTTTTTTGAAGAAAAGGTCTGCCTGTGAGTTAGGTGGTTGCTCCATAGCAGGAGAGAGGGGCATTCTTACAAGTCTGTCTCTCAGATAGCTTCAGGCTGTTATCAGCTGCAAAGCTATGCATAGATTAGTCAAGTTACAACCGAAGACACGATTGCAGCCTTCAAACACCCCAACATATTAAAAGTAAAACTAATAAATGCATCTGAAAAACCACATAAAAAACCCTAGTTCCCTCTGGTATGCACAAGTTTCAGGTGTGTGGGTTTCAGTGTCATGGGGCTATAATTTTGGCAGACAGACACACGTATTCTTATTACAGCATCTTATTGGCTATGATGAAAACCTGAGTTCCATAGGTATGCATGTATAAATTAAAACTGAGCCAGAGTTCTGCACAACTGAAGATCAAACAAAATAATCAACCACAAAATTGGATCTCCTTGCTTTTATTCAGAGGATGGTATGTGAAGACATTTTTCTAGTAGCAAAAGTACAGAATTGCAAAACGTTTCTGCTGGACTCTTATCAAAGTCCAAAACAGCCTTGTTCAAAAATGTCTCAATTTGGGAGAACCTGCCTCATTTTAACTTACCTGGTTTGTACGTTTTGAAATTAACAACACGTTTCAGCTGAAATAAGTTACAATATATACTGCTACCCTCACAATCTACCTGTAGAAAAGCAAAATTAATCCAACAGCTGTGAGTGCCCTGCCCTGCACCCTAGTACACTCTATTCAGTACATGAAGTTAAAACCTCCAACTTGGATTAAAATATTGTACAGCTAGTGCGTGTTTCTCAGCCTGGTTATATCCATAGGCATGAGTGTGTGGGACTTTTTTTTAACTCGTGACAGTTTTGTCAGCATCCCCCCCAGTTCCTCAGGCAAAAGGGCTGCTTCCTGTTGTTCTCCAGACAATCCAATTCCCTTATTTCAACATTATCAGCAAGTTAGCTATCTCACAAACAGCTAAAGTCAGCTGGCTCCATGCCTGCCTCCAATACTATTTAACTATGACTTTCTGCTGGTGAAAGACAAAAATGAGGTGGACTGCCTCAGAGGGCCCAGACTCACATGACTTACAGCAGATAGCTATCCAAGTGTGTCTTCCCTTCCCCCAAAACCACATACAGTCGGCACTCCATATCCAAGGATTTCTTATCCATGGATTCAACCATCCATAGCTTGAAAATATTCAATAAATAAATAAATTCCAAAAGCAAATCTTAATTTTGCCATTTTATGTAAGGAACACCATTTTACTATGCCATTGTACTTAAAAGAATTTGAGCATCCATGGATTTTGGTATCCATGGGGGGTCCTGGAACCAAACCCCAGCAGATACCAAAGACCCACTATACATTCTGGTAGAATGGTGGAGGTTAGGCTAGGGATAGGGAACATGCAGTCCAACAACATCTATAGGGCTTCCTATAAAACTTCTATACAACATCTATATAACTTCCATACTCCTTCACCAGTAGCAATGCTCAATCAGGCTGATGGAAGCTGCAGTCCAACACCTGGAGCGATATATGCTCTGCTTGGGAAGGGAACCTCCATTACTCTGTGCGAGGCTACTTGCTGTGGCTCTCCCAAATTTTCTAGGCCCCTCAACTGGGATACTATCTGATAGAATAAGAGAGTTGGAAGAGACCACAAGAGTCATCCAGTCCAACCCCCTGCTATACAGATAGTTAGGAACATACAATCAAAGCACTCTCAACAGATGGACATCCAATGTTTAAAAACCTCCAAAGGAGGAGAGTAAACCAAACTCCAAGGCAGCACATTTCATTCTCAAACAACTCTCATTATCAGGATACTCTTCCTAATGTTCAGATCGAATCTCTTTTCCTGATGGATGTACCAGTAGCAAAGGTTTGCATTACTGCTGGGCCCATGCAACCAATCTTTAGTACTGCAAGACAGGGTTTCCCCTTTCTGAGAATTTCATAAGAGTAGAAGTCTAATCTGACGTCATACTGTCACACCCTTCTCCACTTAATTTACAGTAACAGGGGCAAGAGATGCTGAGACCTGAAGGTTCCTAGAGACCAGCACTTAACAGCAGCTGCAACAACATCACCTTCAGCGTCCTCAGAGGACTACAGACTGTGGAATTCCTCCCCTGCCTGTAACATCAGGGCCCGCTATTTTATTTTAAAACTTGGGAAAATTTGAATTTGCTATTCTCAAATATCATGACTTCTAAGCCAACTGTATTTAACAGCCTACATTCGAATTAACTAGAACTATAAAATAGAGGTTTTCCAGTTCAATTCTATGTACCGTATATAACTTGGGAGCAAGTTCAACTAAAACCAATGGAACCAAGATAGTTTGAACAGAATTTCAGGTTTAGTTGTTCAAGTTGTCTGGGATTTTCAAGAGTCATGTGGTGTAATTTATCATAATAGCATCCTGATCAGTTATGATCTACTGATTTTAAACAACTATCTACCTATGGTGATTTTGTGTTCACTGCTCCCTCCCTGGAGATCATTTCAACCTTCAAGCCTTTGCTTGACACTTCGTTCATTTTTAATTATCACACAGAAATGGCAGGGACAACATTCATTACCATACACAAATAAGAACAGTCTTCTTATGCCACCTAGAAAACAAATTTAAAGGGACAAAAAATCTTTTGCTGCAGCAGAATAAGCTGCAAGAATAAGCTGAAAGAATAGGAATGAGACCCAACAGCTATTCTCACATGTCAAAAATTAACATCATCCATCCCAAAAGAATTTCACACTTGGATGCTGGAACCTCACATGACATAACCCAAGAGCCATCCTGCTTCCATCTCCTACTAGACATTACTCTGCAATGTACCACATGACCTTGAAATTTAGCTCAAGCAGATTAGTCAATCCGCAGCATGTTTCAAAATCAAGTGCTCTCATTTTCCTTTTTACAGAGAGCCTCCAACGGCATTGTTTGAGTCTTTAAAAAAATAAGAAGTGCTCATATTATTTTTAGACCACAGAGAAATAATATAAGAGCAGCATCCACCATCTGTCTCCTGGCAGTATGGAAATGAAAGCTTGCCAGTGGTCTCTCTCATGCGCCAATGGCACTGATTACCACAGTCAAAAAGCTGGCTAAGCATAGAGCCGGCACTGTGGCATTTCATCCTGTCCATTTAAAAAAGGGGGTGATAGTAACTGGGAGCAGGAGGAAGGGACCTAATCTTTTCAAAATGAGAATTTATCAAATCCAGGCTCTAAAGATGTACAGTAACCGCATCTGTCTGCTGCAGCAAGAACAAGGTCCTGTGATATTTTACATACTTATGGTGACGTAAGATTTTGTGAGCTATAGCCCATTTCGTCAGATAAGCACACAGAAAGTTGCTTTAAACAGTCAGACCAATGGGCCATTTTAACCAGGGTTTCAAGCAGGATGTTTTCCCCTAGCCCCACCTGGAGATCCCTGGTATTCCAAAACGGTCTCTCAAACCAAGTGGTTTCTAATATTAAATGAGATCAGGTGCAGTGATGATGGTATGGTCATTCAGCCTGCATTGCATGCAGACTGAAGTCCTAAACACAGTCGTGGCACAGGTGCCACTTGGCTCAACCAAGCCTACCTAAACATGAACCTGTTAGGATCACATGGTGAAGTTTATTGAATCAGTACAAGCCCATGGACAACCCTCTCCCTTCATACTCACCTTGAAACATACCTAGAACTACCTGCAGATGGTGGTACTTCAATGCAACCTTCTCATTTCTAAGACACCCTTGAGCACATGCAACGGATTGTACACTAATGACAATTAGCCAATCCAACACATGTTCACTCTGAAGTATCCCATAGCATTCAATGGGGCTGATTCTGAAGTCAGTAGGTACAGAACTGCAGCCTGAAGGAGAAGGGACGGCACAGCCCCTGATTTTAAAGCCATTCATTTCACGGCCAAGAGATATTACCAAACAAGCCTAGTGCACCCTAAAAATGCAAATCTAGAAAGAACTCAAAAAGGAGGAAGAAATAGGGCACAGTGTAGACAGAGAGCAGAACCAAGATAAAATGAGAGGTGCTTGCTTCTGTCAAGGGTAGATGGAAGGGAAGAGAGAAGAAAATATGTAGGCCTTGAAAATTAGGTATGCATTAGTAGGACATGGACCTTGGAGTCCAAAGCAGAAAAACAAGCAACAAGATGAGGCCTCGTCCAGGAAAGATTCGAGGGGATCAAAGAGGGAGATTTTTGTTGTATTTTGGGATTGGCATGAGCATGGTACTAAGACTATGGAGATCAGGGTTCAATTCCCCGCTTGGCCATGGAAACTCACTAGGTGACCTTTGGTGAGTCACACTCTCTCAGCCACAGAAAAACCAGTGATAGGGCCTTAAGGGTTGCCATAAGCTGGAAAACATCCAGGCGTAGCCGTGTTGGTCATAAAAGCAAATCCAGTAACAATAAGCTGGAAATGACTCGAAGGCACAAAACAACAACATCAGAGCCTTGTACTCTGGTTGTTTATAGAGAACCACAGACACAAAGCAGCTCAACAAACAGAACCACCAGGACCCACTTAGTATCTCTGGTGGAGCCTCTGAAAGAGATTTGATTGAGACCAGCCGCACCCAGTTCTCAGGAAGGATCATTTTTCTCTTCTTTCACCAGGGCTGAACCAGGGTCTTCATATCGAGCCATGAGAATTGGGTATGGGTCGCTCTGAGCCCCCGCAATGGAATGGAAGTGTAACACGGCTGCTAAGAATGGGGGGTTGCAGACTGCCAGAAATAGTGCAAATTGAGTCCACTTTTAGGGTTAGGGTTAGGGTTAGTGCTAGGGAATCATGGGAATTGTTTTTGTTCTGAGACATTGAGCCTTCTCTGTCAGAGCGCTCTGGTGCCACAATAAAATACAGTTCCCATGATTCCCTAACCCTAAAAGTGGACTCAATTTGCACTATTTCTGGCAGTCTGCAAGAATGTCCCTCCACACCACCTGAACTGAGAACAGCCACATCTTGACAAAATGCAGGCTTATGGCAAACATCATCATACTTCTTATTTTTTTCCTCCCTCCTATATGATTTTTAACACCTTTGCCTGATGAAGAAGCCAGTGGAGCGTCAAAATTTTGGGCATTTTGATGGGCTCAATAAAGGTACCACTGATTTGTGGATTTTCCGCTACAGCTATTTTAATTTATTTGTCATTTATTGTAATTTATTGTAGTTTGTTATTTTTAAACTTTGATTGTTTAATTGTATTTTTGGGGGGAGCGAATGGGGAACGGGATTATTCATTTTATCGTGTAAGCTGCCTCAGTTGTATTTTACAGAGAGGTGGGATACAAATTATTATTATGATTATTTTGGATATCATTGTAATTTGCTACATTAAAGTCAGAGTTGAGTCTTGGACTACAGCTCTGGAGACCAGGGTTCGAATCCCTGGTGTTGTTGTGTGCCTTCAAGTCATTTCTGACTTATAGTGACCCTAATGCTCATGGGGTTTTCTTGGCAAGTTTCTTCAGAGGGTGTTTGCCATTGTCATCCTTTGAAGCTGAGAGAGTGTGACTTGCCCAAGGTCATCCTGTAGCTTTCAATGGCTGAGCAGGGATTCCAACCCTGGTCTCCAGAGTCACAGTCCAACACTCAAACCACTGTGTGCTTGTGTGTGTATTGTGTACCTTCAAGTCATTTCCAACTTACGGCAACCCTATCATGGGGTTTTCATGGCAAGATTTGTTCAGAGGACGTTTGACACTGCCTTCCCCTGAGGCTGAGAGAGTATGACTTGTCCAAGGTCACCCAGTGGGTTTCATGGCCAAACCTTGGTTTCCAGTCATAGTCCAACACTCATACCACAACACCACGCTAAAAAAACCCCACAACCCACTGGGTGACCTTGGGCAAGTCATACTCTCTCAGCCTCAGAAGATGGCAATGGCAACCCCCTCTGAAAAAACTTACCAAGGAAACCCCATGATAGGCTTGCATTAAGGTCACCATAAATAATTTTTAAAAATGACTAGGAGGCGACACACAACAACAAACATGGCCAATACGGCCATCGTTGGATAAAATTAACGTCTGTAATTTTATACTGTTTTTAGACTATATTTTTAATTGTTTTATTTAAATATGTTTCCAGGATTTTTATTTGTCAGCCACCTTGGGTCCCTTTCAGGGAGAAAGGCGGGATAGAAATCAATAAAATCAGTAATAACATTAAATAATATTTATAATTAATATTCATCTTCTCTTGGGGAGCTAATTTCTGAGCTTTCGCACCAGTGGGGCTGAGGGGCAAATATTTATCATAAAACGATAAAGAAAACAAGAGCAAGGCACTGATGGCTGTGTGCCTCCAAGGCATTTAAGATATGGCGACTACAAGGGATCTCTGAGGCTGAGAGAGTGTGACTTGCCCAAGCTACCCTATGGTGGGTTTTTCCTGGCAAGACTTCTTCAGGGGGAGGGTTTGCCAGGGCAACTCTTCTGAGGCTGAGAGAGTGTGACTTGCCCAAGCTATCCTATCTTCCATGGGGTTTTCCTGGCAGGGTTTCTTTAGAGGGGAGGGTTTGTCAGGGCAGTTCCTCTGAGCTGAGAGAGTGTGGCTTGCCCAAACCATCCTACGGTGGGGTTTTCCTGGCAAGGTTTCTTCAGGGAGAGGGTTTGCCAGGGCATCTCCTCCGAGGCTGAGACAGTGTGACTCACCCAAACTACCCTATCTATCGTGGGGTTTTCTTGGCAAGATTTCTTCAGAGGGGAGGGCTTGTCAAGGCAGTTCCTCTGAGACTGAGAGAGTGTGACTCGCCCCAGGTCACCCAGAAGGGTTTTTTTTCCCCATGGCCGAGCCTGGATTTGAACCCAGAGTCGTAGTCCAACACTCAAACGACCGCGCAGGCTCCCAGGATACTCACTGAGGCGAGGCTGGGAGAGGTAGTCTCGAGTGACGGCAGCCGCCTGCTCCTTGGGTGCCCCTCCGCCGCTCAGTTCGGACACGGCCCCGTTCACCATCCCCCGAATGGCCCGCAGCGCCGCCATCTTCTCACCGTCTAGACTTCGGCGCTACTGCGCAAGCGCACATATAAGCTCCCCTCCTGAGGTAGCCCCTCCTTCGCTCTCTTTCGCTCTTCCCTCCCCCCCTCTTACGCGAAATGGACCGACCCGGAAGTACCAAAAGGGGAATAGGAAGCGGGGGGAGTAGAGGAGCTGGCCAGCGTGCTGATGGGCGAGACCAAAAGCAAACGCGGGGGGAGCCGGGTGGGAATTGGCCTTTGGGGAAGAAACGTGTGTTTATAGGAAGACAAGCTCAGCCTGGAAACCTCAGTAGGTGATCCTGGGCAAGTCACATTCTCTCAGCCTCAGAGGATGCCACTGAATCTGAAGGAACTTGCCAAGAAAGCCCCATGATAGACGATGATGATCATTTATCTATTATTATTATTATTATTATTATTATTATTATTATTATCATCATAATCATCATCATATAGTAGCAACAATATGACCATAGCCACACTCGCTGACTTTGGGCAAGTCACACTCTCTTAGCCTCAGAGAAATGCAATGGCAAACCCCTTCTGAAGAAACCTTGCCAAGAAAACCCCATGATAGATGGGAGGATGATGGGAGTTATCATCTTTTGACGGGCACATCAGGAGGGCAGCAGCCTAGGGATTTTGTTGTTGTTGTTGTTGTTATTGTGTGCCTTCAAGTCATTTCCGACTTAAAGCGACCCTAAGGCAAAGCTAGCACAAGGTTTTCTTGGCAAGATTTATTCAGAGGGTCCCCCCCTTTTGCCTTCCCCTGAGGCTGAGAGTGTGTGACTCACCCAAGGTCACCCAGTGGGTTTTCAAGGCCTAGCAGGATTCAAACCCCATTCCCCAGAGTCACAGTCTTTTGCTATTTCTATGTCTTCATTGTCTAGTCTGAATGTGTGTAAGTTCTCTGTGGCCACTGTTTTTATTTTCTTTATATTCAACAGTAAGCCTGCCTTTGTACTTTCTTCTCTGATCTTCCTTAGTAGGTGTTCCAGGTCTGTGAGGTTTTCTGCTAGTACTATGGTGTCATCTGCATATCTTAAATTGTTGATATTCCTTTCTCCTATTTTCACTCCTCCTTCTTCTGTGTCTAAGCCTGCTTTTCCTATAATACGTTCTGCATACAAGTTGAATAGGATACAGCCTTGTCTGACTCCTTTGCCAATTGGGAACCATTCTGTTTCTCTGTGTTTTCTCCTGACAGTCGCCTCTTGAAGGGGAACAGGTAAAGGATTGTCTGGTGAAAAAGGTTTAAAATATTGGTTCGCCGATTCAAAGGAAATAATAGGAAAGAATGTGGACCAAGAGTTTGAAATTTACATTGAACTATGACGAAAGGAGTAATATTTCTAAAATGATGCACAGCTGCTATTTAACACTAGACAGGTTGTCAAAAATATATAAGAACAGTTCAAACAAAGGTTGGAAATGTAAATGGAAAATAGGATCTTTTTCCCCCCATATGTGGTGGACCTGTGATAAAGCACAAAATATATTGGACTCAAATCCATTTAAATGTTGGAAGGTATTTTTAAAGTCAAGCTACAGTTAAAACCAAGACGTCTTTTGCTTGAAATGCTGACTGATGAAATCAAGAAGAAGTATGGAAAGACGTTACAATACAAGATCGCAGCAGCAAGAATAATACACGCCTGAAGATGGAAGGATACAGACACTCTGACACAAGAAGATTGGCTGACGAAAATGATTGAACTGGCTGGAACAGACAAATTGACAACGTTGGTTAAAGAGAAATTTTTAATTTCTCTTTACAATTTTAAGAAAGACCAGGAATTGTTTATTTTTTTATTTTATTTTTTATTAAAATTTCTACAAACATACAAATACTACAACATAAATACACATAACAAAGACATAACAAAGCATTCATTATAAAAGTTATATACGTAAAAAAAAGCTTCCCTTCCTTGATCTTGGTCATCTAATAAATCCAAAATGTCTTTCAGGTATTCTCACATACATCCGTATCGTTTACAATATCAGTTCCTTGTAAAATCATAAGAAATATATATTTAAATATATTCATTGATAATCATATACCCATCATATTCTTTTTTAATTGACACTCAAATGTAATTACTATTACTTCTGAATCAATTCATTGCCATTTTTTAAAAAAATATTTGTACCAACCTGAACATCTATTCAGACCAGGAATTGTTTATGACATGCTTGCAGTCTTGTTGGGGATATGAATCAGCTTTGGGTTTTGTAAAATAAACAGAGTCTATCTGTCATAAAGGGATAAATATAGTATATTTATGGAAGTATAGTAATAGTGGCATATAGTGTGTGGGGGGAGAGCATTTAGTAGTGTATATTTGGTTTTGTTTAGTAGTTTAGTTAAGTTTGTTATTGTTGTTTGTTTACACTTGTTTTAGATATAGGTATAAAATCTGTGCTTGTGTTTAAATTTAATAAAAATGATTTTTTAAAAAATTGTATGAATGAGATGAGATATCAGTAGGTCTGCATACCATGCTCCATATGCTATGGCTACTCAGAGCTTGTAGTAAGCTTTCATATCCTTATATCTAACCTGCAAAGTCTTTCTATAGCTATCTGTTTTTATTATTATTTTTAAACCTGCCTCTTCTTTCTTTGCGCTCAACATGCACAATGCCTGACAGTAGCTTGACTAACTTTGGTGAAAACCACAAAAACAGCGTAAATGAGACCACTGTCAGAATCAAAATACAATTTGGTTCAATATTTCACTGATAAATTGCTTGGTTCTCAAAAGAGTGATGCATTTCAAAGGTTTGATGATTTTGAGCCATCATTTTTGTAGGTTCCCAGTTGGACTTGTGGATAGATAAGTTGATGGAGAGGTACAAATCCAGATACATACATGTTGAAAAATTAGCTTTATATCTCATTTTTCATCCAAGATATCAGTAGGTCTGCATACCATGATCCATATGCTATGGTCAAGGTAGCCTACATGGTCCTTCTTCCAATTTTTATCTTCACAATGTATCTATGAGAATGGCTGGCAAAGTGAAAGAGTGTAAGACAGCAGATACTGGGGGAACAGCAAGATTGTCCTTTGGCTATTAAATAATAATAATAATAATAATAATAATAATAATAATAATAATAAATATTGTTGTTGTTGTTGTTGTTGTTATTATTATTATTGTTATTATTTGGTTATTAAACTAGCTTAGTTGCTCAGATGCAGTTGAAGGTGAGGGCCGTATCCCATCACTAGAACTGAAGTATGGTTTAATCAGTCCATTTTTGCATGGGGAGCTGGAAAATGTGCCTCAGACAGCACAATGACTAGCATCAGCCCTGCTTGTGAGTCAAATTAGGCTGAAAGATAGTGACTGATCCAGGTAGATTGAGAGAGCCTCATGGCTAAGGGATGATCTGAACCCAGGTGTCCTCAGTCCTAGTCCCAGACTCCAACTACACTACGCCAGCTCCATGATTGTTGGAAAAACAGCTCAAGCATAAATGAATATATAAAACAGCAATATGTGATCTCCAGTTATGATAACATTCTTAACATAGTCCATTTTAAAAAAAACCAACAACAGCGATGTCATTGGTATGTGTTTTCAGATTAATTCTTATGGTTAATCTATTCCAGATTTTTCTTGGGAGGAGGCTTGCTATTGCTTTCTTCCAAAGTGTTGAGAGAGTGTGACTTGCCCATGACCACCTAGACTCAGTTTCCATTGCCGAGTGGTTTCCTGGAGTCCTGGCTCAATGCTCAGATCACTATACCATGCCAGCCTCACCCATCAATTTTAAAAGAATTAGTGTTCTTCATAGTTACTCAACCTAAGCCACTCCTTTACAATCTGCTGTACTGTAGTATGATTTCTTTTCATTTCCTGAAGCACAGATACATAAACTCAGACACAGTTACAAGTGCAGGTACTTATACTTACAGCAGAATCCACTGATAAGGCTCACACACAACATCCATTTTGTAAATGTTTTCCAAAAGTCCTGATGAGGCAAGCAATGATGCCCGAGGTCTCTCATGTGGTGCAATCTGCCTCTTGTCTTTACTTTCCAAACCATGGGATAAATCTCTATGTAGCCACAGATGTGAGCGACTCTATCATGTCGCAGCCGGAGGCATTTTCATAGGAGAAGGGCCGGGAGTTCCCAAAGGCAATTGTCACATTGAGAGGCAGTCCATGCCATGACAGTGGAACACACTCTCTCAGAGAGTGCTGGAGTCTCCTTCTTTGGAGGTCTTTAAACAGAGGCTAGATGGTGATCTGTCAGGGATGCTTTGATTTTGAGTTCCTGCATAGCAGGGGGATGGACTGGATGGCCCTTGGGGTCTCTTCCAACTCTATGATTCTATGATCCTTTAGATAGATCAGGAGCAGTGATGGCTGGCAGCTCCCATGTCAGTGAAGGTGGTGAACTCATCCCAAGTTTTAGCTGCAAACCTTCGTTTGGAGGAACTGTCCAAGGTCCTGAACCCAGCCATTTGGATGGGGCTTCTTTATGGTCTGGTGTAAAAACCAAGTACTCCACTGTCATCAGAGCAACAGGGTACCACTAATCAGGGGAACCAGAGGCCTTTGGAGGAGAAGACCATTGAAACGTCTCCTCAAGATGTGGAGAAATGCCTCTTCAAATTGGGTGGCAGGAGGAATGACCGAGTGGCTACTTAGCCTGCTCCATAGACAACACTGACAGTCTTCAGCTGGGCTTGGGTTGGAGGGCTTTGTGCACAGGACAGCCCCTAGTCTGGTATCCCCTAATTGCCTAGCTGGTCACTGTATTTCAATGCCAGTCCTTGCATATACATGACTTTTCTCTCCCCATTTTAATTTTACAACAAACCTGTGAGGTAGGTGAGGCTGAGAAATAACGTCAGGGTCATTCACAGCCCAATAAGGATTTTAATTTAGGTTCCCCCAGTCTTGATCTTGTACTCAAACCCAGAAATGGGAATCATGAGCCCTTCCAGAGGTTGCTTCTGTACAACGAGTCCCAGCAGCCCTAACCAGCATAGCTGATGGTGAAGAATGCTGGGAATTAGAGTCCAACAACACCTGGAGAGCAACACAATCCCCATTTCTGCTTTAACAATACCCCCAACATTTGTGCTCTTGTGCTGCGCCTGTGCTTGGTCTTTGAAGCTACCTTCACACTGTGAGTCTGAAGAGCTGATGCACAATGCTCTATTGTTATGGTTCCTAAAGCAGGTCAGATCAATCCACTTTTATTGTATTTTCCTCCACATCAGCTGGTAATGTGAAATCTTCAGAGTCCAGGTTTTGCAACAACTGCTCCACTTTTTAGTACTCTGTTTGTTTTCCAGAGACTGTGACTGGTATTCAATTCAGTACTTAAGTAATTAAAAGTAAAGGTTTGTGAGGAATACAGCAGCTACAGTCCTCTCTTGTTAGGGTTTGAGCAGATGACTCTTAAAACCTCTGGATAAACTTTGCCACTGGTTCAGCTTTCTCACGACTTTCAATAGAGACTCATATCCTTTGCCACAATCATTTTTTTTTTTTTTGCAATAAATTAACACTTGCTTTTTCTTTTGTTCTTCTGGACAAGCTCTGTTCCTCTCCTGCATGCATCCCACCCTAGGCTATACTTCTGTCATTTACTTATTGCTCTGTAATATATATATATATATATATATATATATATATATATATATCCTGGTCTTCAAACGGAAATGCTCCCATGGATCAGTAAAAACAAAGCAGCCTTTCAAGTTTACAATCAAAGAAGACATGACAAAAAGGAAAAAAGAAAGAAATGAGGTAGAAAAGGGCATGATGTAGAAAAAGCATGATGTAGTGGTTTGAGTGTTGGACTACGACTCTGGAGACCAAGGTCCAATTCTCCACTCAGCCGTGAAACCCACTGGGTGACTTTGGGCAAGTCACACACTCTCAACCTCAGAGGAAGGCAATGGCAAGTCCCCTCTAAAGAAATCTGCCAAGAAAACCCTGTCATAGGTTCGCCTTAGATTTGCCACCATAAGTTGGAAATGACATGAAGGCACACAAGAACAGAAAAAGGGAAAGGAAAATAAGAAAATGCACGTGCCAATTCTTAATGTCAAATTGATCTTTTTAAAAAAGGAATCTGTAATACATTTTGAATTTCCTGCATCCTCTTCAGTGGTGCAATAGATTCAGATCTTACAGGGTTGAAATCCTGGCACTTAAAAAAAATCTTTTAACAGAGGCAATTCTACCATGGCCAGTACAACTGCTGTTGCTACTGCAAAGGTTGCTGCTGTCACAACATCATAACTCTTACTATTATTGACTAGTTATATGAGAACCAATGGGGGGGTATTGTTAAAGAAGAAGTGGGAACTATGGGACCATTGGCTATACTGGCTAAGCCTGCTGGGACTTGCTGTATAAAAACAACCTCTGGAGGGACTTATTATTCCCATTCTTGGGTTAGAGTATGAGATCAGGACTGAGGAAACCTGGGTTAAGATCCTCATTCAGCTCAAAGCTCAACGGATGACACAGTCATTATTTAGTCTAACCTACTTCATAGGTTTGTTGTGAAATTGAAGTGAGGCACAGAGGAACCATGCATATGCTGTCTTAAGCATCTTGGAGGAAATGTGGAGTATCAATGTCGAGTTAGCTTTCTTTGTCCATGGGACAATGTCTGTTGCAAAACACTCTGATTATGCAATATATTTGCTACAATAAATTAAATATTGCTGACGCCCTTGCTAATGAGTGACAAAGGCATCCCAAAGAAGATCAGAAATGAAGGAACAAAACCAGAAGTTACTATATGAAATGCCACTTCCCACCACCAATAATAATGGTAACTACAATTGATTTTCTTTCCAATCAATTGTACTGCTGATGTCTAGAAACTTATAGCAGATCTTTCAGGATGCTGTTGCAAAGGTGGTAGGCTGGACTGTAATGGATTTAGAATTATTTGTTAACAGGTCACAAATATAACTGTAGTATGTTATAAATGTAAGCGATGCTCATGATGATGATAATGTAGAGTCCACGTTTGTGCTTTGTGCAACTAATAAAGCTGGAAGGAATCCTTGATCCTATCATTCATTCTAAACACAAACAATGATGTAGCTTACTCTCAAGCAGACCTTTAACTATTTACATCCATTCACCCACGTTGGGATTTAATCTTACATATATTTTGGATTTTTGTTTTTCTTAGTGCCTTTGAAATAATAATAATAATAATAATAATAATAATAATAATAAATATATCTGTACCCCACCCCTCTGAGAACAATCGGGGCAGCTAACAACAATTAAAATTACATACAATATAAAACCAGAAATGCCCAATACCCACCCCCGTTAAAAAAGTATTAAACCAAGACTAGTTAAGACATATACATTAAAATAATATACAATACAAATTAATATACAATACAGTACAACAATACTGTAGTAGAGCAGGCAGAGTAGTAGCAGCATCCAAATAAGAATTGAACAGATCCTGGGAATTTTTCACCCTCCTTCTCTTAGGTAAGCCTGTATAGTGTGGCATTTTGAACTTTGGACTATAGAGTTATAGTAGAGATAAGGGTTCACATCCCCACGCAGCCATGGAAACCTGCTGGGTGACCTTGGACAAGTCACACTCTCTCCACCTCAGATGAAGGCCCCTCTGAACAAACTGTGATACATTCACCTAAGGGTTGCCATAAGTCAGAAATGACTTGGAAGTACACACCAACAGACTCTTATGGATTTTTATTTTATTTTATTGTCTGCCACATTCTTGCTTGGATTTTCACCTTGTAATACATTGGTTACCTTGCAAGGGCTATGCTTGGGCTGATGGATGGGGCATGGATGCTGCCTCAAAGGGATGAGCTGCATTATCTTTCATCTCCTTTTAGCTCCATAGAATCATAGAGTTGGAAGAGACCTCAAGGTTCATCCAGTCCATCCCCCCCTACCATGCAGGAATACACAGTCAAAGCACTCCCGACAGATGGCTGTCCAGTCTCTGTTTAAAAACCTCCAAAGAGAGAGACTCCACCACACTCCAAGGGAGCATATTCCATTGTCGAACAGCTCTTACTGTCAAGAAGTTCTTCCTATTGTTGAGGTGGAATCTCACAACTGTGTCTTTGCAGGAAATAATCTGGTGGAAGACATAGTGGAGAAAGCTCACTTCGAGAAGGTGTGCAACAGCCTTTAATTTTGCAGAGAAGAACATTTCCCCCTTTTTGTGGGCCATGATGACAACTACAGCCCAAGCTGCTGAGAGATACATTAAATCCTGATTTTTTAAAAGATTATGGTAGCTTTCAGGTGCCCCAGTGTTGCAAATAACCTCTGCATCCCTTCCTTGTCCACACCCCATTTCCCTCCCTTTGACGCAAACAGAGCTGCAGGGCTGAATGGAGCATATTTGAGCTTTCAATTACATCTTTCTGGAGAAGGGATCCTCATATCCTCTCCAGATAAAAGGGCTATAATAAATTTGCCAGGAAGGACTCTTTCCAAGCGCTGCGCCAGGGAAACAAGTCGGCTACGATGCATTCAACAGTGGTAAGTAAGCTCAATATTTTTAGTACTGGGCAACAAGTTGGAGACTGATCCAACAAAAATTCAAGACTGAGATCTTTGTTTTTAGAATCAAGGAGTGAGTGAGAGATGGAAACAGAGAAGACAATAGAAAGTAATGAATGCAGGATACAATCTAAAGCTTGCTTTTCCCCCCTGCTAGTAACTCCATTGATTTCAGTGAGATCATGATGCAGGGTTATTCCAAATAATCAGAAAGATGCAAACTATTAGGAAATGCTTAGAGCGGTACTTCTCAAGTTATTTGATGTGACAGATGTGCATCCCACCCATCCCAGTGTGCTAAGGAGCAGTACCATATTTGTGCCCATTGGCCACAATTGCTTCTTTCTTTCCTGGAAATTATCCAGGACTTCTTCAGAACTCTTTTAAAGAGGGAAGGAGTGCCGCAAAGCATACAATTTATAATTGTCTTCAGGTATGATCCAGGAAGAATTGCAAAGACTTCATGAGATGAGTCTCTCTCTGATATGTATTAAACAGATGAGCCGAAGAAGCAGCAATATTTTTTTTCCTAAAGACGTCTGCCTCCTTGGCTACAGTACCTTCTGATTCACGTCAGAGTAGGTGAATAAGGCAGAAAGTGGATTGTTTTGCTTTAATATTTCTCTTATGTTAGCTGGTGCCATACATGTTTTCAGTGCTTAACTACATCCTCCTAGGATTCGGAACAAACTGGGTCTGAAATCCTGCTTGGTGCATTAAAAATTCTCTCTCTCTGGTCTGTCTCCTGCACTCTTTTCCTAAGATTACAATCTCTTTGGAATAATATGTGGCCAGTCTCCCAAGGATTTTGAATAGAGGATTGAAAAGGAAATAACAGTCAACGTTGGAATAATTGAGGTTCTGCTACATTTCTTGACAAAGGCAAGATGAACACTGAACATGGGGGGGGGGGGGAACGACTCCAAAATTAATTCTGCTAGTTTAGAGAAGGAATAAGAAGTATATAGAAAATAGAGCTGTGACTTTTCCCTTGCAAGAACTTTCAGGTAAAGGGGAAGGGACACATTTCACCTTCTAGATAGTATCTTTAAAAAACATTTTGTGTGTGTGTGTGGGGGGGGGTCTAGCTTCTTCTTTGGTGACTGCAACCAGTTAGGGGTCACACAGAGCTGAAACTGGTACAGTAGTACAGAACATAGGCAATCAGATTTTGGGGATGGAAGGGGAAAGCTAAGGGAAGCAAGCAAAGCTCATGACTGGCAATCAAGTTTAAATTGGTATAGGCAAGGAAAGGACATCCATGTTGCTGAAGCAACCATGCTGCCTTGACAATTGTAAAACAACTTTATTGAAGCAGCAAGACACAGGAGCTTATTGCATGCCCTAAAGAGGTGTTTTACCTCTTCCGGCTTCAGTCCTTGATCAAGGATACAGTCGGATGTTATCAGACATAATTCGCTGCCAATTCGGCCATGATGCCGCCGGCTGAATGCAGCCTGGGTCCAAGGACCCCTCAGCTGGCCAATTTCTCAAGTCAGAAGACTTCCGTTTTCGAAAAAGTGCCAGCTGAGCACGGCTTCAAGCAGGGCTGCATTCGGCCAGTGGCATTGTGGCAGAACTGGTGGCAAATTATGTCTGATAACATCCAGCTATATCCTGGATCAAAGATTGAAGCCGGAAGAGGTAAAATATCTCTTTAGGGCATGTGATAAGCCTCTCTGTGTATCTTGGATCTACATACTGGATTTGTTTATTGCATTTATAACTTTCCCTTCTTTCATTGAGCTCAGGGTGTCATGCACAGTTCTTCCTAACTTTTATTTCATTTTCACTACAACCGTGTGAGGTAGGGCCAATCTCTCTTAAAGCCAGAATGCATACAGCTCTAGCCTCATATTGACTGAAGGTGGCTAGCTTCCTAAAAAATGCTTTCTAGGGCAATTACAATCTCGCTCCCAAAAGTCTTGGACAGGTTCAGCCAGGATCATACTCCAACATTATGAGATCAACTTCCAACTTATCCTATCAACAGAATCAAACAACTGGTTCAAGAAAAAAAAATCAGTTTGCCTCCAGATGGTGGGACTCCCATATGCTTTCCCAAACAACATATTCTTTATTGTACCCACATATTTTGGGATGGGACAATATTTTTAAACCTGACACTGTCCCCACTTAGAAAAGCATTTACAGCCCTATTTGAAGATTTCTGCCCATTTGAAAGGAAGATATAATAATACTCCCATGCACCAAAGACTTTGCATTTGTGAATTGGGGGAAGTAGAGGACATTCACCACTAACTTTTGCAATGCCCTCTCTATATGGCCCCTAGACAAAGATTTCTTAATCATATTCTCCACTCTCTTTCCAATTGACCTCCCCTTGAGCAGATTTGTGTCTTATTGCCGGGCAACAATGCATCTATTACCACTATGGTTGCAAGATCTGAGCATCAAAATAATTTATAAGAATCACATGGAGGTGATGAAGATACAAGGTACCCAATCTAGGGGGCTTTTAATTTAATCTATATTAAGGACGATTTTATATTTTTGCATTTTTTGCATCACTTGCTTGTTCCCTGTATTCTGTTTTAAATTCATTACTGTTACCGTAGTTTATTGGTTTGCATTTTACCTCAGTTATATTGAATTGTGATGGCTAAAATGATCGGCTATTTTATTTTATTTTATTTTTTTATTATATTGTATTCTATTCTCTTAATCTATTATTATTGTTCTGATTTTTATTACTTTATTGCTTATATTTTGCACATTGTATTCATTTTATTGTGTAATCCCGCCTCGATCCATAGGGAGAGGTGGGAAATATAAATAAAACTTCTTATTATTATTATTATTATTATTATTATTATTATTAATAGCTTTTAGCAATAAACAAACTCTGAACTCAGAGCCCTGTACAGGATAACTCCAATCCAGGAACACAAGCCGTCAGTAGATTTTAAAAAGCTTTATTCATAGTTGTCAGGTCTGAGGAATTTCCCCCAGTTACACCAGTATACTTAGAAATGAAACAATTCACCCGATAGAAAAGACTTCGTCCCATTTATCAGCAATTCAAAATAGTCTTTCCCCATCTTTCTTTCTCCACTGTATCAAGGTACAGATTCCTACAAGAACCACCTTGGTAAATGGGAAGTCATACTTCCTCCCCACTCATCTGCTCTTTATCCCAGGCTGTGAATGATACACAATCTTTACTTTTCCCAGCCTTGCCAATAACCCATTAACCTGCAGTTTATGCACATATGTTCAAACATGGCAATTAAGCATGGCAAGATCATGTCTGAACCATGATCCTGACAGTTATGTTGAGACAATGACTGATTCAAAGGGCCTATTCACACTACTCAGATCATAGAATCCTAAGACTTTATTGCAGGGGTAGGCAACCTTTTTGAGCCGGGGGCCGGGTTGCTGTCCCTCAGACAATTGGGGGGGGGGGGGGGGAGAGCACCAAAAATAAATAAATAAATAAATACGTAAGTAAAAACTTTAAAAATAAAAAAATATGCATGCACACTCTCTCAGCCCCAGAAAAGCCATGGCAAAACTCCTGTGGAGATTTTGCCAAGAAAACCCCAAGTACAAGTAATAACAACAATAATCAATATCATCATGGCGGGGTGGTGGTGGTGGTGGCGGCAGGACCGGCCTGGGGCCGGTCCAAAGGCCTCAGGGGGCTGCATCCGGCCCCCGGGCCTTAGGTTGCCTACCGCTGCTTTATTGCATGGCTAATAAAATATCTTACCTGAATTGAATTGAATTTTAAATCGGGTTGCATCTGGACCCTATCACAAAGATTTTGCTGCTGAAATCACCACCCGAATGCAGCCTGGGTCCATCCCCGCTTCCAGGGGCCATTTTTCAATCCGGAAAACTCCCAGTTTCGAAAAGAGGCACCTGGCAATGGGGATGGACCTGGGCTGCACTTGGGTGGCGATTTTGGTGGGAAAATCTTTGTGATGGGGTCCGGATACAGCCCGATTTAAAATTAAATTAGATTCCGGCAAAACGCTTTATTTTAGTCTGCTAGAATCCTAGGACTTTATCACACAGGGGGAAAGCTGGGATTAAAAAGGTATTTTCCCAGCAAAGCCTTTAGATCACGGCAAGACACATTGCGATTAGAGAGGACTTATTCTGGGAATAACCAGGGAATAACCAGCAACAAATTATTCATGGGATTTCCCTGTGAATGATGTGTTGCTGGCTAATCCCGGGATAAATCCTCTCTAATCACGATGTCGTCTGAAAATCTTTGCCGCGATCTCAGGACTTTGCTGGAGTAATACTTTTTTAATCCCGGCTTTTCCCTGCTCCCCCCCCCCCCCCCCCCCGTGATAGTCCCTAGAATTGGAGAAGACCTCAAGGGCCATCCAGTTCAACCCCCCTGCCATGCAGGAATACACAATCAAAGCACCCCTGACAGATGGCCATCCAGCCTCTGTTTAAAAATATCCAAAAAAGGAGACTCAACCACACTCTGAGGCAGTGTGTTCCATTGTCAAAAAGCTCTTACCACCAGAAAGTTCTTCCTAATGTTTAGATGGAATCTCTTTTCCTGTAGCTTGAATTCATTGCTCCATGACATAGTCTCTGGAGCAGCAGAAAACATGACATCCTTTCAAATATTTAAACATGGCTATGTTTCTCTTCCCCAGGTTAAATATATCCAGCTCCCTAAGCCTTTCTTTATAGGGCATGATTTCCAGACCCTTCACCATTTTAGTCATGCACCCCCAGACATAGGGGAGATTATCAGACGGGGAAAAAAGAGGGAAGAAAAAGGCATAATCCCGGCTAAATTGCGTGATTGTGCAGAAGATTTTCAGATGATGCCACGCTCATCCAGGACGTATCCTGGGATAATCGTGCAATTACGTGACTGTGTGAAAATATCGAGCGCTATAGTGCTGCTGTAGCATTAGCTTTCAGTACCATGATTATTGCTGAATTGCCCCTAGTGTGATAATCTCCCAATTCCAATTATAACACTATGATCCCCCTTTAACTGCCATGGCAACATCTAAAGGAATCCTGGGATCTGCAGTTTAAGGAGAGAGATTTGGAATTATCAGCTAAAGAAATCTGCTCCCGCACCAGACTACAAACTCTCTTATTCCATAGGATGCAGTCTTAGCAGTTAGAGCAGAATCACAGCACTATAGCTGTGTAGTGTGAAAGGCTCCCAAAGTTATCCAGTGAGTATAACCAACTTTGAACACTTTGCCTCCCTTTTCCTATCTAATAGTCTATCTCAAACTCAGTTTAGGACTATTTTTGCTCATCATCATTGTTTAAAGGAGTATTACTCAAAATGGTGGTCCCTGGACTGGTGCTGGTGGTCCACAATCCATCGGTCCCTGGTCCACAAAGAATTTCCAGGAAAGAAAAGAACAGTTGTAGCCAGTGAGCACAAATAAGCCACTGGTCCCTGGCATATTCTATAAGAAAAATTGTAAGTCCCACACATCCGGTAGCCTGAGAAGCACTTGTTTAAAACATACTTTTATATCCAGGCTCCTCACATCTGTAAATAAAGGTTTTTCTCCTAACCGAAACCAGGAGGCGAGAAGGGGGCATCAAATGGAAACCAACAGTTACAATTTTTCACAAAGAGTGCTTTCGAACTTTGGAAAGCTGGAACGTTTGGGCAAAAATTGTGCGGCGTTCTTTCTCTTACAGGTTACAGGCAACGCGGAGTGCTAAGAAGCAAGCAAAGGCAACCAAGGAGCTGACAATATTTCCAAGGATGGCAATGGAGTGTGTCCCTTGGATCTGGTTAAAAGAGGGAAGGGAGTCACGGAAGTTGGTGCTGCTAGTCGTCTTTGTTGCCTTGCTTGTAGACAATATGTTGCTGACAGTTGTGGGTATGTAGCATGTTGGCCTGTCTATCTCTTTTCAGCCCTATGCTAAAGGTGGTACACAAGAGGGACTTCCAATTTAGGGCAGTCTTTATTTTCAGCTTTTTGTCCTACCTTACAACCTAACCGAAATACAGGAAATTTTGACATCAGGAGTGCGATACTTGGCACAATCATAAAGTCTTCTGCTCTGTTTCAGTACTGCCATGTAGCTGTTGTATATCAACATAATCATTTATTTGTGGGTCCAGGTGGTTGGACTCAGTAGTAATAAATAAGGTTTTGAAAGGTAACAGTAGTCATTTAATTATAATTTTTTCTTTGGACGTTATCACACGGGGAGTTGCGGGGAGAAAGTGGAAATAAACGGGACGAGTAGAAGACTTTAATTTACAGGATTTGTCCCATTCTGCCTCATCTGATAACTAAATTCGAATTTAAAAGGGGGTTAATTCGAAAAAAAACCTGATCTTTTCAAATCCTCAAAAATCCCGAAAATGAAAAGATCAGGTTTTCGTTCGAATTATCCCCCTTTTAAATTCGAATTTAGTTATCAGACGAGGCGGAACGGGACAAATCCCGTAAATTAAAGTCTTCCGCTCGTCCCGTTTATTTCCACTTTCTCCCCAAGACTCCCCGTGTGATAATGTCCTTTCTCTTTTTTTCATTTATTTGTTCTTAAGAAAAACCTAGTTCCAGATTAAAGCCTGTTTCACCAACAGCAGGAAATCCTAGTTCTGTCTGGACATTTTATTGTCCCATTACGTAAAATGTGCCCAGTTGCACATTACACTAATGCCTAGTTTTAAAGAGATCTTAGGATAGTGACAAAATAATAAAAAACAACAAGAATGAATATAATGAAAGCAAACATCCTTTTAATTAATGTGGGTAATGGGGAAAAAAATCTTTTGTGTATTGTTTTCCAGTGTGGCAGAGCAGGGAGATAAAAATGATTAGTTTGGGAAGAGGCATTGAGACACATGGATTGTAGAAGGACAGATATTCACTGTTGCCTTGCAAACAGTTCTCTGATGAATGGGTTCTTCTGTAGAGGATTTGGGTAATGCCTCTCCAAGAAATAGGAAGGCTAGTAGAAAAGGGTTAATGTATTTAACTAATAGTTTGCAAGCTAAAAATCTGATTTAATTACATTTATGTGAAAAGTTGAAGTCAAATTGCCATTTAAATTTGTGCGTCTGTGTGCCTTCATGTCACTTATTGACTTATGGTGACCCTATGCATTTTGTAGGATTTTCTTATGTAAGGAATATTCAGAGGCCATTGCCTTCCTGTGAAATATAGCCTATGACACTTGGCATTCCTTGGTGCTCCCCAATTCAAGTACTAACCAGGCTGTAAGTGGCCTCACTAAAAACCTTACCATGATGAACCAGAAAAATGTCATTCATGATTTGATTCCCACCCTACCCTCCAGTTGTGCCTGTTTTGCTTAGTTATAATAATAATTCTGCATACTTTTGCAATATTGGCATAGTTCCACAATTGATATTAAATAAGAACCAGCTGGGAAGTGTAAAATGTGTTGCAATAATGGTAAGGCTGAACAAATTAACATTTCCTAGCAGGCCTTTACCCAATGCCTTGTTCTTTTGGACCTGGGAGAGAAAAAAGCGGCATAAATTTTTGGATACTTTTTGTGTTGTGGATGAAAAATTGGATCTTCAGATATTCATGCAGCTTTCATTCTCTCCATGATCCAAAAGAACTAGGGATCGGATAAAGAACCTGCTGGGAAATATAAAATTTATTCAGCCTTAACAAATTTTACATTTCCCAGTTGGGGTCTAAATTAATATCAATTGTGGAACGATGCTAATATTGAAACTCTAACTGAGGCCAATCGAGTTTTTAAAAATGTACTTAAGTTGTCCCTTTCTGTTAGAAAATGCCAACTTCATTGATTATGCCTAGTTAGTTCCAGACTCTTTCCTGACCTACAGAAAGTTTGCTGCCATGTAAAGGAACTTGGTGGTGGGAAACTGATTACTGTAAAATCAAAACTATCAGTTCATTTTGTTATTGCCATTTACTTGTGACTGTTCCTATAGTATTGTTTTTTAATTGTTACATTTATTGCATCTTTATTTGAAGTGTTATGACTTGCTTGGGGCAGATAAACAGAAGAATAAAATATAGCCTGATTTTCCTGATTCAGTCATGGGGATTAGGACTACAATATAAACTAATTCCTTCCCTAATTTCCTTTCAGTGCCGATCATTCCTTCCTTCTTATTTGCCACCTACAAAAATGCTAGCCATTCTGCTCTTCAGACCACAGTTCCAACCGTTCAAATGCTCTCATCAGCTAGTTCTTACTCCTCCATCTTCTCCTATAGCAAAACCACAGTGCCACCACAGAAGGTGGAAACCATCTCAGACTACACTGCCGACAGTATCATTGCAAATATGAGTGGCATCCAAGACAGGAATGTTCTGCCTCAACTCCCCATGGCCACTTCATCCTTGAACAACAGTTGTATGGATGGTGCAGAATTTCTTACCAAGGAGAACGTCTGGGTCGGACTGCTCTTTGCCTCAAAAGCCTTGATGCAACTCATAGCCAACCCCTTTGTGGGACCCTTAACCAACAGGTAGGCTGGCTTGCCAACTACAGGTAGATGCCATCTCTCTTATTTTAGTACCTGTATGAAATCCCACCTGCAACAAGCCATGTTGGAAAAGTACACTGGGCCCTTGGTAGCTGATGGAGTTTGGTTCCAGGATCCTCCATGTTTTACTCCTACTCTCACGCGGACACCAAAATCCATGGATGCTCAAATCCCATTATATACAGTGGCACAGCAAAATGGTGCCCTTCATATTAAATAGTAAAACCAAGGTTTCCTTTTTGGAATTTATTTTTGGAATATTTTCAAGCTGTGCATAGTTGAATCCACGGATATGGAGGGCTGACTGCATTTTGGAAAAGTGTTATGGAAGGAGCGATTTGAGCAATCTCTCTCTCTCTCTTTGCTATCACAACTCATCTCCAAATTTGGGGTCCTGTGTCAGGTAACTGTGAAAGACACTTTCCTTGTCTTGTAGTTTTGCAAAGAACTTGGTGTAGTATTATGGAGAATTAAATGGCCTCTATGTTGTTCATTCAGTAACATGGTGAGATTCGTAAAGAGGGAATTTCTAGCTGCCTGATGTCTAAGGAAGAGAGCTCAGTACAAGTAGGACTGCCAGGGCACCCAGCCCAAGCATCTGCTCAAGAAAGCTGGCCATTGATGCCAACCCTTCTCTCCACACATCCATCACAAAATGTTAATTAAATAAGCCAAGTATTTGAGTGTGAATGTGTAACTATATACTTCTTCTTTCTCTGTAGGATAGGATATCACATTCCCATGTTTCTTGGGTTTGTCATCATGTTCCTCTCCACACTCTGTAAGTATTGCATCCCTCACAACTGGCTTTCAAGTTTCTTATCTATTTAAAACAGAGTTGGGGAATGTGGTGTTGGGTTGCAACTCTCCTATCTTCCCATTGGCAATGCTGCCTAAGGATGGTGGAACTTGAAACTCAACAACATCTGGAAAGCTACTCATACTGAATCTCTAGCAGAGAACAGTGATGTGAATGAATGGAGAACCAGAAATGTTTTTAAACAACTTGTCTTTTCCCTAAAGAGAAATTAAAAATAAGACCTTTTTTAAAAAAAATAAATAAATAGTGGAAACTATTTCATGATAGGGTTGTCTTTTAAAAACTCGAGCAAAATAATGCACAGGAAGATATAAAACTTCATGTTAGTCATTACATAGTACATTGTTATTACTTTTATTTGGGACTATACTCATCCTCATCATTGTGGCAACCTTTTTTAAAAGTTTTTAATCAATTAACCACAAGACATGTTAACAACTGATTCATCTATTGATCATCTATTGACCATTTATTCATCCATTAATTAAATTTATGTTGGAGTAAAAACAACATTTTTTTTCACATAACTGCTGTAGAAGATGCCAGTTCATAATCGATATTATCTCTTCTATGAAAGAGTACCTCTTTTAGGATGACACTTGTTGCCTGCAGTGTTTACATCTGCTCAGTTAATCTCTAGCAGACAGGGAAGTGATTAAAAAAGTAATAAATAAGCCAGTTAAAACTGATAGATCTGATCCATTAAACACTAGAGTGCTTATTATTGTTACAAATAGAACCTGCAACAAAATGTTGCACTTTATTGTCAAGCTCCATGTGCTCCAGATGGAGGTCATCAGCCAGGAAATTTTGCAAGGATATCCTTGAACCTTGAAATTAATATCCTTGACATTTTCTAGGATATCCAGCTCAATCCCAACTCAATTCTTGCAACTAAATAGATGTTTCATGTCTCTCGAGTCTGCACAGCTCTCATTAGACTATATTCTTCAGCAGTCAGAATCATTTTTAAAAGGTGGGGGATATTTTTTCCCTGGTACCTCTGTGAATATCAGAGTTCTCCTGACTATGCTTCTACCTCTCTCTTGTGTCCTGTGCCCCTATTTTGGCTTCAGTCCAGTTGGTTCCTACATATGACTTTGTTATTAGTGGAAGTGATGGTTATTGCTACCTTTTGATTTTGGACGCCATGGTAGGTTAACGTCAAAGGATTTACAGGAAAGGTACAATCAGCCATTGAATCAGGAGCACTGCAGAGTGTTTACAGTACTTCACAGACATTACCCTGGTATTCCGAACTTACCGATATAATAACTTTGTGTATTTTTACCTTTTCGGCAGTGTTTGCTCTCTCAACCACCTACACTTTGCTGTTTATTGCTCGAGCAATGCAAGGCATTGGCTCTGCCTGTTCCTCTGTTGCAGGTAAATATGTTAATGGGTATTACAGAGAGATCTTGGATGGGTGGAAAAGCAGTCTCCTTACCCTCCAATTGTCCTGATTGGACAATCACTTTTTCGGTTTTGCTTTTAAAATGGTCCAGTTTCTCTCTTCCCCTTCAGTTCACCCCCCCCCCCCCCGTTGTCTTCAGCTGGGACAACATGAGCTCTAAGTGCAAAATTAGTTTGTACTCAGCCCAGAAAGGAAAAGTAGGGAGGTAGGATCTTGCCCTTCCCAGTAGGCTCAGGCAAAAGCAAACTTCTGCAGCCTCTCCTCATTAATAGCTTCTGCCATCTCGATCCCTCTCTAATGTTGCTTAGCCACACATGTCCCAGTATTCAGCTGTGAAATATTGGAGGGCATGACTCTGGGGATTTAGCTCCTTATGTGCTGTGCTTGTACAGGTGACAGAAGCTGAGGACACATTTAACAGCAGGCGCACCACACTGTGTGAGTCTTCACTCAATAGTTGAGCATTTATTTGCATGCAAGATATCCCAGATTCACTCCCTCAAAACTCTGGGTACAGCTAGGAAAGACTTCTTCTTTTTTTTAATGTTATTTTTATTGAGTGATTTTCACCTATTACACATAAAACATCCAATCTTTCCAACATAACATACATTCTACATCTAAGATTACAACCGAAACAATAATCACAATACACTATACATGTATCTAAAATCTATCTACAATGATTTTGTCCTTACCGTTTTCTTAAATCATAGTAGATCTTTCTGATCTAGGAAAGACATCTGTTTGAAACTGTGGCAAAATGATGCCAGTCTGCAAAGACCAGGAAGAGGGCACATAGGCAGGGTAACCAGATATCCTCCTTTTCCAAGACATGTCAATTTCTGTCCAGGAGGGATGTTCAAAATGTTTTGGGCATGACCAAAAGAAGCCTGACATTTACATTTATATGAGTATTTTGTGCTTTTATTTGGGAACATCCCATTTTTCTCAAATGTCCTACATTTTTTACGATGCCTTGTCATCCTTTGTGGTTGAGACATCTGGTCATTCTGTACATATGGCTGATGGGGATTCTTCCCAACTGAGAAGTTCTTCCCCAGACTCAAAAAAGGATCCCTGCCCTTGGTTTACTTTACGCAATACTGAACTAGGTGGAGTAGTGTTCTGACTCAGTAGAATAAACCATCTTCTTATGATTGTGAAGGGGGCCACCAGAATGAGGCTCAGAGTCTGGTTGCCTTTGCCTTTTCTGCTTGCAGGTCTGGGGATGTTGGCAAGTGTGTACACAGATGACTGCGAGAGAGGAAATGCAATGGGAATAGCCTTAGGAGGGCTAGCTTTGGGAGTGCTTGGTAAGTATTCCTTGTCCCTGGGACTCTCTTCTCTTCTGCTTCCATTTTCTTTCTTAAGTTCACCTTCTCTTGAATTGTCCTTTTAAGACTTTGACAACTAGCCCTGTAAACCTCCACTATCTAAGCCCAACACACTCCAAAGCTGTTTTATTAGCTTACTGTACATGTCTACCCCTTCCTTCTATTGAAGATGCCATCTCAGATCTCATCCCACTACGCTGTTATAGTGCTATTATTCCACTATTACTCCAACTGCTATGGCTGTGGAATTTTGGAATTAAGGGCTCTCTGGCTGAGGATTCTAAATGCCCCTCTCGAAATTGCAAATGCTAGGATTCAACAAAAGACAGCCATAGCAGTTAAAGTGGAATAATAGCACTATAACTGTGTGATGTCAAATTGTGAGATGGCAGAGACAAACAGAATGGGATGGTAGTAGATAACTGAGAGACAAAGAGGTGACTGGGGTGGCCATGTTACCTATGTTTTTTCAACCTAGTTTTGGCTGTGTCCCTTCCCAGTGCCAGCATCCCATTCCCCCCAAGATAAGGAAAATGGGGGTGGTGGGAAGAACGCAGCTAGTAAAATCTTTGAGACTAACTAGCTTATTTCAGCATGAGCTTTGATGGATATTAATCCACTTCTTCAGACATGCTGATGGAGTATCTTATGACAGCCAAAGTGTTAGCAGGTTATTAGTGATGTGAATCAAAATCCAGGAAAGCTCATGCTGAAATAAACCAGTTAGTTTCAAAGGTGCTGCTACATTCCTTCTTCCCACCACTCTGTTTTCCTTTTTATGTTGTGACAGATGAACACAGCTGTCTCTTTGGAAACTTTCCCCAAAGGATTATTCCTGAAAGAATGTGACTTTAAAAGGGCAAAACTATCCATCTTCATCTCTGTTTTGATTGCTATACATACTCATTTTTAAGTTGTATAAGTTGGGTGCAGGTTTGGCCAGAATTATGCATTTTGATATGATCTGTTGCCATATCAAGGGTAAAACATAGAGGCGCGTAAGAAAAGATGAAAAGGACAAAGCTAAGGAAAATAACGCCAAGGGACCTACAAAATTCTGGGTGTTTGTGTTCACCCTAAAGGCTGGATGGATGAGGTGGGAAATACAGTAAATGGGGGGCTGTGTGATTTGCAACCAGGTGCAGACAGGGCTACGAAAATGCACACATTTCAAAAAGGATGTAAAGGCAAGAATTAAGGTACAGTATTAGCTCTCATCAATGAAAGAATCATCCCCTTCTTTGAGTAGAATGACAAAAGGCGAGAGCTTGGTCCACCCCAGGAAAGCTAAAAGAAGTATCAACTCCCTCTACTCTCTTGGCTTTCCTTGAAGGGAAGTGCCAAAGAGTCACTGTCATTATTTTCCCACCCAGGCATTCGAAAAGGCCAGATGCGGTGGAGAAAGTAGAAAGAGAACAAGTGCTTGTCTTAGGTTCTCCCCAGATGGATTAAGCTTTCGCCTTTCGCCACTCTACTCAAGGAAGAGGATGGTTCCTTTTAAAAATAAGAGTTAGAGTATGGCACTTTCATTGATTTGTGGATAAGTTGACCCAGGTTTTTTGGGTCGATTTTGTGACAAAAATTCCTAGACTTATACATGAGTATATATAGTATTTTTTCTGTTTTTTTTTAATACAGCAGAATAAATAATTGTTTTCTTTTGCAGTGGGTGCCCCGTTTGGAAGTGTGATGTATGAATTTGTTGGGAAGTCCTCTCCCTTCCTGATCTTGGCATTCCTAGCTTTGTTGGATGGAGGTGAGTATTGAGTAAGTACTAGGTGCAGGATGCAGACACAGCTATGGGTTGAAAATGGAGGCTCAGGCTTTCTATACACTGCTTTGAAGTAAATGCCACTGAATACATTGGAATTGTTTCTTAGTAAAAGCATGCCTATGATCTGGCTGTCAGGTGAGGGCTGAATCAGTGAAGCAATGAATAGAAAGTGTGTGTGTGTGTGTGTGTTTGAAAGAGTTGAAATGATATATTATAACTCTCCAGTAATAATATTTCTAATTCAGCTTTACAGCTTTGCATCCTTCATCCATCAAAGATTTCACCAGAGGTAGGTACAACAATCGCTTTGCCTTTTGTTATGTATTATGTGTTTTAATGCTGCCTCCCAGTTCAATGACTTTGTAAATCAAGGGTGTTTTTAAATATAGATAGATAGATAGATAGATAGATAGATAGATAGATAGATAGATGCTATGCTATGCTGTGTGTATGTGTGTGTGTGTATACATACACAAAGAATAGCTTCAAAATAAAACATCAAGTGAACAGAGCCAAGACTAGATCAAGAAATTTATGTAAGATTAGGATGGGGGGAAAGGAAAGGAGTCTCAACAGTTCTGTGTAGGACAACCGTCATAAGCAGCCTTCTAAAGACCAGAATTGAGGGGGACTAAGGCAACCCTCCTCTGAAAGGATGTTTCACAGCCTTGGTACCACTCTTTAAAAATCCTTGCTCTTGCTCACCATTTATCATACGTCATACCATTTGATGATGGAATCACCAACATAAGAATTCTAGGGAAGATCTTAAGGCAAGGACGGGGGACATTAAGGTATCCAGATGTTTCAGAATACAAATCCCACAGTCCCTTACCATGGACCATGCTGCCTGGAGCTTCTGGCAACTGAACTCCTAAAAACAGCTGTTTGGCCAAAGGCTCCACACATCTGTTTTGCATGAAACAGCATAAAATCTACCAGCAGCCCATACTCTCTTGAAAAGATGGTGTAGTCAGTAGATGGCAATACCTCTATAGTATGCATCTAGTTTAGGAGCTAGCATGGCATAGTGGTTTGAGCATTGGACTACAACTCTGGAGACCAGGATTTGATTCCTGGCTCAGCCATGAAGCCCACTGGATGACTTTGGGCAAGTCACATGCTCTCAGGGGAAGGCAATGATGAATCTCTGAACAAATCTTGCAAAAAAAAAAAAAAAAACCTCTATGAAAGGTTTGCCTTAGGGTTGCCATAAGTTGGAAATGACTTGAAGGTACACAACACACACACAGAACCAGCCAAAGCCATTTTGCTTCCTAACACAAAGGACAAGATAGCACTTCCCTCAATTCCATGAGTGGAAGCTGACTGGACTGTAATTTGAATTCAGAGGTTAAATTGGACTGGCATTACTTCAACACTGGCAATGAGCTAGGTTGCTGTACACATATATCTTTGAAGGTAGCAAGCTAGTTTGTGCACTAAAAGAAAAACTATGTGATACATTCATCTCTCTTTTCCAAGAGAAGGGAATGGCTAGGGGGCTTAGACGCAACAGCTGCAGGGGTTGCCATTTCTGCCCCACTCTCCACTATTTGGAGGAAATTGCCTCACTCTGCCTAATGGTAGGGCCAGCACTGATCTCTGCGACATGCTTTATTAAAAATGATGAGAGTGCTCAGATACCTTAGTGACTTGAAAACAACATTGGGCAACAGTTAAGAAATATGAACTTTGCTACTGACCCAGAAGCCCTGGCTAAGTGGAATTGGAACTGTCTTTTTGAAAGAGGAAATGCACTTTGTGTGTGTTTTCAGAGAGATAGGACGTTTTCACACAGAGCAAAAAAGGGAGTCGTTCCTACCTCCATCTGGCCCCACTCCGGCTCTGTGCAGGAAAAGTTCACATGACGTCGCAGCAAGCCCCTCCTCATCCTTCGCCATCCCTGCGCCATCCCTACCTCACTCCGGGGTCTTGCTTGACGTGTTCAAACTACGTCGCAGCAAGCCCCGCCCCATGTTGCGCAATCCCTGCGCCATCCCTGCCGCTAGCCGGCTTTAGCGCCATCTTTTTAATTCCTTTTTTAAAAAGGAATTACAGGCGCTTCTGCCGGAGGCAATCAGGAGTCATTCCGGCGGCTGCTGTTTTCGCCGCCGGAATGACTCCTGATGGCTTCCAGGGGGCTTCCAGGCGGCTTTAGAGCCGCCTGTGTGAATACGTCCATAGACTCTCTGTGACACAATGACCTGGCTCTACCCTGTCACTAAAGGCACAGCACTGCAGCAACATTCCAACTGGAAGCCCCCATTCCTTTTATTATTTACCATCAAGCTGACTTTGACTGACAGTGCCCAGTTAGGCACATCATCTCATGACATGTTTGAAGTATAACAGTCGCAGCTTAGATATCTTGAGTTCTACTGAGAATTCAGTCTTGATTTTCTTGACACCTTGCTACTACAGTGGTAGGATTGAATGTTCCTGTGAATCAAGAGGCTATGCTACTGATAGTAGTGATGCTAGTAGGGCTTTGCATGCCAGACAGGCTTTTGCTGAGGAGCCAGACTAAATGTGCCAAACAGATCCTGGGCAGCAACACTACTGTGGGTGTGTTTACGTAACTATCAAAGGATCTCTCAAAGGCTATGTCAATGACACCATAGCTAGCTCTAAAATGTTAGCTTTGGGGAGCTAGTACTGCACAGAAGGTAATGGCAAACCACTCCAGAAGGCTTTTACCTGGAAAACCCTATGGCGAGATTGACTCTCTACTCTGCTTAAAATCCTGTTTCCCAATAACAAGCAGTCTTGGGTGAATAAACTGAGAAAGATCTCTGCATAAGATTCTGGAGGGCCAGTCAGGATTAATAGTATTGGGCCAAGGCCATTGCTTGCATCTCAACTGTTCTTCTGCAGCACTTCTCACTTTTCTGTGTTTTTCAGAGTACCAAAGGGACCCCCCTATTAACCTTGTTATCGGACCCCTATATTTTGATTGCAGCAGGTAAGTCACCATGCCTTCACCATGGCATATTGTTTAGAAGTTCTGGATATCTTCTAGCAGAATATCTTCTAGTACCTTCAGTGGCACTAAGAGCAAACACTTCCAAGATCTCTCAGGACCAAAAAGAACACATTCATCATTTAAAAAGAACGACAACAGATTTAAAAACCTTTAAAATCATTGAGGCTTTGCATCTTTCACCTTCTTGTCTAAGTATAGATTTTAAGCCTATTAGGCAAAGTCCCATCTTCTGTTCTGTGAATAACAACAATGCAAATGATGCAGTCAGTGTATCTTCTTTCTCTCTCCAGGTTCAATCTGCTTTGCTAATATGGGAGTGGCCATTCTAGAAGCCACTTTGCCCATTTGGATGATGCAAACCATGTGCTCTCCAGAATGGCAACTGGGTACGTTCCTTTCCCCACTCTTTCCAGAGTACTTCTAGATAAAGCTTTTATCATATACTTGTCACCCAACATTCAATGAATTTTAGCAGGGTTCAGATGACATTTTGTTCCGCATATAAATCTCCTGCATTTTGCTAACTCTTCTTCTGTGTTTGCGTTTCACACAAAATCCACTGAGGGATGGGAAATGGAATAGTTACACAGTGATCTTTGCATGATAGTGCTTGGAGCCCTCTGTTTGGAAGTAAATCTGGTTATTGACAAACAATGGGTCTAACTGATGCCTAACCTCTGTCCAAAGAAGCTAGTTGCTTCTGAAGTAGGCCATCTATCTTGCTCTCATGCTGCAACAGAATAAGGAATGCCAAAAGTGTGGTAGCTGAAGGACTGAGCCATATCTGATAACAAATGGTCTGGGGTGAGAAGCCATAAATCAAAGCAGAATTCACATAGGAATACCAAGATATCAGAGTCAAGAAACAGTCTAGGATCATAAATCACAGGGTGTATCTCACAGTAGACACAGGCTGAGAGAGGAACCAAGGACGTTATCACACGTGGGCCAGAAAGCGATAATAAAGTGGAAATGAGGCATTCCGAAAATAAACCGAAAATAACCCTTGATTCCGCAAATGGCTTTCACACGTAATTACCTTAATTGCGAAATTACAGTAAGCACATTTAACGTTCACACACAAGTGAGAAAAGCTCGTAAATGAACTAGAAATGATCTTCTTGCACATGCACAGATAGAGGAATGCTTGCCATGGAACCATGGGAAAAGCAGGGAAATGCTCCCAAATGCGCATTTGCTTTTCACATTACGGTAAATGCAAAATTACTGTAATTTCGCAAATGCATTTCCTCAAAACTACCGAATTTCAAAAGATCTCGGATAACACCAGTTTCTGTCCAGTTTCTGTGCGACGTCATGTGAAATCGTGGGGAACAAATCCAGTTTCTGTTTGGGATTTGTGTGGATTAACCAGCAGATTTCCCCCGTGTGATAACGTCCCAAGTTTCTTTCCAGCAAACCAAACAGGGAAAGTCCCCTGACAATTTTTGAGAGGGTGTTTCTCAGCTGTGTGTGTGTGTAGCTTCTCACCGCCTATCGGGGAGAGACTAGGTTTGTGCCAAATGCCAAAGACTTCGCCTTTCCTAAGGAATTAGGGCTTTCACTCCCACCTCCTCCTCCTCTAGAGAACTCAGGTAGCTGTCCTAAAAGAGGGCACAGCAGTGCTAGGTCTGTTTTGTTTTCTGAGGCCAAACTCTCAAGGCGGGGGGGGGGGGGGGATAACACCACCTGCATCTTTAACAGTCACTCTTCTTCATCCCCCTATGTGTTCCTCTTCAGGGAATTTCAGGACTACCTGCCACAAGAAATGCAGTTTTCCTTTCTCTCTCCAACCTTCTGAATTCTAGTGTGTGTGTGTGTGTTGTTATTTTTTTGGTAACACCCTTGGAATTTACTGAGGAGGAGACATCCATAGGAGCTAGAAGAAACGTGTGCTTTCTTTAGTCTTGCTAATTCATATAATTACAGTCAAAAGCAGACATGACATTAATTCTGTTTGGACGTCATCAAGTGAGCATGCACACATAGAGCAGAAACTACCTGGCTAAATCTGGAAACTATAGCTGTGTAACCTCCCCTTCTCCCAGAACTGCAGTTTGAAATATTTCTTTGTAATGTGAAATAGGCTCTAGCATGCCCTCCAAAATTTCACAGATGAAAACCAGTACACCTGTAGTCAAGGTTAAGATGGCAAAAATTATTAATGCAGAAGAACACATAGAATACCTTCTAAATGTTTCAGTTTGGAAGAGGCAATCCTGATTAAGCCTATGATATCTCATATTTTCAGATAGTTTTAAAATGTCCCAGCTTCTCTGTCCTCCTCCCACTTTGTCCTCAGCTTACTTCTATCTCAGCAGAGTACTCAAGCAGAGGGGAAAGGAGAAAGTGAACCTTGCCCTTTCCAGTAAGGTAAGGCAAAAGCAAACTGCTGCTGCCTTCTTAGTTTATGTTCTTCTTAGTTTTCCTGCATGGCAGGGGGTTCGACTGGATGGCCCTTGTGGTCTCCAGTCGAACCCCCTGCCATGCAGGAAAACTAAGAAGAACATAAACTAAGAAGGCAGCAGCAGTTTGCTTTTGCCTTACCTTACTGGAAAGGGCACGGTTCACTTTCTCCTTTCCCCTCTGCTTGAGTACTCTGCTGAGATAGAAGTAAGCTGAGGACAAAGTGGGAGGAGGACAGAGAAGCTGGGACATTTTAAAACTATCTGAAAATATGAGATATCATAGGCTTAATCAGGATTGCCTCTTCCAAACTGAAACATTTAGAAGGTATTTTGTAATAGACTGGCCCCAGAGATAGGAGCAGACCATTGGGACCTCTCAGGGATCAGTCAGACATTTTTGTTTGTTTTGTTTTAGCATGAATCTGTGAATAATCTCACTGATGCATTCTGGGTTTATTATTCACATTATGGAACCACATCTATGTGCATCTCCGTGAGTTCGGTTGCTCACACAAGCCAGCACTCAAATAAAGATGGAATCGATGCAAATGTATTCAAAATGGCTGAGGCACTCAGAATTTTATCCTGGATCTATTTGCATCAGTTATTCACACTGTCGACCATGCAAATTTTCTAAAAAAAAACAAACCCAAAAAACCTTAAGGAAAACCCCAATATCCTTGGTTATGTGGTTTTTTTTTTGGCAGCCCTACCCCAAACTTAATCAGATGCATTCAAAATGCATGTGAATGAAATGATTCAACCCAGATTATTCTCACCGTCTGAATAACCCCCCAGACAAGAGGTATAAAGGACTTCCTGTTTGGGCAAAGACTATACCTGGACAGCTATAATCTTCCTGATTCTGGTCTTTTTCTCAGCAATGATTCTGTGAGCTCACTGTTTGACAGCTGCTCTTGCTCTGGCACCATATCACAAAAGACATATAGGTCTGCATGTCTGTAACAGCACAGTGGAGAGGTTGGCATTTCTCTCCATCTCCCAAAGTGGTTATATTCAAGAGTCCAATAGATGTGGTTGCAGCAAGGCTTTTGAAGAGGCACCTCCTGATTAAACAAAAAGGCAGCTTCAGAGACACAGGGAGGATGACTCAGTACATGGCAATTATCTGCTGCCTTGGAGACTAGATAATGAGACCAAATTGCCAACCTTTGTTGCAAAAAACAACATTGAAAATCTAATTTATGGAGGAATGACCTTTGGGGATGCTCTCAGCTACACTTTCTGCTCAAATCAAATTGCTACCTAGGTTCAGTTACAGAGAGCTACTAATCAAGTTAACAACCAGTCAAGTCAGGAGGAACCCTTCACCAGATATGGGTCTGTGAGGGCCATTTGTCAGTCGTTTCTTGTTGTTGCAAGCTTTAGGTTACCTGGAATGAGCAGTGGAGAGAGCAAAGCAAGGTGAATTGGGTGAAGATGGGTTATATTTGGATCCAGTAACTGGAAGAGTGGAAAGAGCTGCCTATTCTGAGGGCTCATCTATACTTGCCAGAATACTTGCCAGGAGCCCTGGTGGCACAGTGGTCAAATGCCTGTACTGCAGCCATTCACAGCCACAAGGTTGTGAGTTTGATCCCAGGGCTCCAGGGTTGGCTCAGCCTTGCATCCTTCCATAGATCACTAAAATGAGTCTCCAGCTTGTTGGGGGCAATTAGCTTACACATTGTAAGACACTTAGGGATAAGCAGTATAGAAATGTACTTGCAATTGTTATTACTCCAGGCTGTGTCTGGAGTATTTTGGTCCCAAGTTCCCCCTGAATTCACACCTTACCTTGCAGGATTTCGGCTCTCTGCCCAGCAACAACAGTTAGCTGCCTTCTCACACAGTCCCCACTTGTCACCTGGTACCACTGCTGAGGTCAGAACAAGGCACCCAGGCATGCTATTAATGCTGGGCACTTTGTTCTGACCTCAGAGTGAGTCGTGCTCACAGTGGTAGCATCGGGCAACTTGCAAGTGAAAAGGCAGCCACAGTCGTTGGTGAAAACCCACCAAAAACCTTCAGGAAATGGTAAGTTGATTAAATGCAGGTGGGGGAGGGGAAGCTCCAAATCAGTTACGGGTGTCATGAAGACAATCTGGTACTGATTTGTGGCCCTGTGTCATGTAAACAGGACATAGCAAGCCTGGGGGGAACTTAGGTTAAATCATCCATGTAGATGAGGCTTTAGAATCAAGATGCCCTCAATTTGAGCCAAAGATCATATGATGACTGACCTGCCCAAAATCAAGAGTCCAGCACAGTAGGACACCTAAGGGTAGTTTACTCAACAGTGAGGTCAGGAAGACACTGCAGGATCTTGGATAACTTCAAGTAGGCAGCTTGCTCCAAAAGGCATGAAGCTGACATAAACCCAACTTAAATTAGACTGTAGGAGATTATCGCATGGCTTGAATAACACTACTTACAACTCCTGAATTTAAGTAGTATTAGCTGTGTTACTATTATTGCATGACTTTTTCAATGGAATCCAACTTTAAACTAGATCCCCGTTACAATGTGCATCCAAAAACATGCTCCAGCAGCCATTCTTCCAAGTCGGAACTTTCCAACTTGGAAAAATGGCTGCCAGAGCACATTTTCCAATTCACATTGGAGTGAGGATGCACCTGGATGGCTTTTTTTGGGGGAGGGGGGAGCTATGTGATAAGACCTGGCTCTAGCTCAAATTGGCTCTAATTCAAAAGAGGTAAGCTGGGTCTGGGAGAAGGTGTGATAATCTCCTATGGCTGGATCCAGTCTAAGAAATAAAGATCTTGGTTTGCACTACATGGCTTTATATATACTTAGCTATGTAGCAGAAGCATTGAGAAACCCTATTAGTGAATTGCAAAAATCTGTTAACAGGACACTGGCAAGAATATCTCAATGAGCATTAGGCCCTACCAAGGCACACTGGCACTCCCCAGCTGTTGTATGGACGCACAATGGGACAGATTCACAGTGAGACTGATGCCTATTGGTTTCATTGTGCATCGGTCCCAATGTGCATTGGTCATTCTGCTGGCTCCTTTACGTAGTACATAATAGCAGCCCTTTACAGGATAAGGGTGTTACAGAACTGCCCAATTCCTGTACACTTAAATCCACTTACAAAAGTGTAAGTTCCCAACAGGATTCTGACCATTATATACACTATTCAGTGAGCACATACTAGATCAGTGGCCAACTTCAAGATTATAATCAGCAATGGAGACATCAAACCTCTTGCTGCTGCCAGTGTGAAAAGAATCACTGTTGGACAGTAAAGATCTCCATAAGGTACCTTAGTGAACAGGTACATCTGGATGACATGGTATTGAATACAAGATAAGGGACAAGGCTAGAGATTGACATCATTCATTTCTGAGGATTTTTGAGCTACTAGCAAAGCTCATTTTTGATTACTGCTTCTGTTTGTCTAATCTGGTGTTTCTTAGCAAAACTAGGTGAGCACAGACCTTCCCAGAAAACCTGCAAGATAAATGAAAGGGGCACACAGAGAGGAAATTAAACACAAACAATTGAATTTCAATAAGCATGCTGTGTTATCTTCAGGCAAACAGAGATGCCTGTGATACAGCTATAGTCTGAAGGAGAGTAAATTAATGATCAGCAACTGCAGACCAGCTCAAGTCAAATATTTGATTTTGGTTCAATTATAACTGTAGAACAAATAATCAGCATGTGAAGCTGGAGTAAAAGCAGAAGGGAAAGGTTTAGGTAGGACATGAAGGGACCCAGCCTGGAACCTGAATGCCATTTCCTATGGAGTATATGAACCACTGAAAGCATGCCTAGAAGCTTAGGCTAAGATTAATTCTCTCACATACCCATAGCCTTGTGACACAGGTTAACAGTAGGACTGGAGAACTGTGGCCATCTAGCTGTTGTTGGACTCTGCTTCCCATCAGACCCTGCCACCCTGGCAAATGATGATGGAAGTATATGTTTATCACAGAGCTTATATATATATATATATATATATATATATATATATTTGCTACAATACAACTTTCAGAAAGGCCATGTTGGGGGAGGAACTCTGGGAGCTGTTGTCATACAAGAAACATTTCCAGGTTCTTGTTCATAACAGAGGGAAGGGCCCCAGGTGTCCCACTTCTGGATTAGGACAGTGGTCTACCATCAATTGATCTGGTACCCACCTAACCAGCAATATGGGACCCAAGGTATTTCATATACGTCCCTCTTCTCCCTTCTAAGAACACAAGGATGCACCTGTTAGATCACACTAAAAGATCATCTGATCCAGCATCTATTTTCCGACAATGGAAAACATGATTTTTCTTGGAAGTTCACAAAATGAGATGTAAAGTAGTTTGGAAGTCTCCTGATAGTTGGGAAACTTTGGCTTAAATCCTATTGTTAGTTCCAATTACAGTAGAACCATTGAATCAGGTAGATTTACCTATGTATTGACTCACAATTCAACAATTGATTCAATGGGTCTATTTTAGCTGGAATTACTCAACAGAAATTCACTCTTCCCATGCTTGTGAATGAAATAACCATCAGGATTTTGAGACAATAGCAGTCCTATAATTCAAGGTAGGATTCTCGTCATTTCTAGAAAATGCCATGTGCCTTCATTTAAGGGTGGTGCTTTCTCTCTCTTTTTTCCCCCAGGGGTAGCTTTTCTTCCTGCTAGTGTGTCCTACCTGATTGGTACCAACCTATTTGGGATCCTAGCCAACAAAATGGGGCGGTAAGTGAAGAAGCTCAAATATATTTTACTCTTGCATCACTATTAAGGCTCCTGATAGCATATTTAGATGAGAGGGGTAATTTGGGGAATGCTTGCTTCTTCATAAGGGCCTGAGGCAAAAGGGGGAACCGATCAATAGCTCAGTTTATATGATTCTCCAAATGAAGATCAGACCAAGACCTGAACTTAAGAAGAGTCCTGTTGGATTACACCAAAGGTCTATCCGATCCAGCATTCTGTTTCCCACAGTGGCCAAATAGATGTCATTGGGAAGCCCAGAAGCAGGGGATGAGACCAATACCCTGGTATTCAGAATGCTGGTTCTTTGGTTTTGAAGAGAGCATATAATAGCTATGATGTCTAGAATCAAAGTTGCAAAAGACCAGAAGGCTATCCAGTCCAACTCCCAGCCATGCAGGAAGCCACAATCAAAGCATCCCTGACAAATGGCAATCCAGGCTCTGTTTCAATTAGAAGGTGTCTAGTCTAGATAGCTACTCTGTCTAGTAGCTCTTAATGGCTCCACCCTCTGTGAATTTATTTAATCCTCCTTTTAAAATCATCTAGGTTGATGGTCATCACCACTTTTGAGTAGCAAATTCTATAGTTTAGCTATGGGTCGTGTAAAAGAGTAATTCCTTCTGTCTTCCTAAATTTCCCATAATTCAGTTGCATCTGATAACTCTAGATTTTGCTGTTTGAGAGAGAAAGCACATTTCTATATACTTTCTTGATATCAAGCCTATTTCCATACATCTCTATCATTTGACCCCTTTCTCACCTGTTTTGTGGATGAAAAGACAAGTGTTGTAGCTTTCCTCAGAGAGAAGTTGCTCCAGCCTCTGGATCAATTTGACTACCTTTCTCCTAACAAATCCTTTTTGAGATGTGGTGACAGGTACAGTGTACCTGTATAAGGTACATTTGCACTCTATATTTGTATAACAGTGCTATGCAATATCAGTAATCCATTACCTTCAAAAGATTGCCCTTCCACATACTTTCATACTCTGCCCTGGGATCTTTTTCTCCTTCTCATTGCCTTTGTTTACAGGTGGCTCTGTTCACTGATCGGGATGGTGGTTGTAGGAATCAGCCTCCTTTGTGTGAGTATAATGGCAGATCTGCCTTTTCTAACACATATCTAGGGCTCATTCCCACTTGCATTTAAACTGGTTTGCGAGTCGCATTGACACGTAGTCGCTGAATTGATTCATCCATAATCGGAAGCGAATTATTTGATTATTCCATGCATTCATGTCTTTTTAACATGATTGTCATTCACACTAGATGTGCACCACTACAAAGTGTATGCTCAGTATTGAATGCAATTGATCCATTCCAGCCCTCTTTTTCAAAAAAAGTCAGTCATATGATGCACATCTATGTGTCATCGGTGATGCAACCAGGAGACCCATTACTCGCTGTAGAGAACCCACAGAAATGTGAATGATTGCAAAATCCATCATTTAATTAAAAACAACAACAACATGCTAAACTCCCCTCCCCAAGAAAAGCAGCCCCAGGGTTGTCCTACCTCTTGAAAATATTCCAACACAACTGGGGAAAAATGCAAAAACAACTGGATCAGGACCAGTGAGATTTACAGGGACCACTTGGCAGTGTTTAAAAACTAAAATCAACCCCCCCCCCCATGGTAGTCAAAAGACAGCACCGAGGCAGCCCTGAGAGGGGGAAAATGGTGGATTTCCCAAAAACCTGGGGCAGGATGGGTTACACCAGGGGTAGGCAACCTTTCCCCTTTAAGGGCCGAGGGACTTCAACTCCCAGAAGCCTCAGCCATGTTGGCCAATAGTCCCATGTTGGCCAATAGCTCCTGGGATTCTGGGAGCTGAAGTCCCTTGGCCCTTAAAGGGGAAAGGTTGCCTAACCGTGGGTTACACTCCTCTGCCGATCCTCTGCCACAGGGGTAGGCAACCTTTCCCCTTTAAGGGCCAAGGGACTTCAGCTCCCAGAAGCCTCAGCCATGTTGGCTAATAGTCCCATGTTGGCCAATAGCTCCTGGGATTCTGGGAGCTGAAGTCCCTCGGCCCTGAAAGGGGAAAGGTTGCCTACCCCTGCTCTGCCATATACTCCCTCACCTCCAGTGCAATGTGATTGAGATCTGAACGTCGTCGTGCACATTTGTTGAACACGCTTGCAAAATAATTCTTTTCAAAAGAACCACCAAAAGATCCATCTTAAAAAAAAAATGTGATTCTTTTGCATTTGCCTCGATTCACCTTGATTCTCCATGATTCAGACCAAATGCAATCGGGTCTGAAATCATTTCCAGTGTGAATGAGGCACATATAAACCGATCAACAAATCGGTTTAAATCATAGTGGGAATAAGCCCCTAGAGATCTCAGTTGTGGTTCAGAGACAGTGCAAAGAAGCTCAGTGTTAGCTAACTCTGGCCAGCTATGATAGGAAGAAGACAGGAATCCTGGAAGAGAATTTGATAGTGGCAGCATAGGTCCCAGGTTTCTTCACTATGGCATAAAAACAGATTAACTCATCAAGAAAATTCTATCTCTATAGTAGTAAGACATAGGCCTGGTCCTAGCATAACATATCTGCTCCAACAAATTTTATAAAGAAGTGATGAGCTCAAACTCTCTCCCTCACCACTTGTTTCAGATTTCCTTAAAACTTCCAGGTTTGTTAAACCATGTTTTCCCATTACATCCAGTCAAGGAAACCATGGTTTAGGTCCTGTCTACCAGTCACAACTGATCTTAGTTTGCATTCTTGGTTTGTAAGGACATCCTGGGAAACTGATGTTTAAAGTCAGAGGCATGAGAGGAAGCAAGAAGAGGAGTTTGATAGGATTCTCACAACAGCAAACTACACTTTGTTGGGCTAAGATCATTAGGCTTGAAGCTAAGTGATAATCTGCAATTTGGCCTTGCTTTAAAGAGAAATAAACTCAGTATAAGTGATTAAAAGTTAGAAGATGAGTGCATGTTGCAAAAAGACAAAAACCCAGAAATCTTTATGAAATCTTATATATGAATATCCTCTCTGTGTGGAGTCTCATCCAGTCAAAATAGCACTATCAATTCATAAGAGCTTTGGGGGAACTTGATCTGCAGGAGTGCAGCATTTTCTTAAAGAAATAACCTTAACAAGTAACTCCTGCCCCCAACAGAAATATCCCAGTGAGAATTACATATGCTTCATCAATGAAGAATGCACAGTGTGTGTTGGGGACCCAAAAAAAAGGAAGGGGATGAAATGATATGGAGTATCATGGATGGAAAATGTGTACCCCATACTGCAGCTTTTGGTTGCAGCTCGTACTTGCTGTCTGAATAATCATGCAAAATTAAGTGAAGTGGTTGTTCTCCTCCAATAACAAATGTGGCATTAGTCTATCAATAGTATCAAATCTGTACAGTAAATAAGACCTACTGCTTTGGTTTCTATTATCTGCCTTGAATCTAACCACCATCTCCTTTCTTTTGCCTTATAGATTCCCCTGGCTCAAAATATCTACGGACTCATTGTGCCCAACAGTGGTGTTGGTTTTGCCCTTGGTAAGATTTGGAAAGACTCTGGATGCTGCACTAAATTGTTCAAAGAAAACATACACAGCAAATATTATGTCCTCAATCAGGTTGAAACCAACCAAGAAAACCCCTTGACCCTGCATTAGTGATAATATATACCCTCCAACTCTCCCAGTTTGGCAGGGATGATTCCATTTAATCCTTTGCCATCCTACTGTTTCAGATGCTTTTAAAATGTCCTGCTTTTCTCTCCTTTTCCCACTTTTCTCCTTCCTCCATGGTTTACTTCAGTTGCTGCAAACTGAACTCAAAGTGCTAGAGTAGTTTGTAGTCAATTAACTCAGCAAGAAGGAGTGGAGTGGAGGAGGCAGAAGCCTACTCCTTCCATAGATTCATCTGGTGTTTATTTTCCCAGGCTTTCCTAAACTCAGTTCTTAAAATATTAGTTTTCTTCTTCTTTAATAACTTTTGCCCTTTTGTTGCCTGGCCAAACCCTTTTGACAACATTCTGGGGTTGCTCAGCTATACGTGTCTGGGTTTTCATTTGTGAAATGTTGGAGGGTATGTACACAATAGAATTTGAACAAGTTTGCATGCACAGAATCATCAGAAGCAAAGGTGTCACTATCTCACATGGACAATTTTCGATTTTAGAGTATTTCAGATTTTGGAATTCTGGGCAAGGGATACTCAACCTGAATACACATACAGTTGGCCTTCCATACCCACGGATTTTGCATCCATGGATTCAACCATTGACAACTTGAAAATGTTTCCCCCGCCCCGCAAAATTCCAAAAAGCAAACCTTGATTTTGCCACTGTACATAAGGGGTACCATTCTACCATTCTACCATGCTACTGTATATAATGCAACTTGAATATCCAATGGATTTTGGTATCCATGAGAGTGGGGTCCTGGAATCAAACCCCAGCAGATACCAAGGCCCCCCCCCCCTCTCTCTCTCTCTGTGTGTGTGTGTATTTGGAATTTGGGGAAGGAGAATGAAATGTTCTTATAATATTTCTTGGTTTCATTCTGGGGTAGGTATGGTGGATTCCTCTATGATGCCTATCATGGGATACTTGGTGGATCTTCGCCACACATCTGTCTACGGCAGTGTCTATGCCATTGCTGACGTAGCCTTTTGCATGGGCTTTGCTATTGGTATGGTTTGACACTCAGTGTTAATGTGGCTTTGTTTGTTATTGTGTCTGTATGCCATTGCTTCCCAATTTTAAAAATCTTTCTTTAAAAACAAAATGCAATATATGCAATACTAAATCACATGGATGGGATCCAGATTGAGTCATGCTCAGAGCACTGAAATCAACAAGACAAATTAGTCATTACTGACTTGATTTCAGTGGGTTTTCTCTCCGCTTCAATGGTCCCAGTTTGGTAGGCACAATCGTGGTTAATCCTCTGTCACCCCACTTTTCCAGATGCTTTTAAAATGCTTCAGATTTACTCTCCCCCTTTCACTTTCCCCTTTTATCTTCAGCTTCCTTCAATTGCTGCAAGCTGAGTTCAAGGTGCAAAAGTATTTATCCTTAAAAGGAGAGAGGAAAGGGTGAATTCTGCCCTTCCCAGTAGATTCAGGCAAAAACAAACTGTTGCAGCCTGCCGTAGCTTGTGTGTTAATAATAATAATAATAATAATTTTTATTTATATCCCGCCCCTCTGCCAGGCAATCGGGGCGGCGTACAACATTTCAGAACATCAGAACAAATAAAATCAATTCAAGTCCCTCATTCAAATATTTTGCCATCTTGACACCACTCTGAGGTTGGTTGGCCATACATGTCCCATTTTTATCTGTGAAATGTTGGAGACTGTGCTGTAGATATGCTTGTCTATATATTTCTCAGGTGCAGGAGCTGGCAACTGCAGCTCTTCTGATGTGGCTGATATGAACCCCCCAAAAGCCAAATACTGCTTAGCTTTTCATGGGCCATCGAATATAGGCAACATAATTAACTGTATAGCTGTGATGTACTACCTAATTAAATTAATGTAGGGTGTTTCAGTTATTTAGGGTATATTTTAATATCATTCTTTGCTTGTAGGTCCTTCCACGGGGGGTGCACTTGTACGAGCCGTTGGCTTTCCCTGGTTGATGGTCATCATTGGAGGGATCAACTTGGCATATGCCCCTCTCTGTTGGTGTCTGCGGAGTCCCCCAGCCAAAGAGGAGAAAATTGTAAGTTTTTCCCTGTGGATGTAGCTTTATGGCACCATGATGCTATAGCGATGCATTGGTACTGTGAGCCACACATGTCTTGGTTTTCATTTGTAAAATGTTGGAGGGTCTGCATCAGATCTTCGCATAGCCATGCTGGCAACTTCTGAATAGCCCTCTAAGTTACTTGGGCACCCACAAGATTGGGCTCTTCAGTGCCACTATGACACCAGCGAAGTAAGCCTTGGTTGTTCCACCCCAACTGGACATGAGAGACATCTAGTTTTCTTGCCCACTGGTTCTTTTGATATGACTTTACACCGCAAAACAGGTCTTTTGAAAATGGATTTTGAGTTGTTCTTGCTATGCATGGCCATGATGATAAGGATGATACTCATGTTTTTGTTTTGCTTTCTCCCATCCTTTCTCCTTCCTCCAATCCCATCCTGCTCTTCCAGGCAATTCTAAGCCAGGAGTGTCCAATGCAGACCAAAAGCTATCTCACTCAGAAGGCTCTCCAGGAGTTTCCACTCACAGACAGCAGTGATGAAGAAACTGAGATCAAGGAATAGAGGTTGCAGAGTGGCCAAGAGGGAGAAACACTATCAATGGTTGCATTTTGAATACTGTAGAGTTCTGAGAGTTCCAACAGAGTCTCCTTTGGGGAGCATCAAAACAGGGCTGGGGAAAATTTGGGGTCTCAGGTGTTTTGGACTACAGCTCCCAACATCTAATATAATTGGCCATTCAGGGTGAGGCTGATGGGAACTGTAAACCAAAGAGTCCGAAGGCCACAAACTTAGCCAGCCCTGTTCTAAAACAAATGAGAAGCAATGTCTGTCGGAATGCATTGGGGGAGGATGGTGTCTCAAGCAGGGTATGAACACTCTTGCTCGTGCTTGACCACAATCCAGATGGCTGGACTACAATGCCTATTGTCCCCAGCTAGTGAAGAGTTGCTGCTGAGAAGGAGGAGCACTGTAATACAGCTGCTCTGGAGGGCCTGGGTTAGGAAATGTATCTCATTTCAACAATTAATAAATGCACCCCTTTAGCCAAAGAAGCAGCTGGCAAACAGTTCACTTTGCAATTCTTTGTTGTTCATTTTAGCATGTCTTCCCTCTTACCTGCACACTCCCTGCCTTTCTAATTGTGAAAAATCGTGACCCATAGAGGAAACTTCTCCACTCCGGTGGATGGGGCATCCTTTGAACTTTCAAGGGCTGTATTACAGTCAGCTTCAGACCAGATGTTTCCCTTCCTTGCAGGTAGCTGAAGCCTCTGTATAATTGTTCTGATGCCTCTCTGTTGTCTCACTTTTAGTTAATCTGTTTCTTCTGCTGCTTTATCCACAAACTCTGTAAAATTGGACATGTTGGAAATCATTTTCTTTCCAACAGGCCATCTCTTTTTTTGTCTTTTAAAGTTAGCCAGTATTGCTGGTACATATTTGTACACTGTGGAACAGGCAAAATATTTACAATTCAAGATTGAAAGGCATTGGTTTGGGTGTTCCTAGGAAGCTTTCTTCTCACAGTTCACAGCTTTATCGTTCCCATCATGGCAATGTTCACTGTAGTTTCATGGAACCAGATCACTACCCTTTCTCCTAATAAAGATAACTGAACAATCTGTGGTCTGGTCCCAGCTGGCAAAAGTACCACCTCCCTGGACCAGACCTTTGGGTAGTACATCTTCCAATGCTATGTGTGATTTATTGTGTTTTCATATTCCTCTCAGTACAAGTTGCTTGGAAGCATGAGCAGGAGAGTCCCTCTGTGTTTATGACAAAAGTGGGACATGAAACAAAATGCTGCACCATGCTTTCTTGCTAAAGATTCATTGTGCAGAAAAACTCAAGAATTCCCCTGAGGTTGCCAGCAACCTCCATTTTGTGCATAGATGATGCTAGTTTGGCAACACAACCAATACCACTCATGCCTAAATATCAGAACCAGAGGGACCTGGGGCAAAATGGAACCTCCAGAGTCAGAGGCAGTGTTTCTGTATCATATACTGGGCATTGGCAACAATAAGAGGAGAGGATTGTTAGCTTCCTGTCCTACTTGTGGGCTTCCTGGGGGCAACTGATTATTTCCCTTTCACAATATACAGCTATAGGTCTATGATTCCACTTTGACTGCCATTGCAATGTTATGGAATTCTGGGATTTGCAGTTTAGAAAAGGACATTTAGAATTCCTAGCCACAGAGGTCTAATGCAGGGGTAGGCAACCTTTCCCCTTTAAGGGCCGAGGGACTTCAGCTCCCAGAAGCCTCAGCCATGTTGGCCAATAGTCCCATGTTGGCCAATAGCTCCTGGGATTCTGGGAGCTGAAGTCCCTTGGCCCTTAAAGGGGAAAGGTTGCCTACCCCTGGTCTAATGCCTTGTTGTTGCGGTCGTGGTGGTTGTTTGTCACTTCCGACTTATGGCGACCCAATCATGGGGTTTTCTCGGCAATTTCTTCAAAGGTTGCTATCCTCTGAGGCTGAGAGAGTGTGACTTTCTCAAGGTCACCCAGCGGGTTTCATGGCTCAGCAGGGATTCAAACCCTGGTGTCCAGAGTCATAGTCCAACATTCAAACCACTTATCTAACTATAAAGCCTGGCATTCCATAGGATGTAGCCACGGCAATGAAAGTAGAATCATAGATCATCTTCACACTATACAATCATGGCACTTTGATGCCACTTTTAACTGCCATAGTTACATCCTGTGGAATCCTGGGATTTGTAGTCTAATGAAGTGCTAGAGATCTCTGGCAAAGTAGTCTATAAACAGTTCCCAGGATTCCACAGAATAGAGCCGTGGCAGTTCAAGTGATCTCAAAGTGCTATGACGATATAAAGTGAAAGAGTCCCAGTTGTCAGACTAGATGAGCCTTTGGTCTGATCCAGAAGGGCTTGTGCTGAGAAGTCCTGCATCACTTTGTGAGCCCTTGGAATAGTCAGTTTGAAAGTCCAGCTTCCCAATAGCTGGGCTGCCTGGGGATTCTGGGACCTATAGTTTAAAAAGTAGTGTTTCCAAAATTGGGATTTGGTTCCCTCTCTATACACTCCTATACTCCACTTATTTTCCTTGCAAGCTCATTTTTGGAGTCTTCCTATCTCATCTGCACTGGGAGGAAACAATTGAAAATCCATCAGTGCGTGTCAGTGCCCTCTTTTGTCTCTGGCACCGAAATGGCCGCCATTTCCATTTGGCACAGTCAACGCATGCGACTGGGAAGGTCATCAGGAGATCCTGACTCACGCTGCCAGCTTTCCAAAGGGAGGCAGAGATGAACGATCTGAGAGAAGACACACACGCAGATGGCCCATGAATCAACAATCGCTTGCTTTCTCATCAATGAACGGATAGGTTTAATAAGAAGGTTCCTGCAGAGAACGTGCTCAAGGTGCCTTTGAACTGCTCCATATTTATTTATTATATATTGGGTTTATAAACTTCTTTCCTCCCAAAGAATGGCATTCAAGGTGGCTCACATAAATAATAATAATAATAATAATAATAATAATAATAAATTTTATTTGTATCCCGTCCCTCTGACAAACAATCGGGGCGGCTAATATTCAGCGATAAAACCAGATGAAATGAATACTAGTCAAAAGAGTATAATGATAACTGTCTTTTTATCATCATCATCATAATAATAATAATAATAATAATAATAAAATTTATTTATATACCGCCCAATGGTTGCCCAATCAGGGCACTTATTATACCATAATAAGAATATATATTACACTATATATTATACAAATGAGAATACTATCTATCTATCTATCTATCTATCTATTTATTTATCTTTAGTATTCTCATTTGTATAATATATGGTGTAATATATATATTCTTATGGTATAATGAGAATTATAAAAAAGACAGTTGTCATTACACTCTTTGGAACAGTATTCATTTCATCACATATACATACATATACACACACATACAGTGGTCTCTCCACATTCACTGGGGTTAGGGGCACAGGACCCCCATGAATATGGAAAAATTGCAAATAACAAAAACACTATGTTTTTACCTGATAGAACACCTCTCTAGGAATCTCTAGGTCCTCCAGTGTAACTCTGTGGTCAACATCTGCCAGACATTGACCATAGAATTGCACTGGAGGAGCTATAAATGCCTAGTGGAGTGCTCTCTGTAGGAATCTCTAGGTTCTTCAGTGCGACTTTTGGTTGAAAAGTTGACCATAGAGTTGCGCTGGAGGACCCAGATATTCCTAGAGAGAACATATTAATCAAATCCATGAATAATCAAATCCTCACAAGTCAAAGCCACAAATGGAGAGGGATGAGTGTATATATTTACTTGAATATATATACTTGAAAAAGTGTCCAGTCAGTTTGAGCATTGGACTATGACACCAGAGACCAGGATGTGAATTCCTGCTCAGTCATGGAAAACCACTGGGTGAGCTTGGGCGGGTCACATGCTCTCAGCCCCAGAAAACCTCATGATAGGGTTGCCATAAGTCAAAAATGACTTGAAGGCCCGGAACAACAACAGTTGAAAGACCCTTCTATACTAGCTGAGCCTAACAAAGTCCTGTCTACAAATGAAAAACAAGGAGGGGACAAGCCTTGACTCCCCAGTAGGGAGTTCTAGTTTGCCAGGAGAGCTTCCACAAGACACTTTTACTGGGCCCAGGTCTGTTCTTGTGTACAGGACAGAAATGGAGGTGTCAGGAGACTTATGAAGGTGGTGTAGTGGACAAAACAGGAATGTAGACCCTCGGAATATCCAGGGAAGTAGAGTTTATTTTTACTCAGACAGGAGTGCAGGAGTTTAAGTGAAGAAAACTGAAAAGGCATCTTGGCTACTGCAGAACCAGTCTGCATGAGTAGAACCCATGAGCATTAAATGATATGTAGTTTTGCACAGGGCTCCCCACACATAGGTCCCCAAGAATGACATCCCATTGCTTGCACTTGTTGAAAAAGAAGATATCTGTGTGTATCTGGGCAAGTTTCTTGAAGAGGTTGATGGATTTTCCACTTCATTCAGCTAAATTTGGTGCTTTCCATAGTGGTAGAATTTAATAATATAGCCGTGTTAGTCTGTAGAATTAATATAGAGAGAGATTTTGCAGCACCTTTGAGACATAACTGGAAAAAAAAGAAGTTTCTAGCATTAGCTTTCTCAGCTAGTGTTATCCTGGTTGCTCTCTAGTGGACGAATGGATTAATGCAAGGTTGTGGTTATAGAAGGCGAAGAAGAATTTCATGGATAATTATGGTTTGTGTGTGTTGTGTGCTTTCATGTTGTTTCTGGCTTATGCTGACCCTAAGGCAACCCTATCATGGGGTTTCCTTGGAATGTTTCTTCAGAGGGCATTTGCCATTGCCATCCTCTGAGGCTGAGAGAGTATGATTGGCCCAGTGGGTTTCCATGGCCGAGCCAAGATTCGAATCTTGGACTCCAGAGTCGTACGTAGTCCAGTGCTCAAACCACTACACTGAAATGATAAAAATCATAAAAATCTAGTTTATTTTACATGTGAGTGGAGACTGATTGAAGCTTTGTGGCCCTTAACACTTAAAATCATTTTGGAGATTGTGAACCATTTAATCAACTGAACAATGTTCAATACAGTATTCATAAATATTAATACTGGATCCTAATTTTAAAAAATCAGCTAATTGTAGGAGACTCTGAAGTCAACGGCATCTAGAAGACAAAAGATGTCTTCTGCTGATTTGTATCTTTTTTCTTTTCATTGACCTGTTTTTAATTCTAGACATTGTTAAATTGTATTTAAATAACAGCTTTTGCATTTTTTTCACTCTCTTTTATTTTGTAATTGGTTTTGATTGGATTTGTTTTCACTTTTTATTGGGGAAGGGACAAAACATAAATGAATTAAGAATTATGAAATTATGAAGTTGAAGGCTTTCACAACCAGCATCCATAGGTTTTTTTGGGGCTTTTCGGGCTGTGAGACCATGTTCTAGATTGAAGAATGTATTTCTGATGTTTCACCTGCATCTGTGACTGGCATCTTCAGAGAATGGTGGTATGGAGGTGGGTGGGATATATATATATATATATATACTCTCTCTCTCTCTCTCTCTCATATATATATATGAAAGGGCCTATTGTACAATAAAGGTAAAGGCATCCCCTTTGACAAGATTATCAAGTTGTGTCTGACTGTAGGGAGTGATGTTCATCTCTGTTACTAACCCAAAGAGCCAGCATTATCAGACAACTCCATGGTCAGGTGGCCAACATGACTGCACAGAACTTTCTGTGAATATGGCAACGTGGCACTGCCAAAATCTCTCAAAACCTTTTACGCCTTCTTAACGTGTGCCACTGCTGTCACCAACTATGTGAACATGATGTCCACTATCTCACCAATTCTTCACTGTGAGACTCGAACTCAGGGCTCTCTGGGTTTCAATCCTTCTCCCCCCAGCTTGGCACCAGCTATTCTTTGACAGCCACATGCCCACTATCTAGTAGTGTGTCCCAAACCTACTTTTCTCAATGTTGGTAGCATTTTTAATGTACTTCTGAAATCACTCCAGGCAGCTGCTTGTTGAAACAAAGTAAGGAATTTATTTATAAGTCAGGCTGAATACAGTATCTCTTTTAGTGGATGGTGTTCAGAATGGATACGGTGTATAAATATTTTATTAGTTAGTATCTTAAGTTTGTCTTTGTAATTGTTTCTTTATAGCTTTAAGTATGTTCCCTTACAGACTGCCAGAAATAGTGCAAATTGAGGCCATTTTAACTGTCCTGGCTCAGTGCTAAGGAATCATGGGAACTGTAGTTTATTGTGGCACCAGAGCTCTCTGGCAGAGAAGGCTCAATGTCCCAGAAAAAAATACAGTTCCCATGATTCCCTAGCACTGAGCCAGGACAGTTAAAGTGGCCTCAATTTGCACTATTTCTGGCAGTCTGTAAGGGAACATACTTAAAGCTATAAAGAAACAATTACAAAGACAAGCTTAAGATACTAAGGGCCTTTACAGACTGCTAGAAATAATGCAGATTGAGGTCACTTTAACTGTCCTGCTCAGTGTTAGGGAATCATGGGAATTGTATTTTTTTCTGAGACATTGAGCCTTCTCTGCCAGAGAGCTCTGTGCCACAATAAACTACAGTTCCCATGATTCCTTAGCACTGAGCCAGGGCAGTTAAAGTGACCTCAATTTGCATTATTTCTAGCAGTCTGTAAAGGCCCTTAGTATCTTATTGCGCTCCTTCGGGCTGTTCGGCTGCGTCCGTAAATCTCGCGAGATCTTCTACTGCGCTCCTCCTGGCTCTTCAAATGAGACCGTAAGTCTCCCGAGACCTTCTACGATGCGTCGGTAAGTCTCGCGAGATCTCCTCAGCTTTTAGCCTGGCTATGAGGCTCTGCGCCTGTAAGTCTCGCGAGATCTTCTACTTTGCTGTCCTTGGCTGTTCAGAGGCGACTCTAAGTCCCGCGAGTTTTTTTTTTTTTACTACGCGTCGCCTGGCTCTTCAGCGGCGTCTATACGTCTCGCGAGACCTTCCACTGTGCTCCTCCCGGCTTTTTAGCGGCGACCGTAAGTCTCGCGAGGCCTTCTACAATGCGTCCGTAAAGTCGCGCAGCTTTCAGCCGGGCTATCCAGCGGCGTCCATAAGTCTCGCGAGATCTCCACAGCTTTCAACCTGGCCTTCTAGCGGCGTCCGTAAGTCTCGCGAGATCTCCGCAGCTTTCGGCATAGACATCCAGCGGCGTCCGTAAGTCTCGCGAGATCTTGCCATGCCACTCCGCCTGCCTCTTCCGGTGCGTCGAGTCGGAGCCTCCTCATGGGGAAGAGATGCATTCAGACGACGTGAGTCGGGAGAGAAGCGGGTTTGGGTTCCGAGGGCCGTGGGGCTTCTCGGTGAACCTTAGAAACGTCCTCTCAGGGCTCAGCAGGCAACTAGGGAGTGGGAGAGAAAAAGGCCCATTCAGGAAACCTAGAGGGAGCAAGGGAAGACCAGCCTGGGGGCACTTTGCTAAAGGAACCACAATAAGCATCATGGGAAAGAGATTCCACCTCAACATTAGGAGGCACTTTCCACAGAATGATGGAGACTCCTTCTTTGGAGGTCGTTAAACAGAGGCTGGATGGCCATCTGTCACAGGGGTGCTTTGATTCTGAGTTCCTGCATGGCAGAATGGGGTTGGACTGGATGGCCCTTGGGGGTCTCTTCCAACTTTCCCATGATTGAAAACAGACACGGTCCGTTTCAGAAAGTACCAAGCAATCTCACAGCTAAGTATGTGTTTAGGACTCGTAAGTACAGGACATACTACTAAAACAAATGACAGTCCTTGCCCATATAGAAACCATGCTTGCCCATAGGGAAACAGTGGGGGATACTTGCCCACAGAGAATCTTTAAATACCAAAAAAGGAATCTAAATGATTCTCTATGAGCAAGTATTCTGTAATGATTCTCTATGAGTAAGTATTCCCCAATGATTCTCTATGGGCAAGTATGGCTTCCTTATAGGCAAGCATTCCCCAATGTTTCCCTATGGACAAGTATTCTCCAGTGATTCCCTATGGGCAAGTACTGTCATTTGTTTCAGTAGGTCCCCAAAAGTACTTGCTCAAGGATTAAGGCTCAGTGTGGTAAGATTCTCTGTGTCTTGCCATTGGGAGAAATATGTTATGGGGAATAGAGAAGGGGCTTTCTCTTTTGTGGCACTAGTGTTGTGGAGTGTTTCCTCTTGGATGTTCAGATTAGCTTCATCTCAGCCCCAAGTTGAAAACGTGGTTGTTCATTCAAGCTTTTGGGGGCTCAGTAACCAAACCTTTATTGCAAGGGTCAACCACTTTGGCCTTTCATAGAGACTACAACTCCCTAGCCAGCATAAGGCAATGGCTACAGATGATGGGAGTTGCAGTCCAATAACTTCTAGAGGCCACAGTTGCATAAATCAGGTATATTTTGTTGTGGCTTCTATTTATTTTGCTAAATTGTTTTAAAAAGATTTAAAACAGTTTTAAAGAAATGTTGATTCCATGCACCCCACCTTGAGTTTGTTGACTAGAGGGTGGGGTGGAAATGTTTTCAATAAGCAAATTAATAAATATTATCTCTCAACAGATTGTCTGGGATACTCTTGGCAACAGACAGTTCTGCTCATTTAAGATCAAGTAAGTATTCCTGCTATATTTTCCTCTATGTAGCTGTTGGATTCGAGGGCTATAGAATGCATTGGTTTTGCTATTACTGCCCAGTGTAGATCCAGGGGGAAAAAGATCTTCCGAAGGAAGGCCTGATTGAAATTATTTAAATCAGTTTTCCTACTTCGTTATTAATTAACTATTTAATTTACTGAACAGGCAACAGTACTGATTGGTTTATTATAAGCCACTAAAGCACACCTAAGGGACACAGTGGCTCAAGTGGTTAAGACCCTGACTGTTGATTGCAGGATCTGCAGATTGGCAGTTTGAGGTCCAGGTGCTGCATGATGGGGTGAGCTCCCATCACTAGTCCCAGCTTCTGCCAACCTAACAGTTCAAAAGCATGCAAATGCAAGTACCGGTAGATAAATAGGTACCACTTTGGTAGGAAGGTAAACAGCGTTCTGTGCAATCATGCTGGCCCCAGGATCACAGAGTAGTTTCTGACAATGCTGGCTCTTCGGCTTAGTACTGGAGATGAGCACCAGCCCCATATGGTCGGACACGACTTGACAACCTTGTCAATGGGGAATACCTTTACCTTTTTAAAGCACATCTGTCTGAACTAGTAGAGCCTTCTATATTATTTAGAAATTATTTATGCTTGAGAAATTTATCTGTCTGAACTAGTAGAGCCTTCTATATTATTTAGACATTACTTATGCTTGAGAAATTTATCATGCTTATAATACACTGTATAATCCAAAAAAATTGACCCAAAAAACCTGGGTCGACTTAGTCATGCATCAGTGCAAGTACTGTACTTTAATGCTTATCAAAAAATGAACCACCCTTTTCTCTTAAGTAGAGTGGTGAGAGCTTGGTCTGTCCCAGGATCACCTAAAAAAACAACCTACTGACCCTCTTCTAGTTTCCGTTGGTGCACCACTTCTGACCTTTTTGAATGCCTGGGCAGGAAAATGGCAGTGGTGGCAGCACTTCGGTACTTCCTCTTAAAAGAGCACTTAGAGGAATCGGGCTTTGAAGGATTTGAATGAGTTATGACATTAAAGTTAAAGGCTATAATGATTGCTAATGTAGTTGCCTTTTACTTTGCCTCTTCATCCTTTTTGACGTCTGCACCCGGTTACCTCTCTCATACATCTCACAGCCACTGTTTCCCATAGTTCTCTCCTCATAATTTTGGCCTCATAACCTGCTGTCAACTTATACATGAGGTTGACTTACAATTGAGTATATATGATTTTTTTATATGAAAAGAATCAATTTTAATTTGGGGAAGTACTGTTCTCCATATTTTCTTGAAGTGATGTGCAGGCCCATGATCCTTCAGCATTGCCAGATGGGAGCTGCAGTCCAGTAATCTCTGAGGAGCCACGTGCTTCCCATGACTGCTTCATCCAATGGGTTGAAGCTATCTACCCAGTATTAGTATCTCTGAAGCCTGATGACCATCATCTTACTTTGGAAATGGAAACTCGGGAGCACATAGAAAGTTAAAATGACTATGCCACAAAAAACTTAGCTGACAGTCAAGTTGGAACGCTTGACTTTAATTTAACTTGAGACAGGGGTGAGCAACTTGTGGCCCCCTAGAATCTGTTGAACTAAAACTCATAATCTCTTGCTAATGGCTATGCAAGTTAGGTCCAATGAGAGTTGCAGTCATAAATTTCCTATCCCTGCTCTGAGTGTGTCACTTTTGCATCACACTATTTACAAAACAGCACCTTTCAAAAGCTCCACCTTAATTCCTCTAGAGTAATTCCCTTGGATCTGTAGTACAACTCTGTTATGTGGCTTAGAATTAATGCTCTGTCTCTGCTGTAATGGGTGTTTGATTTTTATTTTCTTCTTTGCAGGACAAAAACACAGAGCTTTTGCCGGAATGAATTTAATATAACAGGTCTGTGCAACCGTTCCTCCTGCCCCTTGGCAAACAGCCAGTATGCAACTATTAAGGAGGAGAAAGGTGAGGCTCTTTAGTGGGAAGTTTTGTGCTTTCTCTGATCTGATGAATCTGTGGGCTCTTCTGTGAAGGAGGAAGTAACAATGCTGCTTAGCTGATGTTTCAAATGAAGTATTGAAAGACTGCTGATGTGTAAAATGTTACAAATGATGTATTGGAATGCCACTCCTTATAGTGTAGCAGTGGTTAATATGTGGTCCTCCAGATGCTGTTTTGGACTTCAACTCATATTATCCCCTTACCTTCTGTCATGCTGGTTATTTTGAGAGGCCCAATCCTTATTCCAGAGCAGGGGTGTGAATGTTATTCTTAAAGATTTAGTTGAACTGCAGCTCCTACCATTCTTCATTGGAGATGCTAGTCAAGGCTAGTGGAAGCTGCAGTTCCCACAACAGTTTGTAGGGCATGATTCAAAGGTGTATACCACCCTTTCCAAAACTGAACAAGCCTAGTATGCTTTTATGAGTTTAGTGGAGCAAAAGAGGAGTATATATGTAACTAATGAATGAAAAATTAAATAGAGGGATAAATAGATTTAGCTGCCTCTTCTATATTTTCTTGAAGTGACGTGCAGGCCCACTTGTAAACTGATTGGTTTGATGGTAAATAAAAAGTAAATGGTAGATGATTTTTCTTGGGGGAGCCTTGCATTTTTACTTACAATCAACTGTATGTTCAGATAAACTAAAATTGGAGGCCAGTCTATTGAATGACAGGGGAATATGTATCTCTGTATTAAGATATGCTATTTTCCCAATATGCATGGTGCTTGTGTGTCTATTTAGCTTGGGTGAGATAGAAAGATGTCCTCTTTCACATAAGCTTTTATAGCTCAGCTAGGACTTTTAACAGTGGGGTCCATCCCAATTATATTTGCTTAATAGGAGGACCTAAAAGTGCATATGTGCTTTGCAGTGTTCTCTTTTGTTGAAATCTATTTATTTATGGGATTTATATCCCACCTGGCTGTGGAAGTGTGCCTGTTGAGAATTTTTAGTAGAGCTCATGAAAAGAGTGGTAGTTTCCTTCAGAGGATGTTAGTAACAGTTACAGTTCAGCATGCAGACTGAATCACCACTACCTTCTGGGCACCTATCTTAACTACTTTCTGACATCTGTGCTTTGTCTTCTGTTGTGGCATACATCTCTCTCGGACTTGGGGGTATGGTGGGCATGATGGTGACTTGATAAGGGTTGCTACTCTTCCTTTCTAGGGCAGTGTTACCTGTACATGAAGACCATTGAACGATCTGCTTTTCCCAATCGGCTGTGGGAACGGGTAAGCCATCCTCCAAAATTGCCAGGGCTGTATGTCGCCTCTTGATATTTACTTGGTACAGGTTGCGTTTCCCTTATCTGAAATGCTTGAGACCAGAAGTGTTTGGGATTTCAGATTTTTCTATATTTGCATATACATGAGATATCTTGGAGATGGGATCCAAGTCTAAACATGAAATTCATTTATGTTTCATGTACCCATATAGGCATAGCCTGGTCTTTTTTGGGCCGGAAAAATGCTGGGCCATGGCGTGTGGTTGCCGCAGCCTGATTTGGTGCCAAAAGGGGCGGCACAGATCTGTGCTTCAGGGTGGTCCTTTTAGCCCCAATAATCCCCAGGATTCCCTAGCACTGAGTCTGGGCAGTTAAGGTGGTCTCAAACTGGATTATTTCTGCAGTGTGTTTTTGGACTCCTGAAGGTAACTTTATACACAATTTTAAAAATAATGAAATCAAAGGTATCACTATTCACTACCCTTGTGGACTGTTTTGGATGTTGGGAGCACTGGATTTCAGAATTCTGTATAAGGGATGCTCAAACTATATAATGTTCTTATGATAACTAAGGGGGGGGGGTTGCAGACTGCCAGAAACAGTACAAATTGAGTCCACTTTTAGGGTTAGGGAATCATGGGAACTGTATTTTATTGTGGCACCAGAGCTCTGACAGAGAAGGCTCAATGTCTCAGAAAAAAACAGTTCCCATGATTCCCTAGCACTAACCCTAACCCTAAAAGTGGACTCAATTTGCACTATTTCTGGCAGTCTGCAACCCCCCAAAGTTAAATAAGAGAGCAAACCAGAGATAGATAATCCATCACCCTCCAGATGTTGTCGGACTACAACTCTCATCTGATCTCAGCATTGTCTCTACTGGGTAAACTGATGGGGATTGCAGTTCAACATCTGGAGAGCCATACGCTTCTGGCCACCCTTTCTTTTAAGAAAGGTTGTGAAAATGGTGCAGTTATGAGAGGGGCTATTCCTTGCAGATGTTCTCTATTTTTCTTGTTTTAGAAGCTCATCATCTGATTTAGATTGCACAGTTAGATGTTAATTCTAAGAGGCTAGATTTTTAAACTAGGGTGCTAACTGAGCTGTTTTTATTTCTCATGCCCAATAACTACTGTTTAAAGACCTTTCTGGTAATTCACAATAGGAAACACTCTATAAAGGGTGCTGCCCTGATCAAGTAGTCACACCTCCAGCCAGAACAGAAATAGTCACCATTATCTTGTGTATATCTACTCAGGAGCAAGCCCCCCTGAATGCAGTGGGATTTAATCCCAGATAAGTGTGTACAGGATTGCAGCTTGTGTGGCCTTTTCTCAGTGTACAGCGGGTTAATTATATTTCTCTGGTAAATAAATGATGTATTGTATTTGTAGTCCACCTTTTTCTTGAAGCTGGGATTCAAGGCAACTTATGAGATAAAAAGAGAAACAGGTAAAAACACAAGTTATGCAGTCCATGAGTCAAAACAAGCAGTTGTGTGATCCTTGAGTTGGATAATAACTTTATTCGAACCGACATAACATGTTACAAAAATGTGCAAGTTTTTCTAAACTTTGAATGGATGGCTGGGGTAAGAACCATAAGTTCAAGATGTGCAACAGAAATTCAGAAATAAAAGACATTGTGGCCATTATGGTAAGTTTGCAACTTGCCTGAGTCCCAAGGTTGGGTGATTATATCTACTTCTTTTAACGTGTCCCAACCATGATGGACCATTCTTTATCAGAACTGGTCATTAATTTATCTTTTCCATTTCTGACAGGTCCGATTGAGCAAGAACTATGAAAAAGCACTGGAGGAGATTGATGAGAACCTGATCTACTGGCCCCGCTTCATCCGACACAAATGCAAGCAGCGCTTCACAAAGATCACACAGTATCTGATCCGGATCCGCAAGCTGACGCTTAAGAGACAGTAAGTCAAGACGAGACAAAGTGCAGCCCTTGGATTCTCCCTATTTCCCTTTTTCTGGCAAATAAAGGATAATCTCCTGGCAGCCTTCAGAGAGACAGTTCACTTTTTAAATAGTTCCTCCCTGCACTTTTGATTATCCATCAAGTCCATTTTTCAAAACCAGAAGGAGACTTCCAACCACTTGTAGTTGGGTTTATGTTATCTTGCCTTTTTTTGGTTTGGGGTGGTCTGTGTAGCCCTTAGAATGCTATGGGTAGGAAATTGGTCTCTGGCATACTGTACTTGCTCCCCACTGCAGCACAAAGCACTTCAGTCTTTTAATGAGGCTCTTGATTCTCTGCATATTTACACCAGTCCTTCCTCTGTATCTTGTGTTCTGTCCGATGATGCTATTATACACTCTTGACATAGGCCTGTATTTGCTACATGTGTAACAGAGCAAAAGGATTGCTTAGTGGGCCCTGGTTATTTGTTTAGCTTGAAGCCCTCCAGATGTGTTGGACTGTCTTCTCTGTGACCTAAACCAGTGGTGAGAGATGATGGATGTGGTTGTTCAGCAAGATCTGGAGGCCGCCTCAAAGTTGTATGCAAGTGTTTCATGTGCAAAGCTATTTTATATTTCACCTTTCTCCTAGAGGAGAACCAAAGGTGTTTCCCCTTTGCTAACGACACCTTTCCTTTTGCAGGAGGAAACTTGTTCCATTAAGCAAAAAGATTGAAAGGCGTGAGAAGAGGAGAGAGGTACATGCTGTTCAACCGCTTTTCTTACACTTAGACCCGACAAATACATGGCTGCCTGAGGCAACAACTGGGATCCCAGTAGGGCCCACTCCTGATTTCTGCTCAAGTCTCCCTTTCATTTTAACTTCCCAGAATGCCCCTGCATTCCTTGGGGAAATTAAAACCAAACCTCCTGGGTTCACTTGGCCAGGAGGTCTGAGCTGATTGGATGGCTGCTGCTGCCTGCCACCACCAGTGTGTCTCCCTAGATAGAGGTCCTTTCCTACTTCAGTGATGCCTTTGGTTTGAGACCCCTTCAAACTTGGATCTGGTAGTAGTTTCATTAGCTTAGAAATCACTTCATCCCCATCCTTTTTTTTCCTTTGACTTTCTTGTGAGAAAAGCCTCTGGAGAGTATCTCCTTGGAGGGATGGGGAATTAACCCATTACTAGGTGAGATCTTTTTTCTGTTTCTTGATGAACTTGTCTCTCCATCCCCACAGGAAAAAGCCCTGATTGCAGCTCAGCTGGACAATGCAATTGAAAAAGAACTGTTGGAGAGACTCAAACAGGACACGGTATGATCTTCTAAAGCAGTGCATGAGGTTCATTCTTGGGAGGCATGACAAAAATGTGTAAGCTGTTCATAGTACAGAGTAGATGCCTGGGAAGTAGTTTTTGTCTCTTTCTCATAATATTAGAATCCAGAGCCATCCTCTGCAGCTGAGTGGTGAGAGAGAAGGAAAGACTCAAACTACAGGATCCATTTCCACATAGTTGTCCACCTGGACAGCTATAAAGGGGGACTAGGTGGATTCAGATAGGCTGGGACCATCAGTGGCTACTGATCATGATGGCTATGTACTAACTTCAGTATAAGAAACAGTTGGACATATGTATCAGTTGCTGGGAAAACAAGTGAGCCTGTGCTATTGTCTTGTTGGTGGGCTTCCTATACACATCTGGCTGGCCACTGTGAACAGAATGTTGGACTAGATCCCTGTGGCTACTAGGTTTACAGAGGTTGAACTATCAGATGATTTCCAGTAGACAGTGCATGAAGTAAAATTGCACTCACATATGTGCCTAAAGCCTTTTATTGCCTTACTGTTTGGGGGTAGTAACTTGTGACTAGCCAGGAAGCAAGAAGGGGCAGAAGAGGATCCTGGCACCCATTGAATGGTATGATAGCACTGATACTGTAGCATTGCTCAGGCTAAGTAAGGACCACAGATTGGATACCATAGGGAGTCAGATGAAACCTGCTGAAGGCTCTCTGGAAAAGAAGAGTTAGAATATACAGTGTGTTCTCTGTATGGACAGGGGTTTGGTTCTTGCCACCCCTGTGTGATATGAAAACTGCAGGTAGCTAGCCCGTCGATGCGGTGAGCCAACTGTACCTCTTACGTATCCATGATTTTGTCAGCATTAACCCTTTTACTGATGCAGACCACTGCTGTTCCATGCCAATATCATGTTTATAGCTGCTGTGGCCATTTCATCACCTAATTACCATTTTCTAACAAAAAAAGCTAGGCTGGTCTTTAAATGTCAGGCATGCAATCTGCTGCTGGGGCTTTACTCAAAGCTTTGTTAGCTTAGTAGAACCTGCCAAAGCTTGTATTTTGCTGCTATACCCTCATTAGTTCCACTCCACAATAAATCAGTTGCAGAGGAATTATGATATAGGTAAACGATCTGGACAGAAGAACAGATGAGGGTAAAGAACTGAAATGTTACACCTCTGTGCTGCTGCTCATTTTGCATTGAGCATCATAAGACCCATATTTGCAGTGCTTACAACATTTCCTTTGGAGCACTGCATTGAATACCCAGACTAAGTGTAACTGGAAAACAGCCTATACTGAGAATTTGCTTTTCAGGAGCATCTCTCATGAGTCTCTCCCTTGCTTCAGAGCAACCAAAGAGATGCTCCTAATGCTAATTAAGAGCAGAGTGTATTTGGTTAAGGTTGTTTAGCCAGAATCAACAGATTATGGAATCTGAACATTATGAACAGTTGTCTGCTTTGAGGACTCTGGCTTTAAGGGATGTTTTCTTCTCTGGGTTGGTTAACATATGATGATATTTTGTTTCTTCTTGGCCTGCTCTCTCTAGTATGGTGATATCTATAACTTCCCTATCCATGCCTTCGACAAAGCTCTAGAACAACATGAGGCAGAGAGTGAAAGTGACTCAGATGTGGAGGAGGAAGAGGAGAAGGTAATGTTTTTGTAATTCGATTGCCTGTGTTCTGTCTTCGGGAGGGAGTAGGAGACTCCTGCAAGTCCTTGATCACATTTCATCTTTATAATAAGGAGGGACTTTTGTTTTCAAGATACTTTTATAATGTGTTGTATTCCTGCTATGAAATCTTTTTCTTAATGTACTACATTAATGTTCTTTCCCCTCTTCCTCTTTGGATGTTTACCTTTTTGCTGTACTCTTGATACAGGATTTAAACAAGAGGGAGTTTGTAGAAGTGGATGAAAGTGATCTCAGTGACTTTGAGGTAGGTGTGGGCCATCTATGAAAACCTGGGAGTTCTCAGATCCCCATACTCTAATGAAGCCTTTCCCTAACCTGCTGCCCTCTACGTGTGTTTAATATCAACTTCTATAATTGTACAATTGCCTTTCCCATAAAAGTAACAGGAATTGTAGTCCAACACATTCAGAAGGCACCAGGTTAGAAAAATCTGACATATTGTAACTAAGCAAAAGTGTATGTAATTGAAGTGCTTGTATACTTTTGTCTCCCTTTTCTTTTTCTTTCAAATTTTTGATTACACACTTTTATATGCCTTATTGCCAATGTACAAAACTCATGGATAATTAGATATAGTGGTAGAGGATATTTTATTATATGCAGAAAATAGAGCATTCTTGGAATCTGATTTGAGTGGTCAAGTCCTAATACTCAAACCACCTTGACCCATCAAATACATTTGCCTTCTCTGGTAAGTAAATATCCCTCCAAATGAGGATCATGGCTTTTTAAAAAATGTTCCTGGTGTAATGTCCAAGACTCCCAACTATTTGGAGGTTGGCTGTAACTGAGTATAGAGCAGCTGCGATGCAGTAGAATAATTACAGGGGTTTTAGATCCATGCCTTCTAAATGTTGTGGATTACTGCTCCCAGCATTCCTGACCATAGGTGGGCTTATCTGAACATTGTACATTCTGAAAAGCAGTTACTCCTCAATCACACTTGAAGGAGAATCCAAACATGCAAGCAGCTGCTATGATTGTGTGGGTAGACAAACATACTCCACCTCTGAGAGCATCAGTATGATAACCATTTTGCTAGGATAGTCACATCTGGGAGCACTGGATTTGAATCACCAGGCTTCAGGTTGCCTCATAAGGGACTAAGCATGCTGTAAAGGAGTGTGCTAAAGCGGTCACACTTTTGTAATGTAACTTTTGCTTTCTCTGTTCAAGGATATGGATAAGTTGGCAACTACCAGTGATGAAGATGAGGAAGAGGCTACATCCAGTGAGGATGGAGAGAGAGAGCAGCAACCAAAGTCCAAAGGCAAAACTCCTCTGAAGGGGCCAGTGAGAAGGAAACGAGCTTATGTTGAAATAGAGTATGAACAGGAGACAGAGCCACTGTCAAAATCAAAAGCAACGTGATTCTACCCACGTTTGTGAACTGTAATATGCTAATCTATCACAGGAAATGTATTGGAGAAAAGACTACTTCAGCAAGTATGCAAAACAGGACTAGGAATCTTTCAGCTGAATGAAAAATTTGAGTTGGGACTGAGAAACAAATTATTTTTAAAAGTTCTACAGTGAATATTTTAGAAGTATATTTTTCAATACTGAGAAACATGAAAGGTTCTAAGGGCAACTTACAGCCTTCCATATGTCACACTGCCTTCTCCATTAACCTTAGCATAGTCATTGGGGTCAGATCATGTTGTACTCCCAATGGTAAGCTGGATGCAAATTGCCAACCTGGGTTTAGGAGTAAGGCGCTAAAGTTGTAAGGATTATTAAATCTTTAAATATGGTTATTTTTCAAGCCACCTTTGAGACTTTTCTTTTGGTATAAAATTGGTATATTAATAAGTTTCACATTCCCATTTACTCTTTCTTTCCCATCACAAGCACTTCTGATTGTAGCAGGATGATCATATGTGGAATTAAGACTGGATTTTCTAGAATGTGAAAGTTGCTCCTCCAACCTTGAATAATCTTTACTCAGGAGACAGAATTTCTGCAGGCTCCACTTGTAGTTTCTTGAGGTACTCCTTGAGATGATCATTTTGACAGTGCTGGTAGACTCCTTGCAATAGAACCTGGTGTTGTGAAGGGAGAAATCATTTATTACGTTTATATGAAGACTTTGTCCAGTGAGTTTAAAGCAGTGTATCTGCCTTGCAAGAAACCTGTGAGGCAGGACATGCTGAAAGAAAAGTGAGATTCAGAGGTTCATGGGGGCTCATAATTTTTAGTCTTAACTATACTACCGCACTGGCTTGTCACCAAATGTTATCCTATACAATTGGACAACTATGGCTTTTTATTATTTCTCTATTTTTCAGTTAATACAACACAGAAAGTTGCCTTGTACAGAGTCAGACTGATCAATCCATGTAGCTCAACCCTGTCTGCCTTAACTGGCAGCACATTTCCAGGGTTGTAGAAGAATGTTTGCTGTAGTGTTACTAGAAGCTGTCTGGGACTGAACCTGGACTTTGCTTCAAAGCACCTATGCTCTTCCTCTGCAGAAGGTGCAGCAGTATTCAAGGTTACAGTCAGTGCCAAGAAGTGAGTCAGTGTGGTGTAGTGGCTTGAGTGTTGGACTACTACTCTGGAGACCAGGGTTCAAATCCCTCCTCAGCCACTTACTGGGTGACCCTTGGCAAGTCATACCCTCTCATCCACAGAGGAAGGCAAAAGTAACCCCTTTGTCAAGCTAACTAACTGATATTAGCTGCTTCTGTAGTGAAATGTTAAAGACCAAGAAGCAAGTTATTTTGCGGTATCACATAATACAGTACACTAAACTGGGGTAGACAAGCTAGATCTGTGGACCAGATGTAGCCCTAAAAAGCCAATTTGTTTCTTCCCTATCCCCCCCCCCCCCCCCATGGAGGAGGAGGGAGATTAAATTATTTTGTTTCCAAATAGCCAATAGCTTCCCCTAAGCCTTGGTGAAAAGAAAAATATTTTCAGCATCCCAAATTTGAGGGTTGGTGAGAGGGCAATATTCCCTTCGCCTAAGGTAGCTACTACCACCAAGCTTGTGAACAACCCTCCAGGCTCTTCCCTTCATGTCTGATGAAGATTTCAAAGATAAGTTGTTTGGCTGTTGATCTAAAATGACAGCTGGGGAGTAGGAGAGCTTGAGATCCAGAGAGGGCTGCAAAGCCCCAGGCATATTTGCCTTGTGGGGAAGGAAGGAGAGAGAAGGCGCCCTGGTCTACAGGGCTGGGGATGAGGGAGAAAATGAGATCTGCAGAAGCAGGATGTTAAGCAGCCAGAAAATGTTCAGCCATTTGCTTTGGTTAAAAATCATGCTGCTTGTATTCTCCTGCAATGCAGCCACACTCCATGGGAGGATCGCCAGAGCGTCCCTCAAATTTGACTCACCTTCACTTGGCCACAAGTAGAGTGATCTAGCAAGAGAAGACATTCAGTGGCTCTCTGGAGCAACTCTGTTTTCACTGGTTCAGGTGTTGAACTCCTGTCTGTAGCCACATCCCACATCATTCTCAGCAAAGCCTTGAGGAGTACACTGAGATGATAGGTCATTCTGCAGCAAGGACATTGTAAACTAATGTTAGTCTCATTAGAAAGAACTTTTGTCTTACTGTTATTTTGGGTGACTTTCAGCAAGTGTTTCGCTGCTCCAGAGTGGGGCAAATAAAACTCAGTGGTTGTGCTGTTTTTTTTAAATGGCTTGGGTGATTCTTCCATCCATTTTTTCCTGGAACCTTTTAGGTGAATGTCCTATGGGCTGGAGCGAAAGGGTTGATCACACTGGACAAACAAGATCAAGGGACACCTTGATAGTCAAGAAGGATGCCTTCTGAAAAGTTTGGCCAGTTCCTGTTTTGTTTGAACCCTCTATTCCCCTGCTATTACCAAAAGACAGACAGCTTCAAAACATCATGGAAGCCAGCTTGGATGACTATTTGTTGGAGGCAACTAAATTGATAATCAATTGATCAATCTTACATTGTAAACTGGGCCCCATTTTGGGAGAAATGGCTATAAATCAAAAAATAAACCAGGTTCTCCATGTTTTAACTTATAAATTCTATCAGGTCCATGTAGCATGGCAAGGGACTACAAGAGCTATCATCTGCAGGGACAACATTTCCCACTCCCTGCAACAAACACTCTTTAACTCTCTAAACACTGAATTAATAGTGATTGAATTCTCCAGTAAGAAATAAAACTCACTGGATGATCTTGGGCCAGTCACTGAACAGGACCCTGCATCACAAGTCATTTTGAAGAGAGAGCAGGGAGGAGGAAAGGGGGGAATATCAATGTAATCGGGTAGGTGAGTACCTGGGCCAGGCATGCTGTATGGTACACTTCAAAGTATCTAATATTGCCAATCTAGCAGTTTCCTCAGGTCCATCAGAGATCTCCAGATACCCCACAATCACTCGCTGTAGTCTTTTCAGATGTTGGGTGATCTGGATGCCAAGCCTTCCAAAGACAAATTGGTTAAAGCTTATAAACACTGCATGATGCATGGGTTATTTGCTTACAAAGTGCAAACAGAGAAAGGAAAAGAATGGCAATCTTATCTCTTTTACCTTTCTACAAAAGTGGGTAGGTTCCTGGCATACACCCTCCGTAAGGACAGCTGGTACTCTGCTTCCATATGTGTCAGTACAAGCTGAAGCACCTCATCATAAGGTGTAACAAATGGGGCATCATTGGACTGTTGCCGTGAGGCCTTCTCCAGGATTGGCAGCAAATCCAAAATGCAGAGTAACACAATCTGTTTTAGTAATGAGAATATTTTTTAGTATTTATTTGAGCAATTAACCAAAGATCACTCAGTAAGTTTCAGCACTCCTTGAGATTTGAATATGGTTTTTACCAAATCCCATTCAACACTCTTAGAAGGGGGTAGAATTCAGAGGCATAGCTGTGTTAGTCTGGAATAACTTTGAATATTGTTTTCCAAAACTGAGAAATGCTAAGAAACCCTCAGGTTATCATTGGCTGTAGAGACCAGAGGATCCATAGCCTTTTCTTTATTCTGCTAATTTGTCTTACTCAGCAGAGAGTTAAGATCAGACAAGCTGGAAAACATCAGCCCTTAAGGTTGCAGTTCTATAACTTCCCTCCAAGAATGTCAATAAAGCTTACTCCTGAGAGGACAAGTATAGGGCCTGTGCTGCAAATTACCTGCATGACCTGAGGTTCCTTGCTGTAGAGATGGATGGAGAGGGCATGATTCACAACTTGCACCCTGTTGAACTGGCAGAGGTCAGCTGCTGGCTGCAACAAGAGGGAATCAGGGTGACACTCTGACTTGCTAATGCTACAGATATACTCCTTCGCATGGTACAAAAGGATATCAAGATTTTCATCATCCATGCCTACAGGGGAAAAATAATAATCAAAAGCTTTGATGGGGGTCTCTACTGCCAGATCCAGCATACAAAGTGACTCAGTGGATGCCATTTAGGAACAGAACAATTTTGATTAGAAAACATTACATCCTTATGTTCTACTTAGGAATTTCTCAAACATATAAAGATAGTATATCTTTCCTATTCATCCAATAATCTATTTGTAAGCTCATTACACCCGTGTTTTGGGGTTTTTTTTGGAGAGGGGATAGGACTTTCTCATGACATCTGTGGTAGCCTCTGTTGGAGGCAATGGGGATAAGGGCTTTTGCATAAGCCAGCAAGCCAATTATTAAGCATTTCAGGCAACCATAATTTCCATGAGATTTCAGTTCAGTGGAACAAAAGTTGGCAATCTTGAACTAATTCATGTCAGCCTTGCTCTAATTTCACAAAGCCTCTGCAAGCATGCAGTTCTGAGCTCTATAAGATCAGTCTGTTCAGCAGCCATCTGGATGGGGGAAAAATGACAAGGTTAAATCTAATTTTAGTTTCCACTAGAGTGGACCACTGAAATGTAATGACATGACAGATCACAATTTATGTAGGTCCCACTGATTGTAATAAGTTTCCTTTAGTTGGGACTAAAATTGGGTCTTGGAAGAAAAAGCAAAGGGGTGGCTCTGCTTATTTTTCACTCTGGCTCCACCAGTTGCTGGCTTCAGCTGCACTCAGAATTCAAATATATAGCCGTGTTAAGTCTGTAGAATTGGTATGTAGAGATCTTGTAGCACTTTTGAGACTAATTGAAATAAAGAAATTGGCAGCATGAGTTCTTGTAGACTTCAGTCTACTTTCTCAATAATACGGGGCCAGGCCTCAATGGAGTGGAAACCAGGGACAGACATATATCTGCCACTGGTATGTGAGAATGTCAATTCAAATTCAAAATCCTGGAAATCAAATAGCAAGTCCAGTTTCAACTGTGAACGGGCCACTGTGTATGGAAATGAAGGGGCAAGACCAGTTTGGCTTTGGAAACTAGCCTGTAGGTGAAGAAAACAGATGAGTGTAGGGGCCTCCCCCACCCAAGGATGGGGTCAGTGTTGAAATGTGTGTAGTGGGTCAGGAAGCCAATAACCCCAAGGGATTGTAGCTTTAAAATGATGTTGACTTAGCAACTGTCTTAGATCAAATAATGGTTGTATCAACAATTACAATCTAATACCTGTTGATTGTCATGACCATTTCAGTCCCATGAGAACTACAGGAAAAGTCAGTTTATTTTATGTTGAGGATGGTACAGGCACATATATGAGACAAAATCTTTGCTCTGGAGTCAGAGGAGGTCAGGAAGTCATTCTCCCAGTATCAGCCAGATTTTATTTGTTGCTGTTGGAAATGAGGATTAAGAAATCCCACTTTTTGACCCTGCAACATTTGTGTGGCATTTCCACTTTGTTTTCCTTACCACATTCCGAATTATGTGGTGTAGGCACTGTACTCCCAGGATTTTGTTCTCTACACGATAGTCATCTGACAGCAGCAATGAGGGGGGCAAAACGTTTTCCAAGTGCTGGCTGAGCCAGGGCCTTGTGACCTGCTGTAGCATTGAAGCAAAGACAAACTTTGTTGCTGGATTGCGCTGCCACGTTTCTCTGAAGCAGAAGAAAGAGAATCATTATGTTTCTAAAGATATGCAAAGTGGCTTTGAATCAATCAATAGCCAGAAAGGGGGAAGCAACAATATAGGAAGCTCTGTTCTACAGATCAGTTTTCTTCCTATGTACCTCACCCAATATTGTCTACTCTTGACTGGCAACAGCTCTTAAAGGCCTTGGACAAAGAGGGGCCTTGTTCATTGCAAGGTGACTGATCCTTTCAACAGGAAATAACAGGGATTATTTGGGAAACCTCTTGCACAGAAACCATATGTTCTGTTACTGTGCCATGGTTCCTTTCTGTAGAATTGTTTCAACAGCAACTGGCAATTTCAGCGAAGTCATTCACAAGACGGTTGGAATGACAACAGAAAATAAAAAAGCACACTTTGTGTTTGTTTCAGTTGTAGCAAGGTTGATTATGAAAACCAACATGATTTAGTCCCTTATTGTGATGAACACTTTAGCCCCTTTGAGTGCAGAAAGTCTCTTGTTCAGTCCCTGCCATCTCCAGCTAAAAGGATCAGGTTGCAGGAAATAGTGTGAAATAGCTTCCTATGCTCCTGCCATCAACAAGATTAGGTATTGGAACACTCTTCTCATGGAATGATAGGCAGGAAATATAAACATGCAATTAACAATCAGGTAGCCTTCTATAACACCTTTTTAGTTACTTTTACAGCAAACTGTCATGGCCTTGTTAACAAATGTACTGTGCAACAATGTAATTATAACCAGTTACAGTATGCTATAACTTGTTGTATTACATTGTTGCACTATACATTTGTTAACAAGGTCATGACAATTTGCTATAAAGGTTACCTGACTGCTAACTACATTTTTGTTGCCATATTCGGGGTATTCCTATATTTGTTCATGTTCAGAAAATATAAACAAATCTAGAAAGCAAATGCAAGTAATTTCAATATATAGCTTCCAGAGGGTAGGGCAGATAACTAAGGAGTAATTAGGCCTTCCTACTGCCTAAAACATAACTCCCTGTGAGTCTCCAGATGTTTTAGGCTTTAAACAACATGGTCAATGATGGTGGATTGTGGGTGCTCTAGTCCAAAATTAATGGACAGCCAAAGGCTACTTTAAAATTAACATCTGACTTTAGAAACAACCCCCGATTATTCTAATGCAGGGGTAGGCAACCTTTCCCCTTTAAGGGCCGAGGGACTTCAGCTCCCAGAATCCCAGGAGCTATTGGCCAACATGGCTGAGGCTTCTGGGAGCTGAAGTCCCTCGGCCCTTAAAGGGGAAAGGTTGCCTAGCCCTGTTCTAACTCCTACAGTATTGTCACCAAAGGATGCTTCAGCTTGATATCCTCTAAGTGCCTTCAACCACAACTCCAATATGCTCCAGTCAGCATGGTCAAGGTTGATGGGGACTCCAGCCCATTTTTGTTGTTGCTGTGCGCTTTCAAATTGTTTACAGTGACCCTAAGGTGGATAAATCATGGGGTTTTCTTGGCAAGATTTATTCAGAGGAGGTTTGCCATTGCCTTCCCCTGAGGCTGAGAGAGTGTGCCTTGCTCAAGGTTACCCAAAAACTCTGTCAGAGACTCCCTCTTTAATCATGGCATGCATCATTACTCAGCTTTCACTTACTTGGTTAGTTCTGGCTTCAGGTACCACATCACCTCAGCAAACCATCCCTCTTGATCGTCATGAGCACCTCTGAGGAACTCAGGGACCGACTGGCAACCTGAGACACGAAGTAGACCCTCCAGCACTTCCTGGGCCTTAGGCCGAGTCCTTGGGTTGCTCCAGGGCTGCTCCGCAACGTGGGTGATGGCGAATACGAACACTGGCCCGGTTATTTGGTGCAGAACTGCACGGGCAACCGGGGTGCCCAGTCCCTCTGTGTTTTTTGCCTTGTCCACTTTGTCCAGGATGCTGCAGAAGACCAGGCTGGTAGCTGCTCCTCTGTCAGCACAGGGGTTGGGCTGCCCTCCTTGCTGCGAGGGTGCCGCGTATTGGCACAGTGCGTCCGCCACTTTGCCCAGGAGGCTGAAGGAGGCATAAGTGGGGTCTCTCCTCAGCAGCCACTGGCAGCTGGCCACCTCCAGGATGGCACCAAGATCCTGGACCAGGGAGGCCTTGGTGCTGCTACTGCCAGGTGTCCCAGTGGCCAAGAGATGGAGGAACTGGGAGAGGACCCGGTCTACTGGGGTGCCCTCAAGGCATTGTGGGTCTTCCAGGCTGGGGAGGCTCAGGGAGGCCAGCAGGGGCCGGGGATCCATGGCTGGGGGTGGAGGTCCTCCCAAAATGGCCGCCTCACAGGACTCCCACAGCCGAACCTCCTGCTTATTCCCCCCTCACTTCTCCAGGACCCAACCAGGACGAGCCCAGGGAGCAATAATACGGAGCCAGGCCCCTTAGACGGACCCCCAGGGCTTCCCCCAACCACGCTTCACAAAGACGCGACCAAACCTAGGCCTCCGTTTCCCCTAGGAGCCTCTTCAGAAAGGAAAAAGAAGCGAGACCCCATTTCCGGTCCAAACCGGAAGTCTATCTTTTTCGCTAGCGCCCATAGAGATACGAAATTAGACGCGGAGTTTTGAAAGGGAAATGTGGAAAGGAACGTTTCCGGGGCCAGTTCTGACATAAAGGGTCAGCTACTTTCCTGCGCGAGGGCGGCGCTTCACGAAGAGGCGAGGAAAGGAAGGCCATCATGTTCTCATCCTCCTCTGAAATCCGCCTTAGAAGCGCCGCGGCCCCATTTCCGGTCCAAACCGGAAGTCTATCTTTTTCTCCCAGCCCCCATAGAGATACAACAACGGAGCGTTTGGGCGCTCGTTTCCGTCCCAGTTCTGAGTTCAGAGTTCCAGCAACTGCTTTTTACCCCACCACTATTCCCCTTTCTCGATGTCACGACGCTCTTTATGCAATATTTTAAAACCCCCAATTCTTTTCATGTCTACCGTAAACCTGCAAACGGTTGGCAAGGTGTAGTAAAATGGCGGAGGCGGCGACGCTTTCCCACCTGTCGCAAAACGTCTTCCCGGACGTAGGGGCAAGAGACCGTTGGTGAATAAATTTGCATGTCTAATGAGGCTGCGGGATTCGGGAAATTGGGAGGGAATAAGGGCAATTCCAGGGCAGGAGATAGGAATTCTTTTAAAGATAAGTTCTTTGGACATAGAAGGAATCCAGCGCCGAGCGTTGGAGTCTCAGGCCTTGGCTCACCGTAAACTAAATGTTCATCGAAAGCCTTAGCCTCTTTGAAGGCCGCGTGTTTCCTATTGATCCTTCAGGTTCTTTGACGTGATGAGTGGGGTCTTCATGCGCGCATGCGTGAGATGTGCCGTCCCAATTGTTACGACGGGGCACAGAACCCATCTGAACAGAACCTCAGTTGGCCTTAAGCGCCCAAAGAGCTGTAACTCTTAGGGAGCCATTCTCTCAGAACCCTTTGCTTTGTTTGGAAGGCTTTCTTTTTTTAAGCCAAGCATGGGAGGAAGCAGCTATAAAGGCCAATGCGGTTTTAGACTGCGTCAATGGAAATATACTGGCCTTTAACATTAAAATTTACAGGCCTGCAAAATTAAAATTAAAGTTTAGTTAAAATTAAAAGTAAATTTTAATTAAAATTGAGATTAAAATTAAAATTTAGTTAAAAGTAAAAGTAAAATGTAATTAAAATTGAGATTAATATTGAACTTTAGTTAAAATTAAATTAAAAGTAAAAGTAAAATTTAATTAAAATTGAGATTAAAATTGAACTTTAGTTAAAATTAAAGTAAAAGTAAAATTTTATTAAAATTGAGATTAAAATTAAAATTTGGTTAAAATTAAAATTAAAAGTAAAATTTAATTAAAATTGAGATTAAAATTTAAATTTAATTAAAAGTAAAAGCAAAAGTACAATTTAATTAAAATTAAAATTAAATCACAATTAAAAGTAAAATTTAATGGAAAGTATAAGTAAAATGAATAATGATTAAGATTAAAATTAAATTAAATTTAAATTTAATTAAGATTAAAATTTAATTAAATTAAAATTTTAATCAATTAAAATTAAATTGAAATTAAACCAGGCTAAACTTCTTGGGCCCACAGATAGGTTTTAATTAAATAATTCATTAATAATAATTAATATTATTAATATTAATTCTGTCCTCCTCCTCCTCCTCTGCCCCATTCTCCTCAGGAGAAAGCCAAGAGGTGGAGGAGCCTTGCCTGGTCTTCTCCTCCTTTGCCCAGACATCTCCTCTGGAGAAAGCCGAGGGACAGAGGAGACTTGAGAGGTGAGTGTTGGACCTTCCTCCTCTTCCTCCGCTGCCCAGCCTTCTCAGGAGAAAGATGGGTGGAGGAGGAGCCCTGCAGGGTGAGCGTTTGCCATCCTACAACAGAACAACACACAGATTAACATGTAAATCATCTTCTCTCAACCAAGGGTCATACAGTATATATACCCCACTCACTTCCATGCCAGCATTCTCTGAAGATGCCAGCCATAGATGCTGGCAAAATGTCAGAAATAAAATCTTCTAGAACACTACCACATAGCCTGAAAAACCCACAAAAAAACCATTGATGCCAGCTGTGAAAGCCTTCGACTTCACATATTTCAACCCGTAAAGGAAACAAAGTTTGATTACCAGTCCTGAAAAAACATCAAAATCAAGACCCAGCAAATGCTAATGAAAACAATGCAGGGTCAGGGGTTTTCCCAGCAAGACAATGGACCTTTAATTAAATAGACACTAATCCTTCTTGCATATCCTCCCACCCTGAGGCCTTGCCATCCAACAACAGAACAACCACAACCTTCTCTCAACCAAGGGTCAAACAGTATATATACCCCACTCACTTCCATGCCAGCATTCTCTGAAGATGCCAGCCATAGATGCTGGCAAAATGTCAGAAATAAAATCTTCTAGAACACTACCACATAGCCTGAAAAACCCACAAAAAACCATTGATGCCAGCCGTGAAAGCCTTAGACTTCACATTTTAATTATCACCTTTTAAAAAATTTGACAGAAAGTTTGTTTTGACTTGTAATTGTTAACTTTTCTCTATGTAGTCACCATCCATTTTCCCCAGAGTTTCTTGCCTCTCCGAATACCGTTATTGTGCGGCTGATTGCACCTTACGAGGATTTTACATTTTAGTCACTTGTGGCACAACCTGTCACAAAAATAAAGGACTACAATGAGCTGATTTTCTCAACATCATGCACTTGGGGACCAATGATGACACTGACGAAATTTCATCAGTATACCATAATAACTTCTGGGTGATAATTATTATTTTATGATACCCGCTCGTACTTCTCTATCTTACACTTTAGTCACTTCTGGCACAACTTGTCCCAAAAATAAAGGACACAATGAGCCAATTCTAAAAAATTGGGGGGCCCTCTCCTTTCTCCTCCCACTGAGCTTCACCCCACTCCCACCATCTCTTAAAGGGATGAATGTCACAGCCTGTTTCTGCCCCAAAGGTAGTTGTTTGAGGAGCAGTGGTGTCACCCCCTTTAAGGTGTCACCTGGTGTGGTCTATACCCCTCGCACCCCCCTAGTAACACCTCTGTGTGTGATCAAAACCGGACAATAAAACACCATACTGTCTGATGCTAAAGTATTAAAATAATATACCCTCCACATTTGTGGCTTTGACTTTTGCGGCTTTGATTATTCACGGACTTTTATTAATATGTTCTCTAGGAATATCTAGGTCCTCCAGCACAACTTTATTTATTTATATATTTGGAGTATTTATACCGCACTCTTCAGCCATAAAGGCTCTCAGAGCAGCAGACAAATCGCCAATCTGACAGTTCCCTGCCCTCAGGCTTACAATCTCAAAAGACATGACACAGAAGGAGAAGGGAATGGCAGTGGGAAGGGGATTGGGTCCAGCGGCTCTTCTCTCCCTCTGAGGCCGGGACCATGGCAGATGGACTGAAGGGAGGGCTCTCCTCCTTACTCTGTGGTCAACTTTAACAAAAAGTCACACTGAAGGACCTAGAGATTCCTAGAGAGAACGCTTCTCTAGCCATCTGTAGCTCCTCCAGCGCAATTCTATGGTCAATGCCTGGAAGATGTTGACCACAGAGTTGCAGTGGAGGATCTAGAGATTCCTAGAGAGGTGTTCTCTCAGGTAACAACATAGTGTTTTTGTTATTTGTGGCTTTTCCACATTTACAGCGGTCCTGTGACCCTAACCCCAGCAAATGTGGAGGGACAAGTGTGTATCTGTGCTACAGTTATGAGAAGCAAATGTGGAGGACGAGTGTACTAATACCTGAAAACAAAAAATGGTGGCCATAGAGAGTATACACAAATTCAACCTAGACGATGAGGAAATAGTATGTAGAGAGATCTTGCAGCACCTTTGAAACTAACTGAAATAAAGAAGTTGGCAGCATGAGCTTTCGTAAACATCAGTCTACTTCCCCAGGTTTCCACTCCACTATATGAATCTGAGGAAGTAGACTGAAGTCTACGACAGCTCATGCTGCCAACTTCTTTATTTCAGTTAGTCCCAAAGGCGCTACAAGATCTCTCTACACCAGGGGTAGGCAACCTAAGGCCCGGGGGCTGGATGTGCCCCCCCCCCGAGGCCTTTGGACTGGCCCCAGGCCGGCCCTGCCACCGCCAGCGCCGCCGCCCACCATGATGATATTGATTATTGTTGTTATTACTTGTTCTTGGGGTTTTCTTGGCAAAATCTCCACAGGGGATTTGCCATGGCTTTTCTGGGGCTGAGAGTGTGTGCATGCATATATATTTTTTAATGTTTTAATTTTTTTTAAAAAAAATATTTATTTATTTATTTATTTATTTATTTTTGGTGCTTCGGCCCCTCAATTGTCTGAGGGACAGCAACCCAGCCCCCAGCTCAAACAGGTTGCCTACCCCTGCTCTACTTACTGATTCTACAGACTAACATGGCTATATCTTTGAATTCTACCAACAATGAGGAAATAGAAATAGTAAAAGAGTTCCCATATCTTGGATCAAACATTGATCAGAGTGGGGACCGCAGTCAAGAGACTGGAAGAAAACATGGGATATTAACAGACGGCGAAAAAGGATGGGAGAGAAGCGGGATGCTTCCGTCTTTATTGCGTGATTGCAGGAAGATTATCAGACGATGTCCTGCAATGTCACTCTCATCCCATCCTCCTCCTGTCAGTGAAGTGGAATGGCCTCCGTAACTTTTTATTCAAGGGGGTTTCCTGTCAATAAAAAGTGAAAAGGCCATTACACTTTATTGATGGGAGACTGACAGGATGAGAGTGATGCCATGAGATGTCGTCTGATAGTCTTCCTGCAATCACGTGATAAGAACGGGAATGTCTCTCTTCTCTCCTGTCTTTTTTTGCCATCTGATAATCTAGTAATGAGGAGGGCAGCTATGAAAGAATTAGAAAAGATCCTAAAGTGTAAAGATATACAACTGAGCACAAAAGTCAGAATCATACAAGTCATTGTATTCCTTATTACCATGTATGGATGTGAGTGCTGGACAGTGAAGTAAGCTACAGAAAGAAAATTCATTTGAGATGTGGTGCTGGAGAAGAGTGCTGAGAATACTGTGGATAACCAAAAAGATAAGCAAATGGGTCCTTGAAGAGATCAGGCTTGAACTCTTTCTGCAAGACATGACAAAACTGAGGCTGTCATACTTTGAACACAAGGGAGAACTCACTGGAAAAAAAAACCAATAATGCTAGGAAAGGTGGAGGGAAATAGAAAGAGAGGAAGGCCACATGCCAGATGGATGGACTCTATTAAGGAGGTCATGGGTATGAGTTTGCAGGAACTAAGCAGAGCAGTGAAGGACAGGGAGTCATGGAGAAGTCTCATCCACAGGGTTGCCATGAGTTGAGATCAACTCAAGGGTGGTTCACAAAAACAATACTAAAAAAACCCAAATCCTCCTTATCGGTCACTACCCAACTCCACCACTTTAGGCACACTCAGCAACTGAATCTGGTGAATCAAAGAGGAAGGTCTTCAACCCTCTATGAAAGCCAGAAGTGCAAAGGAAGGCTGTTCCACAAATGTGGAGCCAGATCCTGAAAGACCTGCAAGTTTGATAGAGCCATACATGTTGGTGGAATCACCAATAAACCTTTGTCTGCAGATCTTCAATTTCTAGATGGCACATACCATGATAGCTGAGCTGTCAAAAACTGGGGGAAGGCCTTAAATACCAGGACCAAAAGCCTTTAATGGATGTTCAAAAGACAAAATTCTTTTGAATTATTCTTTTGATTATTTCTCTGATTCTCATAGAATCAAATATTCTGACATACAACTTTTGGCTTCTCTCTTCATACCAATCTTTTTTCTTGTATTTCGTTGTAAATTCAGAAAACATGTAGACTGTGCCCTCCACATTTGCTGGGAAAAACCACAAATTAAAAACAACAACAACCCGACATTTTTTTTTTAACCCAAGAGAACATCCCTCTAGGAACCTCTAGGTTTTCCAGTGCAAGTCTGTGGTCAACATCTGCCAGAATTTCACTATAGACTTCCTTTGGAGGACCTACAAATGCCTAGAGAAATGTTCTCTAGGAATCTATAGGTCCTCCAGTGGGTCTTCTAGCAGATGTTGAGTTGCCATAGAGAGAACATATTAAATCCATGAATAATAAAATCTGCAAAAGTCAAATTCGCAAATGTGGAGAGCCAACTGTAATCCTGGTGGTGCAGCGGCTGAATGCTGGTACTGCAGCCACATGTTGCAAGTTCGATCCTAAAGGAGGGCTCCAAAGTCCGCTCACCTTTCCTCCTTTCTTAGGTCAGTAAAATGAATACCCAGCTTGTTGGGGGCAATTGGCTTACAGATTGTAAATGGTTTAGGGAGTGCTAGTTCACCAATGAGTGGTATAGAAATGTACTTGCTATTGCGATTATAGTGTTGCCTGCAGGTGTTTACCTATACATAACTATCGTTCCTTCAGTCATATCTAGGGATAGCCAATGTTGGCCATACAGTAAGCCTCTGTATGGCTCTGCTGGCTTGTTCATCAGGCAAAAGTTTTAAAAATCATGCGGGAGAAAGAAAAAGAAATGACTTAACACAGAGGTTCTCACCCCTCCCTTACATCTACATATGGATGTCACATCCCACTCACTGGTCATAATATATGAATAAAAATATCTTGTGTAGTGTGCGTTCATGTATATTTATATTTTAACATTTTTATAAGGGAATAGCCCTTCTTCTTCAGGCAGACTACAAGCACCCTTCTTGCCTTTCTGTTCCCCTCCGGGACAAAAAAAGTTTGGGGAGTGGAGGAGGATGGGTTGGGAGGAGAGGGAAGAAGGATCAGGGCCCCCAAGTCTTGCATTTCCCCCATTTGAGCAACTCTCCCACACACCAGTGGTCCCACCCCACAATCTGAGATCCATTAACACCTTTGCTTGACGAAGAAGCCAGCGGGGCTTCAAAAGTTTGCATCATGTATTTTGTGCATTTTGGTGGGTCTAATAAAGGTATTTCTATTTTGTGGATTTTGGATATTAGTATTTTTCAGCCAGTTACATTTATGTAATAATGCAAGCGCATTATATTATTACCTGTAGTAACATCTAGGCAGTTTGTGGATCTGTTTCAGATATTGGCCAACAGTGTGAGGTGGGAGGCTGATGATTTGGAACAAGTCACAGAAATAGTTTAGGAAAGATGGAGAGAAAGCCTCCCTCCTGGGACTGTGCATCGGGGGTGTCCTCCACGCCACATTTTCAATGGCTGGGTGACAATGGGCACACTTTCTTGACCTACCTGCTGAAGGATTCTGCTGAAATTCTCTCCTCCACACAGTAATTAAAGGGACAAGAACCATGTCCCTTATTTCATTTGGCAAGCCTAATTTTGTATAGTACTTCTGGGATTTCAAAACCAACATTATTTCAAGAAGCTATTTTGTACAGATGGGATTTACCTTCTAAACCAAGAACGTGGATCAAAGATAGAAAATGGTGTATTATAATATATACAATCCCAAAGCTTTAAATGATAATGTAGATGAAGTAAGGTGTTAAGGAATGTTGTTGTGAGAGCCAGCATGATTTGAGTGTTGACTGCGAATCTGGAGATCAGGGTTCAATTCCCTGCTTTGGCCATGGAAACCCACTGGGTGACCTTGAGAAAGTCACACACTCTCAGCTTCAGGAGAAGGCAATGGCAAACCTTCTCTGCATAAATTTTGCCAAGAACACTCCATGATAGGTTCGCCTTAGGATTGTCATAAGTCAGAAATTACTTGAAGGCACGAAACAGATGTACAGATGGTATTTCCCTTCTAAACTGAGAAACTGCATCGTATAAAAAATGGTGGATCATAACGCAGACAACCCCAAAACGTCAAAAGGCTAAACTATGTAGATGACAGGAATATTAAAGACTCAGGCTCATATCCAACAGCAGTTAATGCACTGTCCCTCCTTTTGACAAATGCAGATAAAGGCAAGTATTTATTGCAACACAAAAATTGGAACAGGTCACAGAAGTGGGGGAAAGATGAAGAGAAAGCCAAGCCAGTCTTGTTTTTTTCCGTCTTTTTTCTTTTGGTTTTACAGCAGAGATATCCTCCAGTCTCACATGATCATGTCCCAGACATCTGGCCTACCTACTGTTTACCATTGATTTCCCCCCCCTGTAGTTATAGTAGTCGGATGACAATGGACCGATCATTCCTGCTCAGCCTACCTACTGCTTGCCACTGATTTCGCCTGTTGTTCTTTTGTGTGCATGGATAAGAGCTTGGCCATCAATAATTATTTCAGCCAAACAAACCTGAAGAGCAGAGTCAGGCTCAGAGGACAGAAACCAGTAATGAATTGTCAAACAGAGGCACATGAATTCGGGTTCTGTGGGATAACAACAAATTCAAGGTCTAGTGACAGAAGCATGAAAGTAGGGACAATCCAGAGGTGAAGCATTAATGAAACCATGCTAACACGAAAGTAGATGAAAGCCCCCAGCAGGATATTGTACTGTAGAGTGGTTGTTTTCTTTCTGGGTTAAGCAGTAGAAAGAGAGTGGTACTTGCTCACCTTCAGAGAAACTACATAGATCCGTTAGAGCAGTGGTTCCCAAGCTTTGGTCCTTTAGATATTTTGGACATCAACTCTGAGAAGACCCAGCTAGCTTCAGTAATAAGCAGGGATTCTGGAAGTTGAAGTCCAAAATTATCTGGAGGACCAAGGTTTGGTAACCACTGCAAGGAAGACAACAAGTAAATGCTGGGGTATAGAGGCAGTGAAGGTGAAATGCAGGTAAGCCCATCTAAATCATGGAACTGATGCTGCTGAAAACCCTTTGCAACTTTTGTGGCTCTCCTTGAGGACCACCTAGCCTGTAGATGTATGGTAGAAAACCTGTGAGGCAGAGGTCCCTGCCTCTGAAAAATGGATTGCGTACCTTTTTCCCTTCTCACTTTTGTTTTACTATGCACAAAAGCTAAAAAAAAAAAAAAAAAGGGCTGCTTCATGGCAAAAAGTTATTTGCCTGTGCAAATTGAGCCACAATGCACTTTGCCACAGGTTCAGACACCTGCTGCAGCTGCTGTGACACACACCTAGGAAGTTGTTGGAAAGACTCTAAAACATGTTTATCAGAAAAGTAAGGATAACTCTTTTCTGAGATTTTTTAAAACCACCAGAATATGTCCTGCTCCATCAAAAGACTCTCCCCTTTTCTCTTTGCATCTTCAAGATCAGATGTATTCTATTCTTCATCTGCCATCCCCTTCTGCAACTAACTCTGTAACCAAGGATGGTGGCTTGTGTTCCTCCAGATGTTGTTGGACTCCAGTCAGCCCTAGCCATAATGGCCAGCCATCATGGATGCTGGGACTCCTGTCTAAGTGTATCCAGTGATCCCATATTGTTTCCCCCTTTTAATTCTCTCTCTATTTTACAATCTTTCTTTGCTTACTTCCCCTGAGTCAAATTTTAGATTGTAAGCTCCTCAAGTCCAGGACTGGTGCTTTTGTATTCTGCAGAATGCACACTGATGGTGTGATGTTGATCATGTTGTTGCTGTTGTTGTTAGTCTGCTCTGACTTATGGCAACCATATGCATGAGAGATCTCTATGCTGTGGTTTCCCTTATTGAATTGATCCTTGTGTACAATGGTCTTCCTCTACTGCCCTTCACTTTCCCCAGGATTATCATCTTTTCCAGTGGATCATGTCTTCTCATGTGTGTCCAAAGTATGATAGCTTCAGTTTACTCATTTGGACTTCTAGTGACAGCTTAGGCTTCACTGGCCCTTCATTTGGACTCATGTGCATGTCTTATGGGTCAGTCTGTATAATTCTCCCCCCAAAAGCACATTTCAGGTAAGTTCATTTTTTTCCTGTCAGCTTTGTTTTCTAGGGACGTCATCACACGTGGGCCAGAAAGCGAAAATAAAGTGGAAATGAGGCATTCCGAAAATAAACGGGAAATAAACCTTAATTCCGCAAACGTCATTACCTTAATTGCGAATTTACAGTAAGCGCATTTAACGTCCACACACAAGCGAAAAAAGCCCGTAAATGTACTAGAAATGAGCTTCTTGCACATGCGCAGATAGAGTAATGCTCGCTGGAATCATGGCAACAGCAGGGAAATGCTCCCCAATGCTCATTTGGCGATCACATTACGGTAAATTCGCAACTACCTTAATTGCGCATTTGCATTTCCTCCAAAGAACCGGATTACAAAAGATCTCGGATAACACCAGTTTCAGTCCACTTTCTGTCCAGTTTCTGTGCGATGGTGTGTGAAAACACGGGGCACTAATCCAGTTTCTGTTTGGGTTTTGTGTGGATTAACCAGCAGATTTGCCCCTGTGTGATAATGTCCTAGCTTTCACATCCTTACACAGAAAATGGGAAATGCCTTGGTACAGATGATCCTAACTTTGGTGTTCAAGAAGATACTTTCACGCTGCCCTTCCAAGTTTCAGTCTTCTCATTTTTCCTATAGAAACTCTTCAATGACTTTGATGTTTCTGTCAACAGCTTTGAAGTTATCCAAATCCTTTTGTGGTCATTATTTTTGTCTTTTTAAAGAGATCTGATAGATTGGGGCCCATAGGAGGCTGGAAGAGAAAAGGCTTATCGTTGTAGAGCCTACTAGTCAGCCGTGGGGCAGCCACACCCTTACTTAAGGACGGTGCTGTAACAACCAGCACCTGTTTCAAGATACACAGACATAGTTTCTTTATTTTAAAGATTAGTAAGGATTGAACGTCTATTTGCTGTATAAATATGGCTTCACAGTAGATGCTTTAAAACAATTATATAACAGATGGAATTTAGGAAAAAGTGTAGATAGTAAGTATCCCGGAAATGATCAAACTACCTGAGCAACTAATCTGATTATTGGAGCTGTTAAATTTAGGATTAGCGGTCACAGAAATCTGTATGAGCTGTTGTAGAGTGGTAAGGTTGGAATAGTGAAAAGATCTGACAATTAGCTAATATAGCATAGGATGTCTGTAACTACCAGGTTACAATCTGCAAAATTACAATACGGTAGAAGAGGATCTATAGAAATGCCTCCCAAACCACAGGAGATGAGTCAGATGCAGGCAATGTTTGAAGAATTATTAAAAAATTTTCAAAAAGAGATAAGCCAAGAGTTGAAGGATCATAGGAAGGAATCTAATGATAACCTAAATAAAGGACTAGATAAATTTGAAAAGAAGTTAGAGGAATTAACAAAGGAGATGTCTATACTGAAAACAGAACAACTCTCTATTAAAAGCAAAACTCAACAATTGCAAGAAACTACAAAAAAAATACAAGAGCAACAAAAGGTGGACGAAAATTTAATAATGATTCAAGAATTAAGATATCGTGAAAAGTGTCTTAAATTGAGAGGTCTACCAGAGATAGCAAATGAGGACTTATATCTTAGGGTCATACCAACTTTAGCTGGATTCATGGATACAGCGGAGGAATTTCTAGAAGTGGAAATTGATAAGTTGTTTAGAATTAACTCTGAGCTTGCTAAGGAGAAAAACCTGCCAAAAGATATTGTTATACGCTTCGCTAGATCTAAGATAAGGGATGACTTGTTGCAAAGGAGTTATAATAATATCTTAAAGATAGAGGGACAAACGATAAAAGTATATAAAGACATTCCAACTGTGATTTTGAAGAAAAGACAGCCATATAAACAACTGACGAACTTCTTGTTAAAATATAATATTCGTTACTCGTGGGATAGGATTGAGGGTGTGATATTTAAATATAAACAGAAAAGATTTAGGATAAATTCAAAAGAAAAAGCAGAAGAATTCCTTAGAAGAGCGACTAAAGAAAAAGAAAGAGATCAAGAACAGGAGGCTGTAAAAACAGATAAAGCTATTGAATATAAGAAGGCAATTGGTAATCAAGAAACAAGCATAGGGCAGGAATTGAAGGGAACTCAAATGGCTGATGTGAAATTAGGTGACATTTGATATAAGATAATTGTAACTAATAATTGATATTATACATACTTTGTTTTGATAAGCTGTTTTTTTTTAGGTGATATTTCAGAAATAAATAAGATATGGCAAAAACTATTAAACTTCTTTCTTGGAATGTTAGAGGTATAAATAGGATATGTAAAAGGAAAAAGATCTTTCATTATTTGGAAAAGAAAAATTTAGATATAATCTGTCTTCAGGAAATAAAAATAAAACGGCAGGAGGCATTTTATGCCAAAAATCATAAACTAGGACAATGTTTCTATTCCCTTAATGAGAAAAGTAAATCGGGTGTAGTGTTATACATAAAAAATACAATACCAGTAAAAGAAATTCATAAGGACGAAGAGGGGCACTACATTGTATTGGAGATACACCTACCATACTATAAAGTTTTATTGGTGGGTATTTACGCACCGAATGAAAATAATTCTAAATTCTTCAAAAAATTGAATAAGGAGTTGGAAAAATTCAATTATGATGAGATGTTGATTATGGGCGACTGGAATGGGGTATTGAAGCCAGAGGTGGATAGGTTGGCTAAAAATAGAGAAAAGAGCAAACACGGGAAATTACCGAATTCCTTCTTTGATTTGAAGCAAAAATTTGATTTATTTGATGTGTGGTCTACAACTAAGGGAAGGGAGCCTGGGTTTACATACTATTCAGGCCAATATGGCTCCTTCTCAAGAATAGATATGTTTATGGTAACAGTTAACATACTCTTGAGGGTCAAAGATATTTCCATATTGGCTAGGACTGATTCAGATCATAACCCAATATTAATAACTTGGGAAATAGGCCAAAAACAATATAATTGGAAACTTAAAACGGAACTTCTTTCTATAGACACAATTGTGGAAGACTTAAAAAAGAACATTAAAAATTATTTTATAGAAAATAATGTGGAGCAAATGCAACCCAAATGGATTTGGGATGCACACAAAGCAGTCTTGCGGGGTATATTTGTGAAAAAAGCTAAGGAGATAAGAATAGCACAGGGTGAGGAAATTAAGCAGTTAGAGAAAAAAATAAAAGAAACAGAACTGAAATTGATAAAAGACCCATCATCAATAGAAATAAAAAATCAAATGGATTATTGGCAGAAGAAATTCGATAATATTTTGCATAAAGAAATTGATCAAAATAGGAGAAGATGGAGAAAAAATATATTTGAAATGGATAACAAATCAGGGAAGTGGTTGGCAAACAAATTAAACCCAAAGCTAGGGAAAAGAACTATTAAAGAAATAATAGACGAGGAAGGTAAAGCAATAATTCAAAAAGATATACAACAGAAATTCCGTCACTATTTTTCAAAATTCTATAGGGAACGAAGGAAAAAAGATTTAAAGATTGAGAATTTTGAGTCTTTTCTCCAAAATATAGATTACATGAGATTGAGCGATGAAGTAAGAGATGATTTAAACAAGGACATAACAGAAAAAGAAATAGAGGAAGCTATCTTGAAACTTAAAACAAAAAAATCACCGGGACCAGACGGCTTTATTTCTGAATATTATATTAAGTTTGCAAATTTGTTAATAGAATCGTTGAAAAATACAATTAATGATATAATAAAAAATGGAATTCCAGAATCATGGAATTATGCGGATATCGCGCTAATTCCAAAGGAAGGAAAGGATGATACAAGAATTGAAAACTATCGACCAATTTCTCTTATGAACATAGATTATAAAATATTTACCAGTATATTGGCAGCTAGATTGAAAGAAGTCCTGAAAAAAAGAATACATGAGGACCAAGCTGGGTTCTTACCACATAGACAAATTAGACAGAATATCAGGACAGTGGTTGATATTGTAGAATTCTATGAACAAAATAATGAAAAGAAACTGGCAATGCTGCTAATTGACGCTGAGAAAGCTTTCGATTCTGTAAATTGGGAGACTATGGTTTTCATTCTGGAAAAGTTAAACTTTGGAGAAAAATTTACAATGTGGATTAAAAGCATTTATGCTAATCCGAAGGCCAGGATAATTGTAAATGGTGAAAGGACTGAAGAATTCTGTATAGCTAGGGGGGTAAGACAGGGATGCCCTCTTTCCCCCTTACTTTTTGTGATAATGATAGAACTATTGAATAATAAAATTAGACGGGAGGAGGAAATAAAAGGCCCTAGAGTAAGAGGATCTGAATTTAAGATCAAAGCCTATGCTGATGATCTTGTTGTTTTTTTGGATAATCCTTTAGGTAGTATAGAGAAATTAATGAACATTCTTGAAGAATTTGGAGAATATACGGGCTTTAAAGTAAATAAGGGTAAATCGATAATTATCACTAAAAATTTATCAAGTCAAGAGGAGGAAACCCTGAAACAAAAAACATCATGTAATATAGTTAAAAGGGCTAAATACCTAGGAGTTCACATCTCAGCTAGAAATACAGAATTATTTGAGCTAAATTACACGAAAACATGGAATGAAATTAAAAAAGATTTATTGAGATGGGCACAATCAAAGCTATCTTTTTATGGAAGAATAGCGGCATTTAAAATGTTTGCATTACCAAAATTAATCTTCTTATTTACAAATTTACCAATTATACATAACACAAAACCATTCTCAGTTTGGAATAAAGAACTAAAAAAATTTATTTGGGAGGGGAAAAAACCTCGTATTAAATGGAAAACTTTAACTGACAATAAAAATAATGGAGGATGTGAAGTACCAGATTTGGAAATATATTACCAGGCTTGTGCATTGATATGGATAAAGGATTGGATTAAGAGTACAAATAAAAGGTTGTTGGATTTGGAAGGTTATGATTTAAGGTACGGTTGGCATGCGTACCTGTGGTATGATAAAGGAAAGGTTCATCAAAAATTCTCACACCATATAATAAGAAGAGCACTTATAAAAATGTGGGAAAAAATTAAACCTAGCTTCTACAGGGGTATTCCAGGGTGGATGTCACCACAAGAGGCATTGTTAGGTAGATTTAAAACAACAAGAAACTGGCTAAAATATGAGGAAATCATTAAACAGGAATCACGATTAGGAATAGCTAGACTTAAGGAAATGGGGGAAGTTAGAATTAAAGACCCAGACTTGACCTGGTTTCAATACCATCAGTTACAAAATATATTGATAACGGACCTTAAAACGCAAGGGATAGATCTTGTTAAAAACGAATTAGACAAAATTTTGACAGTAGATGTAGTAGATAAGCCAAAACAAATAGCTAACCTTTATAAAGTACTAATACAAAGGAAATTAGAGGATGAAGTGATTAAGGAACATATGTTATGCTGGGCAAGGGACATGGGTAAGGAGATTTCTTTGGAAAGCTGGAATAAAGCTAGGAAAGTAACATATAAGTTTACAAGCAATCAAATATTGAGAGAAAACTATTTCAAGTTAGAAACTAGATGGCATCTTACCCCGATCAGATTGGCAAAAATGTATAAAAATAACAATGATACATGTTGGAAGTGCAAAATAAATCGTGGCTCATGGTTTCATATTTGGTGGACCTGTCCGGTTGTTAAAAGTTTTTGGCAGAATGTACATAGGATAATTATGGAGGTAACAAATTTAAGATTTGACTTTAGCCCGGAAATATTTTTATTGAATATGATACATTTGATAAAGGGAGCAGAAAAGAATAGTAAATGGAAGCTAATCCTATATATGACCACAACAGCTAGGATTTTATTAGCTGCTAAATGGAAGACAGAAGAAATGCCAACCATGGATAAATGGTTGTTCAGGTTATTAGACATTTCGGAATTAGATAGAAAAGACCAATTAGATGAAGGAAAAACAGAAACTGAGAGTATTGACATGTGGAATTCATTAAATGTCTACTGTAAGGAAAGATGGGGAATATAATCATATAATAAAAATAAAAGGAATTGTATTATTATATTATTTGGGAAGTTTCTTATAGCAAGAATGGAAGTTAAAGATAATAGGTGAAATTAACGAAATTGGAAGCGCTATTTGATAACACTAAATTCAGCCTATAGACGGGGTATATCAAGGATGATAATTGTATAATTAGTCGAAATATAGGTGTAATGACAAAACTGTAATTTGAAAGCTTTGTTTGTGTATTTTGTTATAAAGTTTGTAATATATTTATGTTATAATAAAAAAAAATATATATATTCAATCGTAACCCTGCTTTGATATTTTCTTCCTTAACTTTTACCAGTAGTTGCTCTAAATTTTAGCTGTTTGTTGCTTGTGATTTGGAATCACCTCCTTATCTTAAATTATTGATGCTTCCTCCTCCAACATTCACATCTCTTTCATCTGAGTCTAATCCTGCTTTTGGTATATGCTCTGGATATAAATAAAACAGAGAGGTTGACAAAGTGCACCTTTGCCTGACATCCTTGCCAAGTGATTGTGATATCCTTTCATTTTTTATTTTTAAAGAGTATTTATTAACCTGCTTTTCTGCTCACCAGTACCTACAAAACAATGTGCAATAAAAAATCTTATTAAAAAAGCAGATTTAAAGCAATGTTAAAATCCAATTTGAAATTCAATTTTAAACCGAACAAAAGTCAGACAGATTAATATAACTTTAACTGCCTAATGGAAGCTCAGGAATGGAGACAGCTTAAATTCCCTTGGGAAGGAGTTCAACACTTTGAGTGTTGCTAACCAGAAATTCCAGTCTCATTCACTTGTCTTGCCTTGTTGGTGAGACAACTGGAACTTATTGCACCGCTAAATAAAGTGTTTTACCTGTCCCAAATTCAGTCTTAATTCGGCTGCATCCGAACCCTATCGCAGTGATTTTGCCGCCGAAACCACCGCATGGGTCCAGCCTGGGTCCAGCCCTGGTCCCAGGAGTGCTCCAATGGCCATTTTTTAAAATCAGAAAACTCCTGGTTTTGAACAGAAGTGTGCTGAGTGCCCCTGGGACCCGGGCTGGATGCGGGCAGTGGTTTTGGTGGCAAAATCACTGCATAGGGTCTTATGCAGCCCAAATTAAGCTTGAATTCGGGAGAGGTAAAACACTTTATTTTAGTGGTGCTCCAAATGTTACCCTGGTTAAAGGGCATTTCTTTTTCTACCTGATCCATCTTGACTTTTAATGTCAGTGACTGAATCTGAGATCTTCTGCATCTTCTCAACAACATCTTCTCAACAACAGCCTTATAAAATTATCACATAAGGATATAAGGTGTCTTACTTGAGCTGGCTTAAAATTAGAAGCGGGCGGCATCCTGATATCACCAGATGCATTTAGATGCCAAAATTGTCATCCGGTTGCAGCCCGGATCTATCACTGCTCAGAGGGGTGCTCCAGCGGCCATTTTTTAGAGCCAGAAAACTCCCAACTTCAAAAAGTGGTGCGAGGAGTGCCCCTTCGAGTGGCGATGGAGCCGGGCTGCACCTGGGTGATGATTTCAGCTAAATGCATCTGATAATATCAGGATGCCACCTGCTTCAAATTTTAAGCTGGCTCAGGTAAGACGCTTTATATCCTTATACGTTAATCTCCTTAGAATAATTCTTGCAAAGAGGTGGATACATGTACTCTGTGCATATGAAACACCAGAGAGAGAAAGATGGAGGGAAGGGGAGGGCATGCTGGGAAAATATTCCTTTCTTTTAAATCCTATTTGCCATCCTCTTGTCCAAACCTACTGTTAACTGATGCCTCATGAAGGAGGCATCACTTATCAGCAGTGTGGTGTAGTGACTTGGGCACTGGACTATGACTCTGGAGACCATAGTTTGAATCTATGCTTGGCCATGGAAACCTACTGGGTGTCTATGGGGCAAGTCTCATTCTCTTAGCCTCAGATGAAGGCAAAGGCAAATCCCCTCTCAATACATCTCAATAAGAAAACCCCATGACAGGTTCTCCTTAAGGTTCTCATAAGTCAGAAATTACTTGAAGGCACACAACAACATCATCATTTAGGAAATGGAAAACATAAAAAGTAAACAAAATATATCCAGGTTTCAGAGGAAGTAACTTTTTTTCTGTACAAGGATAATAAGAAAATTTTTTAAAGGCCACTTAAGATAATACACCCCATCCATCTTCCAAATCAAAAAGATGAATTGCATGCATATTTTCATGTCTCTCTCCCTTGCTAGGTGGCGCCAAGGAATGCCAAGAGCCAAGATCTGGCCCCTTCTTCCCACTCCAAACCACAGCTCCAATGCAGCTTAGCCCTCTTGGTGCCCTGCTAGCCAGGGGAGTGTCCTCCACACCTTGCAGAAGGCTTTCCCCTTCAGTCTTATGTAAACAATGACAGTAGGTTTTGTAGAGAAAGATCCAGGCAGAACCTGGCAATAAGTCTAGGTCAGACAACTCCCAAGCTAAAGCTCTTGGTTTATTTATTGTAAAAATGACCTCCTTTTCACAAGGAGGGACCAGGAAGGTCCAGATGGGAAAGGATGACTTTCTACAAAAAGAGTAGAGTTGAGTAGACCTGCTAAAACAAAAGTAGGGGTTGCAGGAGAAAGTAGATAAAACAGACATAGGAGATGCTTGCCATCTTTTCCTTCTGGCCAGCAGGTCCTAGATGAAGGGAAGACTTTAATCTCACAGTTGGCATTTCAGTGTCCAGTGGCAGAAATCTGGTGATAGAGATTTGCACTGTCCACACAGCATTTCCTGGGAAGATTTAAACTTCCTGACTCCCAAGTCCTTCATATGTGTGGGTCCTAGTGCTGATCTGATGCAACTTACCCTGAAAATTCTTCTCAGACTGGAGGGCAAAACCAGCTTGCCTTCCATCTTGACACTAGGAATGACCCACTAGTTTAGGTAGGTGAAAATGGTACCGGTGGGACGTGTCTCTGGCTAGGACACAGGTTGAAGTGCAGAACCCCAAAACAATTGTCCATGTCAGTGAAAGCTCTGATTTTGGGGGAAGCATGGGGGGATATCACACCAGCTCATCCAGGAGGATCCCAATGCTCTGGTGAGGTTCTGTGGGGCCTGCAATGGGCTTGTTGCACATGGGACAGACACACCGGACTTCCAGCCATTTTACGAGGCACCTGCAGTCAAAAGCAAAGAGAGAGTGAGTGAGAAGTAGAAGACAGTGGGAAGAAGATACCAGCTGTGATCCTACATGGTGCTCGGCATGTGTAGTTCTCCATCCTCCCAAGCCTCATGCTGTTGTTGCTCACTAGGGGGAGGATGGACAGCTGGTTTCAGCTCGATTGGGAGACAAAATGATACCTATATCTCTGCCTCCCTCCAATGAAACATGAGGAGCCCTGGTGGCACAGTGATTAAATGCTGGTACTGCAGCCAAAACTTTGTGATTTGATCCTGCAGGGCTCAAGGTTAACCCAGCCTTCTATCCTCTTGTAGGTTGGTAAAATGAGTACCCAGCTTGTTGGGAACAATTGGCTAACAGAGAGTGCTCAGCACTATAAAGTGGTATGGAAATGTAAATGCTATTGCTATTGCTATGAGGGTTCACTCTCAAACAGAATGTACCATCTTTTCTTTCCCCCAGGAGCCCAGAGCAGCGGGATCTTTCTTGTTTGAATCACATTCCTGTTTCCTCCTATTTCCTTGGTAAGAAGCAGTAGCAAACTCTCTCAGCGCTTCAAATCTGTCAGGGAGTGGAACGTCCCCAATAGACAAAGCTCAAGGGCAAGGCAATATACCCCATCCAAAAAAGAGACTTTGGTGTAAGTCAGTAACATGATGCTGAACACTGAGCTATAACTGGAGAGCAGAATAGGAAAAGCTCAACAGGGCTTTTCTAGCAAGGTCTTGTAGCTCAACAAGAGGCAGGCTTCAGGCTTGCAGGACTGACTTTGGTTCCTAAATTCCCATGACTGTCCATGTAACCAGATCTAAGGATGTATCAGTTCAAACAGTCACATGTTGCTCCCATTTTTCACCAATTCTATTTCTAGAATATTAAGCTCCTCAGGGCAGGGTGCAGTCTTGTTGCATTCTGCAAAGCAGGAATGGGAATCACAAGGTCACTTGCCCTCTTGCCCACTGGTTTGACTCCTTGGACTGCCCTCTCCCCAGTTTGGGGAAAAAAAATCTAGCAAGGAAAGAAAGAACACTTCTTTATTAAATCAAAGTATGGTTTTCCCACCCCCTTCATGTACATTATTTAACAATTTCTCTTAAAAAAATGAATATATTTGTTTAATTCTTTTTAACTTTTGTAAACTAATATTTTAGCTCAGTGATTTCCAAACTTTGGTCCTCCAAGTGTTTTGGACTTCAACTTCCAGAAACCCCAGTCTGTTTGACCAACAGTTAGGAATTCTGGGAGCGGAAGTCCAAAACATCTGGAGGACCAAAGATTTACCTTAATATTTTTAAAATTATTGTAAGCTGCTCTTACAGATAGTTCTCTGACTGACAGCAGTCAGATGCAAAGTTAGTGCTTTGCCATGCAGAGGGAACCTGAGAAAAATGGTGCTTCAGAGGATGATACCATGAGCTACAGTAGCCCCTGAGTCATATACTAAGGGGGCCATTGATGCATTACCAAAAGTGGATATGTATCAATCACAGGAAGGGATACAGATTTAACTAGGCTAACATATAAAAAATAAAGGCATTCCCAGTTGGCAAAGTTGTCAAGTCGTGTCCAACCATAGGGAGTGATGCTCATCTCCTTTACTAAACAGAAGATCCTGCGTTGTCGGAGACTACTCTGTGATCCTGTGGCCAGCATAACTGCACAGAATGCTGTTTACCTTCCCACTGAAGTGGTACCTTTTTACCTACTTGCATTTTCATGCTTTTGAATTGCTGGGTTGGCAGAAGCTGGGACTAGTGACAGGAGTTCACCCCATCATTCGACAGCTGGACCTCGAACTGCCAACCTGCCGATCTTGCAATCAACAGAGTCAGTGTCTTAACCACTGCATCCCTTGTAGGCTAATATATGTATAGATGAAAATTTAAAATTTAAAAAACTGTAACTATTGATTTCAATAGAAATACAATAATATGTTGCCTCTGTGTGTGTGTATGAGAGAGAGACAGGGACAGAGACAGAGGAAGACATAGAAAGAGAGACTGAGGGGGGAAGCAGACGGGTGGCATGGGGCCGCCACAGGAAGCTGCACTGCGGGGCCGAGGTATCCGTACACCTTGGCCCCGCGGTGCAGCTTCGCCGCCCCTGGAAGGAGTGCTAAATTAGCGCTCCTTCCACAAATCGCTGAAGGTGCGCCGCAAAAGGCTGCCGGCGCACCTTCACTGACTCTTCCACTGCAGCGTGTGCGGATGCTGCAGCGGGAGGTCATCCTCGGAGCGCCGGCCGTGCAGAGGGCCAGCTGCTCCGAGGACGTTTTGGGGAAGGGGTTGGGGTGCCCAGCGTGTGGCTGCCCCTCCCCTTCCTTGCTCTGAAGACGGCGCTTTGCGCCGTCTGCTTAGCCCCTGAATTAGGGCAGGGATCATGTGGCCCTCTCACCTTCTTGGATTGAAACTTCCAGCAGTCTAAGCCAGTATGGCCAATGATGAGGAATACTGAGAGTTGTAGTCCAATAACATCTAGAGGACCACATGATCCCCATCCCTGACGTAAATCCTATTGGTAGTGTCAAGTAGACCCATTGAATCATTTGTTGAATGGTGAATCAACACTAAGGTAAGTGCAACTGATTTTAATGTCTTCCTCTAGCTGGGACTACCAATAGGACTCGGGATTTTCAGTTCACACATGATGTTGGAAACTGTATACAGTGGGCTGACTCTTGCTATCCACTGGGGTTTGGTTCCAGGACCCCTTGTGGATACCAAAATCCGTGGGTGTTCAAGTCCCATTAAAGACAATATATAGCAAAATGGTGTCCCTTATAAAAATGGCAAAATCAAGGTTTGCTTGATGGAATTTATATATTTTTTAATATTTTCAAAACATGGATTATTGAATCCATGTATAAAGAATGTGTGAATATACTGCTTCCAGTTCTTCTGGACCAGACATTTACTGGTTCATTTTTCCTTCCTGCCTCTTTTGTTGCTCTCTGCTGTATTGTCATCTAACCAGGTTCACACAAGGAAAAGAAGAGAAAAGAAGGTCAAAGAACAGAAGGTGCAGATTAATCCAAGTGCTGATTTCTCCCAGTCACTTGCCTCACCTGCTCCTTATCTCATTCTTTTCCTGTGTGTCCTGATTTTCTCTCCTGGAAATGCCAGGGAACATGCATTTGTTCAGGCAGGTTGGCATTTTAGCCCCAAGGCATAGCAACTGATTCTGCTGGCTTAGCTCCCAGAGTATTGGCATCTGTTGCATTAACCTCACTCAAGGGTTAATAACAAATGTTTTGAGAAATGGTTTCTGAGCACAGCTGGGTAATATGGAGTCCTAATCCATTTGGGCCAGCATGGGGAATCCTTGGCTTTGTGTGCAGCTGCCAAGGGCTCGGAAAGCTATTTTTAAAAGTAATTAGTTGCAGTCATAGTTCCAAGCCTCACAAAAGCTGTCATTAGAGTTTCTAGCTATTATGTTTACAAAGAATTGCTTTGTTTTCCATTTCTCAAAATTATGAAAAATAGGATTTCCAAAACAACAACAACACAGAATGCTAGGCTGGTCTGTGGCTATATAAAGTGTGCTCTCCTCTAATCCATGTTGTTGTCCCTTAAGAGCCATAACTGAGCATGATGTACAGTTGCAGCCAGTTCAGAACTATTTGATGGTCCCCTACAATTTAGTCTATAATTATGAAAGCAACTAAAACCACAGTTACTGCAAAAGAGGTGAAAGTATCAAGTTACCTTATTAAGTTATAGCCATGATATGACATAATGATGCTTTTATTATTAGGGAAACAAACTAATTACAAGGAACTGGTTATTTGTCATTAGTTAATTCCAAACTTATCTTATGGGGAGGAAAATCTTTCACTCCCCAATTCACTACCTCATTCTCAGGTTACAGCCATTTCAGGAGTCACAAGTTGAACCCCAAAACAACCTAATGGTATGGTGGTGGCAGTGGTGTGTGTGAGAGAAACACAGAGAGAGAGAGAGAGAGAGAAAAGAGAGATTTAAGAGAAGTAAAGAGGGAGGTAAGAAGACCCTCTCTACACTGGAATTGTAACTTTCCAAAATAACTTCCCACCCTTCTCTGATTGTTTTGTTCCTCTCTGCTTTGCTTTGTAGGTTTAGCCAAATGCCCTTCTCAGTTCAATCTTGCTCCCCATTCGAACCACCCAGGACTAGTCCTAATTTTTTCTCTCTGTGTGTGTCATCTTTTCCCATAGGATCTGGCTGCTTGGCAAGAGTCCAGGCTATAGTTTAGCCTTGATTCATCTTCCAGTCTCATTCAAGCCTAGGCCTGATCTCCTCTCCATGTCCTTGCTCCCTCCCATGGTGAAGAGATCAGGATTGCACTCAGGTTTTGTTTTTTGTCACTAGAGGTGCCCATCTCTTCTTCCCAACCGCAGGCTTGAAGGGTATTGACTGAGTGCTGGGCTGTGTGCCAAACCGAAAGGCACAAAGGAGCTATTTTGGCTGTCCTTGGCAGCTACTCACTTTCTGTGGAAGGCATGTTGGCATGGCAACACTCCCAGCTCATCTTTCACTTTAAAGTCTTCTAGGCAGACGGCACAAGTCTGCTGTGGAGAAAGAGGAGGAGGAGGAGGAAGAGAAAATAGGCATATATTACAAAAGCGGCAGCATGCTTGTCCATCACAGGGCCAAAAATGGATCTCATGTTTTTGTGCAGGTCAACAGACTGGGTGGGAAATGGAGAAAGAGGTTTAGAATGGATGGCAGACCCAGTTTGGCTTCTGTCATTTGCCTCTATGGCTATGGATGGAAGGTATACCCATGGGATCCTTGCTTAGGTGAAGGTCTTCCTGACCTTGAAGGCTCATTGAGGAACAGGACAGGTCTCACTGGCATGGTCTCTGACTTATTGGCCAAAGATTATTTCTTACCTAGTCTGATTAAATTACTCGAGACTTCAAATGTGCCTGCTACTAAAACTGACTGCTGAAGTCATTGGAGGGAAAGGTAATAACAGCAACAGTCAAGCACTTCTCTATTGTGCATGAATCCAGCTCAATGACATGCTAAAGTTACTATCTGCTAAATTTTGAACTCAAGAACTGAATGCCCAGGGATTTTTGCTCCTCCATGTTGTTCTTGTTGTGTGCGTTCAAGTAGTTTTCAATGTTTGAAGACCCTAAGGCCCTATCATGGAGTTTTCTTGGCAAGGTTTGTTCAGGGGGTGATGATGGTTGCCATTGCCTTTGTCTGAGGCTGAAAGAGTGTGATTTGCTCAAGGTCATCCAACTCTCAAACCACTAAACCATGCTAACCCTCTTCTATACCTATCCTTTTTGCCTTTGTGTCATGTTGTAATGTTGTGGATCTTGCTTGTGATATCTGTAAGCTGCTCTGGGAGCTATTGTGGGGTGGAGATTGGTGTTGAAATGGAGCAAATAATAAATAAATTAGTGATGTAGACTTGAGTCATTGACTTAGACTCAAGTCGGACTGAAGTTGCTTCAATGACTCAACTTGGAATCAACTCCACAATAATGGATGCTCTGACTTGACTTGTGACTTGTATCTTTTTACTGTCTGACTTGCTGGTCTAACCTGCTGGACAAGCTGGAATGTGTCCAGAGGGGGGGGGGGGTGGCAACCAAAATGGTGTTGCCTTCCAAAAGGTCTGGAAGCCATGCCCTATGAAGAGCAGCTTAGGGACATCAGTATGTTTAGCCTGGGAAAGAGAAGGTTAATAGGCGACATGGTAGCCATTTATAAATATTTGAAGGGATGTCATATTGAGGATGAAGCAAGCTTGTTGTTTGCTGCCCCAAAGATTACGATGCAAAGCAATGGATTCAAATTACAGGAAAAGAGAGTCCAGTTAAACATTTAGACAGTAAGAGCTGTTTAACAGAGGAATACACTTCTCTGAAATGTAGTGGAGTCTTCTTCTTTAGAAGTTTTTAAACCATGGCTGGATAGCCATCTGTTGGGAGTGCTTTTATTGTGTCTTCCTGCACGGCAAGGTGGGTTGGACTGGATGGTTCTTGTGGTTTCTTCCAACTCCATGATTCTATGACTCATACCTCAAACTCAGAGCACGGGGTGCATTTCTTAGAGGGGAACAGAAATGCATTAGGCAATGGGCTTGAGGTGAAAGGATTTCCCCCCCCAAAAGCTTTAGAAGGCTCCTCCATTGTGCAGTGGGGACAGGCTGCTGAGTAGACCTCAGCCACAGCCTCAAGCTCATTGTCTAACACAGGGGTAGGCAACGTTTCCCCTTTAAGGGCCGAGGGACTTCAGCTCCCAGAATCCCAGGAGCTATTGGCCAACATGGGACTATTGGCCAACATGGCTGAGGCTTCTGGGAGCTGAAGTCCCTCGGCCCTTAAAGGGGAAAGGTTGCCTACCCCTGGTCTAACACATTTGCTGTTCCCCTAAATGAGTGAGCAAAATAAAAGTATTCTTATCTTTGAGATTCACAGATGTTAAGAAGAAAATGGATAAACTGAGCACTGCGAAATGCCAATTTTGCAGCGTCTACCTCAAAGTTTGCAGCTACTACCTCAAACTTTTTGAGGCTATCAAATCACATGCTGGAAAGCATGAAGAGTTTAAACACTATCAAGAAGAATCTAGTGATGCCTCCATCGAGCCAAAACTTTCAGATTTCAGGTGTGCAGCTGCACCCAATGCAGATAACATTGTAAACATTTATGGGCTGAACCACCCCAAACAAATGAGAATAGTAAAGTCAACCATAAGTGATTTAATAATAGGATGCTCTCTGCCACTGTCATTAATTGAAAGACTGCAGGTTCAACTGTATTGGGCAGTATTAGACCCTAAATCTTGAGTGATGACTAGAGAAGTCATTATAACAGTAATAGAGAGACCATGAAAAGGTTAAAGAATGATTAACATAACTTCTTGGAAAGGGAGATGATGTTACATTAGCCACTGACATTTTGTCTGATAGAAAAACGTGAGGCTTCATAGGCGTTAGAGCACATATGACCCTCAATTTTGAACTCAAAACCCAGTTATTAGCATATGAGAGATTTGTAGGTCGAGAGCATCTTTAATATTTTTGAAAGCATATGTGCATGTTTTAAGGCAATAAAATAAAATTTAATGCATTGCAACTGACACCTCAGGAAACATGGTAAAGGCATTCTCCACAGAATTTCCTTCTGCAGATGAACTCTCTGCAAGCCAGCAAGAATTGGCAGAAACCATTTCTGATTTTGAGGGGAAACACTAGAAAATGTGGAGTATTAGGAAGATGCAGATGAGGGAGTTGTCATTTCCCTTGTGCAGCAGGCAAATTCTGCACACCAAACCCAACCTTTGACAGGTTTGCTCTGCACACACCCTGCAATTGTCTGTGAGTGATGGCTTAAAAGATGCAAAAATCTACACCGCCAAAGCAAAAGTGTCAAAAAGTCTGCAGAATGGTTCACACAAGCACTGTGTTTAGATAACATTTGAAGATACTTTTGGTCAAATGTTACTGTTCTGCAAAATATGAACACTAGATGGAACAGAACCCTGCACCATATTAATGCAATACTTGATCTGGATGAAGAACGATTGAAAAAGGTGCTGGATGAAGTTAATTAGACCAGTTTGAAACCTTCCATAAGGGATTATTCCCAGCTCAAGAAATTAAGTAAAATTATGCAGCCATTTATGTGTCACAAATATAGTGCAAACTGATAAGAAGGTGAAAATTTCGGCTGTTGTGCCCTTGGTTGTTAGACTTTATCACCATTTACAAAATATGCATCCTGTACATCTGGTAAATATGGTTGCAGCTTTGAAGAACAGCACTGAAGCCACATTTATTGACACTGTGGTGATTGTTAGTTTACTGCTGATGCCATAAGGCCAGGGTGAGAAACCTTTACATTTTCATAATTATATATACCCATGCTAGCATGAGAGAGCCAGTGGTTTGAGCATTGGACTACAATTCTGGAGACCAGGGTTTGAATCCCAGCTCTGCCATGAAAACCCATTGGGTGACCTTGGGCAAGTCACACTCTTTCAGCCTCCGAGGATGGCCATGGCAAACCCACTCTAAAGAAACTTGCCAAGAAAATCCTCTGATAGGTCTGCCTAAGTTGGAAACAACCTGAAGGCAAAAACAACATATACTTCATAGCTGCTGCTTTGGAGCCAAACTTTTAATTTTGGTGGCTACAGAAAAATTAGCAACAATGAAGATGAAACCAGTACACTCACACAAAAGTATCTGAATTTCATCAGTTCTGCACCATGCTTAATCAGAATCAGCCAAGGTCTCAGTCTTCAGCCAATGAATGAACTATGTAGTTTGTTGTTGTTAACTGTCTTCATGTCGATCTCGCCCCATGGCAACCCTATGGATGAGACATCTCCAGCCCCCCGCCCCAATCCTCTACTGCTCTGCCCAGCGCCTGCAAACTCATGTTTGTGGTCTCTATGAACTATGAACTACCTCCCAGCAAAAAAGCCTGCGTCATTTTCTTTTTATTTTCCTTATTCTAAAACAAATTATGAAAATAGAGTTAGCCAAGCTGATTTTGATGCTGCAACACATTTTTATAGTAAGCTTGTAACTCAAAGTACGGAATGTGGTCCAATTAATATGTTAGGATTTGGGGAAAGCATTGAATAAATGTACCATTACTAGGTAAGGCTACTCTGAGTGTGTTTATGGTTTACGGTTCAAGCTACTTCAGCACCAGTTGAGCAGGTATTTAATGAAAGCAGAATCATTATGAGACCTCGCTACAGCAGGTTGGGGGCCAATCTCATGGGAAAAATAGTTTTTCTAAAATTCAATCTTCAGAGATTATCGCACATACAAAAAGACCCACTTCCGAATGCTGAAGCTGGGTCTTATCGCATGGCTTTTCCTGCTTAATTCAGATTCTCAGTACATCCTTGCTCTAATGCGGATCCAAAAATGCACTCCGGTGGCCATTTTAAAAAGTTGGCCGAAAACTGATAACACTGAAAACACTGGGATGTACTCAGAAGTCGAATTAAGCTGGAAAAGCCATGCAAGAAGACCCAGCTTCAGCTCAAATTGGGCTCCAGTTTGGAAGAGGTCAGCTGGGTCTTTTTGTATGTGCGATAATCTCCTTCATAAATTTGATTAGCAGCACAGATTTGTTTAAATAAGGTCTTGTTGAACTTGCCTATGGTAATTTATTTTTTGTGAACTTAATGTTGTACACATCTTGATTTTCTAGCTATTGAAACTCCATCCCACCCAGCCACAGACCTCCAGTTCCTTTTTGTCTGCTAAAGTTGACTCCCAGACTTGATATTTGGAATAAAAGACCTGAATACATCACTGAAATAAATACTGCGACCCAGGGTCTTTTTTAAAAACAACAACAACAACACCTGATTCATGGTTAGAGAATGTGGGTTGTATGGATCTTCAAAGAAGCCAGGTCACCCAGCTCAGAGTCCATTCAACTGCTGGACAGCTCTACCATCAGCAACTTTGTCCTAATATTTGAGCAGAATCTCTTTTCCTGTAATTTGAATCAATTGGCTTATGTCCTAATCTCTGGATCTGCAGAAAACATGTTTGCTCCATCATCCACATATCATCCCTTCAGATAGTTAAAGATGGCTACCATGTCTCCTCTCCATCATCTCTTCTCCAAGCTAAATATAGCAAGTTTGCTAAGCCATTCCTCATAGGACCTGGTGTTGAGGCCTTTTCCCACCTGAACATGTTCTAGCTTGCCAATATTCTTGAACTGTGGTGATCAAAACTGTGCGGCATACTCCAGGTGAGATTCGATTAAAGCAAAAGAAAGTGTTACTATTACTCCCTCAATCTGGACACTATATTTGTGTTGAAGAAGCCTAAAATTTTTTGGCCAGCACATCACATTACTGACTCCTACTTAGTTTGTAGTCTATTAAGACCACTGCATTTTTTCTCATGTCAAGCCAAGTATTTCCCATGTTATATTTGTACATTTCATTTTCCCTGCCTAATGTACTACCATATAATTATCCTTGTTGAAATTCATTTTCTTCATTTTGGCCCAGCTCTCCAATCTGTTGAAGTTATTTTGACATCTGATCCTGTCTTCTGGAGTATTAGCTACCCTTCTTAATTTGGTATCATCTGCAAATTTGATAAGTATGACCTCTATTCCATCATCCAAGTCACTTTTAAAGATGTTGAAAAAATTGCTTTTGTTCTGCTGATATTCCTGAATTCCTGTATATAATATTTTAATACATTCACCCATACATGTTGAAACCAGTTGTGACTTTCCTATTTCCTGCTCTCCCCCCACAGTCCTCTAGAAACAAAATGTAAGGAAAGCCTCCTTTCAACATTTTGTGGAAAAGCAGGCAATGTCTGTTTATCAAAGTGAGTTCTTTACTCACCCCGTGTAAGTTTAGCTTTCTGGCGTCACCTTTCAAAACCACCTGGGGGAAGAAAAGAGAGCAAAAGAGGCAGATTAGGATCAGGACATTGGCACTGAATAACCAGGACATGTGTTTTAATCCTGCTGGCCATTGTGCAGGCAGATAGTGGCAGCTGCTGAACATGGAACATTTTGGTTTATGCAGAAATTACATAACACACACATGGTTTCTGAGTGGAAAGATCAGGCTCAGTCAATTTGCATTTCAGATTATTTTCCCCATTAGCAAGGTTCCTCTTTTCTACAATTTCTCTGTCCTTTCACAGTAGCACAAAGCATTAACTGTTTGCTTGCCACTGTGTCCAATTTCTGCATTTCCAGCAGCTGCCTGTAACTCAGCAGTTCTTTGCTCCAGCTACGCTGGGGATTGACTCCTGTAAGTAAACAATGAATTGGTGAGGTATATGAAGGCAGATCAATGGGCAAACTATCAAGGGACTTCTGGGTAGTTCAAGGTAGACCACCAAGTACTTGACAATCAGCAGAGATCCTTGAAAGGAATTAAGAACTGCACCAGGGATGGCCAACTACAGATGGGCTGTAGACCTCAGACCCACTAATTTAAACAAATAAAATAAATTCTGGGGATTTTTTTTATTCTTCTAACCTTCCCAAACAGCTCATTAACTTTTCCCATCTTAACCACACTGTGGTTTTGCTTGGCCCCATGTGTCCTGGTTTTCATCTGTGAAATTTTGGAGGGTATGCAAAAGTAAACTATGCTTTATCACTACGTGCAAAGATAGCCACAACCGTGATACAGAGACAGAGATCTTTTCTACACCTTTATGAATGAAACCATCCCTTTCATGATATTTGGAGGAAGAAAAAAAACCTCTTTGCTCCTTTACCTCTTTGTAGCCAAATTTTTCACTCTGTGCCTGATGGCGAAGTTTGCTGCAAAGGGAAGAAGAAAAAAAAATAAAGTGAGTAAAAAGGAGTACTAACATCAACATTACCATACACCATACTTCTCTGACCTGGCACCATGCCGATGGGTTGGCTGGTTCTCTAGTCTTACTATTGCTAACAGAAATGTGGTCATTTCTTTATCCCATGAGAAGGCTTTCATGTTTTTGAAAATGGAAAACAAGGCAAGTACTGGGGCAAATTAAATGGTTTGTTATACAACACATTTATAGGCATGTTGTTGTTATGTGCCTTTAAGGTGATTCCAATATTTGGCAACCTTCTCACAGGTTTTTCTTCGCAATATTTATTCAGTGGTGGTTTGCCCTTGTCTTTCTCTGAGACTGAGTGTGACTTGGGTTTCTTTGACTGAGGGGAATGAAACCTTGGTCTTCTGGAATCCTAGGCCACCATTCAAGCCACTACATCATGCTGGTTCTCACATACACACACATTTTGCTGATTATTAAGCCCTGGTGGCACAGTGGTTAAATGCCTGTACTGCAGCCACTCACTCACAAACCACAAGGTTGTGAGTTCAATACCAGCCAGGGGCTCAGGCTCGACTCAGGCTTGCACCCTTCTGAGGTTGCCAAATTGAATACCCAGCTTGATGGGGGCAATTAGCTTACAGCTGTAAATTGTTTAGCGAGTACTTAAATGCATTGATAAGTGGTATAAAAATGTACTTGCTATTGCTATTAAACAAAGCAACTTTTTTGTAAAGTACTTTTTTTTTGTATTTGATATATCTGCCTAATTAACCAGTTAAATATTGTAGCAAGAAACAAAAAAGCCCAAATAATGTCTATACCGGGTAAACTTTTGAGTGATGGCTCATGAACACTCATTCAGTATAAAACAAAACAAAACAAAACAAAACAAAAAACCCTGAAAAACGCAGATTGGTCACAGAGAGCCATCACTTGGCCACTTTTAAAGTCAATGGGAACGGATCCATTAAACATCAATTTTTGACTTTCAGAACTTTTTTGTGTCACTGCAAAAATGAGGCAAAGACAAAAATAAAATGTCTGTTTAGCTGTGAGATTGAGATTTCAATGGCATATGAGCACCAGCTGCTACTGGACATGCAGCTATAGGTTCCAAGGATGTTACTGGTGAGCCTTGTTCCCATTCTGGAGCTCAGACCTTTTGGCCAAAGCTGAGTTATTCAAAGCCGGAGGGGACAAATGCCCCTTCAGTACTGTGCAAGACAAACCAGCTGGCTTGAGTTGTGGGAGGCAGAAAATTGACTGTGAATAATAGTTCTGTTTTGTACTGACACAGATTCCTTTGTGCCCAAGTAGCAAGAAGGGATGGGCCAGAGGCCGGAGAAGAGGCAGCCACTATATCTACTGACATGACTGCTCTGAAAGGCAATGAGTATATTGCTAAGCAGGAATGTGGTGCTTGAATAGGAAATAATGCAGAGGAATTTGGGCCCCAAAAAGTAATAGGAGTGTCCAATCATTCTGTCTGGCTTACTTTGGAAGGAGTATCTCTGCCCAGAAGGCAGATCTTTCTGTAGCTCAACTAAACAACTGGATCAAGCTAGAGGTGACTTATGCATAGTGTCCTAGTTTGGTAGGGACAGTCCCAATTAACCCTTTGTTATCCCACTTGTCCTGTAGTCTAACTAGAAAGCATTGTTAATATTGTGTGCCTACAAGTCATTTCCAACTTATGGGGACCCTGTCACGGGTTTTTTTCTTGACAAGATTTGTTCAGAGGGGGTTTGCCTATGCTTTTCTGTGAGGCTGAGAGAATGTGACTTGCCCAAGGTCATCCAGTGGGTTTGCATGGCCCAGTGAGGATTTGATCTGTGGTCTCCAGAGTCATAGTCTAGCTCTGAAATCATTACACCACGTTGTCATACCCTCCAATGATCCTGATTTGCCAAGGACAGTCCTGACAATACTCTGCTATCTCACTTTCTCAGCTGCCTTTAAAATATCTCAGTTTCCCCTCTCTTCTTCCCACATTCCTCCTTTGTTGTCAGCCTATTTCATTTGGTACAAACTGAGTTTAAAGTGCAAAAGGAATTCTCATTCAATCAACTCAGCAGGAGTGGCGGGGGAGAATCGTATCCTTCCCTGTAGGCTCAAGCAAAAGCAAAGTGCTGCAGCTTCTCCTACCTTGAGTATGCTTCCTCATTAATAATCTTTTTCATCTTGAGCACACTCTGATGTTGCTTGGCCATATTCCTCCTGGTTTTCATATGTGAAATCTTAGAGGATATGGTCATGTACATTACAGGAGAGCAACATTTGAAAACACACACACACTCACATACATCAGTATGGAGCTATGTGGGCCAGAGTGTTAATAACTGCATAAAGAAGGCAGCAGTACTGAAATTATTCAATGTTCCTTGCAGTCTGCTTATATCTGGAGCATGTCTCTTTTCTGCATTAGTTTGCCTATATATCCTTGCTAGTCTGGAGTAGAACTGTGGCTCAGTGGAAAGGCCCCTGGTTTAATCCCTATCATGATTTGTGCTTTAATTTTAACCAACCTAATTCATGATTTTGTAAGGAATATGTCAGGGATGAGAATCATGCAGTCCTCCAGTTGTTGTTGGATGGCATCCCTCACCATTCTCTCTGTTTGCCAGAGCTGCTGAGATTTGCAGTCCAACAACATCAGAAAGGCTACATGAATCCCATATCTGGAATGCATGAAGAAGAGCAATTTTGCCATTACTCCAGATGCTGTGATGTAGTTCTTCAGTTAAAAAATGCATACATTAGAGAAAACATAACTTTCGGGTAATATTAAGTAAAGACACATGCATTAGGGGGAAATGCCTGCAAAAATGCATACAATAGGCAGAATATACACATGGGGAAGGGAAACACATATACATTTTAAAAAAATCACAAATGGATATGGAAGTGGGATGCAACAAACTTGTGAATGAAAAAATATAGGAAGTAGCTCAATGAACCCATCCCTAGTTTTCAAGGGATGTCCCTAATTCTGCTATGGCTGCAATATAATAATAAATCCATGTTAATCAAAATAATATGCACTTCAGTCAATTCATCAATAATTAAATTTGTAGAGATTTCCATATGGGTGAAAAGACAGTCTTTTTGAAGTTTCTTGAAATTTCAAGGATGCCTATATATGTCATGTTAAGAGAAGAGGCATTTCTAATATGCATCAGACTTGCCACCTGCAATTTTTATAAGCAGTTGTACTGTAAGCACTTGTATAAGAAGTGTATGAACAGACTGTATAAACTCAATGCTATGTTAATGTGGGAACCTTTTTGTCAATAAATTTGATGCTAGGTTAGTAAGCAATTAAAGGGGCTTTTCAAAGTTGTATTTTTTTTTTTTAAAAAAATTCTAGATAACAGAATAATCAATTAAACATTGTCGTTGTAAAATTACCACATATGCCTGAACAAAACGTGGCATGTATGATATACAGCTTAAGTTTTTACATACCGGTGAGGTTCATTTTGAACTATTGGTAACTGGGGATACTAGAGAAATTTGATTTTTCTACATTCTGATGCAAACTGACCTAATCCACACCTCCTGGATAAATTTGTGGATCAGAATGTAATAATCTTTCAAGTTTCACAGTTCTCTGAATTCTTCAACCAGGTTTTCAACTTTTTTTTTTTAAGTTAACTGTAAATGTTCATTTAATGATACCGCGCACCTAGAAATGCATGCATGTAGGTAACACACATTTAGAAAATGCATATTTTGTTCAGAAAATAAGTTCAAAAATATTAATTTAAGCATGTATTCATGCATGACATTTTGTGCAGATTTTTTTTAAAATCACAGATTAATACAGAAACAGGTAGAATGCATTTAATGAACTGATACACAAAAGAACTGGTGTGGACCAGAAACAGACTCATCCATCCAACCAACCAACCAACCGACTGTCCCTACTGACAGAGACTGTATGATTTTAATGTTTTTGTCTAGAATATCTATGGACAAAAGAACACTATTTTGGATTTCAAAACAGTGTTGGGCAGGCAAACTGAAGAATATATGAATATAGAAGAACACAACAGATGGAGCAAAAACTTTTAGCAAACTGACAAGAAGGGGATCAGGCAGAAAGCCCTTGTAGCAGAAGAGGGGTGTTCAAAATTTGTCCTATTTTCATGGGTGAAATGGTAAAAGAAGTCTACAGTAAGTCCAGGACCTCTGCTGTTTGTGTACTTAGCCCACAAACTGGGCAAATTCTAAACAACACGGCTGCAAGAACAAGAGGGAAGTGCCACCCTTGACTACAGAAATAGCAACCTTCCCACCTCCTGATGTGTTTTGCGGGTAGAGAACTCAGTCCTTGGAGATAGAAGCAGAGGATGTGGCAACTATGTTTGTTTATTCCAGTTGAGCTAGGTAGCATCAGAACAAGTGATATGGAGATTCTCCCCATTTTGCTCCATTTTCATTATTGTGTCTTGAAATTCCTAAAAGCCCTGATAACACAAGAGCCTGTCTGATCTCAGAGGCTGAGCAGGGTTAGACCTGGTTAGTACTTGGAAAGGAGGCTGCTAGGAAATACCAGATGCTGTAAGGCAGTGATGCCCAAACTTTGGTTTCCCAGATGTTTTGGACTTAAGCTCCCAGAATTCTTGATAGTTGGCCAAGCTGGCTGGAGCTTCTGGGTGATGAAGTCCAAAACATCTGGACGACCAAAGTTTGGGAACCAATGCTGTAGGCTATATTTTTGAGAAAAGCAATGGCAACCCCCTTCTGAGTATGAGTTGACTAGAGGGCATATGACACATGACCTTCCAACAGTCTTGATTTAGTGGGAACAGTCCCAATTAATATGTCTCAATTTTCACCTGTGCAATGTTGGAGGGTATGATAACAGCAACAATGCTAAATGTTATAGTGCCGTTCTTGAGAAGAGGAAGAGTCCTTTGTTTTTGTGTAGCTTATTCTTTTGTGGTCCCACAGAAGCTAAGGAAACAACTGCAGTTGTTCTCCTGCAGACCCTATGCAGATGTATCCTGTTGTAGTACATATATAAATATAAATGCTAGATGCAAAAACTGTTGTATAAAAAATTGTATACCATTTTTATTCATAACATGGCCACAAGTGTCTATTATATTAACAAATGTAATATGCCTGACCCAACATAAAGTTCAAATATATGCAATTTGTTGACAAAATCAATGCCAAGGCAACATAAAATACTTAGAATCACCAAATGTATTACAGCAATAAAAATATGCAAACATTCTGGATGCTTTATGAAACAGAAATATGCAAATGCACAATGTTTTATACATTGCATGTAAAAATTGATTTTATGATGTTGGACTGGGCATATTTTATGCATTAATACAATAAGTGCCTGTGGCCCAGTTATAAATAAATGTTGAGTGCAATTTTTCATCTCATCATATGCTTTTCTCGGTGAGCGATTCTCACACGTGGGTTCATCATTGCTTCCTTCTTCACAGTACTAACTGGTATTAGGTGTCATTTCACTGCTTCTGTCTCTGAAAGATCCTCCACCAGCGTCACCCACCACTACTGCTACTGCCCCATAGTTGTTTGTCACCCTAATCCTTACATCAACGTTGCTTTGAGAACAAATACGCAATACCTCTTTCTATTTTGATGACTGAGAACATTCAGCCCTTCTCAAGTCTGTCCCTTCAAGTCCTCCCACTTCCAATCCACCTCTGAAAATCCCCTCAAGTCCAGCACCTTCAAATCCTTTCCCCTGCATCAAACTAATGTTGTGCTGGGCTGTAAAAAAGTAGGAATTTTTCTCAAAAAGTCCCTCAGTTGTGTTGAACTAAAAAAAAAAAAAAAAAAAAAAGTCTAAGTGATCTTGTAGCACCTTTGAGATTATCTGTGTGAATGAGGTTGTCTTAAAGATGCAACAAGATCCCTTTGTATACTGATATTCCAGATAAGCCAACATGGCACAGTGGTTTGAGCATTGGACTATGACTTTGGAGAACAGGGTTTGAATCCCAGCACAGCCACGTAAACCCACTGTTGAAACAACTGATTTCTAATGAGTTACTTCCAAACTCTCCTCTTCAACATGGAGAACTAGCAATATGAACTATGCAGGCTCTGCTAATACCATTCTAGGCTTTCAGCCATAGGAATCACAAAAATCAGAGAAAGATCTGCACATGGACATAAGAATGCTGAAACATAACTTATATTAGATGACCATACTAGATATTTTGCTTGTAGCAGCTTCTAGTGTACATTGTGCAGGCTGGTCTGCTTGCAAGGTCTTAGACCTGAGCTGTCTAATAACTCAGCTTTAGCAATACAAAGTTGAGGACTTGCAAATGTTTCAGATTGCTATGGGTCTCAATTGAACAAACTCAGCTCTTGAAAAGTTTAAAGTAAGCATCACTAAGAAAATCTCAGTGAAGGTACCCAGTACTTGAAAAAGTTACTTTTTTGGACTACAACACCCAGAGTCCATTGGCCAACGTAGCAAGTGAGCATGGTGGCTCCAGAATTCTAGGAATTTAATATCAAAAAAGCAGCTTTTAAAAACTCACCCACTGTTCAAATTTCATAACAAAGAGAGTTGGAGACCACCCTTAAAATTCTCTCTTCAAGTGGGTACATATTGGCTGGCCTGGGAAAGCCTAAGTTCACCAGGTCTTTCTTTCACTGCTTTGATGATACTGGAGCTTCAAAATGAGCTGGAAGACAGCTCCTCTGTGTCGTCTGCTTGGTTTGTTCTAGACATCCTGGCTACAGATTATTGCAAAGTTTAAAAATAGGTTTTCCATAAATAGACAATAAAACCAGGACATCACTCTTCTTCCCCTGAGAAACAATAGATCTGCTCTAGCCACCTGAATAAGACCTTCCCTTCCAACTTCCTACTATTTCCTGTTGTATATGAGCAAGAGATGATTCGCTTAGCTAGGCAGCACCTCACTCTCTGTTCATTTCACATGGAACTGGAACAAAAGTTTGTTGTTGTTGTCTGCCTCCAAGTCATTTTTGACTTAGGGGGATCCTAAGGCAACCCTATCATAGGGTTTTCATGGCAAGTTTCTTCAGAGGGGGTTTGCCATTGCCATCCTCTGAGGTTGAGAGTGTGTGACCTGCCCAAGGTAACCCAGTGGGTTTCCAGGGCCCAATGGGGATTCAAACCTTGGTCTCCAGAATCCTAGTCTAATGCTCAAACCACTACACCATGCTGGAACACAAGTACATACATGTAAATGTGTATGTGCTTCAGGTTGCCTGTTGACTTATGGAGACCCAATGCATTTCATAGGGTTTTGTCAGGCAAGGAATACTCAGAGATGGTTTGCCATTTCCTTCCTCTGAAATATAGCCTACAGCACCTGCTATTCATTGGTGGTCTCCCACCCAAGTACTAGCCAAAGCTGACCCTGCTTAGCTTCCAAAAAGATATATACTCAGAAAGCTTTAAGGCATGAACATCTACAGTCCTGGCAAAATGATCTTCAAGGAAATCATAAATATATGGGGAAAGATAAAAATATTTTGATTTTTTTTTGTTTAAGTGGGGTAGGGGTGGGAGCTAGTTGTCATAACAAAGATTCTGGGACATAATAGATATTTATGTTATTATTCATGATGTGGGGGAAAGGAAGAATATCCTTATTCGCTTGTAATAAATCTTGGATTGATGGACAGGAGATTTCAGGATGGACCACACAGAAAGAAAGAAAGGCAATTGTTTGTACAGAATTATACATAATTAATGTATGTAATTGGTATTCAGAAAAAGTAATGATGATCATTAGCTCAGGACACAAGAACCTCTCTAGTACGGCATTCTGTTCAGACAGTGGCCAGTCTAGATCACATAGTAACCATCCATAAGCAGGACATGAAGGCAAATGTAGCCTCCATCTCATGTTCCCCAACAACTAACATATAGAGGCCTACTCTGTGATACCGGAGATTATATTTAACAATCTATAGTTATTCACAGCTATTGATGCTCACATTTTCCATAAATTTGTCTAATAGCCTTTTAAAGTTTTCCAAGTTGGCAGTTTTCACTCAGTTGCCACTAAAAAGTTTAATGGAGGAAAGGTGTATCAACAACCACTACCAATGACTAAATGGAAACTTCAAGGTCAAAGGCAGAATATGAGCAGGGTGGTAACAAAATAAAGCTATCATACCCTCCAACATTTCACAGCGGAAAACTGTGACACCTGTGATCACATCAGAATGTGGTCAAGATTACAAAAATTATTAATGAGGAAGAGCATACAACCTCAGAGACAACCTCAGAAACAACACTAGTTTCCGGGAAGAACAAGATCCTGCCCCCTCTTTTCCTTTGCTGAGTGCAAACATAGTGCAACCTATGTTTGCAGTTTGACCTCATTTTGCAGCAACTGAAGTAAGCTGAAGACAAAAGGGAAAAGTGAGAAGAGGAAAGCAAATATGGGACATTTAAAAAGTGGCTGGAAAAATAGGATAACAGAGGATTAATCAGGGTGGTCCCTGCCAAATCAGGATAGTTGGAGGGTATGAGCTTTTACATTTGTATCTCATGCCTGAGATTCCTAGGCATGGCCATGGTTGTACCTCCTGGTGGTTTCTGGGAACTGTCATCCAGAAAGTTACTTTTCCAAGCTCTGATAAGGATGCCGGGCTACTGGTCTGAAGGAAGCTGGATTTTCTCCAGACACCTTAGGATCCTTTTCCCATTTGTGGTTTCAAAAATACTGAGTTTAAATACCAAGTCCACAGCTGCTGTATGAATTCTCCCCCACTGTGGGCATTGAAAGTTAACACCAGTCTGCATCTATGAGCAATATAAATGGGAGCAGCACCCCTTGTTTGCACAGAAATGACATGTGAGCCTTTGGATTGAACTGCCCATGGAGGTTATGACCCAGGCCTTGCTTAATATGGACGTGGTCCAAATCATACTCAAAATTCCATATTTGTTTGGGGGACTAGATAAAAGCTTCATTGTCTACAAAGTTGAAGCCAGGGGCTCGGGGGTTTCACAGGACAGAGTGACATTCATTCGTTCTCTAATCCATTAGCACACCCAACAAACCCAACATCGCATGGGCAAAGTCTCCTCCAACAAAGGCTGCACCCACATTGCATTCTTACGCCCACCAGTCATTACACATTCATGACGGGCATGGTAGCAACAATGGGCCTTTGCAGACTGCCAGAAATAGTGCAAATTGAGTCCACTTTAAGGGTTAGGGTTAGGGAATCATGGGAACTGTATTTTATTGTGACACCAGAGCTCTCTGATAGAGAAGGCTCAATGTTTCAGAAAAAACAAACAAAAACAATTCCCATGATTCCCTAGCACTAACCCTAACCCTAACCCTTAAAGTGGACTCAATTTGCACTATTTCTGGCAGTCTGCAAAGGCCCAATGTCAACACCAATTTGGAAAATGGGCCAAATTTAGAACAACAGCCAGAAATCATCAAGCAATTGTGAATAAGTATACTACCATAGTTCTGTAGATCTGTAGAGTCTCCTGGCCCAACTCCACATCCCCACTTTCTGGGCAGCAGCCACGGTAGTCAATGGGAGTCTGTTCCCATCGATTGGGAAGTAGTTGACATTCACACTCCTCCTGTGAGCCATTTCTGGTGCAATGGCCAGAAGCAGGCTCCCTGTTGCAATTTCTCCTTGCACCGAAGATGACTTGATATGTTGGGAACATCAGCCAGCTGCTTCCCAGTCAACTGGGAAGAGAACCTCATCAACTGTAGTGACTGCTCCCTGATAAATGGGGATTTGGGAACTTTCACAGTCTCTTTGTTGTTAATTGCCCTTGAGTCAATCTCCCTATGGATGAGACACCTCCAAGAAGACCTTCTGTCCTCCACTGCTCTGCTTAATTCCTGCAACCTCTTAATACCAGTGACTTCCTTACCAGTCCATCCATCTGTCATGTGGCCTTCCTCTCTTCCTACTTCCCTCCACCTTTCTCAGCATTATTGCTTTTTCCAGTGAGTCCTCTCTTCTCATGATATGCCCAAACCATGACAGATTCAGTTTGGTCATCTTGGCTTCTAGGGAGATTTCCAGTTTGATCTGCTCTAGGACCTACTTGTTTGTCCTTTTGCCTACCTATCCTCTTAACTAGGAAATATGTAGGGATCATGGCTACAAACCAGTCACAAATGCAAAACTCTGAGGCTACGCATTCTGAATTCTGGCCAATATCTGCACAGTTGTTCAGACCTTGAAAGGACAGGGCTTACTTTGGCTGCATCCGCACTGCAGAAAAATAATAATAATCCAGTTTGACATCACTTTAACTGCCATGGCTCAATGCTATGGAATTCTGGGAATTGCAGTTTTGTGAGACATATAGCCTTCTCTGTTAGAGAGCTCTGGGGCCACCACAAACTACAATTCACAGAATTCCATAGCATTCAGCCATGGCAGTTGAAGTGGTGTCAAACTGCCTTACTTCTGCAGTGTGGATACAGCCTTTGAGTCATTTTTCTCCATAGTTCTCTGTTCCAAGAACGTATTTGAACACCAGAGGGAGGCAGGTATTCCCAAGTTCAGTCCTTTCAGCACTGCATTTTAGTGGTAAGACTGATATTGGATTGAGATTTGGAAGATACTGTTCAAGTTCTTATTCAGCCAAAAAACTCACTGAGGGGGGTTGCAGACTGCCAGAAATAGTGCAAATTGAGTCCACTTTTAGGTTTAGGGTTAGTGCTAGGAATCATGGGAACTGTATTTTATTGTGGCACCAGACTGTGGCACCAGAGCTCTCTGACAGAGAAGGCTATATGTCTCAGAAAAAAAAAAATTCCCATGATTCCCTAGCACTAACCCTAACCCTAAAAGTGGACTCAATTTGCACTATTTCTGGCAGTCTGCAACCCCCCTGAGTAACCTTGGGCCAGTTGCTCTTCCTAACCCTGACCTACCGCACAGTGTTCTTGTGAGGATAATGGGCAGAAGAGATGAACCATGTGTTTGGCTGTGTGCTAGGCTGTGTGGAGGAAAGCCAGGATATGAACATTAAGTAAAGAAAGGAAGAAAATGTCCATGTTCATTTACTGGCATCTTCATTTAAAAAAGATCTAAGAGGAAATGACCAGTCTCCCCCTGGAACTTTAGATTGCCATTGTCAATCAGAGAAGAACAATGTAGTGCAATGTATAAAGTTTTTACCTTGTTATTCTAGCATTGATCTTTGCAGATTAGCTTTCTTGATTCTAATTGGGTGTTAAAGAAGTAGGTACTGTTGCTCAATAGTGCAAAAACGTCCCACATATGTTCAGAGGCAATAAAAATATTGCTGATTAAGAGTTCTGCACCCTGGATTCACTGACTGATCACTGTAGTCACTTACTGCTACATTTCAGTACAACAATGGATCAGTGTTCTCTGTCTGGAATAAGCACATAGATACTTGTTTATTGTTACCAATCCAGACAAACAATCTATGGAGTTTGTGGGTGGGTGGGGTTGGGGAAAAAATGCATATTTGTAAACTCAACTGAATAAGTTGCAAGAATCCATTATTCTGGATAACCTTCCATCACCTGGCAGTTTCCAGATGCATTATATTTCTAATCCCATCATCTATTGAATTACACTACAAAAGTCGCATTTTTGAAGGAGCCAATAACAAAATGGGCCACTAGGGGGCAACAGTGATAACTCCCTGAACATCCCATGATTTCTCTGTAAATCTCATAATTTCTTTTTTTTAAAATCTTAATGATTTCATTTAAAAAATTCAATAACGATAAAAATAAATTTCACCTCGCTCAACATTTACAGCAACAAATTAATTTCGCAATTCTAACTAATTAGTTTTTAATTTTAATATTCCACACTCTGTTTTTTCCCTGAACTTCTCGTGAACTATCTTGGGTAACGATTCTAGGAGAAAGGCAGGAGATAAACCAAGTAAGTAAGTAAATATTTTTTTAAAAAACACCCAAACATATGGTAGCTTAAAAATGTTCTGTTCTGATCAAAAGATAAATCTGTTTAGCTCAAAATTATTCAAAGTGCCACTCGTCCTTCTTCTCTCTGCTCCCAAATTATCTTGAAAACAGCTAAGGAGAAACAATGGTAGCCAGAGCCCCAGGTGCACCTCCTGAGTTTCCTTGCTCCTTTGCCATCTGCATTCAGGGTCCCGATGGGACTATTACTCACCTCATGAAATAGCAACAGAAGATGAGGCTCAGCACAAAGATGAAGATACCAGTGCCAAAAATCACCATGTAGATGTTCAGTGGTAAGTCTTGGAAAGTGATGGGAGGCATTGTGCACGACTTGTTGGTGTAAATCAGCCCTAAACCACAGAAGCATCCTGGGAATAAGGTAGAAGAAGCCAGAGTCACCCCAATGACATAAAGCAGAAAACAGGAGGAGAATGACATTAACGTCTAACAAAATATGACAGCCTTAGTTAGAATTGGGAAATTAATTAAGCCCTACATGAATTGTTCAGAATGGGGCAAGGGGGGATATTGCAGCCCCCCCCATCTTTCTCGAACCCCTAGATGCTCCACATTAGTTTTTTTCTGACTTAAAAAAAATTGCCACTCCTGGAAGGCACTAGGTAGGTTCAGTTTCTTTACACTACACTTGATCTTAGCCAAAAGGCTGAGAAGTGTTTCTTTAAAAGAAGGCACAGCCTCTCCAATAAGGTTTCTGCTGGAAATACTCTGCACTTTAAGCAGGCGTGGACGTAGTGAGGCCTGCAGGCTACACGTGGCCCCGGACTGCCCTTTTGCAGCCCCTGAAAGTCCTCGTCTCCCAAATCCCCAAACCCTACTTTTTAAAAAAAAATTAAAAAAGAACAATTTTTGCTTCCATGTCATGGAGAAAGCTTCTCAGATATATGCAACAGTGGAGAAATACTCTCCCTCCACTCCCACAGACACCCCTGCACCACAAATTGCCCCAAATACCTCTATTTTCCTCTGCCGTTCCTCTCAAAATGGCAACAGGAATATCACACAATATCTTGTCGCCATTTTGAGAGGGCCAACAGAGGGCTTTGTGCGTGCTGTGTGCAGCCTATAGGGAGTGTATAGGGGGAGAAATTGGCCCCTGCTGGCACACACACATTGCCCACCCTTGACTTTAAAAAGTTAAATATATCTTAGTTATAGCAGCAATTATAGGTTTAAGTAGTTTCCTACAGGTGCCTTATCCACCAACCATAACCTCCCTGAGATATAAATTAATATTATTAAGGATCTTTCTACTTATTTTCTTCACATCCCCTTATTCTCACACTTCTACTAAAAGTGAAATTAACTTACTCCAGTATTAGTTTAGAGAGCTTTCCTATCTTTAATCAAGTTCTTATAATAAAGCCTTTTTGTTTGTTTGTTTCTTTAAACATTAGTATCTTTGCTCCTTGGTCAGAATTGCTGTCCGGAGTGCATGTACATATACATACACACTTTATCACTTTCCCCCACAAAAAGAAGCATTTACAAAACTAGAGGCTGAGTTCCAGTCACTTCCAATTTTATGGAGGGAGGGTCTGGTGCAGTCTATGATGGGTTATGGGCCCCTTCATTCCGGAGTTTGCTTAGCCCAAGTTTGGATTTGTATGTGGTGGAATGGTGGCATGTCCATATGTCTTGCCAGTTTTTTCTCTCAGGACCTCACTTTCCAATCTGCCTTCAGATGACAAAGCTCAGCCATGGCATAAGTAGAAAAGATGGGAAATGCCCCCCAAAACAGGGCTCATCCTTGGGTAACTTCTAGGAATTCAGCACCTTTACAGGGGTCACTGGCATTGACACCTTATCTGGTCCATTCCTTGTATCAAAGCGTGGGAGCAAGAATCACTGTTCTAGTGCCATGTGGGGACTACCCATATGTAATGTTGCTCCACACTACCATGGAGAATTTAGATTTCAAGCATGAGGGGGGGACCTTTCATATCAATTATCTATAAGCCACTCTGGGAGAGTTTTTTGGCTATTTTATTTCTTTGGCTATTTACTTATCAATCAATCAATTGTTTTTTGTGGGTTTTTCGGGCTGTGTGGCCATGTTCTAGAAGAGTTTCTTTCTGACATTTCGCCAGCATCTGTGGCTGGTATCTTCAGAGAATGCCAACCACAGATGCTGGCGAAACGTCAGAAAGAAAATCTTCTAGAACATGACCACACAGCCCGAAAAACCCACAAAAAACTATGGATGCCGGCCATGAAAGCCTACGACTTCAAATCAATCAATTCTTCATTATGGCCATTTGGCCAGCACAAATTAAAATAAAGTAGATAAATAAATAAATAAATAAATAAATAAATAAAAACACATCTTAGTTGTATGCAATAAGTTCTTACAAGAACATACCAGTAACTACAGACAGATCACTCTCTAACATCTCAGTTTATAAAACCGGTTCATACAACAACGGCCAAAGACTATATGGTTATCTGATCACGATAGTGTTCAGATGGAATTCCCAATGAATTAGTTACAAATATTACAGATATTACAGATATCAGACATATCATAATTGAGAGAATATACCATTCATAGTCTGACTATTACTATATGATATATCCAGCAGCAATGTTAGACTACTGTGCAATCAGTAAGATAGATTAGTATAGTACTATTCATAGACATTACCTAGCTCCAGATATATAGTACCATACATGAAACATTATTGGATCAAGAGCTACTTAATAATAAATAAATAATAAAATGATGGCCATTCAGCTCCATTGCTACCACATAAGCCCAGAAAAGGGTAGGAAGAAGGCTACAGGTCCAAACGGGCATGATGCCAAAAGCTTCCTGCAGCCTGTTGCTAACCTTGGTGACCAACATATAGAATCGCCTTCTGCACAAACAGTCAAATTAAGAAAGGAAAGAAGGCATTCCGCAGAAATCTCATCTCAGTGAAGTACTCTGCAGGGACCTGCTGTTGCTATGAGATGGCAAGAATGGGCCTTTGGGTTTGGGAAGTGGAGAAAAGCTTACACAGTGTTGCTGGCAGACTTTGGCCCCCATCCATTTCCATGCTCATTGTTCTGTTTCTCTCTGTGTGACATTTACAGTAGCTGACAGAGATACAGTCACAGATGAAAAGATGCCCTCAAAAGCACAACCCCCCAGCAGATCAGATCTGTTAGATCAGAACAGATCCACATTTCAAGAAACAGGGGGAAAACCAACAGAACCATGCTTCTGGCAGTCCAGACCCCATAACCTACCACCCTAACTGAGAAATCTAGACAGAGAGAAAGGGAAGGAGGAGAAGGAGGTGGAGAAAGAGAAGAAACCTAAGTCACAAATTATGAAACAGGTGGCAAGGGCTGGGAGAGAGTTCCACAACTGGGACACAACCACTGGAAAAGGCTTCTTACCTTGCTTCCTAAGGGGTGGGTGGTACCTGGACAATTCCTGATAAGAAGATCCCTGAATGTAGCAGCAATACTGGTGTGAACTATCCCTGTTGCAATTCAACTTTGTTTTGCAAAGGATTGCAAAATCATTTTGTGGTGCCTTGTTTTGAATGGGCAATTAAGAGTCTGAATCCTATTGAATCCTACCCTAGTCCCAACTAGGGTAAAACCATTGGCTCATAAGAACTGACACATGATTCAACAACTGATTCAGTTGGTTCTGTTTAATTGTGACTACACTAGGTTTCATATCGAAAACTACTAGAATTGCTTTGTTGATGAGCGTCAATACAACTGTCTGGATTTTTGGGACTCTTTTTGTGGGCATCATCTCCTGTCGAGATGAAGATCTACAAACAGATTCTCTCACAATAAGTGGCTGTAGACTGCTGTTTTAAGTGGTACGGTTGTGCCCACTTGAGATGTCTGCCAATACAATCATTGGGAGGAACACAGCAAGGGAAAGCTGTTGTTGTTAGCCTTCAAGTCATTTCCAAATTATGGTGACCCTAAGGTGAACCTATCATGGGTTTTTCTTAGCAAGATTTGTTTGCCTTTGTCTTCCTCTGAGGTTGAAAGAACGTGACTTGCCCAAGGTCACCTAGTGGGATTCCATGGCCAAGGAGGGATTCAAACACTGGTCTCCAGAGTTGTAGTCCAACACTCAAACCACTACACTACAATAGCTCTCAAGGGAAATCTGGTACTTGTTTAACGGGGCACAGAAGTCCCTTCAGCAAAATCTGATCAGGATACCACCTAAGGTGAGACACTGCTTGTATCAGCTCTTGCAGTAGGTTCTGGAATGGAACTGGGGGGGGGGGGGGCAGCTGTCATAGACATGCTCTTTCATGTTGTGGAATATTGTTTCTAATTCCTTTAAAATGTGGAAAACCTAAAGTCAGCCCATGATCTCCCAAATACTCATATCCCATTGATACAGAGCTCACTAATTAATTTTCCTGATATCACCGCCCCAGAAACTGGTGCTGTTACTGATATCTGCAATAATTACACATAATATATTTTGGGAGCTCTGCTTCTAATTCAGAGTAAAGCAGCCTCTTCTGGGTGAAAGGTCTGATGCTCAACTTATGATATGCTAGGGTAATATTTTTACTTGTTGTGCAATCTAATCTTATGCCTGTTTACCCAGAAGTTCCACTGAATTTAGTGGCTGATATGAAGCTGTTCTCTCTTGTCTGTAAGCTTGTAGCCATTTTTAAATATCTGAAGGGATGTCATGATTGATAAGCCAAAATTCAGTAAACAGTTCACTCATTTCTGATGGGACAGATAATTCCATTACTTGTAAGCTTATCGCACTAGTACCTGTAATGTTCCCATCAAGTCCCTGGAACTTGGGAACGGGTGTTACCGCATTAGACTATTGATAACACGATAGTAACATTATGAGAACACATATTATTGCACTGCATTTACTGTTGTACTGGTACCAGCACTAAAGCCATCCCTCATTGGCGCATGCTCACTGCTGCGAAAACCCCTATATCTGCATTGGAAAGAATGCTATCGAGAAGTTTAGGTAGCAACCATTCATTGTTTTTTCTTGTAAACATGATGCAATTCAATCTACAATAATATATATATTTTTAAATTGCCTGTGACACCTTCCTTGCATCAACACCAGAAGAGTTGAGTTGAGTTGAGTTTGTGGACATTCTAGGACGGGAGGGGAGGAGGTTGTCTTAAACAATCAGGACACAAGGGCAGATTGAGACTGGTAGGATTATCGCACACACATCATCTGGAACAGTCTGAAAGCGTTCTTGCCGAGGACACATTTTTACAGTTCTCCTCCTGGAATGGGCTAGGGACTGTCAGAGCACAGAATGGGAACTCGATGAGGATCATACCGTGTGATAAAATACTTTCCGTTCCGTTCTCATCACGTTCTCATCATGTTCCGAGAACACAGTGTGATAAGCTTATTGATTTCAGATAATCCAGCGCTAATAGCTAAATTAAAGAGGGAAAAAACCTAAAAGATCCTAATGGTGCACATGCATGTGATTAAAAAGAAAGTGGTATATGATCAGCCGCTTGTTACAGTACTGTGTCACATTTAGAGACTCAATCTAGGAAGCCTTAGCCTTGAGCTTGCAGGACTTGATGAGTTGGAGGTCTCTCATTTATATGGTCACCATAAATCAAAGTCAACTTGACAGCAACTAACAACAACAACAACAACAAAGTCCAGGTCAAGTGTGTATGCTGGACTAGTAGCACTTACTCAAGAACCTTTTGGTAAGGTTACCATTTTATCATAGCTCAAGAAGGATATTGGCAAGCAGGAATGTGACCAAGATGATCAAAGATCCGGAAACCAACCCTTATGAAGAAAGGAGCTGGATATGCTTAACTTGGAGAAAATTGAAAGGTGACATTATAGCCATCTTTAACTATCTGAAGAGATGTCATGAAGAAGATGGAACAAAGTTGTTTTCTGCTGCTCCAGGGACAAGGATATGAACCAATGGATTCAAATTACAAGAAAAGAGAGTCCTAAACGTTACTATAAGATAATAATAATAATAATAATAATAATAATAATAATAATAATAATAATAATATTAAAATAAGAGTTGTTTGACATTAGAAGGGCCTGCCTCAGAGGGTGGTGGATGACTTTCTTTGGAGGTTTTTAAACAGAAGTTGATGGTAATTTCTCAGTGGTGCATTAGTTGTGTATTCCTGCATGACAGAAACTGAACTAGATGGTCCTTGCAGTCCCTTCCAGCTCTGTGAGTTTATGATTTTACTTTTGTGAACTATAATTTCCACAATTCCCCAGCCAGTATGCCAATAAGCAGTCTGCAATTTCCATATGTTTACTACAGCATGGCCTCCAACGTTTCACATATGAACCCTAGGACACATGTAGCAGAGTGAGGTCAAGATGACAAATGTTATTAATGAGGAAGAATAGACAAGTTAGGAGAAACTGAACCAGTCTGCTTTGGCCTGGAAAGGGCAATATCCTGCCCCTTCCTCTCCCACCTGCAGAGTTGTATACAAGCTACTTTTGCATTTTGAACTCAGTTTTCAGCAACTGAAGATAGCACAAAGGGGGAAAGAGAGGAGGAGAGAGAAACTGGGACATTTTAAAAGCAGCTGGAAAAAAACCACAGGATGACAGAAGATTAATCAGGATTGTCCCTGTCAAATCTGGACTGTTGTAGAGTATGCTATCGCTTGAGGTTGTAAAATTCAAGCATCAATTGTAGGCCTGCCCTGCAGTGTTGTGGATGACAAGCAAATTCTTACCTGCCATAACACTGAAGGCAGGAGCTCAATGTTTTCGCCTTCACACATTGAGTATCATCACTCTTTAAACAGAAATATTTAGAACCTATGCAATCCAGGTCAAAGCAAGAGCAAGAACCAGCTCCGATGTCCTTGTATCCCATTGCTAGGGTTCTTTGTGCCATCATTTCTCAGCAGAGCATCATTCTCTTCCAAACAAGGAAAGAATGCTGAGCAAGAGCCAGCTCCTTCTGAGGCAGCAATCACAATAGCAAAAGTTACAAGCAGTGTGCAGTGCAATGACCTAGATATTGTTTGCATTTTTTAAAAGAAAAAAAAAATAGAGAGAAACAACAAAGTAATATAAGATGAAGGTGGTGGGATGAGGAAGTGTACTGCTGTCACCAAATAATGGAATGACAGCATCTTCAAAATTCTTTGTGTGCAAGAAATCTGTACACCTAACATTGTTGGCTGAGCACATGAAGCTGCCTCATGTGGCATTCAGACCATTGGTCAATGGTATTCAGTACCATCTGTGCACCTTGGCAGTGGCTCTAGAGGGTTTCAGCCAGAGGTCATTCCTAGTCCTACCTGGAGATCTGGAGTGAAACCGTGAATTTCTTGCATGCACTCTACAGGACTGCTTTGAAAAAAACCACACTTTTTTGGATCACAGCTCTCAGAATCCTCCAGCAATCCCTGACTATACTAACTGAGAGATATCGTCCAAAAAAGTACCAAGTGTTGAGTCTACCACTGAGATATGTCCCCCGACCGAGGAATTCAATGATATATTTATTTAATTTATACCTGCCCTTCTGGAAAAAGAGGTATTAAAGGCCTCAAACCATCAGGAAAAAAAATATTTAAAATGTATCATTAAAAAAAAATTAAAATGTATAGACAAAAATAGCATTGCATCAGCTACAGTTTCTTCAGCAGCTGTCCAGCAAACATTCTAAAGCAGGGGTAGGCAACCTAAGGCCCGGGGGTCAGATGCGGCCACCCGAGGCCTTTGGACCGGCCCTAGGCCGGTCCTGCCGCCGCCGCCACTGCTGCCGCCCACCATGATGATTATTGATTATTGTTGTTATTACTTGTTCTCGGGGTTTTCTTGGCAAAATCTCCATAGGGGTTTTGCCATGGCTTTTTCGGGCTGAGAGAGTGTGCATGCATTTTTTTTTAATTTTTAATTTTTAATTTTAATTTTTATTTATTTATTTATTTTTGGTGCTTCGGCCCCCCAATTGTCTGAGGGACAGCAACCCGGCCCCGGCTCAAAAAGATTGCCTACCCCTGTTCTAAAGGCTTGCTTATCAGTAGGAGAACAATGAGCCAACCTAGCCTAGTCAGACACCACTTTAACTGACATGGCTCAATGCTATGGAATTCTGGGATTTGTAGCTTGTTGTGGCACCAGAGCTCTCTGACGGAGAAGGCTAAATATCTCACAAAATTACAAATCCTAGAATTCCATCATATTGAGCCATGGAAGTTAAAGCGGAGTCAAACTGCATTATTTCTGCAAGCTTGGCAAAGTTACTACAGTTTGCTTTTGCCTGAGCCTACAGGGAAGGGCAAGATTTTATCTCCTTCTCCCTGTTGAATCATTTGTGTGCAAACTATTTTTGCCCTTTGGATTAAGTTTGCAGCAGTTGAAGCAAGATGACAACAAAGGGTTAAGGGAGGATGAGATAGAGACTGGGACATTTTAAGAGCAGCTGAAAAATTGGGAGAACAGAGGATTAACTGGAACGGTCCTTGCCAAATTTGGACAATGTAAGGGCATGCGATATGCTTCCTTCTGTATGGATGACATAAAAGCCAGCTGCAGCTGAGATCTGTTTTAATATATGTGTCCCACTTTTTATTTATTAAAACACATATATTCTATCCAGGATCCAAAGATCTGAGGACAGCATATGCAAAAAATGAATTCAAACAATTTAAAATTGAAACAGATTAAAATAAGTTACAGTCTAAAAGTCTTGGTGTCAAAATGAACCTAACATCAAGGCTCGAAGGGGAGGATATTCGACAGTGGAGGAGATCTTTTTCTGTGGCCTCATACAATATGTTGTCCCCATTGATGGGACATAAATGAAGGCAGCTCCAGCAGACCTCAGTCCTTGGAAAGGCATATATGTGATGGAGATGAAGCAGACAGACCATGTTATCACACGTGGTCTAAAGCAGTCCCATCCCCGGCGCATCCCCGTCCCATTCCGGATCCTTTGCCTCTGTGTTATAAATAATAATAATAAAATTTTTATTTATAACCCGCCCCTCTGCACGGCAATCGGGGCGGGGTACAACAATATTAAAATAGAACAAAGTTAAAAAACATTCCATCATCCCATAGTCCCACCCTCCCATCCCCTTAAAACAGAATTAAACAAATGACCAATTAAAATGTTCAAACGACATCGCAGCAAACCCCGCCCCATCCAGTGCCATCCCCAGCGCATTGCGGCATCATCCCCGTTCTTTGCAATTCCTCTTTCATTTGAGGAATTACATCTGCCGTGACCAGAACCATACCAGAAGGATGCTGCTTTCTTGTCTGAAGCTACGGGGTCTATTCTGGTATGGTTCTGGATTGATTCCATGCCGCTTTCTTGCCGCCGCGTGTGATAATGGACGTTATCACACGGGGGTCTAAAGCAGTCCCATCCCTGCGCCCTCCCTGCGCCACCGCGGTTCCTTTTCCCTTGCGGTATAGAAAGCTGCATCATTCCGGTATCAGCAAAGTAATTCCCAAAAGAACCCAGCATTCAAAAGAACGGGGATGATGCCGGGTGATGCCGGAATGGTGCAGGGATGGCGCAGGGATAGATGGGGTTTCTCTGCGACGTCATGTGGAAACATGGAACAAGGATCTGCGATGGTGCAGGGATGGCACAGGGATGGGCGGGGTTTCTCTGCGACGTCGTGTGGAAACAGGGGAAAAACCCCCACGGTGGCGCAGGGATGGTGCAGGGATGGGACTGCTTTAGACCCCGTGTGATAACGTCCAACATCCAGAAGCTTTCTCTGCTGTACCAAAATGAGACAACCCATATCTGATGACATTCTCCATGCAGCTCCACAAAAGCACTAATACCTGATACATCCAGAGTTCAGCAAAGTTACTTTTTTGGAACACAGCTCCCAGAATTCCTGAGCAAGCAAGGCCCAATGTATTACCTGGCCATACATGTCATTTCGTACGTGAAATGTTGGAGAGTACTTTAAGGACGCCAACCTTAAGGATTTTTAGGGAAGCTTGATTTACAGACATGAGCAGATGAATCTTGCTCACTGCTGCAGATTATGTTGCTGCAAAAGGCATACAAAGGGATCAGGCTGTTTCCTACCTTTCTCTTGCAATCTGAATGGCATTTGGGCATCCCAACCCATTGAACTTCACCTTCCCTTGGCTCTCCTGTTTGCAGCCCCAAGCCATGGTTAGCTTATTCAGCACAAACGGATGAAGTCTGAACATTTGATGCTACAGCCAGCTATAATCTCTAGCACTACAGTCCAGGGTCAGGCCAACAGGATGGATGTAGTTCCACTGTGATCTAAATGGTCATGTGCACCAGCCCTAAGCAGAATTGTCTGAAAGAGTTAGACATGTCTGCTTCAGGCTGGTGCACATGATCCTTCGTGCATCAATGAGTCTCTAGCCTCCTCTTTGGGTTTGGAAAATGTTTTCCGAAGTGGGAATATTGCAGCTCATTTGAATTTTGGAGAATTTTCAAAACATGGATCGAGCCAAGAGGTGGGGAACTAAGATACTGGTGACTGTACACGCTTTATATTGTTAAGAATTCTCTGCAACTGAGGGAACTTGGCAGAGGACTATTATGTTACTTAATTATCAGGAAGGAAGAAAGAAAGAAAGAAAGAAAGAATTCAATTTTTTTTAAACTGAACTTGTAGAAGTGTATCCATCCTATATACTATGTTTAAGAAAATATAGTTTCTTAGTCCTAACAACTATATTATTTACAAATGCCTACACAGCAGCTGCTATAATGTTTCTTCAGACACTACAAGTACTGTAGTATAAAATGTTGCACTGCATAGTGCACAAGCCTTATCATGTCTTTTCCCCAGATATGCCATTCAACTTCTGCAACTTGTTTTTTTTTCTTTCTTCTTCTTTCTCTGATAGACTGAATGTTGTGACTGTTCATTTTGTTGCTCTGGGTTTTCACTTCATTGTTTTTTGAAAAACAAAACCAAACACCCCACAATATTTGCAGTTCCCCAAAACCTATTGAGACTTCTCTCTTATGCATGGGCAATGCTCTTTTGGCTGCATAAGTCTTGATACTTTGAGAATGAGTTTCCTGTTAGCATAAAGGATATACAGATTTCCTTCTAATCTCTGAGGATGGCATGATCACTCCTTAGTACACCGTGAAACCAGTTAAGCTTTCCTCAGAGCATGTTAAATCTGACCAAGTGGCCTTCCTCATCTCTTCCCCCTCATTGGATAAAATTTTTTACATGTAGCAAAAGGTGACAGTAGGTGCTCTTAATCCCTGCTGGAGCATCCTTCCCTACAACCAATAAGACTAGGATTACAATGTATCCTCCAACATTTCAGAGATGAAAACCAGGACACATGTGGCCAAGCAACATCAGAAGGTGATCAAAATGGCAAAACTTATGGAGAACATAAAAGTTCGGAAATGCTGCAGCAGTTTGCTTTTGTCTGAGACTACAGGGAACAGTGATAATCTGCCCCCTCCGTCCCTCACTAAATTCAGTGCATATTACTTTTGTACTTTGAATCCAGTTTACAGCAATTGAAATATGTTGATGACAAAGGAGGAAAGTAGGAGAAGAAGAGAGAATCTGGGATGTTTTAGAAACAGCTAAAAAGTGGGATGACAGGGGATTAATCACAACTGTTCTGGCCAAATTGGGACAGTTGGAGGGTATTATCCTATTAATGCCCACTTCTCCTAGGACACCCCCCCAAGTATCTGACAGACTAGTAAATTCATGCATTGGGGTCAAGTCTAATGTCACTGAGCTGCTTCCTTTCTACTCACTTTCAGGTCAAACCTAAGCAATGTTGCCACCAGGGCAAGATTCGACTGAGAGCATAAGTTCAAAGCTCCACTCAGCAGAATGAATGGCAGTGTGTGTGTGTGTCTAAAATGCAATAAGGCTGGCACACCACGTTTTGAAAAAGAGAAGTAATCAGGGTCAAGACATTTTGCCACATGAGGTGCAGCAACAGACCTTCCTCCCCACTCAAAACACAAGGTGCATAGTCATAGGGATGCAGTGGCTCAAGTGGTTAAGTCGCTGACTCTGTTGATTGCAAGACTGGCAGGTTGGCAGTTCGAGGTCCGGGTGCTGCATGACGGGATGAGGTCCCACTACTAGTCCCAGCTTCTGTCAACCTAGTAATTTGAAAGCATGCAAATGCAAGTAGGTAAATAGGTACCACTTCTCAGTGGGAAGGTAAACAGCATTCTGTGCAATCATGCTGACCACAGGATCACAGAGTAGTCTCTGACAACGCTGGCCCTTTGGCTTAGGAATGGAGATGAGCACTGCCCCCTATGATCGGACACAACTTGACAGCCTTGTCAATGGGGAATACCTTTACCTTTATAGTCACCCAGACTAGACTTGTTATTTGGGCACATAAGGCAGAGGATCCCATAAACATTATTTCTGGCAGTAAAAATACAGCAATAACAATGAAATAACTAACAATTTACCTACGTTTCAGGACACCCCAAATCTCCCACCTGATGAAACTGCCTCACTCTGCCTAATAATAGGTCTGGCCCAAGGAAGCCATATACATTACCATCTACACAGCTCTTCCCTCAATAAGATCATTACCTCCAGAGTTTAATTGCCTTTCTGCATGCATCAGTTACACCATAAAGGCCTGGGATGTTGGAGTTTCCAACCTAGCAACCTAGCTGTGCTGCTTTGTGAGGAACTTTGAAGGAGTTCTTGTCTTACAATATTTCATCTTCCCTAATGAGGAATCTATGAAACTATCTCATCTGATGGATGCTCACTGTTCATCTGGACAGGGAGCTCACTGTTATAACTTGAGATCAAACACGCATACAAAAATAGAGAGAAAATGAAAGAAGTCAGGAGTTCTCTTTCATGTGGGTGAGTAGCTCGTGCAATCTTGTTTCCTGAATGTGAAAAACTTCAAGACTGTGGTGACTCTTCTACAGTGTCAGATGATGCTAAAGTTGGTTCTTTTTTTAGCTGGTGCTGCTGGTAGCAGCCTCCCTACATCAGTAGGATTTTAGCTATTTACATCTTCATAGCAGCTTGTGGCAACCTCGTGAATTTCATAGGGTTCCCTTAGGCAAGGAATGCTTAGGAGTTTATCACATTATCTTGTAAAGCGAGTAAAGCCTTCCAGACTGCAGCCAGGATACGGCATGGAGGCAGGGATTATTGCAAAGTAAGTTGCTGCCAAATCACCGAACGACTGCAGCCCATGTCCAAGCCGTGTTCAGCCGGCTGCCATTTAAACCCCAGGAGCTTTCTGTTTTCTAAAAAGGGCCAGCTGAGCATGGCTGGGACCCAGGCTGCAGTTGCATGGCAATTCGGTGGCAACTTACTGTGCAATAATCCCTGCCTCCATGCTGTGTCCTGGCTGCAGCCTGGGAGGCTTTATTCACTTTAAAAGGTAATGAAATAAGCTCCTTAGAGGTGGTTTCGCCAGTTCCTTCCTCTGAAATTTAGCATACAGTCCCTGGAATTCATTGGCTGTCTCCCATCCAAGTACCAACCTGGGCTGACCCTGCTTAGCTTGCAATATCAGACAGGATCTGGTAGCTTTAAGATGTTTAGGCCCCGAAAGTAATCTCACTGAACTCAATGGGGCTTATTTATGTGAAGACAAGGATAGGATCTGGCTGCAAAATAAGCTATGGGTTTATATGCCTAATATGCCTCCCTCAGCATCAGAATATACCTGATGAGAGACACACACATCAAATCTAGGCCAATCCAGGCTTTTGAAAGTTATGGCTGATTTTCTTCACCTTGCATGTAATTCAACTATGGAATCTATTTCCACAGTGTGTTAGGATGGTGATTAATATGGATAGCTTGAAAAGGGAACAAATTCATGGAGGATGTAACTATCTGTAGCGTCTAATTATGAGGCATATATATACTCCTTCCAGCATTAGAGGCAATGTGTCTCTGCATACAATTTCTTGGAGAGCATAAGTAAGAGGGTGCAGTTTTATTCAAGTCCTGCCTGCAGGCTTCCACACTGGCATGAATAATTGACTGGCAAATGTATAAATAGTATGCAGAACCAGATAGGCAAGGGTGGGAATGGTATGGAACTCCAAGTGTTGCTGGACTGTAGCTTTCCAAAGTCATAGCCATTATAGCATACCATCCAATATTTCACAAATACAGCCCAGGGGAAATGTGACCCAGCAACATCAGAGTGTGGTTTACATGGCAAAAGTTATTAATGAGAAAGAACACACAATGAGAAAGTTAGAAGAAGCTGTAGCAGTTTGCTTTTGCCTCAGACTGCTAAGAAGGGCAAGACTCCTCTCCTCTTTGAGTACAAACTACTCAAGTTGTTTTTCATCAACTGCAGTAGGCTGAGAACAAAAGGGAAAAGTGGGAGGAGAGAGAAACTGGGACATTTTAAAAGCAGCAGAAAAAGTAGGACTGTAGAGGATTGAACAGGACTGTCCTTGCCAAATTGGGACACTCGGAAGGTACGATATAGCCAGTGGTGAGATTCAGGAGATTATTACATGCCCAAAAAGCGTGACTTACCCCTTTTGGGATACAGTCAATTATGGGATGCAATCGGGAATTATCCCATTAAAAATGCTGCTGATTGTTTGCAAATTGGCCAGCTGAGCACAGCTGGGAGCTGGGATTTAGCTGGGATGCAGTCGTCCAGCAGCATTTTTAATTTGATAATACCCGACTGCATCCCATAAGCAACTGCATCCCAGAAGGGTTAGGTCGCTTTTTTTTTTTTGGCATGCGATAATCTCCATAGTTCAGCAATGTCTTGAAGGTGAGTGATTCCCATCCTTGTGAAAGGCCTTACATCTGATCCAATAGGGCTTTTCATAAGTTTTTAAGCTGCTGATCAGGGTTGGCCAAAGATGTTTTGCTACTTAAGGAAAATAACAGGATGGTACCCCTGCCATTTCACACGGAGCAGTAAATGTGACTGAATTTTACTTTAACATTTAGTAAGTGTATTTCATTATATCTGAAGGCAACAGGTTAATGTATAGAATGCTGGATAAGCCACATGGCAGATGTAGATAAGTAAAATTTCTAGAAATTAAAAAACATGTTTTCCTCTGGGGCTTGGGGGGGTATTAACTCTCTCTCTCTCTCTCTGTGTGTATGTGTGTGTATATACACATACACACACACATGTACATTATTAGCACCTTTTGTAGATTTAAAGTCACTTTGTTGCTTTAGGAATATAAAATGCAGTGTTGAGTACTTACTGTAAAGGTGCATTCTGAGTTGTTGAGAGAAGAATTTCACATAACTTGGGTTCCTCCATCACCTCCCAGAGACAGGTAAGAAGAAGCAATGTGGTATTGTGATCGCTGAACACCAAAGCAGTCTTTGCAGACTACTCCCCTTCAGCTACCCAACAGACTAGTTCTCTTACTAGCCAAGCTTAAATGCAGAGCATAAAGGAAAAGTAGGAGGAAAGAAAGAAAAGTAGGGCCTATTACATTCCCAATGAAAATGAGACCAGCAATCTCTGGGAGAGGGGGTGGATTCCTCCTCTCAACAACCTAGAAAGCACCTTCATGGTAAGTACCCAATTTGGCATTCTCTAGGTTGGTGAGAAGAGGAATCCACACAACTTGGGACTCTCCCAAGGCCCTTACCTGCTTTATAAAGGGGAAAAATGACTGTGTCCAAATCATCAATCAACTCCTGAAACACTCTTCTCCCAAATGTGGCACCCACTGAACTGAACATGTCTATCTTGTAATGGCAAATGAAGGAAAGACTACGCCAAGTAGCTGCCCTATATATGTCAATGATTGGAGCATTTGTGGAAAATGCTGCTGATGTGGTGGCTGCCCTGGTTGAGAGTGCCATGACCTCAGATGCACAAGGTACCTTACCAACATCTGTGCCATCAGGATGCATGTGTTGATCCATGTGGATATTGTGGAACAAGGCATCTTACATCCTAATGAAGCTGGATTAAAGGGCACAAACAAGGAGTCACAATGACTATAGATCTTGCAGCAAAGGTAAGGGAATCTTGGGTAGCATCTGTTACAAACTGAAGTTACTTATAAATCGTCAAAAGGCATCTATGCATGGACTTTTAGTCTAACTCCTCACATGCAGAATACCTTCCACCCATGAGGAAGCATGGACAAATAGCGAACCGGCAGCTGAATTCCTGAATGCCAAAGCTGCTACCTCATGGGCCTTCTTCAGGGAGTTATCAGTTTGCTTCTCCTATGGGGTTTTGGAAGCTGTCACCCTCCCTTGGGGCAAGAGAACCTGAGACCAAAGAGGTCATGGGGTGGGGATCTGTGGGGACCTTGAGTTCCCCAAGCACCCGTTTACCTGGTGAGCAAACCTTTTGTGCAATCATGGTTTCTTTTTTATTCTGCAATGGTGTAGCCCATTCTGACCTTACTAGTTGGAGGAAGACTAAAAGAAAGGGCATCTTCCTCCAGGCACTCCTGGTTATTGGGATACAACTTGTTGCTGATCCTTCACTCTGGAGTCCTCTTTCACTGAGATGCTCATGCAATCCAGATTTGACTCCAGAATGCTCTCTGCAGGTCCTGATACAACCATTCCTCCAGTACCTGCTTCAGCAGTGGTGGAGCTGTATCCTTGGCCAGAATGGCCCCACCATCAGAATGGCCCAGTTCAGCCTTATTTCCTGGCATACTGTCTGAAATGCAACTCTAAATTAGCTTCTTTCTCTTTTTAATAGGCTCAGTCCTCTCTCCTACCAGAGCCATTGCAGAATCAGAAGGAAAGAGGAAAGAAGAAAGGTAAAGGGAAGGGAGACTCAAGTGCCCTAAGGCAAAATAGACACAAAGGGTAATCAGAAAAATAGGAATGATAAGGAGCTCTGCTCTGGGCAAATGCAGGAGGAAAATGACCAAAGGAGAGGAGCCTGCAAAGTCTGTTTTGTTGTTCCATTCCTGCCTGTCTCTGGGTGGTGATGGAGAAACTTAAGTTACATAGATTCCTTCTCTCAACAATCCAGAGAATGTGTTAAGTAAAACTTGATTTGGCTTATCAAGTTTTAGCTTAGTAAAAGTACAAATTATTAACAAAAATGCAAATCAAATTAGTTTTTTTTTAAAAAAAAATCCCTTAAGAGTGAAACTACTAGCTCCTAGACCAGTGGTGGTGAACCCATGGCACATGTGCCAGAGGGAGCACTCAGAGCCCTCTCTATGGGCATGCATGCCATTGCCCCAGTACAGAATTTGCCAGAATTCATTACTAGAATGCCAGAGGGATGTGGCACTTTGAGATAAATAAGTGGGTTTTGGGTTGCAGTTTGGGCACTCGGTCTCTAAAAGGTTCGCCATCACTGTCCTAGACTCTACGGAACACCTGAATCACACGGAACCTCTTTAGTTTTGGCCATTTATGAGAAGCAAGGAAGAAACTTCTAATGTTAGTGAAACAGAAAATTATTTAGTCTCCCTAACTTCCCCAAAGTATTAAGCAGTCATTAAAAACTCATGTTCATAAGAACTGAGAAAAGGAGACCAGGACCAGGAGTTACAATGGTCTGATGCTGTACATCACTGCTTCTCAGGCTATCGGATGTCGGAGAAACTGGCCTTTTCCACCTAATGTGCCAGGGACCAATACCAGATTCCATTCCATTGTCTATGACTTTCTTTCCTGGAAATGCACCACAGGCTGGCAGCCTATGGCTTGTACACTAGCACCAGTCTACAAACCACCACTTTGAATAAGACTGCACCTTACATAAAAGTTCAATTACTGCACAGATTTTAGAATTAATGTGGAAAGAATAAAGATATGAACTTCAATATTTTATTCATCAGTCTAAAAGAAAAGTTTCCATAACACATTTTATTTCTTTTTTTTTTCTGGAAAAAATAAAGCTGGGGGTGGGTGGGAAAACCTCCATACTTTCCCCCATACTTTTCTCTGTGGATTAACAACCAGAGTGGACTCACTATTCCACTGATATACAAGCTACTAACTGTCCCTGGGGTATGTCTAATATTGTCTGTCTTACAAGATATCTGGCCTGAGATGGTTGCTGCTGCCTATTGCCAAGGCCAACCCTACTGCTCATGGAGATGAGCAATAATGTAATCCATTTTTAGTTGTTTAGATTTCCTTTGCTGTCTCTGAGAATGAGAATAAATAAAGATTAACAGGCTCTTGCAATATGCATTATACAATTGGCCTTCCACATATGCTAGAGTTAGTAGTGCAGGACCTCTGTGAAAGTGGTGGTGGTGGGGAATAAATAACCTGAGAGAAAACCTCAAGCAGAGGTTGACTATAGAATTGCACTGGAGAACCTACAAATATCTACAGAAGTGTTCTCCCTAGAAATCTCTAGGTCCACCAGTGTGACTCCAGTGTCTGGCCGAGTCATACTGGAGGACCTAGATTCCTTGAGAGAATATATTAATTAAATTTGCAAATAATCAAATCTGCAAAAGTCAAAGCCACAAATGAGAAGAGCCAAATGTACCAGGGATAGCTAATATTACCAGGTTTGACTGGTGGTAACTCTTCAGGGTTTCAAGCAGAAAAAGATCTCCCCCCTCACCCCCTCAACTGATCTTTCTGAAACAGAGATATCAGGGACAGACTCTGGTTATCGTCTCTATCAAATACTTGTGCTTTGCTACTGGGCTACAAAGTCTCCAATAAAAGCCCCTCTGTTTGCCAGAGTTTGGGGATTTACAGACTCCAGACTCATGCTCTTAATTATTAATAGCCACTTCTATGCTTTGAGTGCTTCATCCAAAGCTCGAGTTCTAATGGCTAAATCAGATGTGATAGCAGTGCTCTATAATGGAATCTCTTCACATTTTTTCTTTTTAACTTTAAAGGAGCCACAATGAGTTTTGATTATGGTTAGACCAAAGTGGTTTAGATCAGCTAAATGAAATCAAGAGGAGGGAATTAAATATTTCTTCTCCCTGCATTTTTGCACAAACTGGAACTTCTTTTCTTCAGCTCCCTAAGTACATTGTTGATCTTTCAGAAGGGCAATATGAAGAAGTAGTTAGAATCCTTCATTAGGACTGGAGAGAGATCTGAATTGAAATCCCTGTTCAGCTGCAAAACACATTGGACAATGTTATGCTAATCACATTCCTGCAGCATTAGCTCCCTCACAGGGCTGTTGAGATGATAAAATGGTAGGTGTGGAGAAACCATGTATGATGGTGTGAAGTCCTTAGAAGAAGGATCTAGGGGTCGTAGGAGACCACAAGCTAAACATGAGTCACCCGTATGATGCAGTCAACAGGACTATAGTATGCAGATCAAGGTAGTAGTAGTCCTACTCTGTTCTGCTTTGGTCAGACTTGAGCTAGAATATTGGGTCCAGTTCTGAGCACCACAGTTCAAGAAGGATATGGACAAGTTGTAGTGTGTCAAGAAATGGACAATCAAGATGATTAATGGTCTGAAAACCAAGATTCATGAGAAATGACTGGGGGGGGGGGGCTCTAGATATTTTAGTTTGGAGAAGAGATGGATGAAAGGCGATATGAATGAAGGGATGTCATGTAGAAGATGGAGCAAGCTTGTTTTCTGCTACTCCTGACTAGAACATGAACTAAACTCACAGATGTACTTGTTGAACCATTTGCTGATATTTTTGAGAAATCTTGGCAAACAGGTGAGGTCCCAAAGGATTGGAGAAGGGCAAACATTGTTTCTCTCTTCAAAAGAAAGAAAGAAAGAAGAAAAAAGGCAAACAAGGAGATCCAGGAAACTGCAGACCAGAAACAATTAAACAGGAGCTGGTGCAAATATTGCAACAGCAAGGCAGTGATCAGTAAGAGCCAGCCTGGGTTTGACAAGAACAAAACATGCCAAACTTATCGTATACCTTATTTTTCTTATCAGTTCATTAGTTTAATAGATAGTGGGAAGCTGTGGATGTAATTTATCTGATTTTGTTTATTAGGTAGTGAGATGATGGCACTGCACACATGCTCAGAACTCACTATTACTCCACATGCATATGAGGAAATAGGCTGAAGTCTATGCTACCAACTTCTTTCTTTTAGTTAGTCTCAAAGGTACTTCAATATCCTCTTATATTATTTCACTGTTTCAGTGTAAATTAAATTAACACTAGCTGTTGGAAAACAAGGTCATTGGTGACTCATACATCCATCAGTCCACCTGCAGTAGACACTCAATGCATAATGCATGCTTGTCTATGTTGGACATTTCCGCTCAAGTACCTAGACAAAGATTCATGAATGCTCTCACCAGCTTGCCACTGGTGAATATATATTTTGCCATGGTAAGAACACAGGACAAAGGAGCACCTCTATCTTTCTCCTATGCCTGGAGAAGCATGAAACCTCTCTGTGATGCCAGGCTGACTTCAGAATCACAGGAGCAGCCTTGTACAGCATACTGCACTGAGCCTTGGTGATGCTTTCTGTTTTATTGGTGTCCAAATTTTAATAAGACATGGATAAGCTCCCATCTCTCTTTTTGCCATGGAGGAGGGAATGGGTATACCGCCCCCCAAAACACAGCAAGACTTGATCTCCATATCACTGTACATAATATGATCCTGTCTCCTCCTTCTAGGCAAAGCATGCAAAAAGAAATATTTTTTCTGACAATAACTCCCAGACCAGTGGACAAGTGGACAAAGTGGAGAGCTGGGGATTCTGAGAGTCTCAGGATAATATCACATTGTGAAACCTATCATCCTCCGACTGCCATCACATGGAAGGTCGTAGAGATGAAGGGAAGTGATTTCACAGAGAAAGGGGGCAATGAGCTTGTCTTTAATCCCCTCTTCTGAAGAATGCTAATGTTTGACCTCCAGTACCAACCCCCACAAAATGGGCATATATCTGATGGTTGTTACAAAGATGAATGGGATCACATTAAATGCTCTGCCTGTTTTGCTAATCAGAGCAATAGAACAAAGAAAGAATGAGCATTTTCAACACAGTAATGTTACAGGATAGAAGGCTAAGTAGTCATGGTGGAGGGGCCACCCCAAGACATTCTGCTGCCCAACGTAAAGGACAAGATTACACTAGCTTCCATTCCAGACAAAGACCAGGCTGGCAGCTGAATTCCACTTTGATATTGTGAATGGGATAATACTGTCCCCTATTATTTGACATCTGAGGCAGTTCTTTGCTTCACCTAATATTTGAGTTGGCCTTCTGTGGTGGTTATCAATCTAGAAGTCCTGGGTTTGAATTATACCTCTGCTTAAGGCTGTCAGGTGTTTCTTATGATAAGGGATGTCCCTTATCTGAAGGTTAAAAAGCTTCACCTTATATATGGACTGAATGAGAGGCTTCAAAATCATGTATTTGGGAGCATGGGCTCTTCAGAAAGACAGAAATGTGCATCATGTAATTTAATTTATGAATGTGGACATTACATTAATTTCTCATGGCTAAGTTAAATTGAAACCAATACTTTAATTTGGTATTTAGGTAGCACACAAACTTGTTAGAAGTTACTTCCTGTATGCCAACCCCGCAAGACATGAATTTTGACCGTCGTTTATTCCTAGTTTGAAAATGTGGAAGCACTACGTCTGCCGTAAACTTACAAGCTGGCCTTCCTCATCTGCAATATGGTGTATAGAAATAGTGTCTCTCTTTGTAAGGTTGTTGGAAAGCTTATAACCACATTAAGCATGTGCAGCCCTTAGAATATTTAAAAGCACTGTGCCAATGTTCGAGAACAAAGAAATCACAGAGACTTTCACAGCTGTTCATGGATGGAGCAGAGGCTGGGGTCACCCCCTCACTCAGTCCATAAGCTCTCCATAGATTTTCAGTACATTCATGATTACTGGATGAACAAAGTTTGGATGATCACACTGATATCATTTCCAAAAAGTGAGCTGTATTCATTTGCTTCAGCAAAAACAACAAAGAGTGGAGACACATTTTATTTGGCATAAACTTTCATGGATGCACTACTTGAGGTGCATGCAGTCTTGGATAATGTGTCACACATCAGATGAAGTGGGCTCACAAAAGCACATGCTATAATAAATTGGCTGGTCTTTAAAGTCTCTGTTGTTTTTACTGTGATATGGGTTACAGATGTTGCTTGTTAGCTGGATAAAAGGAGACTCTGATGTAACAACTTTGAGATATAGGTGACAGATGCCCTGTTCAATTGTGAAAAGAGGTCCTGATGTGGCACAGTCAGCTTTCAAAGCTGTAACTCTTCTACAAATTTAAAAAAGAAGAATTAGCAGAGCTTGGAGAATTAGCAGAGCTTGTTTATTAGTCTCTCTCTGTGTTGTGTGCCTTCAGTTCATTTCGGACTTATAGTGACCCTAAGCTGGAGCTATTATGAGGTTTTCTTGGCAAGATTTGTTCAGAGAAGATTTCCCATTGTCTTCCCCTGAAGAGGCTGAGAGCATGTGACTAGCCTAAGGTCACCAATGGGTTTCATGGACAAGTGGGAACTGAACCCTGGTCCCCAGAGTTGTAGTCCAACACTCAAACCACTATGCACATTGCCTCTCTATTTTAGTCTACTAAAAGTTTTGGTCTACAACTCCCCAAATCCCAATGACCATATCAGTTGGGAGTTTCTGGAAGCCATCCTTCAAAAATGAAACAAAGCAAAACAAGACAACTTTTCCAAATCAATGTACTCACATCTGGTCCTTAGGCTGTGCATCAATGGGGAAATGATTAAATTGGTCTGTACTTAATTGTATCTTCCTGGTAGTGGGCCCTAAGGATGGAGAGAAGGGACCTCATGCTCTTCATGATAGTGGGCCTCAAGGATGGAGGGAAGGGACCTCTCATGCTATTCATCATAGTGGGCCTCAAGGATGGAGGGAAGGGACTTCTTATGCTCTTCATGATAGTGGGCCTCAAAGATGGAGGGAAGGAATTTCTCATACTCTTCATGATATTGGGCCTAAAGGATGAAGGGAAGGGACCTCTCATGCTCTTCATGATAGTGGGCCCCAAGGATGGAGAGAAGGGACCTCTCATGCTCTTCATGATAGTGGGGCTCAAGGATGGAGGGAAGGGACATCTCATGTTCTTCATGATAGTGGGGCTCAAGGATGGAGGGAAGGGACATCTCATGTTCTTCATGATAGTGGGGCTCAAGGATGGAGAGAAGGGACCTCTCATGCTCTTCATGACTGTGGGCCTCAAGGATGGAGGGAAGGGACATCTCATGCTCTTCATGATTGTGGGCCTCAAGGATGGAGGGAAGGGACCTCTCATGCTCTTCATGATAGTGGGGCTCAAGGATGGAGGGAAGGGACTTCTCATGCTCTTCATGATATTGGGCCTCAAGGATGGAGGGAAGGGACTTCTCATGCTCTTCATGATAGTGGGCCTCAGTGATGGCGAGAAGAGACTTTAAAATTAATCTTTCCTATTTTGATGTGGTTGTTCCCACTCCACACAAATATGCAGCAGGGGGGAATGGCCAGGAAAAGCAGCAAGAGTCGAAGCAGAGGAGGTCAGTAGTATAATACCCCCACCTTTCGTCAAATCAAAAAGTGACAGGTGCTCCGCCCCTTTTTGGTTCTTAGTCCCGCCTCCCTGTTTTGGGGTGGTTCTAGGTTTTGGGGTGCTAGGTTTTGGGGTTCTATGTTTCAGGGGTTCTAGGTTTTGGGGTTCTAGATTTCGGGGTGCCAATTTTGGGGGTGCCACTTTTTGGGGTGCCAATTTTTTGGGGTGCCAATTTTTGGGGTGCTACTTTTTTGGGGTTCAATCGGTGGCCCCCCTGAACCCCAAAAGTTCGTCCATTTTTGTTTTTTGCAAAAGTTGTTTTTTTGGGGGTTGTGTGACCCCTCTACGGATTCGTCTCGGGCCCGCTGACCACTAGGAGCAGCTCCCATACCTCTCCGTCCGACGGTATAGCCGCAAGCCGTGTTCGAAGATGGCAGTCGGCAGCCATTTTTTCTGCGCCAACTTCAGTTTTCGGGGTGGTTGTGACATGTCTCCGGACTTGTCTCGAGCTCCCGAAGTGAACAGTTCAGAGGTCTGTTGCACTCTGAGCTTCGGAAAGGCGTGCCGTCCAATCTGCTACCGCTCGCCCCTCCCCTGGGGGTGTGTTTTCAAAAAACGGCGCGCTTTTGAGAGAAGCGGATTGGCCCAAAGACCCCCACCCCCTGGCACCATCCAATGAGTTCTCACAGAGAGGGGTCTCACTCCCAGGATAGGGTATATGAGCATGAGTTTTGGGGGGGCAGCGGCTTTCACTGTCACAAACCTGTTTTTTCAGGGTGGAGTGTTATACATTTCCAAGTCGGTCTCAGCACCTCCGATAGAGAGAGAAAGAGAGAGAGGAGGGAAGGGTTTCTAGGAGCATAGAGCTCAGAGGAGGGGAGAGGTCCTTCACTCTTCAGCAGTCGGTCTGGATCTGAGCTTCACAGCTCTGAAGTGCAGGGAGGCTGAGAAGAAGAAGGGCTGGGACCCTTTTTCTCCTCCCCAGGAGAGTGTTTTCAAAAACAGCGGTGCCTTTTGAGCATCGCTGATTGGTCCATTTCCCTCCGCCACAACCAATGGAAGGTAGTGAGTTGGGAGCATGCCCTCCCAGCAGTGTCATGTATGTGGCCCTCCTTGGGCCCCTGCTCTCTTCACCCGGACGCTGCGTTCTCCCTAAGCTCCCAGGGCTTTCTCCTTTCCCTCCCCAAGAGCTGTTTCTGCATAGAGCAGCCCCATGTGTGTGTGTTCTTCCCAACAGAGCAGCCATTTTTTCATGGAAATACTCATTTTGGGGTGAAGTGTGAACCCTCCCCGTGGTCATACAAAAGCCCTTGACCACCAGTAACAGATTCCAAGGAAAACTACTTCCCATTTTTGGGAATTTCCATTTTGCAGCCCATATTTTGTTCTTCTTGTTGCACAAACTTGCATTTTGAGGCAAGGTGTGAGCCTTCCTCCACACTCAGGCTAGCAGCTGTGACCAAAAGGAAGAGCTTTCCTTGCTGCCATGGCAGGATTTTTAATTTTGGGAAGTGACAGCTATCTTTTTTCTTTTGCAGAAGTGTGTATTTTGGAGCAATGTGTGCTTGTTGCTCCATCCTGGACTCCATGAGCTGGTTTCCAGTTCACCAGAGGCTTTTCAGTTCTCACCGCAGTACACAACTCACAAACAGGGGCTATGCTCCCCAAAAGGGTGGATTTGGAGGAGGAGGGGTGTCATGCCTGTACATGCCCCACCAGCCATGACCGATGTTAGGCTTCCATGTGGATAGGCAAAGAGGGTCAGCCCCTTCGCTCGAGAGGTGTCTTTGAGAAGAACCAAAAAGAAGTTTTCACCAACACAATTTGTATGTATTTCACAACTTTGAAGGGGAACAGAATAAGGCACGCTGCTCCCTATCCATTCCCACAACAATTTGTGTCTGTAGTTTTTTTGTGGGTTTTTCAGGCTGTGTGGCCATGTTCTAGAAGAGTTTCTTTCTGGCGTTTCGCCAGCATCTGTGGCTGGCATCTTCAGAGAAAACTGAAAGCCTACGACTTCAAATTTGTGCCTGCTTTTTCCAGGTCTTTTGTTTTCAAGTGTTCCTTTTAAGATAGAATGCGGTCCTTCTATACAGCCAACCCAGGCCCTCCTTCAACAGGAGCGTGTTTCCACCCCACCATATCTGGCCCATCATTTCGAAAACATACAGAGCACTCAAGTTATTGATCTTGCCTATACACATACCCCCTCTCCTGCTTTTACAAATTGGGTACATGAGAAGTTAGTAGCAGGGTCCCGTCCCCCCCTACACCTTGGAAATAGATGCGTTCTGGCCCCTGCTTCAGACCACAGACCACAATGGCTGCAAAATGCCTAGGCATTTCTATGAAAAAAGGTTCCAGGGTAGATATTGGAATGAGGTCTGAGGATAGTAGAGGTACATAGGGGTTTAGGGCACTACTGTTTGGGGGTATGGAATGGCCAGGGAGAGGGCTGGCTGGCGGAGGGTCATTTTCTGTTCCCACAGCAGGTCAGGAAAAACAAATGTGGATGGAGGCTCTGTCTGGGGTGATGATGATCATGGGAGGCTCTAAGGATTGTCTGCTGTCTGTTGCAAAGCAGGAAGATGGAAAAACAGTAGTGTTTAATTTACAGGTATAACAAGAAAGCAGAGAGTTATAATAAAGGGAATTTATTAGTGGGAAGATTAAAAACGAGGGAAGTTAGGAGTAGGAGCCTTTTTGATAAACTTTGCAAACCCAGAAAAACTCTGGGTTGGAAGTCGTGTTAAGAAGACTGACACAAAAGAGTAAGGTGTAAACATCCTACAATTTAAATAGATACATTTTACAATTTTGTTATGTCAAAGCCTACCAGTTTTGTGAGAAACTCTTTATACAAGACAAAATAAATACAAAACACATCTTTTTGGGCAATGCAACTTTTCCCCAGTGCAAGAGGGGGGGATGCAAAGAAGGGACAATGTGCCATGTGTGTGTGTGTGTCAGTGCACAGTAGCTGATAACAAACTTTTTCTTATCTCACGAGGGCCACATGGTGGGCTGCAGATGTTCAAACCTGAAAGATAGAGGAAATAAGGGTGTTTTAAACAACAACAACAACACAACTAAAGGCAGGAGAGAGGAACAGGCCAATCATCAGGTCAAAATTATAATATTTAATAGCCTCTTCAAATTAACCAATAAGGGGCCCCTTTGAAAGACAGGGGAAATACCAAGGGAGGGCTTTCAAAGATCTCTATCAGGCTTTTCAGAGTTAGGACCAAGACATAATAATAAGCCTGAATGTAGAAAGTTCTTCTATCAGGTAAGGACTGTTTTGTTTGTTAACTCAGCATAAAGGGAACTAGTAGTCCAGCAGAAAGTTATACACAGCAGTTAATTATCTGGGTTGCATTTAACGGTGGTGGTGGGGAGCGTGTTAAAAAAGAAAAAGGGAAAAAGAAAGATCATGAAGTACGCAGACAGATAGGTGGTTTTTGAACAGTATGGTTTGTTGCTTCCTGGGCAGTTTGAAAGCCACAAGGAGCACCAGCGCTCTTAATGTCCCTGCGCTGTTAGATGGAGGATGGGGGTGACGGAGGTGTGGAAGAAAGAGGTTTGCAGGCTCCTACTGTTGCTTATTTAGCTGTGTAGTTTGTTATGTATAAAGAGCAGCATCTGATCTTTTCCCAGAAGCTGTGGATGCAGGATCATAAATGGCTTGGGCTTTTTAACCACTTAATCTCCACAGCCTCTGAGGATAGCAACCCTTTCCTCTTCAGCTTTTGCAAAAGCTCTTCATTGACACTCCTCTGAATTTGGAGGAAGAATGGGACAGGGAGATCTTCTGCCAAGTATTAACTAACTCTTAGCTTATACAGAGCCATATGAAGTCCAGTGGTCTTCAGAAGGGAATGTAAGGCTTGCCAAGTGCCAAGTAGCTGGCCTCTTTTAAAAAAGGTTTTATTGGTCTTTAAGGCAGCCAAAAAGGGCTCACTGCTGGCCTGTCCCATCCACACTCGACTGATAAATCTAAATGCATACTCCTAATTACAATGAACTCTTTAGCACACAGTTCACATATGAATGTAGGCAGGGGTAGAAAAGAGAAAGGAAGCAAAATCCCACAGGTTGTTGATGGTCCACAAAGTTTATTATTTTAAAAAGCACAAAGCGTTTCGGCCATGGCACAAATTGGCCTTCCTTAGGGGCTGTTGTAAAATAAATAAAACTACATTAATTATAGTTGTGGTATTGGGACAACATATAAAGCACCTCTAAAAAGCAAATAACTATTATCCATATTATCATATACATACCTACTACCAGAGATTTTAGGAGTTGCAGCCTGCACTTTCAACAAAGTGGACTCTCTGAGTATTAGAAGGAAGGGACTAGGACTACACTGAGTTCTTATTTATGGATTTTTTGAAGTAACATCATCGAAGAGAGCCAATGATGCAAGCTGTCAATAAATCTACTCAGTTCTGTTCTATCCAGTTGATGCAATATTGAAATTATTTGTAGCCATTGATTGCAAATTTTTATATAAGACAGTGTATTTCCAAATCCTCATCCAAACCATGGTACTAAAGTTTTAAGTTTCCAAAATCCACTCTACCACTTTCTTCTTTAAACAATTCTTCTTTTTATTATTTATCACCTCCAGTACCCAAAAACTTATGGTGGGTGCTGCATGTTTCATTTGTTCAAAGGGATTAACCAGAGGACCCCTATTCTTTTATTTCTCAAAATGGCCAGATGTGCAGCTAGTCTTTGTTTGATATATCTCGATGTTCATCCCATCAAGATGGATCTCTTCCATCTCTTACATTGGATTGCATAATTACAAAAGTGCTTATTTATACCATTTTTGAGCTACAAAATTGTTAAATTCATTCATTGTGGTTGTGTAGTTTATACAGGCTTATACAGAATAAAGCTAACTTGAGATCTAATCCTCCCCCAGTAGTTGCTTCTCTTTGGCTTCCTTTCTCTTAATATGGCCTTGCCCGCTGGGCTTGACTAGCCTCTGATGTACTTGGAAATTGTCTCCTTGTTTATTGTTATTGGTATTTTAAATTAGATTTTAATTGAGGCCGATTGAATGTATTTTTAAGGGGGGGGGGGTGTTATATGTCTGTTATAATGTGTGGGTTGTTATTTTAATGTAAGCCGCCTTGATAGCCTTGGCTAAAGGCGGAGTAAAAATAAATTTTTATTATTATTATATATATATATATATATTTATGGCATTTACATTGGATTGCATAATTACAAAAGTGCTTATTTATACCATTTTTGAGCTACAAAATTGTTAAATCCATTCATTGTGGTTGTGTAGTTTACAGTATACACAGAGTTGCCCCAAACACAGTGCTATTGGATTTTCTATTTGAGATCCTAAAGGCTGCCCTCAGCAGCATGTCTTTAATATTTCTTAATCTTTTGTATGAAATTGTGGGTGTTCTTTGCATCCTGAAATATTTCCAATCAAATACCAATGTTTCTTCATAGATTGTTGTAAACTATTTGTTACATGGTGAAATGACAATGCACAATGTATGTGATTACTGTGGGGGTCTATCTGTTTCTTCTAAAGTTCTGAGTGAGACCTACAGGCAGCTTTAGGATATCCATTAGCTATAACATGTTGTGGATAACTTCTATCCCTTAACTGTTTATTTAATTGGGGGTTGGGGGTCTGGAATGGATCTCCCGTGAAAACGGAGGGGTGACGGTACTTCCCAATTTTATGGCATTGATAGTTAGGTTTTATACTGTTTATCTTTCTTTCAATACCTTATTTTTATATATACTACTTTAGAATCCTCCAGTCTGAGATGGCGGGGGAAAAGCAGAAATAGCCAAAATGTGGTGGGACAGAGAGTGCTTAGTAGGGGCCAAGTTTTTACTTTAACTTATGCTTTTCCCTAGTTTCAGCTCAGCTTTATGTATCTTTCATGAATATGTTTTTCACTCTCCCTTGGACATGTTTAATTGTTCAAAAATTGTAATTCAAACATCTTGAAAGTATTCTATCTATACCTTAACACACGTATCTTGTAATTCATATGCAATGTATGACAAAATTTTAGGAGTGTAAAACAATAAAGAAAAAGGTTTTATATGATTTAAAAAAAAAAAAAGAATTCTTCCTCCTTAGAACAGTGTCATTTCACCCTTAGAAACTGTCCATATGGGAGGTTATTTTCTTAGTTCGGGGATGGCAGCTATCAGACTTCAAATAAGTATTTACAACTGCAGGTTTCCAGTACATTAACTCTTAAATCCAAAAAGTGGACCTCAGAGTTACGGTATTCTAAATCAAACTGTATAGAATTTTGTAGAAATTTTTATAGAATTTGTAGAATTTTTAATTCAGTGGCATTACCTCTCCATATAAAAATACATCATCTAAAGATCTGACCCCCATTTTAAGCTTATCTTTGGCACAACCAAAATGGCCACCCTCTTGGGGTTCTAGGTTTGGGATTCTAAGTTTTAGTGGGTTGATTTTGGGGGTTCTAGGTATTGGAGTTCCACTGAACCTTAGTTTGGGAAACAGAAGGGATATTAAGACAAATAAATAAATAATAACATTCAATTTTAATTATTGTCAAATTAAGGGGTGGCTATGGTGTATCCTCTAGCCCCCTTGAAGCCGTGAATTTTTACATGGAAAATTTGGAGAAAGGCATTTGCTCCATTGCTATTGGCTCTAGAACTGAGTCACCGGCAGACACTATCAGTCTTCCAGGGGGGAGGGAACAGTATGTATTCTAGGCAAGATATGGAAAAGGGGTGTCCTGGGGATTAGATTTTATGAGGGAGTTACTCTCTTTATGCTTAATGTATCCCAGAGAAATTCCTTTCTTGCATAATGACCTCAATAATCTTGGAAATGTGCCCTAAAGGGTCATTGTTTTATAATTAATAATTAAATAATTAAAATTGAATGTTATTATTTATTTATTTGTCTTAATATCCCTTCTGTTTCCCAAACTAAGGTTCAGTGGAACTCCAATACCTAGAACCCCCAAAATCAACCCACTAAAACTTAGAATCCCAAACCTAGAACCCCAAGAGGGTGGCCATTTTGGTTGTGCCAAAGATAAGCTTAAAATGGGGGTCAGATCTTTAGATGATGTATTTTTATATGGAGAGGTAATGCCACTGAATTAAAAATTCTACAAATTCTATAAAAATTTCTACAAAATTCTATACAGTTTGATTTAGAATACCGTAACTCTGAGGTCCACTTTTTGGATTTAAGAGTTAATGTACTGGAAACCTGCAGTTGTAAATACTTATTTGAAGTCTGATAGCTGCCATCCCCGAACTAAGAAAATAACCTCCCATATGGACAGTTTCTAAGGGTGAAATGACACTGTTCTAAGGAGGAAGAATTCTTTTTTTTTTTTAAATCATATAAAACCTTTTTCTTTATTGTTTTACACTCCTAAAATTTTGTCATACATTGCATATGAATTACAAGATACGTGTGTTAAGGTATAGATAGAATACTTTCAAGATGTTTGAATTACAATTTTTGAACAATTAAACATGTCCAAGGGAGAGTGAAAAACATATTCATGAAAGATACATAAAGCTGAGCTGAAACTAGGGAAAAGCATAAGTTAAAGTAAAAACTTGGCCCCTACTAAGCACTCTCTGTCCCACCACATTTTGGCTATTTCTGCTTTTCCCCCGCCATCTCAGACTGGAGGATTCTAAAGTAGTATATATAAAAATAAGGTATTGAAAGAAAGATAAACAGTATAAAACCTAACTATCAATGCCATAAAATTGGGAAGTACCGTCACCCCTCCGTTTTCACGGGAGATCCATTCCAGACCCCCAACCCCCAATTAAATAAACAGTTAAGGGATAGAAGTTATCCACAACATGTTATAGCTAATGGATATCCTAAAGCTGCCTGTAGGTCTCACTCAGAACTTTAGAAGAAACAGATAGACCCCCACAGTAATCACATACATTGTGCATTGTCATTTCACCATGTAACAAATAGTTTACAACAATCTATGAAGAAACATTGGTATTTGATTGGAAATATTTCAGGATGCAAAGAACACCCACAATTTCATACAAAAGATTAAGAAATATTAAAGACATGCTGCTGAGGGCAGCCTTTAGGATCTCAAATAGAAAATCCAATAGCACTGTGTTTGGGGCAACTCTGTGTATACTGTAAACTACACAACCACAATGAATGGATTTAACAATTTTGTAGCTCAAAAATGGTATAAATAAGCACTTTTGTAATTATGCAATCCAATGTAAATGCCATAAATATATATATATATATATAATAATAATAAAAATTTATTTTTACTCCGCCTTTAGCCAAGGCTATCAAGGCGGCTTACATTAAAATAACAACCCACACATTATAACAGACATATAACACCCCCCCCCCTTAAAAATACATTCAATCGGCCTCAATTAAAATCTAATTTAAAATACCAATAACAATAAACAAGGAGACAATTTCCAAGTACATCAGAGGCTAGTCAAGCCCAGCGGGCAAGGCCATATTAAGAGAAAGGAAGCCAAAGAGAAGCAACTACTGGGGGAGGATTAGATCTCAAGTTAGCTTTATTCTGTATAAGCCTGTATAAACTACACAACCACAATGAATGAATTTAACAATTTTGTAGCTCAAAAATGGTATAAATAAGCACTTTTGTAATTATGCAATCCAATGTAAGAGATGGAAGAGATCCATCTTGATGGGATGAACATCGAGATATATCAAACAAAGACTAGCTGCACATCTGGCCATTTTGAGAAATAAAAGAATAGGGGTCCTCTGGTTAATCCCTTTGAACAAATGAAACATGCAGCACCCACCATAAGTTTTTGGGTACTGGAGGTGATAAATAATAAAAAGAAGAATTGTTTAAAGAAGAAAGTGGTAGAGTGGATTTTGGAAACTTAAAACTTTAGTACCATGGTTTGGATGAGGATTTGGAAATACACTGTCTTATATAAAAATTTGCAATCAATGGCTACAAATAATTTCAATATTGCATCAACTGGATAGAACAGAACTGAGTAGATTTATTGACAGCTTGCATCATTGGCTCTCTTCGATGATGTTACTTCAAAAAATCCATAAATAAGAACTCAGTGTAGTCCTAGTCCCTTCCTTCTAATACTCAGAGAGTCCACTTTGTTGAAAGTGCAGGCTGCAACTCCTAAAATCTCTGGTAGTAGGTATGTATATGATAATATGGATAATAGTTATTTGCTTTTTAGAGGTGCTTTATATGTTGTCCCAATACCACAACTATAATTAATGTAGTTTTATTTATTTTACAACAGCCCCTAAGGAAGGCCAATTTGTGCCATGGCCGAAACGCTTTGTGCTTTTTAAAATAATAAACTTTGTGGACCATCAACAACCTGTGGGATTTTGCTTCCTTTCTCTTTTCTACCCCTGCCTACATTCATATGTGAACTGTGTGCTAAAGAGTTCATTGTAATTAGGAGTATGCATTTAGATTTATCAGTCGAGTGTGGATGGGACAGGCCAGCAGTGAGCCCTTTTTGGCTGCCTTAAAGACCAATAAAACCTTTTTTAAAAGAGGCCAGCTACTTGGCACTTGGCAAGCCTTACATTCCCTTCTGAAGACCACTGGACTTCATATGGCTCTGTATAAGCTAAGAGTTAGTTAATACTTGGCAGAAGATCTCCCTGTCCCATTCTTCCTCCAAATTCAGAGGAGTGTCAATGAAGAGCTTTTGCAAAAGCTGAAGAGGAAAGGGTTGCTATCCTCAGAGGCTGTGGAGATTAAGTGGTTAAAAAGCCCAAGCCATTTATGATCCTGCATCCACAGCTTCTGGGAAAAGATCAGATGCTGCTCTTTATACATAACAAACTACACAGCTAAATAAGCAACAGTAGGAGCCTGCAAACCTCTTTCTTCCACACCTCCGTCACCCCCATCCTCCATCTAACAGCGCAGGGACATTAAGAGCGCTGGTGCTCCTTGTGGCTTTCAAACTGCCCAGGAAGCAACAAACCATACTGTTCAAAAACCACCTATCTGTCTGCGTACTTCATGATCTTTCTTTTTCCCTTTTTCTTTTTTAACACGCTCCCCACCACCACCGTTAAATGCAACCCAGATAATTAACTGCTGTGTATAACTTTCTGCTGGACTACTAGTTCCCTTTATGCTGAGTTAACAAACAAAACAGTCCTTACCTGATAGAAGAACTTTCTACATTCAGGCTTATTATTATGTCTTGGTCCTAACTCTGAAAAGCCTGATAGAGATCTTTGAAAGCCCTCCCTTGGTATTTCCCCTGTCTTTCAAAGGGGCCCCTTATTGGTTAATTTGAAGAGGCTATTAAATATTATAATTTTGACCTGATGATTGGCCTGTTCCTCTCTCCTGCCTTTAGTTGTGTTGTTGTTGTTGTTTAAAACACCCTTATTTCCTCTATCTTTCAGGTTTGAACATCTGCAGCCCACCATGTGGCCCTCGTGAGATAAGAAAAAGTTTGTTATCAGCTACTGTGCACTGACACACACACACACATGGCACATTGTCCCTTCTTTGCATCCCCCCCTCTTGCACTGGGGAAAAGTTGCATTGCCCAAAAAGATGTGTTTTGTATTTATTTTGTCTTGTATAAAGAGTTTCTCACAAAACTGGTAGGCTTTGACATAACAAAATTGTAAAATGTATCTATTTAAATTGTAGGATGTTTACACCTTACTCTTTTGTGTCAGTCTTCTTAACACGACTTCCAACCCAGAGTTTTTCTGGGTTTGCAAAGTTTATCAAAAAGGCTCCTACTCCTAACTTCCCTCGTTTTTAATCTTCCCACTAATAAATTCCCTTTATTATAACTCTCTGCTTTCTTGTTATACCTGTAAATTAAACACTACTGTTTTTCCATCTTCCTGCTTTGCAACAGACAGCAGACAATCCTTAGAGCCTCCCATGATCATCATCACCCCAGACAGAGCCTCCATCCACATTTGTTTTTCCTGACCTGCTGTGGGAACAGAAAATGACCCTCCGCCAGCCAGCCCTCTCCCTGGCCATTCCATACCCCCAAACAGTAGTGCCCTAAACCCCTATGTACCTCTACTATCCTCAGACCTCATTCCAATATCTACCCTGGAACCTTTTTTCATAGAAATGCCTAGGCATTTTGCAGCCATTGTGGTCTGTGGTCTGAAGCAGGGGCCAGAACGCATCTATTTCCAAGGTGTAGGGGGGGACGGGACCCTGCTACTAACTTCTCATGTACCCAATTTGTAAAAGCAGGAGAGGGGGTATGTGTATAGGCAAGATCAATAACTTGAGTGCTCTGTATGTTTTCGAAATGATGGGCCAGATATGGTGGGGTGGAAACACGCTCCTGTTGAAGGAGGGCCTGGGTTGGCTGTATAGAAGGACCGCATTCTATCTTAAAAGGAACACTTGAAAACAAAAGACCTGGAAAAAGCAGGCACAAATTTGAAGTCGTAGGCTTTCAGTTTTCTCTGAAGATGCCAGCCACAGATGCTGGCGAAACGCCAGAAAGAAACTCTTCTAGAACATGGCCACACAGCCTGAAAAACCCACAAAAAAACTACAGACACAAATTGTTGTGGGAATGGATAGGGAGCAGCGTGCCTTATTCTGTTCCCCTTCAAAGTTGTGAAATACATACAAATTGTGTTGGTGAAAACTTCTTTTTGGTTCTTCTCAAAGACACCTCTCGAGCGAAGGGGCTGACCCTCTTTGCCTATCCACATGGAAGCCTAACATCGGTCATGGCTGGTGGGGCATGTACAGGCATGACACCCCTCCTCCTCCAAATCCACCCTTTTGGGGAGCATAGCCCCTGTTTGTGAGTTGTGTACTGCGGTGAGAACTGAAAAGCCTCTGGTGAACTGGAAACCAGCTCATGGAGTCCAGGATGGAGCAACAAGCACACATTGCTCCAAAATACACACTTCTGCAAAAGAAAAAAGATAGCTGTCACTTCCCAAAATTAAAAATCCTGCCATGGCAGCAAGGAAAGCTCTTCCTTTTGGTCACAGCTGCTAGCCTGAGTGTGGAGGAAGGCTCACACCTTACCTCAAAATGCAAGTTTGTGCAACAAGAAGAACAAAATATGGGCTGCAAAATGGAAATTCCCAAAAATGGGAAGTAGTTTTCCTTGGAATCTGTTACTGGTGGTCAAGGGCTTTTGTATGACCACGGGGAGGGTTCACACTTCACCCCAAAATGAGTATTTCCATGAAAAAATGGCTGCTCTGTTGGGAAGAACACACACACATGGGGCTGCTCTATGCAGAAACAGCTCTTGGGGAGGGAAAGGAGAAAGCCCTGGGAGCTTAGGGAGAACGCAGCGTCCGTCCGGGTGAAGAGAGCAGGGGCCCAAGGAGGGCCACATACATGACACTGCTGGGAGGGCATGCTCCCAACTCACTACCTTCCATTGGTTGTGGCGGAGGGAAATGGACCAATCAGCGATGCTCAAAAGGCACCGCTGTTTTTGAAAACACTCTCCTGGGGAGGAGAAAAAGGGTCCCAGCCCTTCTTCTTCTCAGCCTCCCTGCACTTCAGAGCTGTGAAGCTCAGATCCAGACCGACTGCTGAAGAGTGAAGGACCTCTCCCCTCCTCTGAGCTCTATGCTCCTAGAAACCCTTCCCTCCTCTCTCTCTTTCTCTCTCTATCGGAGGTGCTGAGACCGACTTGGAAATGTATAACACTCCACCCTGAAAAAACAGGTTTGTGACAGTGAAAGCCGCTGCCCCCCCAAAACTCATGCTCATATACCCTATCCTGGGAGTGAGACCCCTCTCTGTGAGAACTCATTGGATGGTGCCAGGGGGTGGGGGTCTTTGGGCCAATCCGCTTCTCTCAAAAGCGCGCCGTTTTTTGAAAACACACCCCCAGGGGAGGGGCGAGCGGTAGCAGATTGGACGGCACGCCTTTCCGAAGCTCAGAGTGCAACAGACCTCTGAACTGTTCACTTCGGGAGCTCGAGACAAGTCCGGAGACATGTCACAACCACCCCGAAAACTGAAGTTGGCGCAGAAAAAATGGCTGCCGACTGCCATCTTCGAACACGGCTTGCGGCTATACCGTCGGACGGAGAGGTATGGGAGCTGCTCCTAGTGGTCAGCGGGCCCGAGACGAATCCGTAGAGGGGTCACACAACCCCCAAAAAAACAACTTTTGCAAAAAACAAAAATGGACGAACTTTTGGGGTTCAGGGGGGCCACCGATTGAACCCCAAAAAAGTAGCACCCCAAAAATTGGCACCCCAAAAAATTGGCACCCCAAAAAGTGGCACCCCCAAAATTGGCACCCCGAAATCTAGAACCCCAAAACCTAGAACCCCTGAAACATAGAACCCCAAAACCTAGCACCCCAAAACCTAGAACCACCCCAAAACAGGGAGGCGGGACTAAGAACCAAAAAGGGGCGGAGCACCTGTCACTTTTTGATTTGACGAAAGGTGGGGGTATTATACTACTGAGGTCAATGGAGTCAGTGACTCTGATTTCTCGGTGTCTGTGTGTACTCAAAACAAACCATCAACCCCCTTTCGCCGTCTCTTCCTCCTCTTCCCTGCCATTGTCTTTGAAGCACATGGCCCAGAGGGGCCCCGGGGGTTAGCTAAATTTCATGAGAACTACAGAGGGAAATTCGGAAAGGGAAGGCGGTGTTGGAGAAAGAGAGAGAGAGAAGGATGAAGAAAGCCAGAGAACAAAAAGCTGCCTGAAATAATTAATCCAAGCTCATCCCAAGCAGGGCTCTGCTCTTTTTAATTAACCATTAGCCATTTACAAAAGTAGCAACCATCTGCTAGGCCTTCTCAACCAAACATCCCCCTCCCTCATCCTTTCTTCCCAAAACTAAACAGAGAAACTGGATTTTAAGAAGCTGCTCCAGAAAAACTGAGCCAAGATGCCAATTTTCTTCCCGGCCTCCAGATGGGGAATTTCACATTTCATTTCCTCCCTCTCTCCATTATATATGTGAGGGGGGAATTCCAAAGGAAAGAAAATGTTGTTATTTTTTTCTTAGAGGGAACAGTTATAGCAGAACTAAACCTGCGTTGGTTAAGTCGGGCTTCATCTGCACTGCAGAGATAATCCGGTTTGACACTGCTTTCGCGCAATGCAATGGAATTCCAGGAACTGTAGTTTGTTGTGGGACCAGAGCCAATGCTTTTAGTTTGTAAAAGTCTATGTAACAAGGAGCAGCCATCAAGGGTTCATCTCCACAACAGAATTAATTCAGGTTTTTGACACCACTTTCACTGCCATGGCTCAATGGTATAGAATTCTGGGATTTGTAGTTTGGTCAAGATCGCAGAATTCCATAACACTGAGCCATGGTAGTTAAAGCAGTGTCAAAGCGGATTATTTCTCTGGGACCAAAGCTTTCAATCTGTTTTAGAACCCAAACTTCTGCAATTTCAGTCCAAAAGTCCAACTGAAAAGGGATCAGCTCAGCCACTGAGGCCACCTTTTAGCCACAAATCACATTCTCTGATACATCTTTCTGCTTTAAATAACATCCCTTCCTCTTTTGTTATATTGTTTCAGTTTTCAGTTTGGGATTGTGGTCTGTTTTTATCACTTTGTATCTCCCTTTGTTGGTTCACTCATGTAACTTTTGCTTTTGGGTGAGGAAATGAGATGTAGACACTTTCACCCCAGCAAGGTCAAGAGGGTCTGGGAATCCAAAAATGAAGGACGAAGAGGGAATGCATTGGGAATTTACTGGGAAGGAAGTGGTGAGAAGACTGCAAGCAAAGGATCAAATTTGTCCCCCCACCATTTTATCTTTCTTTCCTTCTTCTTCCTTTTGCAATTCACTCATTTCCCCCCTTTTGTACAATAAAGCCAGTCCCTTGCAAAGTGCTAGTTTAAAAACAAAATGTTGACACTATAAAGATATACACACCAGCCAGGATCTAGCCTGGTGAAAAGCAAATCCAGGTTCTTAATACCATCTGTAACCCACCTCTAAAACCTTGTGAGAGCCAGTGTGGAATAAAGGATGGAGTCTTGGACTAGGACTCTGGAGACCCAGGTTCGAATCCCGGCTCGGTCATGGAACTCCACCCGGGGGACCAAGTCACACCCTCACAGCCTCAGAATAAGGCAATGCCAAATCCCCTCTGAACAAGAATGACCTGTGATAGGGTTGCCGTAAGTTGGAAACTACTTGAAGGCACACAACAACAACAACAAAAGTTGATTGAAGTTGCTGAACTGATCCCAGGTAGAATTGAAAGATATAACCATGTTAGTCTATGGAATTAGTATGTAGAGAGATCTTGTAGCACCTTTGAGACTAAATAAAAGAAAGAAGTTGGCAGCATGAGTTTTCATAGACTTAACTCTACTTCCCCCAAATGCATCTGAGGAAGTAGGTCTACAAAAGCTCATGCTGCCAACTTCTTTCTTTCAGTTAGTCTCAAAGGTGCTACAAGATCTCTCTACATAGTGATCCCAGGTACTAATTTTGAATATATACATGTAGGTTTGTTTGGTTTTTTTTTTAAGGTTGTAAGGTTTATATTTTTAACATGTTACATTTTAATTCATAACTGTTTTCACTTTGAAACTGTTTTTTGTTTAAATTTTATATTTATACATTTTAAAGGTTGTGACGTTTTAAAGTTGTATTGCTTTTTTAAAAAATTGCTGTTAGCTGCTTGGAGTCCCTAGCTTGGGAGAAAGGCAGGATATAAGATAATAATAATAATAATAATAATAATAATAGGTTTTGTCATGACAAAAGCTCCTGCCATGCTATTCAAGAGAATCTAGGAGATTCTAGGATAGTTTCCAGGTAAGGCTGTTGAGGGGAGAAAAATCCCAAAGTTACAGGGGAGGGCAAGGACACTTTTGGAAGGGATCAAAGAAAGGGACACAGGCTGCATCTACACTGCAGAAATAACCCAGTTTGACACTGATTTAACTGCCCTGGCTCAAGGCTATGGAATTCTGGAAACTGTAGTCTGTTTTGGGACCAGAGCCTATGTTTTTAAAAGTCTAGGTAACAAGGAGCCATCATCAAGGCTGCATCTACACAGTAGAATTAATCTACTTTGACACCACTTTCACTGCCATGGCTCCATGCTATGGAATTTGGGGATTTATAGTTTGGTGAGCTATTTAGCCTTCTTTGTTAGAGAGCTCTGGCACCACCACAAACTACAGATCCCAGAATGCCACAGCACTGAGCCATGGCTGTTAAAGCAGTGTCAAAACCCGATGGAGTACAGTACAAACCTTTCAGCCAGTCTGTATTAGGGCCCAGCTTTATGCTATTTCAGTCCAGACAATTTACTGGAGTTCTGGTGCCATAACAAACTACAAATCCCAGAACTCCATTGCATTGAGCTATGGCAGTGAAAATGGTGTCACACTGCATTCATTCCACTGTGTATAGGTGCATGTGTAGATGCTCCGCTCTGGGGCCACAACAAACTACAGATCCCAGGATCCCATAAGCTTGAGCCAGGGCAGTTAAAGCGGTATCAGACTGGGTTACGTCTACAATGTGGATGCAGCCACAAAGTGAGAGGCTCTCTGGACAATGCCAAAGAGGTCGGTGATGCTGAGGACATGAATGGAAGGTGCTGTCCCCCCCCCCCCCCCGGAAAAAAAAGTGGAAACAAAGAAACAAGAAAAAGAAAAGAGATTGAGGAAACCTCCCTGGCTGGGATGATCCTTTCTGGAACGTACTAAAACAAATGACAGTTCTTGCCCATAGAGAAACCATACTGGCCCATAGAGAATCATTGGGGAATACTTGCCCATAGAAAATCCCCTATGATTCCCTATGGGCAAATATTCCCCTATGATTCCCTATGGACAGGTATTCCCCTATGATTTTGTATGGGCAAGTATTCTCCTATGATTCCCTATGGACAGGTATGCCCCTATGATACTCTATGAACAAGTATCCCCCTATGATTCCTTATGGGCAAGTATTCCCCTATGGTTCCCTATGGGAAGCATTCCCCTATGATTCCCTATGGGCAAGTATTCCCCAATGATTCCCTATGGGCAAGTATTCCCCTATGATTCCCTATGGACAGGTATGCCCCTATGATACTCTATGAACAAGTATCCCCCATGATTCCTTATGGGCAAGTATTCCCCTATGGTTCCCTATGGGCTAGCATTCCCCTATGATTCCCTATGGGCAAGTATTCCCTTATGATTCCTTATGGGCAAGTATTCCCCAATGATTCCCTATAGACAAGCATTCCCTTACGATTCCCTATAGGCAAGGAGGCTTCCCTATGGGCAAGTCCTGTCATTTGTTTTAGTACGTCCCTTCCTTTCTATCCAAGCCCTTCCATGCTTCATCCCATTTCTTTAAAACAACCAAAAAAAATGCATCTGAGGAAGGAGGCTGAAGTCGAGTAGGAAAGCTCCTGCTCCCAACTTTTCTCTTCGTTCAGTTCGTCCCCAAAGTGCTGTGCAAGATCTCCTTCGGAACAACCGAGGAGGGGCTTCTCTGTTTTGCAAGAAGGGGCTTTCTTTGAAAGAAAGAAAGAAAGAAAGAAAGAAAGAAAGAAAAGAGAGAGGGCTGGCCCTTCAAACTCCACAGCCCAAGATGGAACCAAAGTTGGCAGCCACGAGCTAGGCTTCTTATGGGGGTTGTTGCTGTTGTTGGAGGGCTTGGCTGGCTTTCTTCCAGCCCCCCTTTTCTCCATCTATGGCCCTCTGGGAAGGGAGAGACAAAGAGCTTACCGTTACACCACTGGAACGGGTGCATCAGAGGCCCCAGCGCCGTTGCTTCCGAAACCAGATCAAAAAGAACAAGCCAAAAAGGGAGCCTGGGGTGAACCAATGCAGCCGATGCACCAACAAATTGCACAAAACTCTCCAGCCCAAGCCCTGGATGGGAGGGATGGGATGGGATGGGAGGAGGCTAAAGCACCTCGCAAAACCTTCCCTCCATAGATCTCGACTCGAGCCAAGAAGGGAGAGCAGCCCGGGTCCCGACACAAGAGCTCCTCCCGCGTCGCGGCCAAATTAGGCGGATTCCGACGTGCAGCAGACACGCGTTTCGGGGATCAGAGGCGAGCGTCTTCTCCAATCAGCGGCCGCCTCCTCTCTCTCTCTCTCTGTGTTTCCTCTCCGCCAAACGTTCTACAAGGCTTCGGGAACTGAGCCTGGGCACCCCGCCCCCCGAACTCACCAGCCAATCGCCGCCCCCAGCGAGCCAGGCTTATTTGCATATGGGGGTCAATAAGAGCTGCGCTGGGATAGGCTGCCTTTGGAACTCTCGGTTCCAATCTGTCTTGACTCTTCGGACAAGAAAGAAAGAAAGAAAGAAAGAAAGAAAGAAAGAAAGGGAAAACAGACAGATAGATAGATAGATAGATAGATAGATAGATAAGGAAGACAGAGAGATAGATAGTCAGACAGACATATAATAAGGAAGACAGAGAGATAGATAGTCAGACAGACATATAAGGAAGGAAGACAGATGGATAGATAAGGAAGACAAAGGGATAGTCCGACAGATAAGGAAGGGAAATAGATAAGAAAGGAAGATAGGATAGATAGATAGATAGACAGATGATAGAGAAGAAAGGCACACAGAGAGATAGACAGATAAGGAAGACAGACAGACAGATAGATAGATAAGACAGAGAGATAGACAGATAAGGAAGGAAAATAGATAAGGAAGACAGATAAGGAAGGAAGATAGATAGATCAATGGATAAGAAAGACAGACAGACAGACAAAGAAGACAGGCAGACAGATAGATAAGACAGAGAGATAGACAGATACAGAAGGAAAATAGTTAAGGAAGACAGATAAGGAAGAAGATAGCTGATAGATAAGAAAGAGAGATAGACAGACAGATAAGGAAGGAAGATAGATAGATAGACAGATAAGGAAAGAAAATAGATAAGGAAGATAGATAAGAAAGACAGACAGAGAGAAAGACAGACAGACAGATAAGGAAAGATGGTTGGTAGATAGATAGATAGATAGATAGATAGATAGATGAGGAGGACAGAGACAGGCAGACAAGGCAGGCAGACAGACAGATAGATAAGGAAGACGGAGAGCTAGAGATAAGGAAGTAAAATAGATAGATAGGGAAGATAGATAAGGAAGGAAGATAGATAGAGAGATAGATAGATAGATAGATAGATGATAGATAAGGAAGACAGAGAGATAGCTAGACAGACAGACAGACAGACAGATAAGGAAGATAGATAGATAGATGATAGATAAGGAAGAGAGAGAGAGAGAGAGAGACAGATAGATAGATAGATAGATAAGGAAGACAGAGAGATAGATAGACAAACAGATAAGAGGGAAGGTAGATAAAGAGATTGATAGATAAGGACGGAAGATAGATAGATGATAGCTAAGGAAGAGAGCTCCCTCCCCCAAAGGAAGCCAGCACCATGGCGAAGGAGAAAGGTGAGTGCACCCTTTTCACCACTGGCACCCCCATTAGGCCCCCCTCGCACCCAACACACAAACCGGATGACACTTGGGGTTGGGACACCACTGGATGCTTATGGAAGCAGAAGGATAGAAAAAGCGAAAGAGAAGTGGAGGATGAGAAGAGAGGGAGAGAGCAAAGGAAATAACTTTAAGGACCTTATCAAACGCTGGCCACGAAGCAAAGAAAAAGCGAAGAAAAACAGAAGTAGGAATAAATTCGGTTCCATAGCGAAACGGAGGGAATATCGCCCTTTTGGCCATTTCGCAATTAATACCAAGGCTCCCTTCTCTCCCGTCACAAAAAGCCGGGAGGAAAGGCAGCCATGGGAACCGGGGAGGAGGAGGAGGGCTGGAGGACTGGAGAAGGGAAGGCAGCCCATGGAGAGAGAGAGATCGCCTCCCTCTTCCCTCTTCCCTCTTCCTCTCCTCCTCTTCTTTCCAATCCGGTTTGCCTTTTGCCAAGGCAATCCCTTCCCCTCGCTGGGATTTTCGCCTTGCCCACCAATTCGCAATGAATGCGAAGGCTCCCTAGGTACATCCTCTACAAACCGAATGTCAAAATCTCCCTGCTCCTGACGGATTAGCTCCGTATTCTGCCGAGTTCTGGGGCAGCGTCGTGTGTAGACACGGGGAACAATACGGATTAGCTCCGTGTTCTGGGGCAGCGTCGTGTGTAGACACGGGGGAACAATACGGATTAGCTCCGTGTTCTGGGGCAGCGTCATGTGTAAACACGGGGGAATAATATGTATTAGCTGTGGATGCCCTTTGGATTAGCTCTGCTTCAGACCCCATGTGATAAGGGCCTAAGTCCAGAATAGTGGGAAGTGAGTAAGGAATGAGGAGAAGAGAGAGAAAGGGAAGGAGAAGAGCTGAGGAGAGAATGAAAAGGGTGTGAGAAAGGCAAAGAAGTGAAATCAATAATTGTCTGAGTCCCAGAGGAGACAGCAAGTCCTAAGATTGGAGAATAAATCAGTAGGCAAAGGATTTTGTAGCGCTTTTGAGATTAACTAAAAAGGAGAAATTGGTAGCATGAGCTTTCATAGGAGTTTCACATGGGGAGGGAGCCCCGTGCAAAATTGCTCTTTAAAGTGAAAAAAAAAAAAAGCTGCAAAAGCGGAAGCTTTTAATGAACAGGATTTCTCCCATTCTGCCCTGTGTGAAATGTGAAAGCGCTGTTAAAAGGAGGTTAATCCGAACGAAAACCCATCATTTTTGCTTTCAGGTTTTTCCGAAAGTAAAAAGAAGCGTAAATGAGGGGTTGTCGTTCGGATTAACCTCCTTTTAACATCAGTTTATCAGCGATGTTGTGTGAAATCATGACCGCTTTTGGGGTTTATTTCTAATTTAAAGCCCCGTTTTCGCACGGGATTTCCCCCATGTGATAAACTCCATAGACTTGAGCCTACTTCCTCAGATGCATGGGGTACAGTGGAAAGACCAGGGACAGACCTGTATCACAGTCTGTGTGTGACAATGTTCATAGGAATGCAAAACTTTTGAGTTTATCACACGGGGAGCCCCGTGCAGAAACGGGCTTTAAAGTAAAAAAAATCCACAAAAGCGGAAGCTTTCAATGAACGGGATTTCTCCCATTCTGCCCTGTGTGAAAAGTGAAAGCGCTGTTAAAAGGAGGTTAATCCGAATGGAAATTAGACAAACACTGTTTCTTTTTACTTTGGCGATCTTCCGAAAATAAAAAAAGCAGTTTTTGTCTAATTTCCATTCGGATTAACCTCCTTTTAACAGCGACGTTGTCTGAAAAAACACCCGCTTTTGCGGGTTTTGTTTAATTTAAAGCCCCGTTTCTGCACAGGATTTCCTCCATGTGATAAACTCCTTAGTTGGTGTGGAGATGAGGTTACATGTTCAGTTTTAACTATGGCCATTGGGGGACAAGGCAGGAGGAAGGATGTTGCCTAAAACCAAGGTAATTAGATAGCCATATGAACAAATATTGGGATGTAGCATGAGAACCAAAAAGAAAATATGATGAACTGGCCAAGACAGCCACCATGAAGTTGGAGGATTAGCTAGTGTTGGTGTGGTGTGCAAGGAAACCATTGTCTCTGTTCAGCCCACTCTTCATGGACTGGAGTTTGAGAATGCATTCCAGTTCTGCTGTTTCTCTTTCTAATCTTTCTTTCTTTCTTTTTGTTTCTTCAAGGATTGCTGTTCTAAGGTCTGAGATGGAACGCTCAGGAAAGCTGAACTATTCTACAACCAGTTTTTGTGTAGTCCCATTCCTAATGTCTGATTTATGTCAATTTGGCAGAGATACTCACTTGTTTGCTCAATAGAGTGTTGAAGGGCATTGGTGACATATGAGTTTATCGCACGGCACTTTCGGGAATGGGAACTGAACAGAACGGAACGGCACAGAATGGGGCGAGAACGCAAGTTACCGCACAGGAGAACGCCACCGATGCTGCCGGGAGTCCCCAAGCCGTTCCCCAGCCGTTCCTGGCATCTGATTTTGAAGAATGGTTCATTCAGTTCCCGTTCCTGAAAGTGCTGTGCGATATACTCAATAGTATGGCATAACTCACATTTGGAAGATGAGCATGTGAAAGCCCCTATAATACAATGGGTGATGTCATTAGGTCTTGTCTTGTGATGTCATTTCCTGAATAGATGTGTGGGCCAAAAGTTCTTCCTTAGGTTTAGGTGGAATCTCTTTTCTTATCATTGGAATCCATTGGTTTGTTTTTTAGTCTCTGGAGCAGCAGAAAGCAAGCTTACTCCATGCCTGTGCAGTGACTACAGTGAATACAACATGCTAACTTAGGGCCTTTACAGACTGCCAGAAATAATGCAGCTTGAGTCCACTTTAACTGCCCTGGCTCAGTGCTAGGGAATCATGGGAATGGTAGTTTTTTTTCTGAGACACTGAGCCTTCTCTGTCAGAGAGCTCTGGTGCCGCTATAAACTACAGTTCCCATGTTTCCCTAGCACTGAGGCAGGACAGTTAAAGTGGACTCAAGCTGCATTATTTCTGGCAGTCTGCAAAGGCCCTTAGAGAATTTGGAAACTGTGTGATGGTAAAAAAAAGGAATGGAGCATCACAGAAAAGGGCATGGCTGGCTGAAACGTTGAATGGGAACATCCCAGGCAGCAGTGCTTTGTGACAGGTCCCTCTTCGAGTCATGAAAGACCCACAGGGAATAGGGCTGCTTTGGCCTTGCATTTTCATCTACCTAGTAACCCACACAAACAGATCTAGCCTTGTGCTCCACACCTTGTTGATCCCAGCTTTAGCAAACAATGGCATCTTATCTGATCAGGCACACAGTACACAATGGGAGTGGCCCAAGGCAGAGTACATATCAGATAACATCAGCTCCATCCATCCTTCTCTGATGTGACCAGGTTTCTCCGCCATACTCCAGCACACATTTTTTTCCCCAAACCGAATGCCAGTTGTTGGTTCTGTATCAAATCATTCCGCTTCCAAAAATTAACACCAGTACTTGTGTAGCAAAAATGGCACCACCCACACGTCCATAGACATGGTAGAAGCTGAAAGTTTGCAGAGAGAAGAAGGGGCTCCCCAAATTTCAACTGAACATTTTTATGGGCAGTCCAAACAGTGTTGTTTCCTGTTTACACAACATTTCTTCTTTCTTGCCACAAATCAATCATTTTTATTTGTAGTCTGCTTTTTCATATGTTGAAACCACAACAAAGATAATGATAATGATAATAATAATAATAATAATGAATTTCTGTGTAAACTGAAGGGAAAAAAGTTGTATAATCAGTACACAATGCAGTTTCAGTATCAGAACAATCATTTCATGAGCAAAATTATATGTAGGAGGGAAAGATCAAACTATTGTGTGGTACCTTTTAACAGGAATAACACCAGGAAATATCTGTCTAGAAGTATCCCAGGTTGTTCATTAAAGAAAAAAGTACTAAAACTGGGAAGAAAATTCTTAGTTTGAGTGGTGTGGCAGCACCTTTAAGACTAACAGGATTTTATTTTAGCCTGAGCTTTCATGGATCTAAACTCTCAGGTATGAAACATATTTATACAATTGTGGGAATAGGATAGATAGAATGTAATAGGATCCAGAAGGATGCAAATCATGTCCTCTGCCTTAAATTTTCAAAGAGCGTGAGGAGATGATACCGGATTTTCAGATCTTTACAGTAGTCGATATGTGAAAGCAATAAATGTGCTTACAGAAAGTCAGGGGGGTTGCAGACTGCCAGAAATAGTGCAAATTGAGTCCACTTTTAGGGTTAGGGTTAATGCTAGGGAATCATGGGAATTGTTTTTTTTCTGAGACATTGAGCCTTCTCTGTCAGAGAGCTCTGGTGCCACAATAAAATACAGTTCCCATGATTCCCTAACCCTAACCCTAAAAGTGGACTCAATTTGCACTATTTCTGGCAGTCTGCAACCCCTCTCAGTTTCCCTGGGTTCAAAACACTCTCTGAGAAGATTATTTTTGTTATATGTGCAGTTGTGAGGATTCTTGTATTAGTGCACTGTGAATCCAGAGTCTTTGTTCATACCTTTGCTAATGGATTAGAATTTGGTAATATAATTCATTTCAGCTGTTTCTCTTTCTAGTTTTCCTTTGTAATTTCCTTGTTCAAGGATGGCAACCTATCAATCCTTTAGATCAGGGGTAGGCAACCTTTCCCCTTTAAGGGCCAAGGGACTTCAGCTCCCAGAAGCCTCAGCCATGTTGGCCAATAGTTTCATGTTGGCCAATAGCTCCTGGGATTCTGGGAGCTGAAGTCCCTCGGCCCTTAAAGGAGAAAGGTTGCCTACCCCTGCTTTAGATCCTGTAAATTCTCATCCTGTCCTTATCGCACGAGTGCGCGAAAGAATATCACAAATGTCACTTATCCTGTAATTATTCCGTCGGTGAAGTAGAATTGTCCTGTCAATTGTGAATAACGGAAACTTCCATTAATGAAAAATGACAGGACAATTCCACTTCAATGATGGGATAATTACAGGATAAGTACGATGTTGTATGATCGTCATTCACGCAATCGCAGACAATTCCATTTCATTAATGGGATAATGTCCAGATAAGCACGACATCATATGATAATCTTCTCACGATTGCATGATAAGGATGGGAAAAGAATGGGAAAAGGATGGGAAAAGGATGTCCTTTTCCCCGTGTGATAATCCCCATGGCTGCATCCTCTGGAATCTTAGGATTTGAAGTTTAAGGAGTGGTATTTACAATTCTCAACCAGAGTACTGTGCTGCTTTTCCAGACCTTAAACCCCAAGATTTCAGAGGATGAAGCCATGGTAGTTAAAGCAGAATCGTAGTACTATAATGGTGTGGTGTGAAGGGCTATTACTTTGGAATTGCACTGTGCTTTCTACTCTGTCTTCTCCCCAGGAAATTCTGGGCAAAGTCTATGGTTACTCTCACAACCCAACCTGTGAAATAAGTTATGTTAAGATATTATTATTGATAGTTCCACCAATGCGTATGGCTCTATCAAGGCTGCGAGCCTTTCAGGATCTGGCTCCACATTTGCGGAACAGTCTTCCTTTGCACCTCCACCTGGAGGAGGATCTTACCTGCTTTTGTAAAGAGTTGAAGACCTTTCTCTTTGAATGCTGAGTTGCTGAGTGTGCCAGAGGTTGTCGGGAAGGGTAGTGACTGATAGTGAGTTTGGTATATTAGAATATTATTTTAGTATTTTAGCATTTTATAGTCTTGTGGTTTATCATCTTTGATTATATATACTTGATGTTCTACCTTTTGGTGGAAAGGGTGTTATAAATAAACATTATGATAATGATGATGATGATGATGCCTGGCCTAAGGTCAGCCAATGAGTTTTGTGGCTCAGTGTGGATCTGAACCTGCGTCCAACACTCTAGTTACTATATCACACCGGGTTTCAGTATCAACCAACTTTTCCATACCTCTCTAAAAACATATAAGTGATTGTGCTTAATATCTGAGGAATATACAGTATATGTATACACACATCCCTTCTTTTCAGACACTTGTGTGGGAGGCCCTTCTTATCTCTCCTTCTATGCATGAGTAATGTTATCATCACAAATACTGGAAAAACATGTATTTTGGTTTTCCCTTGTGGCAATATTTTCATCCCTCCCCTTTTTATGACAACACACACACACACACGTATATACACACAGATGCTCTATCTTCAAAACAATGTTACTTTTACAGAGGCAAAGAAAGTGTGGAAAGGAATGATGGGGAACTGGTAAATTGGATCTGATCTACTCATTTCCCCCGTCAAAAACTGAAATGGCAACTTAAACATTGATGGGCATGAGACTTCTCATTTAGCTGCCTTTGAAAAATCAGATGCTGTTAGAGATAATGCAGGGTTATCCAGATAGGCCAAATGTGCTGGAAGATGACACTATTTGTGCTGTATTTTCTACTTCTCTCCCCCACTCCCCATCTGGAGACTGCAGCAACTATAGAACCACAACAACAACAACAACAACAACAACATAATAATAATAATAATAATAATAATAATACAACAACAACACCATCAACAACTTTATTCTTATATCACGCCTTCTGCCTAGGCAATCAAGGTGGCTCATATACATTAAAATAGGATTTAAATCTCCCATGTAAGCAAAATCATGTTCAAAATTCTGCAACATAGGCTCCAACCATACATGGAGAGAGAAATCCCAGAGGTCCAAGCAGGGTTCAGGAAAGGAAGAGGAACCAGGGATCACATTGCAAATATATGATGGCTAATGAAGTGTAGCAGGGAGTTCCAAAAGAAGATCAGCATGTGCTTTATAGACTATAGCAAAGCTTTTGACTGCACAGATCCAGAAAGGCTATGGCAAAGCTTTTGACTGCATAGATCCTAAAATGCAAAGACATATAACTCAGAACAAAAGTCAGAATCATTCAAGCCATCACATTCCCTTTTACAGTGTATGGATGTGAGAGAGCTGGACAGTCAAGAAAGGAGATAGGAGGAAAATCAACGCATTTGAGATAATGTGGTGCTGAAGAAGAGTGCTGAGGATTCCATGGATAGCCAAAAGGACAAACAAAGGGGTCCTAGAACAGATCAAGCCAGATATATCCCTAAAAGCCAATATGACAAGACTTAGACTGTTGTACTTTGGACACATCGTGAGAAGGCATGAATTGTTGGAAAAGACAATAATGGTAGGAAAAGTGGAGGGAAGTAGAAAGAGAGGAAGGCCACAAGCTAGATAGATGGACTTTATTAAAGAGACCCCAAATAAGAGTTTGCGGCAGCTGGGCAGAGTGATAGAGGATAGGAGGGCCTGGTGATGTCTCATCCATAGGGTCGACATGGGTCGAGAACGATGTGAAGGCAGTTAACAACAACAAAGGCTTATCCAGATAGGGCAAATGTGCTGGGAAATGACACTATTTGTGCTTTATTTTCTACTTCTCTTCCCCTCCCCCCATCCACATAATAGTGCCTGTCTGGAGGAGCCTCAGAGAAGCCAACCAAGCCCACCCTACTAGGAATGCCAGAATAAAAATTGGAGAGAGCTGCTGTACCTTTTTAATGGCTATGTAGAAAAGGCAATTTCAGTAGGTGTTTATCACGTAGCCTGTAACAAGCAACATCTACAGACAATTACTCTTCTATGCAACCATTAGAGGTAGAATCAGACTGCCAGGATGTGTAGTTCAATAAGGGCTATATGAATCTCATTCCTGGAGTAAGGGCTTCTCCTTTCCCCACCACAGTCTCCAGCTGTGTGTCCACAGCAGGCATATTTCCCTAAAGTTGATTTCAGACACGAGTAGGGATAATGTAAAATCTGGGAAGTCTTTGGAAGAATTCTCCCCCTTCCCCTTTATGTGTGGAAACATTATTTTTTTGGACTACAGCCCCCTGATCATCTAATGATCATCCTGATGGGAGATTTGAGAAGCCGGTTGGTATAGTGGCCTGGATGTTAGACTAAGATATTGAATCCCTGCTTGGACACTGGATAACCTTAGGCAAGTCACACTGTCTCAGAGGAAGGCAACGACATGCCCTCTCTGAACAAATTCTGCCAAGAAAATCCTGTGATAGTTTTGCCTTTGGGTCACCATAAGTTAGAAATGACTAGAAGGCACACAATGACAAGTGTGTGTGTGAGTGTCTGCCTATCATCTATCATCTATTTTCCAAGTTATACTGCCTCCTTAACCTGGGAACTGTAGGGGCCACTAATACTTTGGACTGGAGTCAGATACTTTAATACACAAGTGTCACCTGCTATGCAGGCCCTCTGTCTTGTTTTTTCACTTACAAAAGAGAAATGAAAGAAAAAGAAAGAGAAAGAAAGAAAGAAAGAAAGAAAGAAAGAAAGAAAGAAAAGTTGGGGGGAAAAGATAAAAGACTTCTTTTCATGACAAAGGAACTGGCACGCTTCTTAGAAGGGCTCCCCAGTGGCCTGGAAGGCACCATGCCAACCACAGAGTTTGTCTAAGATTAAAACTCAGTCCTAGACACAAGGCAGGTGCTTAGAAGCATTTTGCCCCTCCATGCAGGCTGAACAGAGCACCCTTCACAAGAGTCAGCTGTTCCTCTATTGTTTGCATACTGGTGAGGGCCAGACAGACAGCTGCCCAGCCATTCAAGGAAACAGCTACTTAACTTTCCTGAAATCTCTCTGTGTGGCTGCCGGGAGTGGCATATACTTTATGGCACACAATAAGAACCACATGGGAGCCTCAAGCAGCCTGGTTTAGTCTCTGATTAGAGCGCCACTAAGAAATCATGTATTTATATATGTAAAATCTTTAGATACCACTCCTTGCTGGATTTTGTTCCATGGCAGTTTTGTTGTCGTTGATAATTGCCGTTGAGTTGACTTTGGCAACCCTATGAATGAGAGACCGCCAGGTAACCTTGACATCAACAGCTCTGGTCAGGTCTTGCAAACTCAGATCTTGGTTTTCTTGATTGAGTCTTGTTGTTGTGTGCCTTCAAGTAATTTCGAATAGCTCTAAGGTGAAACTAGCATGGGTTGTTTTCTTGGTAAGATTTGTTCAGAGTGTTTTCCTTTGTCTTCTCTAAGGCCCAAGTGGCCTCCAGAATCAACATTCATTGTTTTGTTCTCATGAATGGCTTTTGCCATCTTGACCATGCTCTGATGTTGCTCAGTCACATGTGTCCCTGTTTTCAACTGTGAAATATTGGAAGACATGGTTCCCATACCCATGTCCCAAAGGACTGTTCAAAAATGGTGGCAGCTTTGTGGACAAACCAGTTCTAGCAAATTTCATTTTGACCAGGAGCAGGAGTTAGCTCATAATAATACACTACATTATTGGTGGGAAAGTCCACTCCTCCCAGGCTATGGTGAGGAGTGTAGATTTGCTTAGAAGGAACAGGAAAACCTGAGGGATGTGGCAGATACTTTTTCTGTTTTCATTTTGTTTCTTTTGACCATTTGTCCCAGAACTGGGACACAAGGCAATATGCTACAGAACTAGAAACAAATGCAAATAAAAACATCAACAGTTATAGTAGAAAAGCACCAACTAATTATAATATTAAAATTATCAAACTATTGAATTGGAAATAATTTTAAAACACATGGGTAGAAAAATAGAGTGCCATTCATAAAACCAGGGCTGGGAATCATGTAGCCATCCAGATGTGGTTGCACTGCAGTTTCTGACAGTCCAAGGACATTATCACACGTGGGCCAGTTTCGTTGTAAAAGAGATAATAAAGTGGAAATGAAGCATCCCGAAAAGAAAGTGAAAAAAAGAGCTTAATTGCGCAAAAGCTTTTCACATGTAATTACAGTAATAGCGGAATTAAGTTAAAAGCGAAAAAAAGACATTTTTAACTTTCATGCACAAGTGAAAAGAACCCGTACATGTACTGGAAATGGGTGTGTTTTGTGACCAGACTCCTCCTTTTTCCAGGGTGGGTCCTGCATTTCCCAGGAGGAAATGTCAGACTGTCCTCCATTTGGGGTCATGTCCTCCTGCACAGGCCCTAACCCCCTTCCGTTGGGGTTAGGACCTCTCAAGAGAGCAGAGGAGGAGGAGGAGGAGGCCGGCAAGGCAAGGCAAGGCAAGCCGAGGCAAGGGAGGGATTGAGAGGGGGAAACTGTAGGTAGCTCCCATGCCCCCCGCCATAATCCTTTCCCCTTTGTAGGACCTGCAGGGCAGAACTTCATGGTGAGATGGATTTTGAAGTTGCTCCACAAGCACACCCCACACTTGCACCCACATGCACCCACAGCTGCTGCGAGGGAAGCCTTCTTTCCCCTCCTTTTTCCTCCATCCCAAATGCCAAACTTCTCCTCCATCCCAAACTTCCCTCACCTTGCCTTGCCTTGCCTTCCCTTCCCTGCACGGCAGGAGCCCAGGACTCTCCCTCCCTGGAGACCCCTCCTCCTCCTCCTCTTGGCCCTCCTCCAGGTTTTAAAAGAGAATTGTCCATGCGTATTTGCTTTTCACATTACAGTTAATGCAAAATTACTGTAATTTCGCAAATGCATTTCCTCTAAACTCCCGAAATTAAAAAGATCTCGGATAATACCAGTTTCTGTCCAGTTTCTAACCAGTTTCTGTGCAACGTCGTGTGAATCGTGAGGCGCAAATTCAGTTTTTGTTTGGGATTTGTGTGGATTAATCAACAGATTTCCCCCGTGTGATAACGTCCCAAGACAGGATGGCCAACAACATCTGGAGGGCCTCATAATCTCTATCCCTGCATTAAAGCACCCCTTTCTTAGCAACTAGTTCCTTGTTCAAAACTCATATGAATAAAAGGTCTTTGTTAGCTAGTAGAAGGCCAATAGATATCCTGAGAGTGAGTTCCACAGCCTGGGAGTAACTAGGGTTACCAGAATGAAAACAGGAGAAGACTCCTGTACCCTTGATAGTTGTGTAGAAGAGGGAGAGAGAGTTTCAGTAGCTGTTTGTCACGTAGCCTGTAACAAGCAACATTATAGAAATCCCCTCTTCTTTGCAATTATTAGAGGTATAATAGGGCTGCTGGGACTTATTGCTCAATAAGGGCTGCATCAATCCCACTCTTGGAGTAAGAACTTTTCCTCTCCTACCCACCATTTCCAGTTATATATCCACAGCAGGCATATTTTGCTGCAGTTGAATTCAGATGTGTGTAGGAGTAATTTAAAATCTGGAAAGTCTATGGAAGAAGTTACATGGGTGTGGTCTTACTAAATGGTACAGGAGAAATACCAGCTGGTACTGCAACATGACAATTACGTAACACCACTTCTTCTGTGGTTTAAACTGTAATTTTCTGTTACTTTTATTGTTATATGGGTGTGATTACTAAACAGCAGAGGAGTAGTAGCATGCTGCTGCCTCATGCTGTGCTTTGTGAGGGCATGACAATGGGGACAGGTGGAGTGTTTTACCAAAGGCCAATGTTTTGTAGCAGTCTTGCATTTTTAAAATGCAATTATTTTTCTTAATTTTAATGAGCAGGAAAGTGAAGAGTTACTTTGAAACAGTAATTGTAAAAGTAACAAATTCCTGTCTGTCTTTTTCAAACTAATAAAGGTAACTGCCCAATTTGGGAAAGCAACTTTCCAAGCTGGCAGGAAAGCAAAAGCATCCAAGAAGCCATCAGTCAAGAAGGAGGGTGATGTATAACTAAAATCTGCTGGGGAGCTGGGTTCATGACCTTCCCTCCCTCCTTAAGAGATAAGTCTGTCTTTGTGTATATAAACAGAGCAATGGATTTTCTTTAGAGGTCATAGAGGCTTTGGAGAGGATTGTATGATAGAGTCACTTAATGACTTTAAAAATAGACTGAATGGCCCTTATTTTCAGATACTTTCTTGTCTGTTATATCTTCAGGTGCCCACAAAGGTAATGAGAAAAGTACACATACACACACACAACTGAAAATGAATTCTTCTGTTTAGATTCTAAACATATAAATGTAAGAGACAGCAGGAAAGAAGGAAGTAAAGAAAGAAAGAAAGAAAGAAAGAGCAGGAAAGAAGGGGGAAGCAGTTTTAGCTCCATCTCAGTCTTCAACTCTTCACTTAAATATTTTCATTAGAGAAACTTTGGTTCTGCTCGAAATACAATTCACCCCAGTTATAATTAATTGACAACACCATTGTCTCTCTAGTTTCACACAATCTAAGATGATTTCCACTCTTTGGAGATTTTCACATGGGCAAAAGTGATGGGAGCATAGCAGGATGCTCCTGTCACTGTCATGCAATTGCATGAAGATTATCAGATGACGTCGGATTAATCGTGTCATTATCCTGGGAATAAAGGGGAATTCTTCATCACTTTTTATTCATGGGACTTTCCCATGAATAAAAAGTGATGCTAGAATTCCTCTTTATTCCCAGGATAATGATGCGATTATCATGACATTGTCTAATAATCTTTGCTCAATTGCACAATAGTGACAGGAGCATCCCACTATGCTCCCGTCACTTTTGCCCATGTGAAAAATCTCCTTTTTGAGTTCTGTAATATTAAGTTGCCAGAAATAAGGAACAGTGTTCTTGTACATTTAAAATTGTGCCGAAGTGGGACTTCCAGAAGATGTTGTGGCCATGGAAGCCTCACCAGCTGAAATTTCCTCTTCTGCACAACCATTAAACCTGTTCCTTATTTCACCTAACAACCTTAGGTATTAAAAACATTCTGCTATTAATTCATACTTCTTAACCACTCATTTGGTGAGATGAAGAATTATATGGTGGTTGACAGGAAGAAGAATCTTGAGTTGTAGAAGGAAGAGGAGAGGCACTGAGCATAGCACTTGGAGAATGTTTGTTGTTGTGTGCCTTCAAGTTATTTCTGACTTATGGCAACCGTAAGGCAAACTTATCATGGGGGTTTCTTGGCAAGATTTGTTCAGAAGAGGTTTGCCATTGTCCTCCCCTGAGGTTGAGAGTGTTGATTTGCCCAAGGTCACCCAAAGGATTTCATAGCTGAGCTGGGACTTGAACCCTGGTCTCCAGAGTCATAGTCCAATATTCAAACCTCTGTGCCATGTTTCAAAATCTTTAGCCCTCTGGATATTCAAGACTGCAGTTCCTACAATCCTCTACAATTCATCATGTTCTGCATGGGTTGATGAAAGGTTAGACAAAAATATCTGAAGAGCCAAAGGATCTCTTCCTTTGGCATGGAAGGAGGCCTGCTACCATAATTCATCTTCCATCACCACACTTCTGGGTGTCTTGCTTATCCTAGCAGTTGCAGATGCACCTTTTCTGCCATAAAATATTAGGAAGGTTATGTGATAGGTTATACAGTAGAACAGTTATTGCAGAAGCATGGTGATTTCAGCCACAGGTGCTGAGATCATCCTAGAAAGGAGGCAGACATAATTCAAGCCTGTCAAAGGCTGTTCCTGTGAGAAGAATCTGGCTGTAAGAAAAAAGAAGAGGTGGCATGAGAATGAAAGGGGCAAATGTGTTTGTTAATTGTAATGAATGAGCATTGATTCCACCACGAGTTTCAAATTGTGTGTAGTTTAATTAGGCAATGTTAATGTTTGCTGTTTAGTTCTGACAATGAACATCTGTGATGCCCTGTCTAACTCAATAACCACACTTCATAGATGAATCAGAAAGAGTTTATTGCAGCCAGTGGTGTCACTGGAGGGGTGCAACCTGCACTGGGTGTCACCCAGTCAAGCCCTCCTCCTGCTATATTCTTTTTGGTTTGCTGCGGCAGCCACAGCAGCCTCCTCATGAAGAGATCTTCACCACCACAGAGGGCCCAGTGTGCCCTTTTGAAACATTTTGAATTGCTCTTTCTTGTGGTACAGGGACCTATCCCTATTCTTTCCATGATGTTTTGGGCTCTGGTACCAATTTTTCTGTTAAAATAATGGTGAGAAACACAACTTAATTAACTGCAGCATATCTGTATTTTGTAACTCTTGCCTCAAGGGCTGGTTCATGTGCATCAGCTTTCTTGCAACTTGGAAGAGGCTGAAAGGAAAACAAGCAGATCCTGGAGCTTATCACACAGTTAATGAAATTGCTTACCTGATATGGTTTAAATTTTAAATTGGGCAGCATCCAGAGTCTTTCACAAGGATTTAGCTGCCGAAATTGCCACCTGTGTCCACCCCCGCTCCCAGGGCCACTCCAGAGGCCATTTTCTCAAGTCGGAAAAGTCCCAGCTTCAAAAAAAGCTGCACTGAGCACCCCTGGGAGCGAGGATGGAGCCAGGATGGACCCAGGCAGTGATTTCAGCAGCTAAATCCTTCTGATAGGCTCCGGATGCAGCCTGATTCAAAATTTAAGCTGAATCAGGTAAGGCGGTTTAATTAACTGTGCAATAAGCTTCCCTGTCTATTCTCTGCTTCAATTGCTGAATGACTTACCCAAATAGGTACTGAACCTTTAGGGATATATATTTGCATGACATGGGTAGTTTAGCCACAACTGGGCAGGTGTGCCATCATGTTTGTTTCAATGTACATTGCATTATTAATTTCCTCTGCTTTGGTTACACATTGCCTCCTTGTGTCTATTTGTATTTAAAGAAATTACCTTTGATGTCCCTATTTGTACACCTGTACAAATACCCTGAAGGAACCACATCCTGTCTGATATTGAAAGCTAGGCAAGATCAGCCCTGGTTAGTATTTGGATGGTAAGTCACCAATGAATACCAGGTGCTGTAGACTGTATTTCAGAGGAAGAAACTGGCAAAACCACCTCTGAGTTTTCTTTGCCCTATGAAATTCACAAGGTCACCATAAGTCCCCAGGCAACCTGAAGACACATATATAAACACACACAATGTGAAGACACCTCACCTAATAAAAAATGCTCATTTAAATAATTATTTTTTGGGCAGGGTAAAACTTCCCCTCCCCTGAAATCTGGCACCTTGAGAAGGTAGGTGGCAAATAGTGGAGAATCTGAGATTGTAACTTTGGTAGAAAATCCTGATAGTTTTACAGGTTGTTTGAGGCTAGTTTTATTTGTCCCCCTCTTTTGAATTTGAAAAACCCTAAACTGCCATTCAAATCTGTGGATTGGCTAAATTCAGAAATGTGGGAATGGAGCCAGGTCAAGAGGATATAATGCAGGGTAGCCATCTGTCTTAGCTGACAGAGTATAGCCCTCTGTCGAAGAGACTCACAGTTTCAAGGACCATGCCCTCAAACATTTCAGAGATGAAAACCAGGACATGTATGGGGAAGTAACATTAATGTGTTCCAGATGGCAAAAGATATGTATAAGGAAGAACAAACAAGCTAAGAGAGGCTGTCACAGTTTGTTTTTGTTTAAGCCTATTGGGAAGGGTAAGATTCTCCCTCCTTCTCGTCTTCTCCCTGTTAAGTTAATTGAGCGCAAACTACTTTGCACTTTGAGCTTAGTTTGGAGCAATTGAAGTAAGCAGAGGACAAAGGGGGAAAACAGGAGGATGAAAGAGAAATGGGGGCATTCTAAAAGCAGTTGCATAAGTATGGCAACAGAGGATAAGTTGGGACTGTCCCTGCAAAATCAGTACAGTTGGAAGACATGAAAGACTCTCCAGTCCAATTCTGGTTCAAAGAAAAAGAACCCTAGGAAGGGAGAGGAATGTTTTAAATTTGCACCTGGACATCAAGACTAAGCAGGGACAAAAACTCACCTGGTCATTACTTGACTTCCTATGTGGAATTGTTGCATTGCTATTTGAGTTATAGCAGCACTTATTAATTTGCATCTGTACATAATCTGTTACTTTCATGCAAGGTTGTGTCATCTTCTTTTTGATAACCTAGCATGGCATTTCCAGGGATGTCACTAGAGGGTTGCGGGAGGTTCAGACTGCACTGGGTGACACCCGCTCTGAATGTCACCCAGTGCAGTCTGAACTCAGAGGGGAGTGTCACCCAGTGAGCTAGTGAAAGAAGCTGCCTTCTGGGTCTGACAGCTTTGCTCACTGGGCAGAAAAGCAAGCCTCTTCCTTTCCTGCCTGTCCAGCAGCTCTGCCATATCTGAAAAGGCTATGGAACGACAACAGCAGCCCACTCCCACTAGCAACCACTGGTAGAAAGGGGTGTCTTCCAGATCTAGGGGCTCTGTAGGCTAAGTCGGGAACATGTTACATGTAGGCCATGCATTTTAGGCCCAGGAGGGGACATTTAAAACAACAAATTAGTGGCACTCGCTTTCTTCTGTTCCTGCTTTTTTTTTTTTTTTGAAGGCCTCTCCTGTCCTGAAAGTGGCCCAAGCAGCCTCCAAAATATGGAACAAATGCTGCCCACATCGCCTGGAGGACTTTTTGTTGGGTCAATGTTTTTGCAATTTTTTTGCAAAAACTTTATTTGGCCCCTGGGAGAGACCAGAGGGATTCAAAATGTGGTTTGCTCACCCATGCTCTAGTCCAGGGGTAGGCAACCTTTTCCCCTTTAAGGGCCGAGGGATTTCAGTTCCCAGAATCCCAGGAGCTATTGGCCAACATGGGACTATTGGCCAACATGGCTGAGGCTTTTGGGAGCTGAAGTCCCTCGGCCCTTAAAGGGAAAAGGTTGCCTACCCCTGCTCTAGTCTGATAGCTAAACCTCGGTCTACTATCTATGACAGTGATAGGAAACTGTGCCTCTCCCAGTATTCTTTGACCACAATTCCTTGTAGCCCTAGTCAGATTCCCCAAAGATAAGGAGTGATGGCAGTTACAGGACAGTCCAATGACATCTAGTGGAGCACAATTACCCACTACATGTATGAAAAGGAAGATGAAACTCAAGTGCAGTTCTTTGTCCCAATTCTGTAGCTAGCGATGTTTATTTCTTGAGACTTTGCTGCCCCTTGGTGTCTGCTCTGAAGTATATCAGCTGGAACCCTTTTAAAATCTAGAGATGTAATTCTTTGCTAATTTCATTCTTGAAGGAAGCAACAAATAATTGGAGCAATTTCTTCCTCCTTCAAGACAGTCTTCAAGTGACCTTATTGAGCAGGACTTATTCTGTACAAAGTTCACATGTACTGCACGTTGTGGAGAAAACATTGCTTTTGGCACAAGACAAAGCATTCTGTGTACAGAAGTATTATTTTCTGTGCAGCAAATGTTGTTTCCTACTCAGGATATGCTGTAGTTGGAGACTTATTCTGTGCAAAATTCACATCTTTTTCATGCAGAAAGCTGTATTTTCTGTACAGATTAGAAAATAGCACTCAAACCCAGAAAGTACATGTTCGTATAAGATGAAACATTTGAGTAGCTGTCAGCTCTCCATTTTTCTGACAAAAAATATGACCAACATCATAGAATCATAGAGTTGGAAGGGGCTCCAAGGGTCATCTAATGCAAACCCCTTCTATACAGGAATACATAACTTAGGGGGGTTGCAGACTGCCAGAAATAGTGCAAATTGAGCCAACTTTTAGGGTTAGGGTTAGGGAATCATGGGAACTGTATTTTATTGTGGCACCAGAGCTCTCTGACAGAGAAGGCTCAATGTCTCAGGAAAAAAAACACAATTCCAATGATTCCCTAGCACTAACCCTAACCCTAAAAGTGGATTCAATTTGCACTATTTCTGGCACTCTGCAACCCTCCTAAGGCACTCCTGAAAGATACTCACCCAATCTTTCTTTGGAAACTTCCAAACATGGAGAGTCTACCACCCACTGAGGCAGTTATTCCACTGTTGAACAGTTCTTACAGTAAAGAAATTCTTCCTAACATTTAGGGAAAAAAAATCTCTTTTCTTGTAATTTGAATCCATTCATTTGTGCCCATATGTAAATCTTTAAAAAGTTATTACTGCTCTGTCCAATTCTAAACAACAACAAACCATTACCCCGCAATAAGGAAATGGATATAAACTCTGAAGGAAAATTGATGTTTTTACTTATTTGCAGCAGGAACTAACATTAATAGTATCACAGAATATTCTTTCAGTAACAAAATGATGGAGATCTTTCCTGCTGAAGGACCATTCCTGAAGACACTCATCACATGTCACTTGGATGCTACAGAAGTCCTTGTAAGTAAATTTCTGATGTGGTGTCCTATGCTGATTTCCTTATCTGCTGCCCTGCAGCAGAAGCAATAGCTTCCTCTTGATACACTGAGGATTATTCAGACAGAAACATAAGTTGAGGTTCATAACTCAAATGAGTTGAAGCCTGTTTGATGGTCCAGATCAGGGATAGGCAACCTAAGGCCTGGGGGCCGGATGCAGATCCCTGAGGCCTTTGGACCGGCCCCAGGCCGGTCCTGTCGCTGCCGCCGCCGCCGCCACCCGCCATGATGATATTATTGTTGTTATTACTTGTTCTTGGGGTTTTCTTGGCAAAATCTCCACTGGCGTTTTGCCATGGCTTTTCTGGGGCTGAGAGAGTGTGCATGCATATTTTTAAAATTTTTAAAATGTTTTATTTTTATTTTTATTTATTTATTTTTGGTGCTTCGGCCCCTCAATTGTCTGAGGGACAGCAACCCGGCCCCCGGCTCAAAAAGGTTGCCTACCCCTGGTCCAGATGAAACTGGTCCAGATGAAATCCCCAACAAGCTGGGTACTCATTTTAGCAACTTCAGAAGGATGCAAGGTTGAGTCGACCCTGAGCCCCTGGCTGGTATTGAACTCACAACCTTGTGGTTTGTGAGTGAGTGGCTGCAATACAGGCATTTAACCGCTGCACCACCAGGGCTCCTATGAATGACAGTTAAGTACAAAAATATAAGAAAACTATCACTACTTGTAGTGTATAGTATGTCAGTTCTGCTTCTTGGCACTGTAGTTCTCTGGAAAAGGGACACTTTTTGCCCCAAATATATTTTGCTCGTTTGCTTGCTTGCTTCTTTATTTAATTCCTAGCCTACCTTTCACTCAGCATGAGATCCAAGGTAGCATACAATATTTTAAAAGCACAATACAATAAAAATACCTCTTAATTTAAAACAAACTAAACTTCTATTTTAAAATGACAAGTTAAAAACAGCATTAAATGACACTTAACACAATAAACACACTACAATATATCCTCCATGAAAAGTTTTATCTGCCACAACATACTAAAAATAAAAAGCTTCCTTAAATAAAAAAGATCTTTACCTGTCAGTGGACAAGCAGCAAGGAAGGGGCCATCTCGACCTTCAAGCGAAGGGAATTTCATAACTTGGGAGCAGCCACTGAGAAGGCTCTCTCTCTCATTTTCTTTCTTTTCCTCTCTTGTGTCCTCACCAGACATGCCTGGGATGGTGGCAGGACCAAGAGAAAGCCCTTTACATCACATTAGGAGGGACAAATAAATAAATACCCAATCATAAAATATAATACAGTGGGATCTCCCCATCTGTTGGCTTGCCATTTGTGGATCTGAGCATCTGCAGCCAGCAAGCTCTATTGTCTTGAATGGTGGTGAGTGTGCATGGCCACTAGCACAGCAATGTGCACGTCACACTGTCATTTGGGACAATGACACCATTTGAGGTCCCTTATTTTTTTGTTTCTGCAGGAGGGGTCTGGAATGGATCCCCTGAGGATATGAGGGTCTGACTGTAGATTTGTTCAGGCAATTTTTGTTCCTGGGCTCTTTCAGTTATAGCACTATGATTCCATTTCAACTACCATGGCTCTATTTTATGGAATCCTGAGATATGCAATAAAGTGATATGCTAGAGCACTTTGGATGAGAATTGGTTGCCACTTGTCACAAACTTTTCCCCAGTTCCAATAACTTTGGTAGCAATTGTGACAATCCCTTTGGAGTTAAAATGCTGCTGCTTGAAGGCCAGGTCACTGAATGAGCAATCAAGAGCTCTCCTAGATTTGATTCTGGATGAGTCTGATGTCCAGGCATTTTCCACAGTTCTCAATAAAACTGGGAGTGTCAAAGTGTCTCAGCGTTGTTCACCAGGGCTCTCTGTGCAGTAGTCAGCAAAGTCTGGGGTGGTGGGGAGAAGTGAGTTGCAGTGGTCTGTTGGAATTTCATCTCATTGATCAGATGTCTTATCCCACAGTTTACTGCACTTGAGTGTGTGTATCTGAAAATGTGTGGCTGGGGCAGAATAGGGGTTCTATATTGTTGCATCACCTACTTTGCTCTTTAGCAGTCTCCATTCCTGAATTAGCATCTTTTTGAAGTCCCTTTGGCTTGTTGTGTTGGAGAACTTCAACACCCATGTTGAGATGCATCTTGTTGGGAGTGGCTCAGGACTTTATGTCCTCCATGACAATAATACACCTGTCCCAATGATATCTAGCCCCACTCAGCACTGTAGGGCACATTCTGGACCTTGATTTCTGGACTGGAGGGTGATAGAACATTCTATAGTACCACCATCATGGACAGAACACTATCTGGTGGGATTTATATCCACCTGGACTCATAGCTTCTGGTCCACATCAGCATGCTGATTGATCCAGATAGTTTCTTGATGACTCTTGAGGTCTTTTCTGTCACTTGGGTAGGTGATTCTGTTGAAAATCTGGTTGATTCTCTGGAACTGGGAAATGGCTAGGGCAGTAGACACAGAAGATCATTGCATTAGGTTATAATGCAGCTTACCTGAGCTGGCTTAAAATTAGAAGCGGCCGGCATCCTGATATTATCTGCTGCATTTAGCTGCCAAAATTGCTGCCCAGGTGCAGTCCGAGCCCATCGCCACTTAGAGGGGTGCTCCAGCATCCATTTTTTTCAAGCTAGAAAACTCCTGATTTCAAAAAGACATTTGCTGAAGAATCTCTCTTTGAATCTCATTGTGCCACATAAGTATTGGCCAGCTTCCAACATTCCATTTTTGGGCAAAGTATTGGTACATGTGGTGGCTGGATGAGATGGATTGTCTAGATACATTTCATTATGGTTTCAGGACTGGTTATGGGGCAAATATGACCTTTATCACCTTGGTGAATGACTTATATTAGGAACTGGACAGTATCCATGTAAATCCTACTAGACTCTGGCCTCTTGGTGGCTTTTTATGCCATTGAACCTTGGAATTCCATTTAGTATCCCATTTTTAAAACATCTATATGTTGATTTAGATCCCATGCAAATGGCTGATGTGGTCTGAAGATTTGGCATTCGGTATCGGTAATATGGTGATAACATTCAACTCTATTTTCTGTCCTAAACCAATACCTGGCATTGGTAATGGATTGGATGAGGGCTTAACTGAAGCTTAATCCAGACAAAACAGAAGTACTCCTGGTGAGCTGAAAGACAGATCAGGGAAATAGGGATTCAGCTTTTGCTGGTCGGGCTCTATTACCCCTATCAGTTTGGATATGCTCCTGGATTCAGACAGGATGCCTAGACTTCTGATATGGCCACAAGTGAATGTAGACTATACAGTTAAAACTAGTGCACCAGCTGTGCCCCATCCTGGAAATGTCTGATGTGGCCATGGTGCCAATGTTACATTCCATTTGGATTACTTTAAAGTGCTCTACATGTGGCTGCCTTGGAAAGGGATTCAGAATTTCAGCTGGCCCAAAGAGCTGTATCCAGACTCTTGACCCAGCTTCGTTACAGAGAACACATGTCCATTGTTACAACAGCTCCATTGACTACTATTTCTAGGCATAATACAAAGTGGTGGTTATGACCTATAAAACTCCGCAAGACTTAGGTTGAGGTTCTCTGAAGGACTGTATTTTCTCCTACAAACCCTCAGTTTGGGAGAGGTCCCTCTGTCAGTCTGATCCCTTTCACAAGCATATTTGGTGGGAATGTAACAGAAAGCCTGTTTAGCAGCTGCTCCTAGTCTTTGGAACTCCCTTCTTAGGGAAGCCAGGAGCCCATTCACACTACCCATTTATAGCACCATGATTCTGCTTTAATTACCATGGTTCCAACTTTTGGAATCTTAGAGTTTGTAGTTTGGTGAGGGAATATAGCTCCCTGGTTGGGAATTGTCCCTCCTTAAATTTCAGACCCCAAGATTTAATAGGACAGAACCATAGCAGTTAACGTGGAATAATAGTGCTATAATTGCATAATGTAGATGGGCCCCTGATCGATCCCTCCTTGCTGTCTTTAATAGTGTGCCTTTTAATAGTGTGCAATACTGCTTTTTAACTGCCTCTTATCTTTTTAATTTTTTTCTAATGGATATTTTAAATTGTTTTTTAATGTTGTAGATTGTTCAATTACATTTTAACGATAATCTTTTCTACATTTTATGGATACTGTATTTGCTTTAATGTGGTAAGTTGCCTTGAATTCTGATTCTGAGGAAAAATGTGGGCTATCAAAGGTGATGATGGTCAGTGATGATGATGATGATGATGGTGATGATAGCAGTAATAATAATTATTGTAGATCTAGGGTTTTATGTGAATTCTGCAACAGAATGTGACTTTGGAGAATGAGAATGTCTATCCATGTGGATAAAGGTTAAAAAAAAAAAAGATTGGCACACTGTTGCTGGGTTTGATGTGTGCCTGACATCAAAATAGATGCCAGAAGATCTGCATAGGCAAATCTTGCCTATTTTGCATATGTTCCAACTGTCCTGATTTGGCAAGGAAAGTCCCTATTAATCTTCTGTCTTCCCACTTTTTCAGCTGCATTAAAAATTACCCAGTTTCTCTCTTCTCCTCCTATTCCCCTCTTTTGTCCCCAGCTTACTTCAATTTTTGCAAGATTAGGCCAAAGTGCAAAAATAGTTTGCACCCAATTCACTCAGCAGGAGGGAGAGGAGATGGAATCTTGCCCTTTTCTGTCGATTTAGGGAAAAGCAAACTGCTGCAGCCTCTTCTAGTTTGTGTATTAATAAGACATTAATAACATTTCCATATTGATTGCACTTTGATGTTGCTTGGCCTGGTTTTCATCTGGTTTTCATCTGTGAAATGTTGGAGGCTATTATTGTGAATCAAAGCTGTTGGTGACTGGACCATTTTAAAGTGCTTACCTTGTAGCTTAAGGTGTCTACCTATTTCCAGAAACTGCTTTTGTCATTCTCAAACGGTTACATTTGTACTGTAACTTCTCTTTCTACATGAGCCTCCAGTTTCAGACTGAATTAACCAATTTTGAATGGCAGAAGGGATTTATGATGCCTTATCCTCAGGAAATACAGACATTGGATTGAGTCAACATGACAGCTCTTTTGCTTGCACACCATGTGTTCCCCTTCCACCTCAGAGAAAGTAGTACTTTGGCTCTGCTATCAACTGCCAATCCTATTTTCCCCCTGCCCTATAACTGCCCTGCATTTGCTTAAAAGAGGGAAAAAATGCTCTGAAGCACTTAATCTCTGCAAGATTTTATTCTCATTGCTAAAATACATTAGGAAGCTACCCAAGCTCTTCAATATAGGTGACAAGCAAGCAAGAGGCCACATCACACATCACTCTAATGGAACTAGGGCAGCTGAAAGCTCTGTCTGTTGTTGGGACTTGTCATCTAGGAGAATCCCATTTTATGGCTTTTGAAAGCCAGTATGAAAGCCAGTAAGAAAGGAGGGAGGGAGGAAAACCTCAGAAAACCTGAGCTTATTCACCTCTAGCTGACATCTGAAGCTAACTCTGATAGAACATTTGAGGATGGTGGTCTTGTAGGCCATCAGAGCCTTATTGTTGGACTTCTGCACTACAGGAACAGTAGAGGTTCAGGGATGTCACAGCCTGAAAGGTGACCCAGAATTGCCTCAGGCCTGCCAGCAGATTTGGCTTCAACACTATTTTTGTACAACCCATCTGCTCATGGTTTGTGCTTCATCCTGAGGGAATTGTCCAGGGCGGCCAGCTGGCGAAGGAAACCTCGGTTGGGTATGATGCCCCGGTGGTCCTTGACGGTCTTTATGGCTTCCACCAAGGTCAGTCGGTGGTAAATCATGAGGTAGGCAAGGACCAGGGTGGCTGATCTGCTCACCCCCACTGCACAGTGAACCAGGATCCTTCCTGTGGAGAGAATGAAGGAAATGTTGGTATCTGAAATCAGCTGTCATTTTAGGATCTGATGGGGAGATATTTTTGATGTCTGCAACTCACCAACCTTTCTTCCAGAATGCCACTTTCTTGGTAGAATAACTTGGAGTTATGCATGCATTGTTGTTTTTGTGTGCTTTCAAATCATTTCCAACTTATGGCAACCTGAGGGTGACTCTATCATGGGGTTTTCCTGGCAAGTTTCTTCAGAGGGGTTTTTGCCATTGCCATCCTCTGAAGCTGAAAGAGTGTGACTCATCCAAGGTCACCCAGTGGATTTCCATGGCTGAACTGGGATTCAAACCCTGGTCTCCAGAGCCCCAGTTCAGTGTTCGAACCACTGCACCATGCTGGTTTTCTGTGCATGCATACATCCTTTAAAATTTGTTGCACAAGTAGGTATTGAAATGTAAGTTAAATTAAATTGAGTAAATTAAAGTTTGTTGCACAAGGAGGTAACTCCTTGCATAATGCCTCACTACTATGCAAAGCTGCAGCAGAGGTAGGGTTGCCAGAGTGAAAACTGGAGAGAGATCCTGTTATGCTTTGTGGTTGTATAGAGAAGGTCATTTCAGCAGGAATTACTTGTTACCTGGTTGGATGAAAGCAACATCTGTTGAAATTACCTATTCTACACAACCATTCAAGGTCAGAGGCTTCCTTCATTTTTACATCTGTGAACTCTAGTCAAAGGGGTTGCATGTGCTCTCTCATGACTGAACACAGGAAGGTAAAGACCACCATTTTGTGGCATGGGAGGACAGCAACCCCCAGGCAACACCTGGCTGCAGACAAGAGAAAAAGGAAGATGTTGCCCTCCTGATATCCTCCATACATGCTGGAGACCTGGGAGGATAGTAGCTGCAGTATGCTCTTGGCTGCAGAAATGCAAATAGATACTGCCTTTGTACCCATATCTTCTGCTGGCCAAGCAGTGGTTGAGGGTGGCGAGGTATGATACACTGCTGGAAAGCTACCTTGTATAGTGTGTGTGACTGTGTGTATGTAGATGTAAGTGAGAAGTGGTAGCTCAGTGAAGCTGTGTAGGCAAATCATTCTCCTTCACCCACGCAAAGTAGGATGTTGGCTTAAACGCCCCACATCACACCACCTTACTTCCACATCTTCATTTGATACAGGGCATTGATCCCATAATCATATCCCAAAAGTTTGCAGAAGATGATCAGCACATAAGGGCCAGCCCTATCATAAGGATGAATGCGGCAACTGCCCAAATCAGCAGATGTTGGGAATGAGAAACAACATTACCCTTGCTATTCCTCCCAAGTCTCCCAGACAATTTCCTTTGTGGAAGATTAGAGGTCATACGTTACATGATCTGTCCTGATCCCCTACACTAGTCTACTGTTTTTTTATGTGTATCACCATCAATATAAAAACAAAATGCAACTGGGAGTCCAGTCAATTTCTGAGGAGAGAGTTTGATCATGTTCTTCACCTCAGGCAACCAAATGTCTTGGTCATTCACACCTATCATCATGTCCATTAGAGGGGCAACTCTCCTTCCTGGTTTGGACCAAGGAGCACCCAAGAGCATCCATTAAAAATACTCCATTTCACCATCATCCTAATCTAAACTTTTCCACCCTTGTATTCTCCACATCTGATGGACTACAATTCCCATTACTCCCAGTTAGGATAGCTCATGTGTTAACAGATTATGGAGGATGCATATGCAATTTCCAAATAAAGATAATATTAAAGAAGGGAATAATTGTAATGCCTACTACTTGACTGTATTTTCTTAATACACATAAACTGCCTTGGATATATCATCAGATAGAAAGTAAAGGGTATATACTTTTAAAATAAAGAAAGAAATGTTGTTGCTGTCTGACTAATGGTGACCCTATCATGGATTTGCCTTCGTCTTCCTCTGAGGCTGAAAGAGTGTGACTTGCCCAAGTTCACCCAGTGGGTTTCCATGGCTGACTGGGGTTTGAATCTTGGTCTTCTAGAGTCCTAGTCCAACATGCAAACCACTACATTTTGGCAGATGCTGTGCAAAGAAATGGTAAACATTGGTAGCTGTAATAGATGCATTTAAATACAATCACTTGTCCTTTGCTGTATGCCAAACCTATTTCAGGTATCACTTAATCCACAATTTTAGCATCTAAACAGGTCCTTAACAAAGATACTGGGCTCTTTTTAGAGCAGAACGGTGCTTCCCGAAAACTCCAAGAAGCACAATTCTACTCTAAAACAAGTTACCTCTGCTGTCCTGTTTTAATGTAAATGTGATTTGATTCACTTTTCCAGTACCAAAATTCAGCAGCATGTTGCTTGATTGAGCTATAGAACATGAGTTCTACCACCAAAATGACCAGAGGAGTCCTCACATTGTATACTTGCCATGTATTGCTTACATGTGTGGAAGGAAGCGACATTCCATCTGGCATCCTGTTCATGAATTCTGATGACACATGTCATACCATCACAATTCACTTGTATGATTGTTGTACAGATTGGAAAACTCTTCCAACCATGCAACAAGCAACCTCCCTCTAAAAAACCCTGCCTTTCACGAAGTGAATGCTACCACCTGGAATGATTTCCATATATGTAGCTGGAGAGTGAGGGGGATGAGTGGGACATGTCCAGCATTCTTCCTGTATTTGGGTGCACTGCGACTGGTGTCTGCAGGGGAGGTCCCTCTACTAGCCTGTTGTAGGATGTCCAGCTAGTGGGAAAGAACTGGACATGTCCCTATTCACCACTCAACTCTCAAAGAAATCCATAGCTAGGTTTCCTGCTGCAGGATCTCAGTCTCTGTTGTGTGAACAGTTGCATACTGCTTGCCATTATTATTCTATTGCTTGTTTTGGAATGGTTTGTGTTTTGGGTTGCCAGCTCAGAAGTATTCTAGACCCTGAGGTTTCTGGGGCAAAACTTGAGATTTAGGGACAGGCCTTGGTGATGTCATTATACTGTATATTGCGTATTATGCATTAAGCACCAACAACAGTTGCATACTGCTTGCCATTTACACAGAGAATGAGAGAGAGAGAGAGAGAGAGAAAGAGGGAGGGAAAGAGAGAAATATATTTTCATGTCTGGAAATTAAGAAAGAAATGCTAGCTAAAGGGGCTGTTCTCAGATCAAGGTGAAATAAGGGGATTATTCATCTTCACTTATTTAGGGATATGGAATAAGGACCATTTAATCTAGCCTACATGCTTCTGGACAGCAGGTGGGTGCACAGCAGAATGGAAGTGAGTCCTGGCACCACAATGACTGAGAGGAAAGAAGGAAGCTAGCTAAGTAAATACATAGCCACCATTTACCTGTGCAATGGGTGGAAACCTTCTGCCACAGACTCACCTCCACTCCTGCTCAGTGCCTTGTGGATGAAGTCAGCTGCAGGCTCAAAATAGGGGCTCATGTCAAAGGTGGGTGAATCATGTGCCTCAATGCCCATGTAGCAAATGCCGGTGCCTTCATAGTAATCAGCACCTCCCCGCCACTTGCTGTGTGAAGCATTGAGTATGTGAGTGATCTGCAGGCGTGCCAGCTCACGACGGTTGGCTGCTATATCTCTGTATAGGGCAGAAAACAAAAAGCAATGGAGATTCACTAACCAATCCTACTTGATTCTACCCATCGGTATCACTCTCCACCCTCCTCTCATCTTGCACCAAGAACATTTGGTGATTATTATCAATGCTCCACATGTCTCCCCTGGCAGAGTATGTGGGTGTTAGGCTATCGTGTTCATTGCTGGTGGCTTTCCCTGGCCTTTCCTACCATGTGATGCACAGGCACAGAGGCCACGGTCCGACAGACATCTTCTCCTTGCTGTGATTCATTTATCCTCTGCTTGGATCTACTTTTGACAGCTGTGCCTTGAGGGGCCAAGATGCATGAGACATGAATAATATTAATTAGGGATGTGTAGAAAATGAGCTCACTGAGATTTTATTTTTTTTAAAATGTTTTACCTGATATGCACATTCCACACGTAACATGAAAATGGGTGCAATTTAGGGTCAAAAGTTATACATTTCCAAACTTGGGGCAAGTTCAACAAAAAATGAATATATATATATTTGACAACATGGGCACATCTGAAAAATGAACACTGCCCCACTGTGTACCTTTCTAAAATGTGCACAAACACACAGTTAGTGTATAAATTCCTGAACCCATAATTTCCCTCATTCTTTTATTCACATCTGGAAGGATGATGTCACTACTGGTGCCAATAGTAGTTTCCCTCTAATGGCAAATAGAAGCTTAAGTAGGTGGTGGCTGGGATTAAAGCACAGGGAAAAACAGCTGCAGCAGATGTGAGCAACTGTGAGCCCTCCAAATGCTTTGGACTTCAGCTCCTATTGACAAAGGTAAGGAATCATGGCAGTTATACTCCAACACATTTAGAGGTCACCTACCCTCCAACATTTCACAGATCAAAACTTTTAAAACATTTCTTTTTCTAATTCAATAGTTCAATAATTTTAATGTTATATTTAATTTGTGCTTTAATACTGCAAGTTTTTGGTGTTTTTAATATGTTATTTGTTTCAAGCATATTGTCTTGTGTCCCAGTACTGGGACAAAGGAAAGCAAAAGCAATAATAATAATAATAATAATAATAATAATAATAATAATAATAATATAGACAAAAGTATCTGTGACATCTCTCAGCCTTTCCTGTTCCTGCTATGGGCCCAAGCAGACTGCCAGAAATAGTGCACATTAAATTGAGGCACTGCCCTGGCTCAGTGCTAGGGAATCATGGGAACTGTAATTTATTGTGGCACCAGAGCTCTCTGACAGAGAAGGCTCAATGTCCCAGAAAAAAATACAGTTCCCATGACTCCCTAGCACTGAGCCAGGGCAGTGCCTCAATTTAATGTGCACTATTTCTGGCAGTCTGCTTAGGCCTTAGCTGCAATCCTCATTGTAGCCTGGGAGGAGTGGGTTTTCCCAGCAACAATATATCATTGAGAGCTATCACCCACTCCTGGTGAAAATGAAATTTGCAAGAATTGGTTTGTTGACATGGGACATCCATACAGCTGCCTACCTTTTTTGAACAGTCCTTTGGGAAATGGGTCCTCCAACATTTCACAGTTCGAAAGCAAGATACATATGGTCAAGCAGCATCAGAATATTGTTAAGATGAAAAAGTGTCCCTAAGTGTATGGATCCTTGGGAAAAGCAAGATTCTTCCCATTTGTCTCATCTCCCCCACTTAATTAATTGAGAGCCAGTTACTTTTGTTCTTTGAAATCAGTTTGCTGCAATTGAAATAAGCTGAAGGCAATGGGGGAAGGTGTGAGGAGCAAAGAGAAACTAGGACATTTTTAAAAGCAGCTGGAAAAGTAGGATGACAGAGGATTAATTGAGATTGTGCTTGCCAAATCAGAATGATTATAGGGTATCAGGTCAAAGGCTCATCATCTTGGTTTAAAGTCAAGGACTGAGGACTGAGGCTATACAATATGAGTCTCAATCCTCATGGGGTCTCCCCACTTGTACACCTGCACAGCTATAGTAGCACTACCTTTTCTCCTCATCCTAGCCTATGACAGAAGGCCTTGACCCCAATATCTGGGCTTGTACTTACTGATCTCCCAGGTAGAGTCCTGGCCAGACCTCATCAGCATGGTTACAGGCTGTCTTCCCTGTGTAGAGTAATCTTTCCAACTCAAAGACACTGAGGATGGGGTGGCTGACTGTGTCATCATGGATCCTCTGGACAGGAGCTCTGGATCCATTCCTGGAGAACCAGGACATGAAAGCCATTGGTGCCACCAAGCCCCCCCTTGCATCCCGGGCCTCTTGAGGGGGCTGGACTGGGGCCGGGACAGAGTTTCTACTGCGACTACCACCCACGGTCGGTTTCTAAGCTGAAAGAGAGGCAGAAATAATATTAGCCCAGCTGCCTCAGCACCAGCATCCTGTGAGAAGAAAACAGTGCAAGATTTCCACTGAGGTCCTGCAACAAATGGAAGAGAGAGGCTGAAACAAGAGACAGACAAGAATACACATGCTAGGATGTGCTGCAGCATGTTGCGCATGCCTGAGTCTACTGGGAAGGGGAAGATTCCACCATGTTTCCTCCTCCCCATCACCCCACTCAGTTAATTGAGTGCAAACTACCTCTGCATTGTGAAATCTGTTTGCAGCAATTGAACTAAGTTGAGGGAAATGGAGGAAAGTGGGAGGAGGAGAGAGAAACTTGGACATTTAAAAGCAGCTGGACAAGTGGTACAACAAAGGAACAAATTGGAACAGTTGGAAGGTATGCTGCTCTGGATGTTCACAGTGAGGTAAAAAAACCCAACCCACCTTGTATCTATTCACTCACAACATCGGTCCTGAGAACTTGCTTCCTTTAGAAGAAGATGAAGTAAAGCTCAAGTGTAACATTTTATATATTAAACAAGTAGTTACAGCTAGGAAGTCCAAGAGGGGACTAGATACTTAAGCCTACCTGGTAATCTATCACTTCTGGTTCAGGTTACTTGCTACAGCCTTGATCCTTTTTTACTTCAACCAGGAACAAAAGCATTCTAGAAATGCTTCTCTCTCCTCTATAACAGTGTGCATGGTGCATTGTGACCTAGTTGCCTTTCTGCCATACAAGTCTTCAACTATTGCTGCTGGTATTTCATTTTAAGTAGGATCTGCAACAAATTGTTCCAGTATATTTTCATGTACTCCTTGGAGTGCTCCAGTTCCAACCATCTAGCCATGTCTTCTTCCAACAAGCTGTTCCATCTTCCCCCACATTTTTCTATTTTTCATTTCCAACAAATATACAACATTCTAACTACTGAACATTCAGTAGGGCAATGTGAGAGGGCAATGTGTGTGTGCATTGCCAGCAAAGGTTTGGCAATTTTTTTTTTAAAAAAATTGTATGTCAGCAAATCACAACTATCTTGATCCTGAGTTCATTATTAAAATTCCCACTTACCTCAGATTGTATTTTTTACATGAAAATTTCTCCAATAATATTATAGTCTTTTAAGGAGCCACAAGATGCTGGGTTGTTTCTGGTGCAAAAGATTAATGTGATTACTCAACTGTTATTTACTTTAGTTTACTTTATAAAATTATTTTTGGTTGCTTAACCTCCATTTAGTCACTACTTTCCTCCCCTTACTCTGCAATTTTACAGTTTCATGGGGCAAGATTGCTTAACCCGCGATTAGTAATTGTTTTGTGGGATGATGCCTTGGAAATTCAACTGGAACTGCTTACCTTTAGAAGTACTGTTTCAAGCATTGGGTAGAGTCTAGCAGAAGTAAATTTGTTCTGAGAGCTTGGTGTCAACTAGATTTACAATGGTATTTTTTTCTAATTGTATAGTGTAGCCCACACTTTACAGTGCTCATCTAAACACTGCTCACAACATTGAAAGAGAGCACATTGCTATAATGACTGATCAGTCCAAGACGATTAAAATGTAGTAAGGAGTCCCTAGGACCTGCATCTTTCAGTCAGTTTGTCTGATTTTCCTGGGCTTTAAAAAAAACAAAACATTTTTACTGCTTACAGAATTGCTAGTCTATTTGGATGCCGCCAATGACGTTTTCTGCTCAAAACAAACAAAGCCAGACCCAAACTCCATTTCAGGGCTAATCAATGGGCCTTTAAACATTTTGTATGTGTTTCCACAAATTAACATGCGCAAAGAAAAAAGGGCTGATTGCTTTTTCTCAGCTTTTGAGCTCGCTCAGTTGCTGCCTTCCTTCAAAACAATGTTTTGCCAGCACAGCTCTGCCAGTTCAGAGACTGCCAAGGCTAGAATAGTAATGAGAAGAGCTGGCAGGTGCGAGGCACTTTGGACAGAGAGCCAGGAACCAAGGGAGATAAAGAAAATCAAGATATTTTCCCTCTGGCACTGACCCCATTATATGCCACTGAGAAAAAAAGAGCTTCCCTTGGGCTTTCTCACAACATCTAAGTGGCAGCTCTGATTTCTCTATAAAGAGAGCACCAAGATTTCTAAGGATCCTCATTACACTTTGGGGAGAAAAGGAGATTCCCCTTGGAATCTCATATCTGGTGCAAAATTTTCAGCGGCAAGAGGCAAGGTCACGAGTCCCATTCTGGACAGCTCTAGTCCAAAAGGATCTGGTAGCAGGTTGTGGGAAGGATCATTCTGCTTGAGCACATGGAAAGCCACTGTCAGTTTGGGTAGACAACAAGGGCTAGGAGGACAAATACTTTGACCTCCTAGTATAAGGCAGGTTCCTATATAACAAGGTTTTCTCAGGATCACTAAACTGAACTGATTGCTTTCCTCTTAGGGGAATTTGTAATACAATCTGTGAATCAAACTCACCAGAACAACAGCCTACTCTGCTTTTAGTGCCTTAGAATGTAGGAGGCATCACAAAGGAGAATGTGCAATGTTTTGTTTTGTCACTACTGAGTAACCACAATCTCCACAGAGTTGGACGTGATGGTGTAGAAATTATGCATGGAGGACACTCCATCGTCAAGAAGCCAACAATTTTTGTTGCAAGTGATAACACTATCCCATTTTCTCCTCATTCCCTCCCCCCTTGTGGTCTCCACTGTTGCTACGTTTTTCTGCTCTGAACTTTGGAGGAAATACAATATGTCTTTTCCTTAAAGCTTGGCTGAGTTACCTTTTCAGACTACAAGTTCCAGTACCCTCCAGCCAGCACAGCTAGTGGCCAAGTTGGCTGGGATATTCTGGTAGCTGTAGTCCAAATATTAACTTGTCCAAGGTCAGTTCTTCCCAGCTCTCTTCCTCCCAGAATCAGATTGAGGAACATTGTCAATCGAATACGTTTTTTAAAAATTGAAATAGTGTGCAGATGTCGGCATAGGCATGGATCCATTTTGGGAGGGTTTGAATGTCTCATCTATAACTCATTAGTAGTATTTTAGGTCAAGAACATAGGAAGCTGTCTTACATTGGGTCTGGCTATTTGTTCATCAAACCTAGAAATCGTAACACTGATTGGGAATAATTCTTCCTTTTCTCTTGCAGGTTTTCCCCCTTGTTTGCCTCCCTTCTTCTTTTAATTGGAGGTACCACTTGGTATCTTCTTCATGCAATGCACATACTCTGTTGCAAAGTCAGGGTCAGTTAGGCTTCAGTGAATGTCTTGTTCCTGGTAGCAATTTGGGTGGCAATTTTGGAGGGAAACATACCATTTCACAGATGAATGCTGGGACAGAAGGCAAAAATTATTCATGAGAATACACACACCAGGAGAGGCTGCTGTGGTTTGCCTTTTTTGTGAGCCTACTGGGAAGGACAAGATTCCCTCCCTCCCCACCAGATCAATGGAGTGAAAAGTACTTCTGCACCTTGAACTCATTTTAAGCAACTGAAGTAAGCTGAGGACAAAGGGGGGAAATGGGAAGAAGGGAGAGAAGTTGGGACATTTTAAAAGCAGCTGAAAAAGTGGGATGGCAGAGGATTAATCAGGAGTGTCCATGCCGAATAATAATAATAATAATAATAATAATAATAATAATAATTTATTTCTATCCCACCCCTCTGTGGATGCAACTGGAGGGTATGGGGATGTCTGAATCTCTGTTGCTACACTTCCTTCTGAACTTCACATTCACAATACATGGGTACACTAATATTCATGCACATACAAACATACCCCTACTGAATTAACAGAGATTGATGTAGTGTTCTGAAACCTTTTGTAAAATACCTTGCCTCAGTGAGTTTAGGCTACTGCCACCTGAATAAATGCTCCCTTACTTATATAGAAGTATATTTGTTTGAGAATTAAGAACAAACTCAAAATAATCCAATGTAGAAAAGAATTGCTAGATCTCAGGATGCTGGCTGAAGTCTCAGGGAACTGTTATGCTACCCTGAAGTTTCCACGTGGGGAAACAAACCTCAGAGTGAGAAGTATGGAAAAAGGAGAAAGATGTGTTTTTGTACACAAGATATTTTTAAATTCAACAGATGTATCTCCAGTCATCCTCAGCTGGTGCTCGAGTTCAGTGATCAGATGTTTGTATGTGTGTTGTGCACCAAAAAAAAAACAGGATGGGGAGAGCGAGAGCAGGTGCATGCACATGGGCTCATTATGGCATTTTGGGCAAAGTGGAGTGCTGGCATCTTAGTTTGTGAGCCTAAATGTTTTTCAAGGTCTGGCAGCATCAATGCAGGGCTGGGGGAAGGAATCCTCCCTATAGGCTGATATTGAGCCTTTCACAAAACCCAGAAGCAGTATAGAGCCTCAAAAAACCAAAAAAACCCCACCAAAAACAAAAACCACCACTCCCCAGGTATTATGGGTGCTTTAGATGAGGCCATCTGGGATATGGGCCCTATTGGGAATGGCAGCAACTGCTGCAGCTGTTGGAAACACTTTGCTGCCTGCCCAGTTGTTTCTCCTCTCAGTTCTGGGTTGCCTTATTACTTGGTTAGGTAAGTTTTATCAAGGCCCTTTCACACTAAAGAATTATAGGGCTACGTACCCACCAACTGTCATGACTGAGCAGTGACAGACCCAATAAATCCTCTCTCAACCCACCTTTTCAGCTGCTTTTCTAGTTTCTCTTTATCTTCCTACTTTGATTCCTAGTTTTTACTTACTTCAGTTCCTGCAGATGGAGTTCAACGTATAAAAGTAGTTTGCAATCCGTTAAGTCAGCAGGGGAAGGAGAGGAGAGAACTTGCTCTTCCTGTAGGCTCTGATATTGCTCAGCTACATGTGACTTAGGAATTTATCACATTGCTAAAAAACCTGGCTTACCTTTCCCGGTTTCAGTCCTGTTCTAGGATGAAGCCGGGTATTATCAGACACATTTTGCCACTGATGCCACCGGCTGAGTGCAGCCCAGGTAACTTTCGGCTAGAAGCCATGCTCAGCTGGCCGATTTGCAAAGCTGGGAGCTTCCTGGTTTTGAAAAGAGGCTGATGGAGTTGGCTTCTAGCTGGAAGTTACCTGGGCTGCACTTGGCCAGTGGCATTGGTGGCAAAATGCATCTGATAATACCCAGCTTCATCCCGGAACAGGATTCAAACCGTGAAAGGTAGACCCCCTTTTTTTTTTTTAGCAATGCGATAAACTCCTTGGTTTTCATCTGTGAAATGTTGGCGGGTGATTATACTTAACCTGCCATAGCAACATGCTATGGAATTGTGAGGTTTTTAATTTGGTGAGACACCAGAACTCTTTGATGGAGAATTCTAAGTACCCTTTCTTGAACTGCAGATCCTAGGATTCTATAGGATGTTGCCATGGCAGTTAAAGTGGGACAATAAAACTGTGTAGTATGAAATGGCCCTAGATTCTGGGTCCATTTAGCTGAATAGCTGCCATATCCATTTCCCCCGTCAATTGACCCAGAAGTAGTTCTGCTTCCCAATACTTGCACCCGTGAATGTCTTGGGTAAAATCACAAGGACCCACTCCTTAATCTCAGGGTTTAGTATCTGGGATTGGGAGCAGATGAGGACTATGATGGAGTTACATTGAGGACTATGCATGCAAGAGGAGTGTGTACACCTAGTGGTCACTAACAGTTAAAGGCTAGAAAAGTTATCGGTTTTAGAAAGGGTAGGGGTTGTTGTAGCTTCCTTTAGCTTCTCTCAATTTATTCCAGATATGGTGGGCAATCTGTTGTCTGTTTAGAGCCACACACCTTCAAGAGGAATCTGTTGGTGGGACCATGTGCTGGCAGATTGTGAAACCAAAGCCATAAATAAGTAATGCCAGAATAAAAAATGGCAGAAGGAGATTGAATCCTCCCTCTTTCTGTCACTCTCTTCTCTGTAGACCTCTCTTTCTGCCTGTCTTGCTTTCTCTTCCTATATAATGTGCCGCAAGGGAAGGGATGGATTGCTTTTGTAAGAGCGAAGGGCAGGATGGCATAATCCTGGCCCTTGTTCTATTGAGATAGAACCACATTTGCTTGATGCATGAAAAGGGTGAATGGCAAAGGCTTCACTGCCATGGGAATTACACAATATAGATTAGCATTAGAGTGTAGCTGCAGTCTTAAGCATGCTCACAAGGAATTCAGCCCCACCAGCCTCATCATGGTCTATTTCCAAGTGCTACTTTTAGGACCAGCATTCAAATTTAAAATATTTATGCAGTCACAGACAGATCATTCCATACTGTAGCTTTGACTATGGTAACCAAGAACTAATATGCAGCCAGTCTAATGTCATAGACCCAAGGCATGTCCTCTTAATAAAGCCTCCACTTTCAGCACATTTATACAGCGCTATTGACTGCACAAAGAGTGCCCTATATATTAATTTGTCATAATCCATATAACAACCCTGTAAGGTAAGCTGGTGCTGATATATCTATTGTGCAAATGTGAGGCCAAGCTGAGAGAGAACTTCCCTAAGACTAACTAGCGACTAGAAAGGCAAGATTTTAAAATGGAATAAAACAAATGAACCACAATATGGGAATTCCCTGCTTCACAGGTTAGCCTGTAAACTATCACATTTTGGTTCCCCAAATCTCCCCCCCCCATTATCGAAAGCTCTAAATAGCACGTCCAATGATATAGGATTATGGGAATTGTAAGCTAAAACATCTATTGACCAAAGGTCCCATCACTCCTGCTATAAAAGCATACCCTCCAACATTTCACTGATGAAGACCAGAACACTTGTGGCCAAGCAACATCAGAATGTGGGCAAGATGGCAAAAGTTATTAATGAGGAAGATCACATAAGCTAGGAGAGGCTGCTGCAGTTTGCTTTTGTCTGCGTCTACTGGGAAGGGAAAAATTCTGCCCACTCCTCTTTCTTTCCTAGTTTTGCATTTTCAACTCACTTTGCATCAACTGAAGTAAACTGACGACAAAAGCGAAAGTGCGAAAAGGAGTGAGAAATTGGGACATTTTGAAAGCATCTGAAAAAAAAAATGCAGCGACAGAAGATTAATCAGGACTGACCCTGCCAAACTGAGACCTTTGGGGTATATATAAAATGTCTCTTTTGGCCAGTTTTTTTTTTTTTTTTGCAGCCAGACTATTTTATTTAGAACAGATTGCCGGTTGGAATCTGTGGTATTCAAATATGATAGAAGGGGAGGCAGGCTTCCAGTTTGGAACTGAGACTGAGTAAATATGCTTTACTCCCTAGCCCAGTCCTAGTCAGAATAGATGGAAGGGCTTTTTTCATTCTGTGTGATGTTGCATGCAATTCAGTCTTATTTTAATGTTCCCAGTGGAAACTAGGAGAGAGGAAAGTAGAGAATAGGTTTCTGCCTGTTGTTTTCCCTACCTCACTTCCCATTCTTTCAGTAACATTATATGAGCGAAAGAAGAAGCCATGTTCTCATCCTGTGCCACTGTCTTTCTATTAGCCTTTTGCACAGAGTTTCCCCCACACACCACACAATATAGTCCTCATTTTATCCCTCTTCACAACAACTGCGCATGAGCAGCCATTATTATTCCCACTTTACAGATGCAGAAAATGAGGCTATGAATGGAGTGAATGCATCTTGCCCAAGGTCTCCAGTTTAACCAAAAGGTGAGGTAGGTTTTGCAACCCTTTTTTCTTAGCTCTCTATCCGATTCTTCTCTGCCTGCCACATTACACTGGTTCTTGCTCCTACAAATTTCTCAAAAATGTGGAGCTCCATTTCTGGTGTGTTTTGAAAGGAGAAGCTCTGCGAGGCGGTGATATTTGGGAACAAAATATAATTCTTCAAGATGAGGGGGATCTCCTGAAGATAAACATGACCCACAGAAACCCCACCCATATACCTATGTCAAGTGAAATCCAGGCTCTTCTTTTCAGATCCTTTTGCCATGCTGTTGGAATCAAGTTTGTTAGTAGGAAGGTAAATATTACACTGGCTTTCTAGTCACCCAGCTTCAGACTTCCCTACCACCCCCAGCAAGCAGCAGTTCTGCCAAGGTTCAGCCACAAGGTTCATCCTCCACCCCACACCCTGCCAAACACAGGAGAGCTTTCTGCTTCTCCTGGCTGCTTTCTGAGATGGAGGATAGATATCAGTTTAGGTGCTGCTGCTGCTGCTGCCATGGTGCAGGAGCAAGAGCAGAGCCACATGCTCTGTGGCGAGCGATGGCTGTGCACCAAGAGGCAGGGACAAAAGAGATATCCAGCCTCATTACTTTACCTTTGTCAAGGCTGTGATTTTCTCAGCTGGGAAGGAGGCTGGTGTCTGATCTAGTCGGCCATCTCCCTCTCGCCCACTCTCCTTGTTGCTGCTTCTGTTGCTGCTACTGACGCTGTTGCTGCTGAAGGAGGGGAAAATGCTGCTGTCTCAACATCTATTTTAAGCCTTGGCATGTCCAGGGGCAGATTTGTTTCCTAACAGACAGTGAATGGGCGAAAGAGTAGAGGAGCTGGGAAGAGACAGGCAGTCTGATGGAGGCACGTGTAAACACACGCCACACCGATACATAACGTACACATGCACACTCGCATTGGTGTGCACGGGAGGCAGACGCATAAGGTGGCCACCTGTGCTCCAAGACAGAAGTCCAGAGCCCTGATTTTTTCTCTGATCTCTATATTAATTCATGCAAATAACTAATGCTCATCATCCAGAGCAGGAGCAGTCAGTGGAGGACCTCCAAGGACCAAAATCGGCCAGAGTAGCCATTGTTTTGCTAGCTTTTGCTGCTAAAGCCCTACAGAGAAAGGAGACATTTTGCTTAGAGTACACCAGTAAGAAAAACAGAAAAGGCCCATTCTTTTAAACAGATAAGAAATCAATTCCTGCTATATACAGGCATACATAACAAAACTCTGACACAAAAACTCCTTTTTAAAAATTATGCCTACAAAGTTGCCCTTTCTTTCTCATCTTCTATCTAGATGGAATTTTTTAAAACCACATTGGCATTGGGACAATGGTGAAAGAGAGAGGAAAAACAATACTTTCAGGGCCAGGTTGCGCAGCACGTCTGCAACAAACAATGCCATAAATATTGAGCTGGGAAAGAGTGGGATTCTTCTCTAGCTGATCCTACTTTAACTGTGTGTGCCTCCCTATAAAAGGCAAAGTATATAGCAGCAGCCCCCAGAAACTCTTACTGAGCACTCCAGGATAGCAAAACAGAGGCAGAGGGAGAGAGCAGACTAGCTTGTCTCACTAGCTTCACCCACCATGTTAAAAAAGCATAAATCTATAAGCTTGGCAACCAAATGAAGATCATAAGGAAAGTTCTTTCATAAGGAGATGGAAAAAGCATCCCTGGATGCATTTTGGAAAAAGTTTCAGCTTTTCTCTAGAAGGTTCACAGTGTTTTTGCTGATTTATCCAAAGGCTTACCTGACCTTTCAAATGTGCACATTTTATTAGTTTTGAATAAAACATTTCCTGAAACATGTTGAAATGCCCTTCTTTATTGAGCTGTAGGAACCTGTCCCTATTATTTCCATTTTATTCCTGCCTCTGGTACCAAAGCTAAAGAAGTAATGCCCAGGAACACATCAACTTCATTAATCTATAGCTGTAAAACAAATAAAGCAAATTAATATCTTAGTTTAGAGAAAGCTTGGAAGACTGAAAACAGTCATGAAAATGAGTGCTACTGTATTTGGAAAGCACACTTACTGACACTCTAATCCAGTGTTTTCTTGAGGACAGAGCTTAGGAAGGAAAAGTCCTTCCAGTAAGGCTACCATGGTTGTATCTGTACTACTAAGAGTTATATCTGTTTATATCCTGGGATTCATAGTTTGATGAGGAGCACTGGTGGCACAGTGGTTAAATGATGATACAAGGTTGTGTGTTTGATCTCAGAGGCTCCAAGATTGACTCAGCCTTCCATCCTTTCATAGGTTGGTAAAATGAATGCCCAGCTTGTTGGGGCAATTGGCTTACAGAATGTAAACCACTTAGAGAGTGCAGAGTTCACTATGAAGCTGTATAGAAGTGTAAATGCTATTGCTATTGCTAAATACACTATAAACAGATAGTAAAGCTTTCTTGTAGAGAACACCACCTCTCTCTAAAATTACAGATCCCAGGAGCCATGAGAGTTAAGGTGGGGTGAAACTTAAATAGCTCTACAGTGAAAACATGTACCATATATTCTAGGTTACATAGGACAGCTGTCTATTTGAAATCAGCCTCTGTCATATACAGGATCAGTTCAGTTGAGAAATCCAAGCTTCTGTAGTAAAACAAGAATACTTTATTCAGGAACCAAAAATGTTCACAGCAGACCCATATAATAATGGCAATTATACTACATAATAAAGGCACATATCAATTCAAGCTTTGGGCAGGCTTGCACCCCATTCACCCATAGACCAAAACACACTTGCATCTTTCCTTTCCCAAGGTTGCCCCTCCTTTCAACCTCATATCAGTCATTCTCATGGGGCCAGCTTGAATGTCCCAGTGGGATCGCTACACTCTACACATCTACTTATTAACCATCCCCAGGAATGTAAGCAGTGAACATCATTGTTATCCCATCCCATCCCATCCCATCCTCCATAAATAATAAATACTATAAGCAGGCAAGGTCTCTAAGCAGCTCTGGCAGGAAATCTGAGATTCTTTGATGCTGACACCCTCTATTTCAAGGATGGAGAACCTTTGCCTCTCCAGATGTTTTAACCTACATCTCCCATCAGCAGACTGAACAGGCACACCAGTTACCTGACTGTGTTCTTATCTATCATCATGATAGTAAGAATCCTATTTCTATTTAATTGATATTCATTATGTCTAAATGTGCTTCTTTACACATAATTGAGTTTGTGCACATATCTGCCTTCTTTTTGCCCCAGCTTTGTGCAGCACATTTTCTGTTTGGTAACATTTAAGCAAATACCCAATTGTCTCACTATCTGAAGCAAGGGCTATACAAATTGTTGATTTGCTATGTGCCTGTGACATTGTAAGGGATCCTCCCTCCTCTCCCCACAACAATTTTTCAGCTTAAAAGCATCTTAAAAAACAAGCACGCATGCAGCAAGGCTATTTAGATTTATAATAATACAATTTATAATACAATTCAATGAGACAACTCTCCCCTGCACCAAAGGTAAACAGCCCACTTGAACTGTGGGAGGAGAGATACAAAATGGACAAGGAGATCAATATTTACTGTGGAGAAAGGTATTAGCATCAGCTGAAAATGTAGAAGGAAGATGGGCTTGTTGCACAAGGCAAAAGAAAATCATTGTGGCTCTTATTGTCATATGCAACCCATGTATATGGACCTTTCCTTGTCCCACTATCTATCATGATGATAGATAAGAACACAGTCAGGTAACTGGTGTGCCTGTACACATGCTCTTCAACATTTCACAGATGAAACCTGAGTCGCATGTAGCCAAGTAACATCAGAGTATAGTTGAAATTGCCATCATTGTTCATGAGGAAGAAAACACAATCCAGAAGAGCCTGCAGCAGTTTGCTTTCACCTGAGTCCACAAGGAAGGGCAAGATTTTGCCTCTTTTCCTCTTCACTGAGTTAACTGAGTGCAAACTACTTTTGCACTTTTTTCAGTTTGCAGCAATTAACTTAAGTGGAAGACAAAGTGGTGGGATGGTGGGACGAAGAGGACGACGAGAGAAACTAAGGTATTTTAAAAGCATTTGGAAAAAGTGGCATGACAGGGGATTAACTGGGACTAGCCCTGCCAAATTGGAATAGTTGGAGGGCTTGCACTATTGGACTAGGATTGTCTTCTCTGTCCAGCAGCTGCTCTGCAGCATCTCAGATAGAGGTCTTTCCCATAACCTCCATTTGATCCTTTTATCTGGGCTTGTCAGAAATTGAATCTGGGATGAAAAATATGTGTTTTGTCATCAGCTACGGTCCCTCCCTGTTAATTTCACATACATTTCTTTACAATGTTCTGCAGGTTTGGTATCACCCATTAGTGGCCTTGTGCAGTTGCCAACACCTCTTCCAATGTGACTTCCAGTCCTTGGAAGATATCTAATGTTATTTGGGACAACACCTTTCAGAATCTAACAGCTAACATGGCCAATGCCTATGCTTCCTGAAGGATTCTGGGAATTGTAGCCCCTCTCCCTGTAACTTTCCCAAGTTTTGAAGTAAACCCAGTTCCTAACCTGTTGTCATTCCAAACTCCTGGTCATGGCAGCTTGGCCTGAAGCTCCACTCAGGGATGGAGCCAAGGTAACTGTTGCTAGTGTCCATTTTTAAAAATCTAATCACAATGCATTTGCAATCTCAAAATAGAATTTCTCAAAGGCAATTTAGGGCCTTAGAAGCATTATGGAAGATTCAGAATGGGGAGCAGGGGGTATCAGCAGTATTGTTTATGCTTACCAGCCAGGTTTTTATTTGTGCTACAGTTACAGTTGTCCCTCTGCACCCATGGGTTCTTTATACATTAATTCAACTATCTGCAGCTTGAAAATATTTTTTTAAACAAAAAAATCCAAAAAGCAAACCTTGATTTTGCCATTTCATATAAGTGACACCATTTTACTACTCCCACTGTATTTAATGGGACTTGAGCATTTTTGGTGTTTCAGTGTTTGAATCTTGAACTAGGACTCTGCGAGATTAAGATTCAAATCCCCACTTGGCCATGGAAACCCATTGAGTGACCTTGGGCAAATCACATTTTCTCAGCCTCAGAGGAAGGCAAAAACACACACAGCAACAACAAACCATTTTTAATAGTAAGTACTCCTCTGAGTGAACTAATACAGTAATGCTTGAAGTGATGCCCTTGGAGAACAGATGCACAAGTGCAAATCCTTTTTAGGAGATTATCACATTGACATAAAATCTGACTGCTCCCCAACAAGTTACAGTAGGTTTGCAGGTTGCTACCAGATATTATCAGACGTAATTCGCCACCGCTGTTGTCAGGTGATTGCAACCTGGCTGCATTCCAGGTCCCAAGCATGCTTTGGGGGGCGCTTTTCCAAAACGGCTTGGAAAAGCAGCCTCCAAATTGCACCTGGGACTCGGGATGCAGCTGGATTGCAATCTCCTGGTGGCAGCAGCAATATATTACATCTGATAATATCCAGTAGTAACCCGCAACCCAACTGTAGCCCATTGGGGAGCAGTCGGATTTTATGTCAATATGATAATCTCCTTAGTTATGTAATGAGCCATGCCCCTTTGGGCTATAACTACATCTCAGCAAATGTACCTTATGGACTTGTGGGATTAATAGCAAGACAGGAACCATGTAACTATGTACATTCCTGGCATGGTAATAAATAAGCAAATAAATAATGATAATGCAGAGGAGGATGGGAGGAGTCATTTTGGGTGGAGATCAAAGCTACAGACTTTACTGTAGCAAATCCAGCTATTGTTGGACTGCAAATCCCGGCCGCCCCTAGCTTGTTTTACCGATGCTAAAGAACGCTGGAAGCTGCAGTCTAGCAACATCTGGGTCATGGTAGCTGTGGAACCTGAAGGCACATACACATACACTTTGCAGTCTCTGCAGCCCCTGGATCCAGGTCAGCCATATCTGACCCTAGGACCAAATGTGGGCCCAAGACTATTTTTGCAGTCATTGGTTCCTTCAGCCTGTCACCATGACAACTCCAGAGCTTGGTTGCTAAGCAACTGGAGAGCCAGGGAGGCTCTGAGATAGAGTGAGGAAATGCATCAATTGTGGATGAGGAAGGAGAGGAAGGGAAAACATCTAAGATGATGATCCCACCCGACTGAGAGATGGGTTGAGTGTGGTGGGAAGAGAGGTGGTCAGGAAATGGAGGGCCTGGTGGGAAATTCCCTCTCTCTGAGAGTCTGCTGTTCCTATGCTAGTCTTTCTCTCTCCACCTCTTTTTAGGCTTCTATGAGGAAAAGAGGGTTGAGGTGAATTTCAAGGATCAAGACCTAGCTTCCCTGGAGCTTTTAAAGGAAGAGGTGCTGAAAAAGACACAGAGACCTGCTGAGAGGGGATGAAGGAGGGTCAGACAGTGAGGACAGGGTAAGCATTGCTATGCACTTGAAGCTTGGTCAAGCAACATGCTGAAAGATGGAGGGAGACCAGCGACAACTGTGTGTATAAGAGAATAGCTGATACCACAACTAGCTGAAGTGTGAAGCTGTGGTGGGTTCAGAGGGTCAGTCTTCAGCCCCTGGGGGCTTTGTGGGGCCATATGGACTCCCCCAAATGCCCCTAAGCAAATCCACTTCTGGATTCTTGGGAGGAATATTAAATAGTACAGGGGAAGTTGCAAGCTATTTAAAAGGTAAATTGTTTCTCCTGGAGCCTTCCAAGAGAGGCAATTCACCCTTTCTTGTAGCACAAAAGTACAGCCAGCAGAGATGACAGGAGAGGTTAGGGGCCACAAAAACAGATTTAGTGGGGCACTTGTGGCTCCAGCCAGTTTGGAGGGTCAGACAAGGCTAAATTCTATCACCTTAGTTATTCACCTAAATATAAAATATTGTATGCAGTGTAGGCTTGGATTTAGAGGAATGAGAAGTGAAGATTGCTGGTAGGAACATCAACAAATTAAGATAGGCAGATGACACCATACTACTATTAGTAAACAAAAAAGACTAAACAATTACTAAACAAAATCAAAGGAGAAAGTGCTGGGATAGGCTTCATGATGAACATTAAGAAAACAAAAGTAATGAATACAGAAGAGCTATATGAATTCATCTTTGATGATGAAAACATTGAAATAGTCAAAGATTTCTCATACCTTGGATCAAACATTGATCAGAACGGAGACTGCAGTCAAGAATCAGAAGAAGACTAGGAGAGGGAAGGGCAGCTATGAAGAAGCTAGACAAGATTCTAAAGTACAAAGATGTAACACTGAACACTAAAGTCCAGGATTGTCCAAACCATGGTATTCCCAGTCATTATGTTTGGATGTGAGATTTAGACAGTGAAGAAAGTGGATAGAAAGAAAATCAACTCATCTGAGATGTGGTGCTGGAGAAGAGTGCTGAGGATACTGTGGACAGCCAAAATGACAAACAACTGGATCCTAGAACAGATCTAACCTGAACTCTACATGGAAACCAAGATAACTAAATTGACACTGTCATACTTGGGCCACATCATGAGAAGACATGACTCATTAGAAAAAGCAACAATCCTAGGAAAGGTAGAAGGCAGTAGAAGGAGGGGAAGACTGCATGCTAGATGGTTAAACTCAATCAGGGAAGTTACAGGTCTGAACCTGCAACCTGAACCTCTGAGCAGAGTAGTTGAGGACAGGGGGATTTAGAGGTGTCAAAACACTATAAGCAATAAAGAAAAGAAGAGAAGAAAAACAAAAGGGAGATAGGAACAAACTAAACATTATGAGTGCAACAGTACAACAGCTTGTGCAGAAAGATAAAGAAAATTACTGCAACGACCAATGCAGAGAAATAGAAGACAACAACAAAAAGGGGAGAACAAGAGATCTATTTCACAAGATCCGGGAAATCAAAGGAAAATTCAAACCAAGGATTGGGGCAATCTATGACAATAAAAATTACATAATTCAAGACGAGGAAGGAATAAAAAGATGTTGGATGCAATATACAGAATTATACAAAAGAGATGACAAAATGAAGGACACATGGAATGAAGAGCCATATGAAGATAAACCCCAAATTCTAAAAAGTGAGGTGGGAATTGCAGTAAGAGAAATAGCGAAAAATGAATCACCAGCAACAGATGATATTCCAATTGCACTGCTGCAATCCACATTGACAGAGTGAACTCTAGTGCTAACCAACATATGTCAACAGATACGGAAAACAAAACAATGGCCAACAGATTGGAAGCGATTGATATTCATCCCCATCCACAAAAAAGGAGACATAAGAGACTGCAGCAACTATAGGACCATAGCACTGATCACCCATGCAAACCATACATGGAGAGAGAAATCCTAGAGGTCCAAGTGGAGTTCAGGAAAGTAAGAGGCACAAGGGACCACACTGCAAACATATGATGGCTAATGGAGCACACCAGGGAATTCCAAAAGAAAATCAGCATGTGCTTTATAGACTATAGCAAAGCCTTTGCATAGATCATGAAAGGGTATGAAATGCCCTTAAAGACATGGGAGTGCCAAAATATCTGATAGTCCTGATAAGGAGTCTGTACTCAGAACAAGAGGCTATTGTCAGAACAGAACATGGAGAAACAGAATGATTCCCAATTGGCAAGGGAGTCAGACAAGGCTGCATCCTTTCACCCTATCTGTTCAACTTGTATGCAGAACATATTCTAAGAAAAGCAGGCTTGGACACAGAAGAAGAAGGAGTGAAAATAGGAGGAAGGAATATCAACAATCTGAGATATGCAGATGACACCATAGTATTAGCAGAAAACCTCACAGACCTGGAACACCTACTAAGGAAGATCAAAGAAGAAGGTGCTAAGGCAGGCTTAATGTTGAATACAAAGAAAACAAAAATAATGACTACCCAGGACCTTCACAAGTTCAACCTAGACAATGAAGAAATAGAAATAGTAAAATAATTCACATACCTGGGATCAAACATTGATAGAAATGGGGACTGCAGTCAGGAAATCAGAAGACTAAGAATTGGGAGGGTGGCTATGAACTAGAAAAGATTCTAAAATGCAAAGATATACAACTCAGCACAAAAGCTAGAATTATACAAGCCATTATATTCCCTATTACCATGCATGGATGTGAGAGCTGGACAGTTAAGAAAGAGGATAGGAAGAAAATCAATTCCTTTGAGATAATGTGGTGCTGGAGAAGAGTGCAGAGGATCGCATGGACAGCCAAAAGGACCAACAAGTGCAGATCAAACTGGAAACCTCCCTGGAAGAAGCCAAGATGACCAAACTGAGACTGTTGTACTTCGGACACATCATGAGAAGAGAGGACTCTTTGGAAAAAAAACAATAATGCTGAGAAAGGTGGAGGGAAGGAGGAAGAGAGGAAAGCCACATGCTAGATGGATGGACTCTATTAAGGAGATCATGGGTATTAAGGGGTTGCAGGATTTAAGAAGAGCAGTGGAGGACAGAGGGGCTGGGACATGTCTCATATATAGGGCTGCCATGAGTCGAGATCAAATTGAGGGCAGTTAACAACTACAACACCCACAGGGCTAACTTGAAGGCAGTTAACATTTTTTTTTTCTGATAGTGAGACCTTGTTGTGTCTATTAACAGGGTGAAAGAAAGACAGCCTGTGCTTCATTTTTATTTTTTATTACTATTTCCTCCTGCAGATACTACAGTTTGTAGAATTCGACATTAGTGTTTCTACTCACAAGTAAATCCCATTATGCACACTGTATCAACCCTGTAAGCTTTAACTAACTCACAAACTTCGTGCCGCTATCTTAGTCTTCTGAATGTATTTTTCAAGTGCTGGGAAACTCATTTTTTGGTTTGCAGATGAGTAACAACAAATATTGTTTTCACACCTACTTTGCTTCATGACTAGTCTTGATTGTATGGGCCTGGTGGATTATTTTTAATCTCGTCTTTCTTTCTGCATCCTGCTTTGCTCTGCATGTCCTTGACCTTCCTGCCCTAGCATTTCCTGCCTCCTCAGGCAGAATCACATATCCTTTTACATTTCAAGGATAAAACAAAGGAAATGTGTGATCAAGAAACATCAGAGTGTGGTTTAGATGGCAAATGTTTTGAATGAGAAAGAACACACAAGCTAGAATTGGTTGCAGCAGTTTGCTTTTGCCTGAGTCTACTAGGAAGGGCAAGATCCTACCTTTTCTCTCCTGTACCCTAAATATAAACCATCGTTGCACTTTGAATTTAGTTTGCAGCAACTGAAATAAGGTGAGGACAAAAGGGGAAAGTGGGAATTGCCAAATCTGGACTGTTGGAGAGTATGGACTCAGAAATGGTAATAGTAAGTGGTTCAGGCAGCAGAACCAGCCTTCAGTGTCAGCAGCATAAAAGATGAGTGCCCTCTTGAACTACAGCTTCCACAATCCCTGAAGGTAATCTTGGGAATTGTATACCTCCCAAGGTATTTTTTCTCCTAAAGCTCCGAGTTCTCTGTATACTCTGATGAAAGCAAGGGACCAGTGGTTTGGGACTATAGCTGAAATATAACAAATGTTGTGACTTTAATTTTTAAAAGCAGGGGCCAAAGAGGAGAGCATCATTCAATGAGGCACAGTTAACCCAGTGCTCACCCCCTGATGCCATCAGTTCACATGAGACTGTAACTCATGAATCCTGAGCTGAAGCAATGAACTCAGCATCCTACTTAGTGACATTTGCCATCCCAAGAATGTTCTTACAACTGCTGCCTTTATCTCAAAAGGCACAAAATTGTGTTGCTGTAAAGGATGCTGATCTCTGTCCTGTGTGGGTAACCTCTGCAGGCACAGTTGATTTCATGCTGTTCCCTATCTATCTCCTGTAACATGGGCAGAGGTGGCATTTCTTTGCCAGAGCCTCAGGTTCATCTTCCTCTTCCCTGTGTGTAACTCATATTCAGAAAGGAATTTGTCTAATCCCATCACTCAATTGTAAATCTGAATATAAAGCTAAAAAGCTTTGAGAAATGAAATTAGGTGGATAAATGCTTTGGCTTAGTGCTGCTGACAGGGTACTTGCTGGTCATTTTCACTGACATGCTTGTCTGTTGAATTCGCATTGGGTACTAACTGGAAAAGCTTTGAAAAGGATCTAACATCTGAGTCTCGTTGGTGATGAAAATGGGCACTCTTTGAAATGCCCAGGGAGCTGTGTGGATCCCAAATGTCAACAACTTATCTTGTGAAATGAAGGGAAGTCATGTGGATAGGAAAGTCTGAGATATTTCCATCATCCTTCCTCTCATTTTTTCTTAACTAAAAATGGTTGTTTGAAAGACAAAGACAGATTGGGGAGGAGGGTAGCAAGAAACTAGTTGGCTATGAAGATCAGTCCATTGTTTAGATTCAGCATTGCATTCCTTTGCATCCTGAGGTGACCGAGGGCTGTTGAAGGCTTTGTCATATACATGCAATCCTTCCCTAATTTTCTTCTCAAAAGAAGCAATAAATAAATGGTTTTAGAAATTTTCCTCCTGCTGTAAGAAAATCTTTGAATACTACACAGTGTTTGAAGGCATTCACAATTTGGGACTTACTTGGTGCAATATTTGCATGTGGTTGTTCTATGGATGCACAGAAAATATTGTTTTCTGTGTGTGCAACCATATGCAAATTTTGTGCAGTATAAGTCCCTAACTGTGAAGATTTGCTTCAGTCTCGAAATGTTCTCATCAGGGTTTCTCAACACTTGAGAAATTTGGTTTTTGACCATTTTAAAAATATTTGTGAATATTCTTTCCACCCTTACTCTTTCAGGAAGAAATGAAATGTCAGAGGGACTTCCATAGACCTGGAAATGGAGAAAAACCAAGTGATTGTTATAATTTTGAAGGGAATGGAAATGCAGCCTTGGTTATCAGTTTACTGAGGGGCTATTCAGACAATGAAAATAATCCAGGATGAATCAAGGTTGAGTCTCCATTGTTCACATGTAATCTAAAAGTACCTGATTCAGTTGAGGGGCATGCCAAAAACCCCACTCAACACAGGATAATTGATAATGTGTTTTCCCCCAGGTTTTTTTTAAAAAAAGATTCACATCATCAGCAGTCTGAATAACTGATCCAAATAGACCCCGGATAATTTGGGATTAAACTCTGCATACCTTGAACACATTTCAAATACATTTTCATTGAGGACTCCATCTTTATTCAAGTGCTTGCATATGTGAGCAACCAAACTCCCAGAGATGTGCATAGATGTGGGATCCATAGTGTGAATAACAAACTCAGAATGTGTGAGTGGGGTCATTCACATCATTCCACTAAAAAAATGATGTCTGAATGACCTCTGAGAGGCAAAAACAGCCCAGTAACAGTGAAATGTCCCCAGATCCCCTTCCTTTACAAGGATGTACTTCTGGGGAAGGGGGAACAGAATGTGTGTACCATCCCACCACTAAAAGAATTCTGCCCCCCGCCCCGCATTCCTTCATTCCTTAAATTTCTTGCATTGAAGTAACCTAAAAGCTTTAGTTGAACATTTAGAAATGCATATTAAGCATCCAAAGAAAAGTGAAAGGAAAAGCTACCAAGGGAATGCAAGCAGAACAAATATAAGAGCTCTAGGTCTGAATTATTATCTACCAAAATGCTTCCAGTGATGTCTATTTCTTTCACCAGCTTCCACTTTCTTATGATTTCCATTTTGGTGGTCAAACATATAGATCTATATAGTTTTTAACTTGCTGGAAGTAGCTGGTGAGGTAGGCTGATCTGTTCTCCCCCTTTCTCCCTGTTTTGCTGCTCATGCATACTCAAAAGGGGTTCTGGAAGTAGTTGCCATTTATCTTGCCTTTTGTAAGCAGGCACAGTCTGCTAAGGTAGGATCAGGTACAGTAGAATCCCAATCTTCCCACCTCAAGCTTTATTTTAGTGTTTACTACAGACATAAATAAACATTTATAGGGGATGCGGTGGCTTAGTGGTAAAGATGCCAGTTCTGATGATCGGAAGATCAGAAGGTTGGCAGTTTGAAGTCTGAGTGCTGCATGATGGGTCACTAGCCCCAGCTTCTGCCAACCTAACAGTTCAAAAGCATGCAAATGGAAGTAGATAGATAGGTGCCACTCCTCAATGGGAAGGTAACAGCATTCGGTGCAGTCATGCTGACCACATGACCACCAGAGTAGTCCCTAGACAATGCTGGCTCTTAGGCTTAGAAACAGAGATGAGTACCACCCCTACAGGTGGTTATAATTAGACATTCATGTCAAGGGACTACCTTTACATTTTACCTTTGTAGACATAAGGTTGTAGCCCAACACTCAGCATACTCCTGGTGCTCCTTCACCATATTCCAAGTGTTGATGCTGCTAAAACTCCAGTTAGACAGAGGGCAAGGAGGAAAAAAAATGGGAGGCTGGATAGGCATGAAAAGACTTTGTTAAAGGAACTTCTCTGTCAGAGGATTTGTGAACCGAGGCATGCCTGTATAGGAAAATTTCATTAGGAACAGAATTCTTATTTCAGGGGACAATGACCTCATTTTCGCTTTCCAGTACCTAAATTCTGCTCCACAAGGAATAGCCTGTCCCTTGGTGAGGCTAGGCAAATATATCAGAATTGTATTCTGCATTCTATTTTATTTTATTTTTTAAAAACAACCCTCATGTAACTCCTTGCATTAGTCAAGCAATATGCAAAATTTGGAAAGTTCATTTCTGACAATGAGCTGGATGAAATCGTTGCCCATCCCTAGTGCGTGTTTGTCCTTTGAAATCCCCAAGCCTGTGACTCGTTGTCTGACATCCTTTTAGTGATGTTCATGTTGTGCTATACATGCAGAATAAATTTTGGGGAGAGCCCACAATGGTCATACTCAGTTGGCAGTGACAGAAGTGGAATTTTGTTGTGGAACTGTGGAACATGCAGAACTATTGTGCATATGGATGCATGTCAAAGTTCACTGAGTAGTGTGCAAGTGTGCATTGAACATTGTTGTGCTGTGTTGCTATCTAGTATAGGGATTGCAAGTGGAAGTGTAATATAACTTTGTTATGCTATGTTGCTAAAGTAGGATATTGGCCACAGTTGCCTAGTAGGCATCTGGGCAGGGCCCAAGAAGTGCTAATAATGCATGTTTTTTTCTATCATGGTCCCAAGAGACAGTGGGGCCCAAAAATGAGGTGGGAAGATGCTCCAAATCTTCATGTGCACTTGCAAAAAAGTTTAATATGTGGAGAGGGCTACTTTTATAAATGTAGCAATAGTTGTTCACCCTTCAGGAAAAAACAATATTTATAGTGCAGTCACGCCTCCTGGATACAAAAATGCCCATATTCATGAAAATAAGTAACACATCATATTAGGGCAAATTACTTACAAAAATGCATCTATTAGGGAAAATGACACAGCCCTAGATATTGTTTTCATGCAGAAGGAAACACAATAATTAATTAGAACAACAACAACAACAACAAAAAAGAAATAAAATAAAGTTTTTGCTGCTGATTCTTAAAAAAAAAAAAATTAAGCTCCTCCATCTTGACTTTTCAAGAATGTTGCTAGCCCATTCTGAATAGTGTATAAGGTGATTTCTTACCTTTACAACCAGAGAACTGAATTGTGAAGATGAGAAGACACACTGTTGTTGTTCTTGTTAGCCCAACTTCTTCTAATGTGAGACTCAAGGCAATCTTTCAACTTATGAAAGTTAAAACAATTAACTAAAAATAAATAAATTATGTGACAGTTTAAAATATTACATTATCAAAATTTGAAAAAGTTAAATATGTAACCTTTAAAATGTTGAACAACAAATATAAACAGCACAACATGTGAGAGGCTCTTCTCCCCCAGGAGTCAATCCTAAAAAAGCCTGCCAAAACAAAAATGTCTCCCACTCCTTATAAAACAAGGACAGCACCAGTGTAATCTCTCTAGGAAGGGAATTCTAGTGTTTGGGAACAGCCACCAAGAAGGTCCTTTCCTGTGTTTCAGAAAAACTCAATGCATGGGGAGGTCCATATAGGGAGATGATTTTGGAGTAGCCTTAATAACAAGCAAGGGCATCAGTATCAAGCTGGGCAGTATGTAGTAGTAGCAATGGCACATAGTCACAGACATATCCAGCAAGGGAGCAGCTATACCCTCAAGAGCTGAAACAATACAATGGGGCTGTATGTGTTTTTTAAAGCATGAAGATGGACACACAGGGTGCATCTGGAAAAATGGAAATGCTTATATACATGTTATGCACTAGAGATGGGGCACTGAGATTGAAATTTATAACAGTCAGAGTATGCAGAAACCCTTGCAGAAGCTTTAATCGTATTCTAAGGCTATTTTGGACCTAGTTTTTAAGAGGTACCAGCTTGGCAGCAAATGCTTGATGAAGCAGCAGCAGGAATAGAGAGATAAGTTTGTTACTCAGCAAAAGCAGATTCATGTGGAGTAGATAAAATAGGTCCCACTGGTCTGTTTTTCCTCTGGTGTTTTGTTAATCTTTTATGTAAAAACATTGTTTGCTTATTGTGTTTCAAACATGTTATGATAAAATGCACAAAAATGTACAGTAGATGAGAGAAATTGACTTATATAAATATCTGATTACTGACATACTGATGGAATCCTGTTGGTGAGACACAGGCATAACCTCCTGTTATACTTCCATATGTGCTTTTTAGGCAGTTGCACACGTAGATATTCAAAACTATTTGTATAATGACCTCCCTCTCCCAGCAGAACAAATCTCCATACCAGAGAGTGCCTCCAAAGCTTATTAGTGGCCAGGGGAGGCCAGGCAAAGTCTGCTGGCAGTTCCAAAGCTGGGAAGATTCTCCTGGACATGTTCTCACTAGGATTCCAGAAGGTTGACATGTTATCTCTTTTCCTGGCTGTGCAGTCACAACTGAATACTATCTGCATGCCCCTGCCCTCTCCTGGGCTCAGATTGGCCATGAGGGCATGCTCCAGTGGAAAAAAGATTAATTATGTTGGGACAGAAGCATGGAGATATGCTGCGCTCTGCCAGCTAGATATAGTATCTTAACCAAAGAGTAAGCAAGATGCAAAGTACTTTTGGACTAAGTTTCATTAAACCTATTTGGGCTAAGTTCCAGTAAAACTATTAAACCTATAGCCTTATCACATGAGAAAACAAAATGGAAATGAAGCCAGAGAGTAGTGGCGTTTTCTGTGCCTTATGGCATGATGTCGTGGCACTTCTATTCTCTTCTTGCAAGAGACGGTTGTAAAAGTGTGTCTTTTTTCTAGATGGAAAAATCAGTTTGACACAAAACATGCATTTACAACCATCTCCTACAGGAAGAGAATGGAAGCACTACAATGTCGTACGATAAGGCATGGAGAAAGCTGCTACTTTCTGGTTCCATTTCCACTTTGTTCCTCTATGTGTAAGTCTGCACATGTATTTAACTTTCATTCAGAGAGGAGGCTGCCCCTCTCCCTTACTTCTTCCCTGGGTCAGTAAAAGCAGCTGGCAGGCGTGCTCTCAGGCACTGATCAGCTAAGGAGGATTCACCTAATGGAATCTGGCTGTCTCTAGACACCAAGGAAGGAAAACATAGCGGCATTGCCCAGTTTAGGGTTGCTTCTTCTTTTTCCAGTGCTCCAGGGCCACTGAAATTCACCTCAGGCACACTCCTGCAACTGGTCATTGGCTGCTGAATAGACGGGTGCCTAGAAGCCTTCTGGCTACTGCTGTGTGCCTGAGGTAAGGGAGATTATGCAAGGAGAATACTGGATATCTCCTCCTAGAATTCCTAAGAGTATGTTATGCCAGAAGCCTTGAAGAAAGTGAATCAGGGTTCCTGTGAATTCTGCCAGCCACTGTGAATGCCACTGACTTCACATTATGCGGCACTGCTCAAATGCTCATGTTTTGCATATGGTTCTGATTTGCAGCCTATTTTGGGGCAGGCTCATGCTTTCATAGGCAACATACACAGTACCTCAATGCATTATAAGAGTGAAATGGCTATATCTTATCTTATCTAGCTCAGTAAATGGTACTTTACAGTTTTTCTTGCATGGGGTGTGCTTCAGAAACATGTGCAAATGTGTTCTAAAAGAAATTCAACGTAGTGTGCATTTTACAGCACTAGACACCCAGATACAAACCCTCACTTGTCTCATTCAATGATAGTGGGCCAATCACCGTGCCTTCTCAAACAAGCTTAGAAAATGTATAGTTTGGACTACTATAGTGGGCCCTTGGTATCTGCTGGGATTTGGTTCCTGGACCCTCTGTGGATTCCAAAATCTGTGGATGCTCAAGTTCCATTAAATAGAATGGGATAGTAAAATGGTGTCCCCTATATAAAATGGCAGAAACATGGTTTGCATTTTGGAATATATATATATATATATATATATATATTTGAATATTTAAGCCATCTGTGGATAAAGAATCCGGGGATATGGAGGGCTAACTGTACTTCCAGAATTCCTCTAGCCAACATAAAAGTTGCCATGCTGGTTGGGGGATTCTTGGGGTTGTAACCCAAAAAATCATGTTTCCAAATCCTGGACTCAGTTTAACCTATCTCAGAGGATTGCTGTGAAGATCAAATAGGAATGGAGGGGTAACGTGTCTCAAATTCTTTGGAAGAAGAGTAAATGCCCCAGTAATAATATAAAATATGTGTATATATGGTAAAAAAATGCACCCATTTACATCTCATGCCCTCCATCATTTCATAGATGAAGACTGGAACATGTGCAACCAAATAATTTTATATCAGAATGTGGTCAAGATGGCAAAAGTCATTAATTAAGAAGAACAGACAAGCTAGGACTGGTTAAGGGAATTTGCTTTGGCCCTGGGAATGACAAGATTCTGCCCTCATCTTGCCTCCTGCTGATTTAAATGAGTGCAAATTACTTCTGCACTTTAAACTATGCTTGCAGCAATGGAAGTGAGAGCAAAGAGGGAAAATGGGAGGAAGAGAGAGAAACTGGGGCATTTTAAAAGCAGCTACTTTAAATGTGGGATGGCAAAGGATTAATCTGGACTCTCCCTGCCAAATTTTGACAGTTGGAGAGCATGGCATCTGTGTCTCCTCTGAGAGCCTGCCCAGAATTTGAGATTTTTTACATCAGAGAACATGATGCATGTTCCATCACACTGAGAGGTTGTGGTGTATGCAAAATTAGGCTTCCTCTGTAGCAGCTTCTACAGATGTCTGACTCCATAATATAATAAAATTCTAAATATTTTTACATGCAGTTTCCTTTCTAAATAAAGTAAATAAAATAAAATAAACAATAAATATCGTAGCCTTTGCTTAGATGAGGCTTTGTGAAATCTGCCCACTAGGGGATGCTCTAGTTATACATAAACCCTCCCTGTGCCTTCTGCAGTATAAAACAAGACCAAACCAAACAAAAACCCTCAGAACTTGAAGTAAGGAAGCGAACAAAGAGCATTGGGGGACTTTCCCAGCTATTTCTGCTTTCTGTCTGGAAGATATGCCTGTTCTACACAGTTTAGGTAGTGCAGCTGACAGAGAAGCAAATCCTGTTAATATGGTTATCTGGCCCAAGGTGGAATAAAAAATAAATAAATCAAGACCACAAGAAGGGGGAGCAATAATTTTTTGCTCATCAAAATTTAACACCTGGACAGTTTACTGATCAGACATGTATAGGGACGTTATCACATGGGGAGTCGTGGGGAGAAAGTGGAAATAAACGGGCACGAGCGGAAGTCTTTAATTTACGGGATTTGTCCCGTTCCGCCTCGTCTGATAACTAAATTAGAATTTAAAAGGGGGTTAATTCGAACGAAAACCTGATCTTTTCATTTTCGGGATTTTTGAGGATTTGAAAAGATCAGGTTTTCGTTCGATTTAACCCCCTTTTAAATTCGAATTTAGTTATCAGACGAGGCGGAACGGGACAAATCCCGTAAATTAAAGTCTTCCACTCGTCCCATTTATTTCCACTTTCTCCCCGCAACTCCCTGTGTGATAACATCCTAGGTCACCTGGCCACAGTCTTCTCTTATATAATTTTAATGTATTGTGTTTCTGTTTAAATGGCCATTCTTTCTAAATGTCCATATATAAATCTGTGTCCCTTTTTGGGTGATGCATTTTCTATTTATTGGAAGAAGCTATTTTAGAAGTTATTGAACCCTGTACTGAGTTGTAAAAGCCAATGTAGTATTGTACTTTGAGTGTTGGACTAGAACTCAAAAAAACCAAACACTATAAAGGAACATTAGAAAGACAAACAGCTGAATCAGGATATATTCATAAACTCTAATCCATCAAAAATAGGATGAACAATGATAATGGCTTCTTGACACACTAAACATGTTAAAATGTTGAATGCTCTTGGCTACCATAGTTTATCATATCTCCTTTCTGGTTCCCAGCCTGCACATCCCCACATCCCACACTCCCTCCGCCATTCTTATGATCATCCACCCATACTGTCCTTAGGAAATATCTTTCCTCCTGCATTTGTCCCTCAATGACTGTAGTTAAAACTGAACTTGTCACTTCATCAACATAACCACAAATTCTGCATTTCTATGGCTATTCATACAGTCTGATTTTAAAGGTCTTTCCTGGGCAACACTTCACTTCATGCATCTAAGGAAACAGACCGAGTCTATGAAAGTTCATGCTACAACTTCTTTTGCACAGTTAGTCTCAAGGGTGTTGCAAGATCCCTTTTCATACTAATATGCATGTGTGAAATGAAGCACCCAGTTTGGGTAAGCCTTGTATAAGTTTAAAACAAAAGAAAATATTTTACACCTTTTGGAGACCACTGGATAGTGTCTTCAAAAATGTAGCCAGTGCTACACCCTCCACTTTTATAATGTATGCATTCTATTGGCCAAATGTATAGATTTGTGGTTAAGATGGTAGGGGGTAAGCTAATCTGATTTTCCTCTTTCTCTCTGTTTTGCTCTTCATGCATGCTCAACAAGGGATTGTAGAAGCAGTTACTGTTTACTTACTTACAGTTACAATAGGATCACCTAGAGCAGAATTCCACTTTTGCGGATTTTCAGTTTAAATCCTGTTTTTGCACAGGATCCCACCTGTGTGATAAACTCGATAAACACTTGCAATTGATATGTGTCTGCCTGTTTCTGGTGGGCCATGATCTAAGCAGGGGCACACCCCATCCCAGCACTGTGGAATGAGCCTCCACCAACTTGGACTACAAACCATGAGTGATATGTGTACAAATATCTGAAGTGGAGAAATATATGCTCATGTTAGGGTATGTAACCATACATCTCCAAGGAAAACAGAGGCAGATAGTCTGGTAATTAGGATTCCCTGATTTTTCTCTTTGTACTGTTGTTCTGTTGCTTCCTCACCTCGACTTCAGTTCTTCCAATGCACCTCTTCTTCTTCATCCGTAGATATCAGACAGGCTTAATATTTTCTTCTCTCCCAATTCATGCTAATGAACTCTTAACTGAAGATGTTTTTTTAAAAAATAATTCTCAGCTCAACATTCATATAGACTATTTGCAAAATATGTGAATTTTAGCCATTTGCTTTGGCTCTAGAATTAGGTGTGCAACACCTCTTCACTACTAGTAATGCTAGGCTGCAGGATTATATACCATGTTTGCTGTTACCTCCTTGGAGAACAAGCAGAGAGAATAAGCAACCACACCCTCAAATGTGGGATTCTTACCTACCATCTTGTGCTCGAGTATTGAAAACTGTGCATTACAGAACTTCAGCAAAAACAACTGATCAGCATTTCATGGTATATATTAACCAATGTCTGTCTCACCCATTAAATGACTGACCATAGTCTGCATGGCAGTGGCAGCAGCAAATAGTCACTGGAACCTGTTGAATATTCAATGGGATTTTCTGTAGATCCATGGGAGGACAGCATTGCCAGAGCCATTTATTCTGATAGACAACCTTTCTGTTGTGTCATTCCTTGCCTGGCTTTTGTAAGCTTGTCAAGGAATGAATGATCACCTCCTGATTCTGCTTCTGGAGCTTCTAACCCAGATGTCTAGTTTCCAAGCAGATCACAAGAGGCATGATTGTGGCATTTTGATAAGAGCAGTTCTCAAAAACATTCCAGTGCTTACCTAAAGGAAATGGGATATCAGAGAGCTCCTGCAAGAGTAATTTTATCTCCTTCTTCCTCATTTAGTGTTGTCAAGTCAGCAAGGTTTACAGGTCCAGATGAAATAATGAGGAAAAAAGACTAGCCAGCGGATGCTGATCTTTGCTACTGGGAAGGTGCTGTAGGAGATACCAAAAGGGCCGTCAAATCTGGCCCCTCATTTATCATCAAGACCATATCATTGGACTTCAATTCCCATCAACCCTAGATCACATAGCCAGTAGGATCATAGGAATTGCAGTCCCCCAACTTCTGGCCAGCACATATTCTAGATATTGCAGCCTCCATTGCATTGCTTCTCATTGCACATCAGTCCTTACTGTAGCAGAGAGTGAGATCAAGAGCATTACATAAAACTTGTAGAGCAAATCATTCCAAAGAGATCAAGCCAGCAAGCCATTCTATCAATAGGAAGTGAATTCATTAGCCACGTACCATTAAACTCTGAAACTAAATAATTTCAAGAATGATAACTCATGACAGTTCCATGTCATATGATATCATGTCTCTAGTGAGCTAAAGAACCACTTTTTCTCTGAAGATGCTAGCCACAGATGCTGAAAGAAACTCTTCTAGAACATGGTCACACAGCCCGAAAAACCCCACAAAAACTAAAGAACCACTGCTTTAGCCCAAAGGGAATACATTTTCATGAGCAATTCCAAGTGGCTGGGGAAGGGTAATGTTTTAAAACCCAACCATATGGCTTATCATGAATAGAGAAACTAATACCCTAGTGTCTGTGCCAATTCCTGTTCTGTTTGGGAGTGGACACAATAAGGGGTAAGCCTTGATGGCAATGGTGGTCAACTCTCTGTAGAATAGGTATAAGAGGCTGTCCACATGGTAACTCTAGAGGAGAAACTTTTAAAAACTTGCGAGTGGCAATGCAAATACATAGGTCTATTACATATTGTTGAATGGGGCCTGGAGAACAATATCACGAACTTCAGTCCAGGAGGATGGGGCACACCATTACTGATCTTCAACTAGCTGTAATTCAATATAGAGCTTCTATAGTAAGATAAGAGATTGCCTAATGTACTAAGAACAGCTCAGATTTTCAGTTTCCTCTTTACAAAGGGAAGGAAGAGTTCCCAGATTTCTTCTTCTTGCAGGAGAGGCTCTGTAACACCCTATCACCATCACCACCATTACCACCACAATCATCCCCTCTTCCTCTTCCTTGCAGATGGGAATGGAATTATATCAGAAGCTGCTTTATACCAAAGAGGTCATCCATCCAACTAGATCAAGACTGTATGCACTGAAAGGTAGTGGCTCTACAGAGTTTGTAAACAAGAGTTTTCCAAAGTCTGATATGGTCATGCTAAGTTTTCGTCCTGGGGTGTTCCGCATACAGAATATATGTTCTACTGCTCAGCTATGGTCTCATGCTCTCAGATGCATGGAAATTATGAAAATGTACCTGGCTGGATCTGATAACATGAATTTCTTATGATGATAACATTTGTTTAGTAGAGGAGAGAAGACATGATCAAGGATTAGATTAGATTAGATAGTGATTATTTGTATTTCACACAGGGAACTATCAACAGAATACCAGCTTTCACATCAGAGTTAGGGCATCTGGTCCCATGACTTCAAGACTGACCACAAGGCCAATCCTTGCAATGGAAGAGACATAGTTACTAGCCAAGTGACTGCTTCAGATGCCAGATAAGCCAACCCTTTGATACATATGTAGGAAGCCAAGGAAAGTCTGAAGTGTTTCCATATGAACACATTGGGTAACATGCTAGCAATGCCCAGGAGCTACACCATTAGGTAGAACCTCTTGATAATAAGAACTGTTTGACAATGAAATATGGTGCCTTGGAGTGTGGTGGAGTCTCCTTTTTCTGGAGGTTTTTAAACAGAGGCTGGATGGCTATCTGTTGGGAGTCCCTTGATAGTGTCTTCCTGCATGGCAGGAGATTGGACTAGATGGGCCTTTTGGTCTCTTTCAACTTTATGATTCTGTAATTACACTGATAAAATGAAACCCTTGACATGATTGCCCAGACCCCATTCATTTACACAGAGTAGAATAAGCAAAGTGCAGCCCTGGACCCATATGCACTTCCACAAAGCTATTTTTGTGATTCTTGACCCCTGAAGACTCTTTGAATTACCCCCCTTTCCCACTGAAAAGCAGTGAATATTAGCAGTAACTCAGCTTTTAAATAGGTTTTGCAGGGCTTATATTGCACTGTTTAAACATCAAATAACAGCCATTTTTTTCCCAAAACCAAAAGTGAACTTCCAGTCATTTCTGGGTTTGGAGGCATTTTGGCAGTCTCTATGGCCCATGGAAGGTCACAGAGACTGGAAAATAGCCTTGGAATCTATCAGTTGCCCACTCGTGACATACATCCATATAGTCACATTGCTCCCTTCAGGCTTTTCAAAGTGGTTCCTCATGAGTTGCCATGCATGCAGCCTCCGATGCTTGTTCCACAGGGAGCTGACCTGTCACTGATGTCCTGCCAGGCAAGATCCCCCTCGTCTCCTGATCCTTTCTTGCTCTACCACCATGCTTTGCATGTCATTGGAGCATATTTTCTCACAGGTGACATTTGTGTGTCTTAAACAGGCGTTCTCTGTAATAACACTCTCAGGAATGAAATCATCCAACCGCACAGACTCCTTTAACAGTAAACCCCCTGAGCTGAGTACAAAGAAAGATTTAAATGTCACAGGGAAAGTGCTGCACACGTCCATCAGGAGATAAGCTGTTTCTTTGTCAGGGTGGGAGCAGAGCAGCTACCATGGCTGTCATTGCTTGGAGGATAAGGGCTCAGAATAGCTGCCCTGGAGTGGAATGGGAAGCATCTTTGGGGAGGCTATTACAACTAATAATTTCCAAAACGCCTCAAGGTACAGTGTTTCTGAGCATATGCTACTAAACAAATGGGAACTGCATAAGAACATGAACTGTTTCTGCAGCTCCTGCTCATTTCTATAGTTGTATGTTTGTATGTGTGTAGGATATGTATACATTGGAACATACCCACTGTCTGTACTGCACAAGCCCCAGTAGGTTGTACAAAAGGCAGAAATGCCTCTTGCTTCGTTTTTTGTGGGTTTTTCAGGCTGTGTGGCCATGTTCTAGAAGAGTTTCTTTCTGACGTTTCACCAGCATCTGTGGCTGGCATCTTCAGAGAAAACTGGAATGGAAGAGAATGGGTCTATATATACTGTGAGACCCTGGGTAGGGAGGAGTGGTTCCCAGGTGAACTGTGTGTTGTTCTGTGTTGAATAGGTATTGTTCTGTTATTAATGGCATGGCTCCAGGGTGGGAGGAAATGCACTCAAGGTTATTGTCTGCTAATCCCATGCAAACTGTGTATTGTTCTATGTTGAATAGGTATTGTCCTGTTGTTAATGGCATGGCTTCCAGGTGAGGATATGCAATCAAGGAGATTGTCTGCTATTGTCTGCTGGGAAAGCCCCTGACCCTGGTTGGTTTCCCATTTGCATTTGCTGAGTGCTGATTTTCTTATTTTGTAGGACTGATATCCATATCTTGTTTACTTTAAGGGTTTCTTCTTTCCTGTTGAAACCATCGAAATCCACAAACACTTGGATAACTTCAATGAGCCTCCTCAAGCTTTAAGATTTGTGGGGAAGGGCTTTCTTTCAGTCCCAGCACCATCACAGTCATGTTTGGTGACGATGCGGGAAAGAATCTTTTCAGTGGCTGCTTCCAAACTGTGGAACTCCCTTCTATAGTGTTACCCTGGGATCAGGCCTCTGATTGCCCCTCATATTTTATATCAGATTAATATTAAAATGGGAAGTTGATGGGGGTGACCTAGGCCTCTGATTGCCCCTCATATTTTATATCAAATAAATATTAAAAGGGAAGCTGGGGGTGACCTAGGCCTTTGATTGCCCCTCATATTTTATATCAAATAAATATTAAAAAGGGAAGTTGGAGGGGTGACCCCTCTGGGATCAAGCCTCTGATTGCCCCTCATATTTTATAACAAATAAATATTAAAAATGGAAGTTGGAGGGGTGACCCCTCTGGGATCAAGCTTTTAATTGCCCCATATATTTTATATCAAATTAAGGGAAGCTGGTGTGTGTGTGTGACCCCTCTGTGGATGCCTGAGTTGCTCACACAGGGAAAAACCAGTTAGGGCTAGCCAGAGTCTATAAGGCACTCACCATGATGAGATTTCCTTGAGGCCCCAGCATAATATCTTTTGTCTGCAGAGGGCAGTGAGGGGATCATGGCCAAAGGAGGTGATTGTTTGAAACTACTGGGACAGGGAAGCACTGGCAAATCCCTTCGTCTAGCATGTTCATAGAAATCACCTGACTATCTGCTTCTAGTCCAAACTATTCTTCCCCCCTGGGAAACCATTTAGCAGAGCTTCTAATCCTTTCAAGCCTTGGTTTCTGCCCCCAAGACACAGTTCTGTGTATATATACAGGTGGTGAAACAGCCACACCTAGTTTGTAAGCAAGCAGGTACTCTGTTGGTTTGACTAGGGTAGGCTCCTCAATACACTGGCTAACCTCTCCCTTGCCACAGCGGTTATTGAGTTTTCTCTGTTCTGGACTCCCATTGATTGGAATCAAGATCTATGTTGGTAACATATCACCATTAGCAAGGCCTTAAACCTATTCCATTTGTCCCATCTTTCGTTCCCTAGCTCTTGTATGTGGGCATGTGTGTATGTGTGCTTGTGTGTGTTGATTATTTCCTCTAATAAAAATACAAAAACCAATTTAAATTTGTCTCTGGAGTTCTATGTGATTTGGACCTGGTATACAATTGGGTTGCTATCCTGAGTTCCTGTTACCCCGACCGTATTATAACTCTCATTTGAGCTAATATTAAATCCTCCCTAATATGTATTAATTTATGGAGCGTCCTTCCCAGATGCCAGCATTTTGAGTAACAAGATGAGGACTGTTTGGCTCTCTGTTTGGCTCCCTGTTGTCTTTTCAGTGGGAGACAAAGGTCTTTTTGTTTAGGCACACATTTGCTTTTTAATTTCTTGTAACAGATGCAGCGTTTAATAGATCTGTGTGTCGTGTTTCTATTTTATTATGTTTTAAAGACATGTCATAGAACTTTTCTTAAAGCCTATCGAGTGGCAATCGCTGCAGCAAAGAAATCTTTCTACTCTGCATCTATTGTGTCTGTGAAGTCTCGTCCGGCAGAGCTCTTCAGGGTGGTTAGGAAGTTAAACCTCTATAACAGGGGTAGGCAACCTTTCCCCTTTAAGGGCCAAGGGACTTCAGCTCCCAGAATCCCAAGAGCTATTGGCCAACATGGGACTGTTGGCCAACATGGCTGAGGCTTCTGGGAGCAGAAGTCCCTCGGCCCTTAAAGGGGAAAGGTTGCCTACCCCTGCTCTATAAGGTTGGTGTCAATCGATGTGGTATTTCAGGGTGTCTTTCCTCCATTGGCATCTTTCCATTCCATATCCCTACAGAATCCTTAGTAATGTTTTTTTGTACAAATTTACTCATAAATCTTAATTCCCACAGAATACTGAATGTAATGGTAATAATTGTGATATAAAACAACTAGGAAAATTGACATTATACCTTGAAATTAGAATATCAAATGCACAGATTAAATGTGTTTACATATACATAGTTTCATGTGGTTAAAGTGAAAAAATTGATAAAATGTGACTTTTTAAAAGAATTTTTAGAATAAATAAATGTAAGGTTTTTTTTTAACAAAAATTAAATTTAATTTTTTTTTTTAAAAACACCTGGGGCTTCTCCTTTCTCCTCCCACTGAGCCTTGCCCTCTTCACACAATCTCTTGCATTCTAAAGAGATACAGGGGAATGCCACAGCCCGTTTATGTCTAAATGCAGATATTTGAGGAACAGTGGTGTCACCCCCTGTTAGAGGTGCGGTCCACACCCCCTGCACCCCCCAGTGACACCACTGGTCAGGGACAAGGCTCTAGTGATGACATTAAGCTTGATACTAAATATCAATCACAGTTGCACACAGTAGACCTTTCAAATTAAAAAAAAAACACCACATACACCAATTGTAACAAATGACACACATACACATACACTTAGGCCACACTCTGGCCCTGAGATCCTTCTCTCTCAGCTTGAAGCTGTAGAAAAGAGTGCAGACCCTGAGACTCAGGGACAGACCCTGAGATCTGGGAATCTTTATTGTATTCAGGAAAGGACTATGTCACAAATTCCTGCAATGTAGGAAATGCAGCTGTGCTTATAACATCAATTCAACCTGTGTCAAGGGAAACTCAGACCTATTCTGGACACCTTGAATATTGTACAACTCTCTTATATAGAACAGGGATGATGAAAATTTCACCATAGTCCTTATGAGACCCACAGAGCTGGTTTTGTGCCTGAGATTCTCCAAGGACCACAAATAGATCACCTTGGGAGTAGGTGGAAACCATCCCAAGGATGGATGGTATAATATTGTCATCTAAAGGAGGAGGAAATGATAGGGTCTGATAGGATCTTCTCTATAATGATTGGTGCCCAAACCTCAGGTGATCTGTGGCCCAAGAAAGAGGTCGCCTCTCTCTAGAATGGTTGGAAAGGTTATGAGTCAGTGGTGGCCCAAACTTTGATTTCTCTCATCAGACCTATTTGGCCACTTCCATCTGTTATCTCTTGGGAACCAGCTTAGGTATAGTCTGTTTTCCTGTGCTTTTGTTGGTATTGAAAATATTTTCAATAGATTTTAGAAACTGATATTTTGCTGCTCTCTCCCCCTCTGCATTATTTATTGTTGCTATTGAAGTCTTCTTCTTCTTCTTCTTCTGAAATGATTTTATCATTTTAAATTATTCTGCCTGTAAATCCACTTGGTTTTTTTAAAGTTGAAAAGCAGGATATTTCAACAACAACAAAAAATCCATCAGGCAAACAATTCTGTTTTTTTTTTTTTTACCCTTGGCATCAGATTTGCAGGATATTCACCTCACAGTATATTGTAGGGGGGCAAAATAGAAAGATGGAAAAGGATAATGTTATACATTTCTGGTACAGCAGATTGTACCCAGTGGATTACATCCTTGGAAACATGACACACACACACAAACACACACACACACACACTCACAGCTGGAGCTCTAACAGTCATGTAATTCTCACCAGATATTAAAAACAAAACAAAACAAATTAGGCAGCATCAAGTGTTTCAAGTGGAAACTCTCTCTCTCTCTCTCTCTCTCTCACACACACACAAAACATAAACACTTACACACAAGGGAAACTAAATTGCAGATGATAATTGAGTCTGAGAAAGGGCAGAACCCATCAGCAGATGTCATGAGATCTGTTTTTAAGAGCTCTAACCTTTAAAGAGAGGAAACAGAGACCAGGTGGGAGAAAACATCCTCTTCTCCATCTATGACCTTCATGAGAAAGTGATTTTTAGTCAAGAGCAAAGAAGGTTATGAATGGCAAAGTGCTGATCTCCTTCTCTTTGTGGGTAGATGAGAGGAGACAGGTATGAATGAACAAAATCTGACCTCTCTGGGCTAAATTTGTGGATTATGTCAACTGGAAATAAACAAAGAAATGAATTAGGTTTGTTGTCCAAAGGCCACAGTTTTCTAATTGAGCCTTATCAGGAGACACTCTACATTTGTTGTTGTGTGCCTTCAAGTTTTTTTCCGACTTATGGTGACTCTAAGGCTGGGGTTTTCTTGGCATGTTTTTTCAGAGGGGATTTGCCATTGCCATACTATGAGGCTGAGAGAGTATATGATGTGCTCAAGGCCACCCAGGGCATAGTCCAATGCTCAAACCACTACACCACACTGGCTTTACCAAGGTATAAATTCCCAAATCTATTCTTATGTGCAAACTTCAGCTCTCCTTCCTATGAATAAACAACACAAATCTCTCTCTCTCTCTCTCTGTCTCTCTCTGATGCCTCGGTAATATTTGGAGTGAGTTGTTGTTGTTGTTGTTCTTTAGGATCCAGCTCCTCATTGACCTCTAGAAATTAAATCTCTGAGAAGAGCTTGAAAAATTAAATATTTTGGATGCCAGCTACCAGGGAACCTCCTCCCCACCAGCATGACCAATGGCTATGGTAAATGAGGGATTCGGAGAGTTGTAGGCAGGTGAGTACTCTTTGAAACGCAGTCTCTGACTGATGGGTAGGTGCATCTTGTCTCTCGTGCACATGATTTGCAGGTATATGGGTAGCAAGGTTCCCACTTTTCTAAAGATGAGGGACCATTTTGTTCAATCTGCATTTTGATAAGTACTTCCCAAATTTGCTTCTTCCAAATTAATATGTAAACTGGAATGGGAAAGAAAAAGAGCAAGAAAGAATGAGCAAGGAGACATGTGCCAATGCACAGGTACCCCAGAAAGGTGAATATTTGGGCCAGTCACTATTTCTCATTTTAATATATCTCACAGGGTTGGATTTTTTTCCTTATTTTAATCTACCTGAGTAGGCTGGGATGAAGAATTCTTTGTACTGCCTTGAATTCCTAGGCAAAAAAGTGTGATACGGCTGCCCCTATGTATCCATGGAGTCTTTTTCCACAGACCTAAGCATCCATGACTTGAAAATATTCAAAAATGTATAAATGCCAAAAGGCAAGCCTTGATTTTATCATTTTATATTAGGGACACTAATTTACTATGACATTGTATTTCATGGGGACTTGAGCATCCACAGATTTTGGTATCCAAGGAGGGTCCTGGAACCAAACCTCAGCAGATACTAAGGGCTCACTGTATAAATGTTGCAAACTGATACCTGAGGGCTTTCCCATACTGCACAGCTATTAGCACTATGATTCCACTTCAAGTGTCATGGCAACACCCGATGCAATTCTGAGGTTTGTAGTTTGGTAAGGCACTGGGGTGCTGTGGTTGTGCTTCTTAAGTGCCCCTTCCTGAACTGCAACCCTCAGGATTACATGCAACGGATCCATCTCAGTTAAGGTGGAATCATCATGCTATGACTTTATAGTGAAAGTGCCTCTGGTGTTGCTCCAAGGTCTTGTGTTTGTTCTAAATTCTGTCTCATCCTTAGCAGTGTACTTCTGACATATCATAAGAACTCCCACTCCATAGATTCAGAAAAATACACCCATATTTTTTCTCCCATACCACCTTAGTGAAGCCTCGGAGTGCTTTAAGCTTTCCATCCTGGCCACTTAATATGAGATCATTAACACAACTCGAATCAGCAGCAGGATAAAACAAGCATCCTGAAGGGGCAGTGTGAAAAATGGTGACAGAGATCAGAAGTGATCAGGAGAGAGTCTGGAGCCTCTGTGCTTAGCTGGGAAATGATTAATGAAAGTCCCCTCACCCCCATCCATCCTCCTCTTTGCAAAAGAGGGAGCAAGAAAGCTTGACAAGAACAAGCACTCCTTGTCTCTGGGAGACTCCTGAGGTCTTGCATGCTCATAATAAATTGCCCTTGTCAGTTCCAGGAAAGTTATGAAGAAAGATGGTGTACACTGGAGAAGAAACAGGGAGAATTAAAAAGATCTCCCCCTATCTGGTGAGAATTTCAAAGATTCTGCTCAGCCCTTCTTTCTATCCTAGACTCCTGCAATCAACATTCTCATTGTTTCAGATCAAGGCCTCATTCCCACTTACAAATGAATCAGTTTGCAATCCGAATTGATGGATCAGTTTGACAGTGGAGCATGATTCACACTACATTTGCCCCGATCACATTTTCTTGCTGTAAAATAACCCACTTGTGGTTCACATTGACGAATGAATCAATTGAAAATAGACCTGCTTCAGCTGGCTGAAGCACAAATTTAAATAGATTCCGATCCACATCTGGTTTACACTTGCGCAGAATTGATTTATCGAAAAAGATGTGGAAAAAATCAGCGTCAAAAAGACGTGTGTTAAATGGGTCTAGCACATGGCTCCTCTCTCCAAACCGCTTCAGCAATTCCGTTCAAGTAAGAACCAGGGTCATTTAAACTGCTTCAAACTGGTTTGCAAACCAGTTTAAAATATAGTGGGAATGAGGCCTTATGCATTGATTCACTTGCCTACTTGCTTTCTTCTTACTTAGGGCCTTTTCACATTATGCAGTTATAGTTCTGTGATTCACTTTAATTGGGTTTCATCCCATAGAATCCTGGGATTTTCAGTTTAGGGAGGGGTAAAATTGGGCAAGTCACATGCTCTCAGCTTCAGGGGAAGGCAATGGCAAACCCTCTCTGAACAAATCTTTCCAAGAAAAACCCATTATAGGTTTGCTGTAGGGTCGCCAAATGTCAAAAGTGACTTGAAGGCACACAACAAGAACAACAAATTTAGAATTCTAAGGAGTTTATCACATGGGACAGATCCTGTGCAGAAACTGGATTGAAACTGAAAAACCCCTGCAATAGCAGGTTGTTTTTCAGATGATGTTAGTGTGAATGAGAATTAATACGACATTAACCCAAATGGAAACTAGACAAAACCCACATTTTTTTACTTCAGAAAATCCCGAAATTAAAAAGGGGTGGGTTTTGTTCGGGTTAATGTCACATTAACCCCATTGTGTATGAAAAACTACCCATTTTTGCATTCCTCGCCCTCCTCCCCCATTTTTGAATCCCGTTTCTGCATGGGATTTTTGCAGTTTGCCCCATGTGATAAACTCTTACACTAGAGAGAGTGTGAAAGGATCCCTGGAGTGCAGAATGTTTGGCCCTTTAGATGTTTGAATGATAACGTCAAACATTGGGACATGCTGCTTGGAGGTGATAGAGTTATGGAAGAAACTGGAGGTCAAAACCTGTATAGGACCAAAGGATTCCCACCACACTGAGGTCTCCAATAAGCTACAGGAGACTTCAGTTACGGGAATCAATAAAGATGATAGTGTCAGGACTAGCCCTAGCATTAGACAGAGCAATGAGATGGTTTCTGTTGGCAGATGTGGCTCTGAGAAGATGGATGATAGAGCTAGTGTGTGACATGTGGCCTGCTTTGTGCTCCTCAAGCTATCGTGCAGGACCATTTTGGTGCCAAAGGTATCAATTGCCAGTATAAGATCAAAGCCAATTATTAATCTCACTTACAACTCAATCATTGAGACCTAGCATAAGTGTTGACTGTATCTACTCTAGTTGTGGTAGCAATTGGATTTAAATCATAGACACAAAACACACTGCAGAAATAATCCAGTTTGAGACTCCTTTAACTGCCTTGGCTCAATGCTAGGGAATTCTGGGAACTGTAGGAATTTATCGCATAAGCAAGTTAAACCAGCTTACCTGAGATGGCTTAAAATTTTAAATGGGTGGCATCCTGATTTTATCACAAGGATTTAGCCACCGAAATCACCGCCTGGGTCCATCCTGGGCCCATCCCTGCTCCTAGAGGCACTCAGTGCACTGCCAGAGAGGCCCTGGGAATGGCGATGGACTTGGGATGGACCCAGGTGGCAATTTTGGCATCGGGTATGGGATGCCATGATCAGATACAGGATGCCTCCAACCTGGACATAGAGGCATGCAATAAAATCCGTGCTTGAAAGGTTTCAGCCTGCACCTAGGTCAAGAGGGAAGGATGGAAAAGGGGAGTGTGATAATCTCCTGTGACTGACCAGGATACAACCTTGCACAGTTCCACAGTTCCTCCCACAGAATCATCTTGAAGATTGCAACCTAAACTAAGTGTTACCCATGGGTTTAGATGATGATTAGGAAGACATACTTTTCTTTGCTATTTTGTTTTTCATTGTCTTTATTTTGTCTGGGCCTGCATAAGTTGGAAGGGACTTGAAAGCAAACAACACCAACATGATTATTTCTATGCTGGGGAATTCCTTTTCAAGGGGACAGAACATCTTGAAGTAGAACTGGAACTTCTTGAACTAGAACTTGAACTTGAACTAGGGAACTAGAACATCTTGGATTAGACAGCATGAAGGAACAGGTCAGGTCAAGGAGCTGCAGGTTGCTGTGGAAGATCCTTGACTCTCAAGGGAAAGGATCTTAAAAAATGAGTATCTCCCTATCCCTCTCTAGGGAGAGGATTGTAGATCTTCCTCAATGCTGGGAGGAAGAGGAGGTTGAGTCATCTCCCTACTGTTCCAGAGAATGCCACACTTGAGGCCTCCAAGCCCTCAAGACATTCCTTAGCCATCAATTAAAAAAATCTGGGTGATTTTTCACTACCAAATAGCCAAACCTTGCTAAAAAATTGCCTGCCTGCAATGCAGTAGTTTATCCATTCCTATCCCCTACAATCTCCCACAACCTCCAGAGACTGCAAAGAGGATGGAAATGAAAGCAGCTGTGATGCAAGATCCCTTCTTTTCTTGGGGGGATGTACCAGCATGGGCCTTGGGCTGGGGTGCCAGGATAAAAATTGCCCTCAAATTTGCCTACTAAGCTCTAATGTTGGAATTTAGACAACCCATAGTTCCATGACTTCAGATGGAGCAGGGAGAGGGGTTCATATAAACAGACAAATGCCTCTGATTTCCTTCACATGGTTATGAAAGAGAATGGGGTGGGGGGAGTGTGAGTCTGAGGGCTGGAAACTGTGCTTTTCTATTATATCTGAAGCAAATCTTTGGCTTCAGGAAGACCTGAACGTGAGCATCACACAGAAAAACCTCATTTCCCAAGTGGAGTAATTTACAGGTAGCGGCTGGAACTCAGAGCCGGCAGGCCAGCCTCTGTTGGCTTTCATGCTGGACAGACATCAAACTCTTTATAGTCAATATGAGGGAAATTGAGCTGAGCTTTGTTTAAACCCGATGATTCCTTTGCTGGTTGCCATACATTTATTCTTTTGATTCTTTCTCTCTCTCTCTCCCCCCCTCCTCCTTTCATGTTTTCCTCCCTTTTATTTAATGTTCCTTTTCTGGCAGTGTCTTCTGTTGTTTGTCTTGAATTTAAAGCACAGTTTAAAAAGCTGCAGTTGATTTCAATTAAATACTCCCTCTGGGATTATTATTTTTTTTTTAAAAAAAAACACACACACAGAAGCACAGAGATTTCTTTGATGGTTTCCATGGTGAAATATTAAATACCTAATTGGGAAGAGCTGAATGACTTGTGGAAAAAATTATCTTGTGCTCACCTTTTATTTCCTGATTCCCTCCCTGATTAGAAAATGAGTATTGCATTTTTCCCCTCTAAATGCCAGGGACCATCAAGTTGCCAATCTGCAAGATCTAGCTAATATATACCTTGACCATTCTGTAGTGAAGAAGCAATAACTGTAACCTTTCTTTCTTTGGAGAAATGGCGGATGAGTCTATTTTTGGTCTGTACCAGTTGTGCATACATTTTGCTGTTTATCTGTTCCTCATGTGTGGTTTTTAAATGTATAAACATCTCTTTTGAATTGATATATGAATGTATATTTTAGATGTATTTACAGTTGTCCCTTCCCATTCATGGACTTCAAATCCATGGTCCTGCTCTTCATGGGCGGCACAAGTGGGGAGAGATATAATGGCAATGCGTGCCTGCGCACACCATTATTTTCAATGGGGCTTGAATAGTTGTGAGACCCCATTTTTTCAAGGGTGTGTGTGCCTGGAACAGATCCCCTGCAAATTGGGAGGGGCTACTGTATTTCCAAATGCACCTTTCTAAAGCATTTCTTTTCTTCTTTTAATATGAGAAGTGCATCAGAGCATGCCATGGGCTCCGATCCTAGGGTCCAGTGTTGCTCCAAGGATGGTTTAGATAAGACAGATAAACAATGGCTGTTCCACTTGATGATGAACACCTTCTCCCATGTCCTTCTAGTCTGAGGAAGTGGCCCTTCTGACAGTCTTGGCCTCTGAGGATGAGTCCACAGTAACAATTCCATCTTCTCTGCCTCATAGAATCCAGTAATGACAGAACCTGAGAAGAGCCCCTTAAAAAAATATACAGCCAGCTTCTTTTGGGCAGATCAACAGAAGAGCCCTTGATAGTGCTCATAAGGCTTCAGCTGGCTTCTGCTCTTTGCTGAACTAACATCCTGCCCACTTCTACAGTGGGCAGAAAACTGCATACAGTAGGTTTTCATGGTTCTGATATGGCCTACATATCTGCCTTTGTTTGTTGTTGTGTGCCTTCAAGTCATTTCATGGCATTTTCTTGGCAAGATTTGTTCAGAGGAGGGTTGCCATTGCCTTCCCCTGAGGATGAGAGCATGTTATTTGCCCAAAATCACCCAGTAGGTTTCATGGTCAAGCAGGGAATCAAACTCTGGTCTTCAGAGTTGTTCAACACTCAAACCACTATGGCATGCTGCTTACATCTCACAAAATCAAGCCTTGGTTCCTGAACCTGACTTTGCCTGATATCATCATGTTTACCATGGCTTTACCTGTTGTGACCTGGCTTGCAAGACTTGACCTGGCATTACCCTATTCAATACTGCTGCAGTTCTTCCTGTGAGTCTGTGCCCTTGATGGGGACAAAATGGCACATCTAGGATATGGGAAAGCTAACAGGTCCAGTATATCCCAGAGGAACAGGTCAGTCCAGCCACCCTGATTGTTTGACAAAGGGGCAGGATACAAATAAAATTTTTTATTATTATTATTATTATTATTATTATTAGTTCTTATTGGAATTTGCCAAAACTAATTTCCCCAAGCATTTCCCATTGTCTTTCTTCTCTCTCCCTCTTCTACATAGTCTTCAGTCTAGTTTAAGATAAGTAAGTTAAAATTTAATTATTGTACAGGTACAAACAATTGTCCATTTTGGATTGTCTCATCACAGGTTTTCATGGTAAAAAAAAACATTCAGAAGTGGTTTATTGGTACCTCCTTCTGCACAGTGTGAGCAATAGTGTCTCTGGTGTTGTCTCTCAGAGATCCCCTGCTAGTATCACCCCCCAATATGGCTATTGCCCAGAAATGTTGTGTACATTTAGTCTGGATTCTCAGTAAAAGCCTGTCTGATGTGGGAGACCTTTCCAGCAGGAACACACAATCCCATCACCATGGAAAAGTAGGGCCATGGTGGGTCTTAAGCAAATCAGACCTGAATTCTCTCTAGAAGCCAATATGATCAAACTGAGACTGTCATATGTTGGACATATCATGAGAAGACAGGACTCTTTAGAAAATACAATAATGCTTATAAGATAGAAGGCAGTGAGAAAAGAGGAAGGCCTCATTAAAGGTGGATAGACTCATGGAGAGACTCATTCAATGAAACTATGGCCCTGAGTTTGCAAGGCCTGAGCAACAAGGCCTGTTGATATGACTTAAAGGTTTCTCTTTCGTAGGGTCACCATAAGTTGAAGTTGGCTTGATGGCAATTAACAACAACAAATAATGCTCACTATTCAAGTACAGTGAAATGCAGAGATTCCTCCTAGATTTATATATCTCATGGTTCTGGTACCAAGAGATTATATGCATCATATGTTCAGTTTTATAGCTCCAGTTTAGCTAGCAATAATCTGCTGTAAAAGAACCAACAGTCCCTGGAAATCTGACCCAGGTTGACTTATCTGCAGTGGAAGACTTTCCCCCTTCACTTTCATTGCTTTGACTCGATGGGATAATCATCTCAGGTTTTGTAGGACTGATGATTATTGACAGTTCCTTTCCTACCTGTTCTGTTTTCTGCTCTATGAAGCTTTTGCAAATATCTGGGGAAACAGTGGGGGAGGAAGAGGAGGAGGCAGCCACTGCCCTTGGAAGCAAATAATTCTGCTTATTTATTGCACCCACAGTTTCCAACTGCAGCCAATCTCTTTTGCAGGGAGCAATAAAATGCTGTCTGAAAAGCAGCATGGAGTTTTAATTTTCTCATTGTCAGTGTCTGCAATCACATAATTAACAAAGCGCTGGAGACAATCATTTAAAACAAACATCGAGGGAGCTGGTGCACAGGGGTGGGGAGCAATCTCTTGGAAAAATGGAAAGAGCTTTGTTTATTCATGAAAATGTATGTTTTGGAACCTGAATATTGGCTTGCTTCCTTTCTGCACTGAAAATCTCCACAGGATAACTACTCTGTGGATAGGCCAGTGTACACTCTACAATTTCCCTCCCACAAGTCCAGACTCTAGTAGCAAGAAACCATCATTCCACAATTGAAATAAAGCATGCAAATTGAGTATGCTTGCCTAAAATTATTTCCATAATTCATTCTGCTTCTGTGGTTTAACATAACAAACACAAAACGCTTATGCCATAATAAATTTGTCAGTCTTTAATATGTCAGAAGATTCTTTTTGACAGAGGTGTAAGACTGAGATGGGCTTGTCTCTGGGGAAAGAGTTAAGAGACTGGTCTGGAAACTGGAAGCTGTTGGTTGAGATATTAGTTCCTGCTGCTGCTGATGTTAATTGTCTTTAAGTCACCCCTGACTCGTGATGACCCTGTGAATGAGACATGTTCAAAACTCTCTGCCCTCCACTGCTTTGTTCAGGTCCTGTAAATTCATACCTATGACCTCCCTAACAGAATCTATCCATTTAGTATGAGGTCTTGTACTTTTTTTTATTTCACGTTTCCTAGCATTATTGTTTTTTCCAATGAGTCATGCCTTGTCATGATGTGTCCAAAGCACAACAGGCTCAGTTTGATCATTTTGGCTTCCAGGGAGATTTCAGGCTTGATCAGTTCAACCCATGTGTTTGTCTTTTTGGCTATCTGTGGTATCCTCAGCACTCTTGTTCATCATCACATGTCAAATGAGTTGATTTTCTTCCTATCTATTTTCTTCACTGTCCATCTCTTGCATCCGTACATGGTAATTGGGAATACAATGGCTTGGATAATACTAACCTTGGTGCTCAGTTGTATATCTTTACTCTTTAAGATCTTGTCCAGCTCTTTCACAGCTGTCCTTGCCATTCCTAGTCTTTTTCTGATTTCTTGACTGCAGTATCCTTTCTGATGGAAGTTTGATCCAAGGTATGGGAATCCTTTTACTATTTCAGTTTCCTCATTGTCTTGGCTGAATGTATGTGGGTCTTCCATGGTCATTATTTTTGTTTTCACTATGGAGGAAAAACTAGAATCGAGGCGTTTAAATTGGAAAAGGAAGTACACTTCAGTATACCTGGGGTGAGAATTGTGCAGCCCTTCAGATGCTGATGGACTGCAAATCCCAGCATTCCTCACCAGTAGCTGTGTTGGCTAGGGCTGTTGGGTCATGCATTCTTTTATCATGAAACATAATTCTCATGGCTGAGCTAAACATTCAGAGAAACATACTAATGGTAAAGTTTAGCCAACTGCTGAATACACTGCCTTGAGAGATTGTGGACTTTTCTTTGCTGGAAGTGCTTAAGCTTGCTGGCTGGGCTTCCCTCAGGAATATAAGTTGCATCCTGCACTGTATTTTCTACACTGAACAAGTAAATGGACTAGCGCTCCAAGGTATCTTCTGATTGTATGATTCTAAATCTCAGCTACCCCTGGCTTAAAGAACATCACTTTCTTAATCTCAGTCTTCCCATTTATAATATGGAATATACCAGTACTGTGCATCCCCGAGCACAATTTTATGACACTGTTTTCTATTTATTGTGGAAAGTACAGGTTGAAAATGTAGATCTGACAGATAATAAGAGCTTGAAAATGTTATTTTTTAAAACTAGTACTTTCAGAATCCTTGCTTGCTGGGGAAATCTAACAATTATTGTCCAAAATAGGAACTTTTCCAGTCTCTGAGACACACAAAATACACAAACAGCAATAGCAAAAAGGTTTTGACAGGACAACAACACAATTGTTTTAAGTCATACTAAAATTATATATGTGAAGTATTCTGAAATGAAGATTAAAAAAAACTCAGGTCAGGCATAGCATTTTGTCTTTTCCTTACTCTCTGGTTTTACAACTCACAATTCTGTGAGCATATTTTGGAGATCCAGTTTGGTATAGTAGTTTGAGTGTTGGACTATGACTTTGGAGATCAGGGTTTGATTTTCCACTCAGCCGTGGAAACCCATTGGGTGATCTTGGGTGAAAACACTTTTCTCACTCACCTGGAGAAAACACCACAATAGGTTTGCCTTAAAGGTAAAGGTATTCCCTGTTGAAAAGGTTGTCAAGTCGTCTCCGACCATAGGGCGTGGTGCTCATCTCCATTACTAAGCCGAAGAGCCAGTGTTGTCAGAGACTATCTCTGTGATCATGTGGCCAGCATGATTGCACAGAAAGCTGTTTACCTTCCCACAGATTTGGTACCTGTTTATCTACTTGCATTTGTATGCTTTTGAACTGCTAGGTTGGCAGAAATAGTTACAGGAGCTCACCCCATCATGCAGCACCCGGGCCTCGAACTGCCAACCTGCCAATCTTGCAATCAACAGAGTCAGTGTATTAACCATTTGAGCCACCACATCCCTTAGGGTCCCCAGAAGTCAGAAACAACATGAAGGCACACCACAACTACAAATATATTTTTCTGCCCTTTCCCTACCCCTTACAGTACAGTTTTAAACAATATGGCTGCCATCTGTTAACATGTACATAATATACTGCACTACAATGTCTATTCATTCAACCCATTTTTTTTTTTTACTCTTTGAAGTAACTTGAAAAGTGGTGCAGAATTAGGCAGAATTAGTGCAGAATATATTTCCACGCTCTATGGAGACATTCATCCTGCTGATATAACAGCTAAAAGTGGGAAGGACATGCACGTAATTCCTGTCACCATCTCAGTCCCTAGCCTTCCTGGACTGAAAAAAGAGGTATGAAATGGACTTCTACCAAGAGCTAGGAAATGTTATTTTTTCAAGAATCCTCATGCTAATGCACCAGTGGCCATGTTGCTGTGGGATTCTGGAATTTGTAGTACAATGAGTAACTTTTTCATGCTCTTTTTCTATTGTTAATTAATTGATTTGTTGGCTTAAACTAGAGTTGCTTGAGAAAAAACAAAGCAGAACTGTATATATTTTACTGCAGGCTCCATCCAGCTCTCACTTTCTGTTGCCTCTTAGACATAGTCCAGAAAGACTTAATATGACTGATTTTGAAAATGGACTTATCACTCAGTCTTTTATATGTTTACTCCTATTGAGCACTATTGAGTTCAATAAGGCTTACTCCCAGCTTGAGTTTATGGTAGAATGAGAAATACCCATTGACTTCATTCCACTGTTTGTGATAAGGAACACCTCACGGAGATGGGACCATTCCCAGGGCATCTGGCTTTAGCTAAATAGGGCTATATCAGTGGGGTATATTGGTGTAATTAGCATTCTTCTGGCAGAAAGAGCAAGCAGTGATATGAAACCAATAACTTTTAAGGTTCAGTGATCTGCTATAGGCAGGTGATGACTCTCTCTGAGAAATTGTAATTACCCAGCACAGAGACCATCGATGTGCAGGTAGCAAAAACCTCATTGCTTCCAACACTCTCCTGCAGGAGAAGTTACTGTGACACCTTCTAGCTCACTTCTGCAATGTAACCCAAATATTCTTTCTTCATCCTTCCCAGCCTGAGATCATGGCATAGAGTGGTGGCATAGAGACTTAATAGTCACAAAGTATTTGCTGCATCTAGATCGGAAAAATTACTTATTTGAACTACAATTGCCAGAATCCTGGCTGTGGAATTCTGAGTGTTGCAGTACAAAATAACTTTGCTCTGGATTTGCAGGACAATGAGATAGAGTCAATTAGTGGGCTGCATATGCTAAAGTGAGTTTGAGTGTTGGAGCAGGACTCTGGGAGACTAGAGTTTGAATCTTTGCTCAGCCATAGAATCCTACTGGGTGACCTTGGGTAAGTCACATTCTCTCCACTTCAGAGGAAGGCCATGGCAAGCCTCCTCTGAACAATCCTACCAAGAAAACCATGCAATAAATTCACCTTAGGGCTGCCATAGGTAAAAAAAATGACTTGAAGGCAAACAGTAACAGCAATATGTACTGAAGACCCCCCCAAAAAAAAAATTTAATGGGCTATAGAATGTGGAGGCAGAATAATCTAGATTCAGCATGTGGTTAGAATGCTAAACTAGGATTTAGAAGATCTGGACTTGGAGCCCTACTTGGCCTTGAAATTCAGCCCAAGTTTTTCACAGGAGTGTTGGGAGCATCTTGGACTCATTGGAGTAAAGGCAGAATATAGATATCAAAAATAATAATCATAGTTAGATTTCAGTGCAAGATTCTAAGTATGGCTGAGTTTTGGTCCAATCCTTTGAGATTTTGCTAGGCCTGGATTCCAATCTAATAGTGACTTCCTTAGCTGCTGAAGTTGAGAGAATGTTTTGGAGGAAACTTTTGAAGTGGGGGAGATGTAACCTGTATCTTGAAAGGATTTGTAAGAACTTGGTAAACATTTAAAGAAATTGAATTATCAAGAACTTTTATACCCCAGGAGCACTGAAAAAGGGTAAGTTGTGTCTATTTATCTCTCAGCTCCTCCTGGCACATTCAGGACTGGCTCACGGCACCTCTTGAAATTGAATTGGGGAGGGTTGAAAGAATGAGTCTGACTTTTTAATTTCATGTCCTATGTGGAACCAAGGGATCATACTAAGTGAAGATCCCTCATGGCTCTGGGCTGATATACAAGGTCTTCCTTCATGGTGGCATTGGAAAGTGCTTGCTTAATGGGTGTTAGAAGGTTACTGACATTAAATGTGAAGAGACACAAGTTCAGCAGGAGAATGGTTCTGAATGTACAAGATGGAATTTTAGGACCAAAAATTTAGCTTAGTAAGATGCTGAAAATCATCAGAGGATAGGAGGTCCTCTAAGAGACAGGCTGGCACAGGGCAAAGGCTTGTGCTCTTTTGAAGAAATTCAGGAACAGGGGAAGTCACCTTGTACCAGGTCAGATATTTATCTAGTCTACTATTATCTGCTACTTACTGGCAGTGATATTTCACATTCCCTGCAATGTGACCCCTTTTGCAGGAAAGTCCAGAGATTGAACTGGGATCTTTGCATGTTAAGCATGCATTGTACCTCAAAACAATTATATCCCTACAATGTTTTTTGTTTAAGCTTTGAGATGAACATATTTTTGTTTAATGCATTTATACTATGCCCTTCAAATGAAGCAGAGCTGGCCAACTTTCCTTCCCATAAAAAAGATGTCAGAGGTGAGTAAGCAGTCAAATACTGGTGAGTAGGCATGGCTGGAGTTAGTGGAAGGGCTCAACTCCCCCAACTTCTCTGTAATTTGCAGAGCAAGTGCAAGTGTATCATTAACAAAACCTCTGCCAAAGCAGCTCCTTTTTACAAAGCCTTTAAATATCTACACACAATCCTTTCCCTCCTCTTTTTCCTTAACTGGAAGTTTGTTGGGTTTCTTTTTTTTTTTAGGAGTGTTGGTAGTGAGAAGATGGCAAAAGAGGGCTGGAGAAAAAAGACTTTTGGTTTTGGGTTGCAACAGTATGTCCACAGTAAAAATGCAATAAGCAGAACATGACTTGGGAAAGAGCAGTATTCTTCTCTAGATGAACCTACTTTAGTCATTCAAAAGCCAGTGTGGTGCAGTGGTTTAAGCACTTGACTATGACTCTGGAGATCAGGCTTTGGATATTCACTCAGTCTGGGGCAAGTCATATTCTCTGAGCCGCAGACAAAGGCAATGGCAAACCCCCCTCTGAACAAATCTTACCAAGAAAACCCCATGATAGGGTTGTCACAAGTTGGGAATGGCTTCAAGCACACCACAACAACAAATCTGTCTACAACAGGCAAAGTAAACAGCAGCTGCCTCTTGAATTCCCTTATGGAGCATGAATGAACAGCAAAATAGAGAGAAAAGGGGTAAGCAGATAAGCCTGCTTCACCTGCGTGTTATTAAAAATAATAGATCTTTATGCCACCAGAATAGAAATCATCAAAGTGGAGTCTGGGGAAACAAAAAATCATCCCTGGATGCAGTTTGTAAGATGCTTTCAGGTGTTCTCAGGTTCAAAATATTTTGTTTACTTATGTGTGGCTTACCTGACATGGTTGTTTCATTTCACATGTGCTTGTTGTTAATTTTGGTTAAAGCATTTGCTGAAACATGTTGAACTGCCTTCTCCATGTTATTTTTGTCTCTGGCAACAAATTTTCTGTTAAAGACGTGAGACCCAGGAACATCTTTATTCTGTTAGCTATATTCCTGTACCTATTTGACAAGCTGATAGAAGCACAGTTGGAATCAGAAGGATGTAAAATGTATGCATCCATGTGGAAGCCCTCTCACATGAGCATTGACAAATGAGGTCAGGAATTGGGGTGGTGGTTTTCAGTTTTATTCTACCTTTACTGACTGAGTAGACTGAAGTCCATGAAAGCGCATGCTGCCAACTTCTTTCTTTCAGTTATTCTCAAAGGTGCTACAAGATCTCTCTACATAGTGATTCTACATCTACAGACTAACATGGCTATATCTTTGAACTCTGCATGTGGTTTGTGAGTGTGAATGGTCAGCATCTGAGATGCAGCATCCATACAAATAAATGTAAAAATAATAATCAACTTAAAAAGCAGAGTAAAATATAATAACTGAGATGCTGTTGCATAAAGGTGCAGTTATTGGAGACAATAAGGCCTTCATGCTTGGTACTTTGTTTTTTGAAGGTTGCATTACGGTTGCTGTTGTTGTGTGCCTACAAGTTGTTTCTGACTTGTGGTGATCCTATGGTGAACATACTAGAGGGGTTTCTTGGCATGATTTGTTAGGATTTTCCTCCCACTGCTTCCTCTGAGGCTGAGAAAGTGTGACTTCCACAAAGTCGCCCACTGGGTTTCCATGGCTGAGTTAGGACTTGAATCCTTATCTCCCCGAGTCCTAGTCCAACATTCAAACCATCACACAATATTGTCTCTTTCAGACAGATTATTTGCAGCTATTATGGAACCTGCCTATTTTACTCCACAGAGAAAACAGAAGTTGCAAGAGGTGATTTCTGGCCAGATATTCATCTGAAGAACAAGGCTTCTCCCCTTTTCTCTCAGTGGCCCTCTTCCACATCGGTGCCTCCATGTTTGAATTGCTCTCCTATTTAAAAAAGTACACCCTGCAGGTGAATTTATCACAGATCTTCTCATACTACATCTAGTTGGCTTTAAGGCCGACTTATGGTAGTATTATTTCAATAATGTTGATTTTACATATAAATTCCAAGCTGTATTGAGGTGCTAGCATTGGCCTGAAGATCTCTCTCTTCAGATCCTTAACTAATTAGCCCCCCTGTGCATTCTGCCTGCTTTAATCTTAACTCTCAGAGCAAGAACACGGCAGAGCTGCTTGTCAGATAGCTAATATCTGGAATAAATGCTTCCTTATTTAGGTAGAGATTTGGAGTACTATAACAGCCTGGGCTCTGGGCTTGCTACATGTTTGCTGTCACCCCATTTTATGGATTATTTCCAATAAACCAATGTTTGAAAGTCCCCCAAGTCTGGCTATGTGCTGAAACAGCTTTGACAAGCAAAAGCATTGGTGGTGGTGGTGTGTGTTGCTGTGTGGGGGGAAGGAATATTTTATAGCAGGTGTGAGTTTTTCACCTTTAGTGATAGCGGGGGAGTACAAGAAAGGAAACAAAAGAGAGGGTTTTCCAATTGTAAAGGGGCCTCTGTTATTTTATACAGATGACTGGTAATGTGGAGGTGGAATTTACAAGCATGTAATCTGAGGTGTCTAAAGTTCCATCTAAAAAGGGAACCATATCATACAAAATAATGATAATAGCCTTGAGGGCATTAAAGGCATGGGCTGGAACTGTAACCTTGAAAAGCCCAGAGACTCACTGGGAAAGATAATGGTCTGCTTTTTTCTGACCCATTAAACAATTCAGCTCATTTCATGTGAGATAAACTGCCAGCTACAAAAGAACACTTTTTCAAAAGAGGAAACTCATTGTTCAGAAGTGAATCTTTGCATGAGGGTGGCCTACACATGTCCTATCACCGAAATCCATAATTCAAAGTGGTCTATTGTCTTATGTGAAGAGGAAACATTCAATGAAAAGAGAACATTGAAATAGAAAAGTTTGGTTATTTTATGGCACTTATCGTGGGTCAGGGTTCAACTATCTACACAGCTATGTGAAATAGGGGGTCATGATGGATCCATTCTGAATGTAAAAGTGAGCCAAATGTACCCTATTCAATCTGTTTTTCATTTGTTCTGAAATATCAAATGAAGAGAAGGCTTAGATATGGAAAAAGGAGGAGTATAGATAAGAAGAAGGAACATGAAAAATCTAAGCTATGTCACTGACACCATACTACTAGCAGAAAATATCATGGATTGGGAACAAATACTAAGGAAGGTCGAAGAAAGTGCAAATGCAGGCTTAATACTGAATATCAAGGAAACAGAAATAATGACCATGGAGGACCTACATACATTCAACCTAGACAATAAGGAAATCAAAATAGTGAAATAATTCCTATACCTTGGATCAAACATTGATCAGGAAGGAGAATGCAGTCAAGAAAAAACTAGGCTGTCGGCAATCGGCCAGAGGGCCTTTTCAGCAACCGCTCCCAGATTATGGAATGGCCTGCCGGATGAGATCCGTGTTATTACCACCTTAAACAGCTTTAAAAAGGCTGTTAAGACAGATCTCTTCTGGCAGCCCTTTCTTGAATAGACCAGCCCCAAGGGTTAATTCATCTTTCTCTCCCAAACTCAGCCACATTTATTGTTATTACTGCTTGGTGTTCTTTGACTTATTTTAAGTATGTTTTAAATTCTTTTATCATTTAATTCTATTTTAAGGGGTGGGTCAGTTTGTGGGATTTGTACTGCATTTGTATTGTATTTTTGATGTTGTAAGCTGCCCCAATTGCATCCGCAGAGGGGTGGGATAAAAATTATTATTATTATTATTATTATTATTATGAAATCTGAAGAAGACTAGGAATGGGAAGAGCAACTATTAATGAACTAGAAAAGATCCTAAAGAGTAAAGATATACAATTGAGCACTAAAGTTAGAATCATGCAGACTATTGTATTCCTCATTACCAGGTATGGATAAGAGAGCTGGACAATGAAGAAAGTAGATAGGAAGAAGATATATTATTTTGAGATGTGATGCTGGAGAGGAGTGCTGAGGATACCATGGACACCCAAAAAGACTAACAGATGGGTCCTTGAACAGATCAAGTCTGATGCCTCCCTGGAAGGCAAGATGATCAAGCGGAAGCTGTCATACTTTGGCCACATCATGAAAAGGCATGACTTATTGCTAGGAAAGGTAGAGGGTAGTAGAAAGAGAGGAAGACCACATGCTAGATGGATAGACTCTATTAGGGAGGTCATGGGTATGAATTTGCAGGACCTAAGCAGAGTAGTGGAGGAGTCTTGGAGATGGCTCATAAATAGGGTCTCCTTGAGTTGGGATCAACTTGAGGGCGGATATCAACAACAACAACAACAACAAAGTGAACACATGGATCTCTAGATGCTGTTGGCTATGCTGACCAGAGATGATAGGAGCTGCAGTCAAAAAATATCTACAGGACCACATATTTCCTTCTACTTGGAGTAACGTATTAGTATGATTTCCATTGCATTCTGATCAATTTAGGATAGTGAAGAGCTTTACATTTTTCCTGTAATGGCACTGGATTGTGACAGCCACTATTTCTTTCTCAGAACCCCTTTGAAGTTGCATTGTTTCAGGGCAGACTAGGAAAATAAAATGGCAGATACTAGGAGCAGCCATCAAAAACAGTTAAAGTCTGTATATTGGGTATGGGATGGGAAAGAGTGACCAATAGAAGTAATAAAATGAATAAATCAACCGCTATTCATTAAATATAATTTTAATGAAGAAATTAGAAAATGAAGTAGGCCTTTAATAACAAATGAATGGAGGAATAAAATGAGAAATGCTTGAACAGCTCTATAAATAGCCAATATTAATCTCACCCCAGTTACATGGAACATGCATATTTTATTAAGAAATGACCCCAGAATTTTTCTCTGATAATTTCCCCTCAGTTTAAAGGCTTGCAAGAATCTAAACTATCTTCATGAAGACCTTGTCCATAGAGATGAGCTATTGAACTGATCACAGTAGAGTATATTGTGCTGGGGAGAATTCATACACACATTCCAAATGAAAGGGAAGGGTCAGAGTTTACCAATTAAGTGCATGTTTTGTATGCCAGAGGTCCCAGGATCACTTCCACTCCCTCAACATCAGGTGATGTGATGAATAGCTTTCTAAGATGTTGGAAAGCTGCAACCAGTCAGTGTAGAGACAACTGAGCTAGACAAAGCAATGATGTTACACAACACGATAAGGCAGCTTCCTATGGTAAATGTAATTACAGGGGTACCACCAAAGAGGGGTGGTTCTGCTGCCACCATCCTATAACTGTGGAACAAATTGGGAGATGATCTTTATCTTGACTAGCAAAGACAAATATTAAATTGGGCTAGAGGAAGGGATGATGCATTTATCCTGACTCAAGCCACACAACTCAGATGTGTGCCTCCCAAAAAGAAATATGTCTTTCTCTCTCACCTCTCTATTGTAAATGTCCTAAAGATGACTTAGAATAAGGAGAAAAAATAGATTACATCAAGTAAAGCATCCATAGCTGATTAAATCCTTAAGAGAGTGGTGCAATTAGATAATTTTAAACTCATGCAAGGACCCTTTTTGGGATGTGTATCCATTTACCCACTTCCAGCCCTGCTGCATCAGGAGTTTACCAGACTCATTCTGCTGAGTAGGGCCCCAGATCTCTGCTACAAAGTCCTATTCTGGCAGCATCACTACACTCAAAACTCTGGGAAACAAGTCACTGGTCACAATCCCGTATGGCTCAGTGTAGCTTAGTGGTTCTGTATGTGGACCTATGCTAGGCTGAGCCCTTTCCCAACCCTAAACTTACTGTACAGCCTTTGATGCACCACTGTATGGGTATTCTGTGTCTTGTAAGGAATAGGCAAGATTGGGGAAACCTCTTCCTAAGTCCCTCCAGCCAGACATGGAATGGTTACATCAATGCTGAGATGTGCTGGGTTCCTCAGGAGGTCTCAGTGCTGTTGTAATCATTTCATGTCTGGCTCCAGAGACATACCAGATGCTTCTTCATCTGGAGGCTGGACCTCTCTCTATGAGGTGCAGAATAGATATGAGATGGGAGGGGGGCTTCAGGGGTATATGTGCTTGGGGTGCTGTAAAAACAGACTATATTTTTAAAACTCTGCTAGGTTTAATTCTTTCTTAAGGGGGGGTTAAGATATATTATCATGTATTGTTATTATGTATTGTATTGGTTTGTTTTAACATGTAAGCTATTTTATATAATAGCCACTTTGCTATTATAACAGAAAAACAGGTTACAAATAAAAGTTTTATTTATTATTTTATAGAGAGGAAGGGAATACCAATCTCTGTAGCACCCCAAAAAGGACACACCATGGGACCTTGGCTAGGGTTTGGTTCCAGGACTCCTTGTAGATACCAAAATCTGTGGGTGTTCAAGTCCCATTAAATACAATCACATAATAAAATGATGATCCTTATATAAAATGGTAAAATCAAGGTTTGCTTTTTGGAATGTATTTTTTGATTCCCCCCCCCCCCCCAAGCTATGCATGCTTGAATCCATGGATAGAGAATCTGTGAATATGGACGTCCTACTATACATATATATGGAAGGGAAACATATGCATGTGTATGCCACTAACAGGATGCCAACCATAGCCTGGCATCTAAAGATAATAACAATGATGGCAAGTAAGCCTGTCTAGGGATAGAAGGTGTTGAAGAGGTCACCATGTAAGCATCCTCTCTCTGGAAGCCATTATATAGTAGTCATTTGATCTTGAAAAGCTGGGAATCTAGGTGAACAGTCATAGATAAAGTCTTATCTGAAAAGCAGGTTCACATTATAGAGTCATAGAATCATAGGGCTAGAAGGGACTCCAAGGATCATTCAGCCCAATACTTGCATCAATTCTTTAGTTACCATATATTGTTTTTAAAAGATAAAAACCTGCCATCTGAGTTAGTAAAGTCACAAGGGAAGTCAAGGAAAACCTTTTAACTGCTCTAGGTGTAATGTATTGCTTTCCCTTCATCAAACTGTTCTGATCCAGGAATAGTCCCCATAAAGCATTAGAAGAGCAGAGCAAGAATTCCAGAAAAACCAAACCAAACCAAACCAAACCTACATAATGCCAAAAAGAGCCTGGGGAAAACTAACTGCCCTGGCTCAGTGCTAGGGAATCATGGGAACTGTAGTTTTTTCTGAGACATTGAGCCTTCTATGTCAGAGAGCTCTGGTGCCACAATAAACTACAGTTCCCTTGATTCCCTAGCACTGAGTCAGGGCAGTTAAAGTGGACTCAATTTGCACTATTTCTGGCAGTCTGCAAAGGCCCTATGAGAGAAGACTGCCTGGCTTTAGTAAGAATCCATTGGCAGAACCGGGTGCTGGATGGAAGCTCAGGTAGGAAGGCAGAACCATAGACAGCTCCAGGTCAGGGCAGGTAAAGTTCAGTCTGGAAACATAGACTTAAGAGATGACTGAGTGCACTTCTAGATGACAAAAATGCCTCTGGAGGTCACAGGTTTTACTCTTGTACAAAACAATTTTATTTTTTGGAGATCCACTTGACTTTTCTTCATCCTGAAATATTTCTTGAGAGCTCTCTCAATCACCAAAGACTTATTTCCACTCTCCAGGTTGTTTTAAATTAACCCACTACATCCTGAAATGAAATGTATCTGTATTTGCCAGTGTGTCTATACGTTCTCAGGAAATGGTAAAGATAGCTTCTACCAAGTAAACCCAGCTGTTGTTTCTAGGGTTTCAATAGAGAATAAGCAAGTGGAAAGAGGATGCACTAAAACAAAAGGATTCTAATGCTCAATTGGTATATTATTGCTAGGGCACTTTAGCATTTTTTTTTAAAAAAGGCTCAATGGAAACTGATGAAAATCAATTTCTGAAATGTTGCATGAGACTGGATGGGGCATATGATCAGAGGGAGGGAGGGAGGGAGGGAGGGAGAGAAAGAAACCTGTGATAGTTCAAGAAAAAGTTTGGATGCAAACCTATTAATCAAAAACAAAAAAGAATCAGAAAGTCTCAATACTTCCTGAATTATTATTTTTTTACCCATCTGGAGGCACCCTGACACAGCACTTCAACTACAGCTTAACATCTGGTTGACAATTTTAAAGTTCCTGCCTCCACAATCTCTTGAGGAAACTCTTCTGGAAACTACTGGTGCTTAAAGGAACATTTCTCAAGAATTGACTCTAGAGAGTCTGCTCCCTGTCATTCCTGTATACTTTGTTTGGCAGGGTGGTACCTTCTAGATGAACCTTCTCTGAAGTGAATTCCAACATCTAGCGCAGGGGTAGGCAACCTTTCCCCTTTAAGGGCTGAGGGACTTCAGCTCCCAGAAGCCTCAGCCATGTTGGCCAATAGTCCCATGTTGGCCAATAGCTGCTGGGATTCTGGGAGCTGAAGTCCCTCGGCCCTTAAAGGGGAAAGGTTGCCTACCCCTGATCTAGCCTCTCACCTCCTTGCTTATGTGATCATATTGACCCATCTCCAGGGCTTTGACAAATTTTACTAAATTGGTTCTATAGCACCTTTGATGCCCAGGGATATTTTTAGAGTTTAAGCCTTCCACATGAAGCAAGTTTCCCAAAATGCCATTGGATTGCTTACTTTTTCATAACAATGCATCACTTGGGGCCACCATTGTCAGATTTACAATGTGTGCCCTGGTCACTCTGATGTGCATCCATGAAAAGCAATGGCAGTTCCCATAAAGAGTCTATACTGCAACATGCTATTGGTTGATTATTTAGGTAGCTCACCCAGGTATTACCAATTTAAGTCATCACTTTTCATCAGGTTTGGTGTGATGACACCAATTTGGAAACAAAGATTGCTGGCACTGAGAGAAAATGTCAACAAATTTAGGCCAGCAATATTGCAAAAATATATGCCTGCATGGTGCATATGGCCACCAACAGAGAATGTACAAAGAGAATACATTGCAGGTTTGTCAGGTTAACAAGAACTGCTATGTCTTTAAATTTGCTAGTGAACTCACAAATGTAGTCTCTTTTCTTGGTAAGGGTATTTTTTTTTAAATCTATTTTTAAAGCTGTTGGCTTGCTTTTATCATTTTGAACTTTTAATTGCTCTGGGATGTTAATGCAAATAGATACAGTCTTAATTGCCATCTGTTTTGCTTTTTAATGATTGTGTTAAACATTTGCTTGTGCGCCTTTCTGTTGCTGTTATGTTTGATTTTCTTATGTGGCATTTTCAAAGGCCATTGCATCCATTCAAAACTCTGGGTGCAATCAGCTATGTTCATGAAGCTTTTGATCAGTGTGTGCTATAAGCTAGGTGCTGGGGAACCATAATGCAAGAGGTATTGCTCCATTTCATTCTAAAACTTTAAAAAACCCCACAGTATCTGCTTTGTAAGTTTTTAGTTTGCAGATTTTGGGGAAGGGAGATGTGGACATTAAAGATGCTTTAACAGACCAGTGTATGGATCTCTGAATATGTAATCTATCTATCTATCTATCTATCTATCTATCTATCTATCTATCCATTTGTCTGTCTATCTATCTAGATCCATAATCACCTAGAGTTCTGAATTCAATCTTTGAAAATGCCACACAAGAAAATCACATGTAACAACAACAGAGAGGCACACAAGCACCAAATTCTAAAAAGTGAGGTGAAAACTGCAATAAGAGAAATAGCGAAAAACAAATCACCAGGAACAGATGATATTCCAATTGCACTGCTGCAATCCACATTGACAGAGTAAACTCTAGTGCTAACCAACATATGTCAACAGATATGGAAAACAAAACAATGGCTAACAGATTGGAAGTGATCAATATACATCCCCATCAACAAAAAGGGAGACACAAGAGATTGCAGCAACTATAGGACCATAGCACTGATCTCCCTCGCTAGCAAAATCATGCTCAAAATTCTGCAACATAGACTCCAACCATACATGGAAAGAGAGATCCCAGAGGTCCAAGTGGGGTTCAAGAAAGGAAGAGGCACAAGGGATCACATTGCAAATATATGATGGCTAATGCAGTGCACCAGGGAATTACAAAAGAAAATCAGTGTGTGCTTTATACACTATACCAAAGCCTTTGATTGCATAGATCATGAAAGGCTATAGAATGCCCTTAAAGACACAGGAGTGCCAACACATCTGATAGTTCTGATGAGGAATCTGTACTCAGGACAAGAGGCTACTGTCAGAACAGAACAGGGAGAAACAGAATGCAATTCCCGATTAGCAAAGGAGTCAGACAAGGTTGCATCCTTTCACCCTATATGTTCAACTTGTATGCAGAACATATTATAAGAAAGGCAGGCTTGGACACAGAAGATAGAGGAGTGAAAATAGGAGGAAGGAATATCAACAATCTGAGACATGCAAATGACACTATAATACTAGCAGAAAACCTCACAGACCTGGAACATTTACTAAGGAAGATCAAAGGAGAAAGTGCTAAGGCAGGTTTAATGTTGAACATAAGGAAAACAAAAATAATGACCACTGAGGACTTTCATAAGTTCAACCTAGACAATAAATAGAAATAGTAAAAGAATTCCCATACCTGGGATCAAAAATTGATAGAAATGGGGATTGCAGTCAGGAAATCAGAAGAAGATTAAGAATGGGGAGGGTGGCTAGGAAAGAACTAGAAAAGATTCTAAAACACAAAGATATACAACTCAACACAGAAGTTAGAATCATAAAAGCCATCATATACTTTATTACCATGTATGGATGTGAGAGCTGGGCAGTTAAGAAAGATGATAGGAAGAAAATCAATTCCTTTGAGATAATGTGGTGCTGGAGAAAAGTTCTGAGGATCCCATGGACAGCCAAGAGGACAAACAAATGGGTCCTAGAGCAGGTCAAGCCGGAAACCTCCCTGGAAGCCAAAATGACCAAACTGAGACTGTCGTATTTTGGACACATCATGAGAAGAGTACTCTTTGCAAAAAACAATAATTCTGGGAAAGGTGGAGGGAAGTAGGAAGAGAGGAAGGCCACATGCCAGATGGATTCACTCTATTAAGGATGTCATGGGTATTAAGAGGTTGCAGGAATTAAACAGAGCAGTGGAGGACAGAGGGTCTTGGAGAGGTCTCATCCATAGGCTCGCCCTGAATTGAGATCGACTCAAGGGCAGTTAACAACAAATAATTATTAAAAAAGCAAAGCCAATTAACATCTCAGAGCAATTAAAATTTCAACTTCTTCTTCTTCTTCCAGTGAAATGGAAGCTACCAGCCATGACTGATCCAGCAAACCTACTATTTTTAGTCAATGGGGTAGTGATTAAAGTCTAAAATTGTGATTGAGAGAAACCAGTGCTCAGATCTTCATTCAGCCATGAAGCTTCTTAGATGACCTTGAGATACTTTCCATATCACTTCACCTAATCTAACTCATATTGTTGCTGTGAAGCTGGGGAACCACGTGCTACCTTCTAGGTTCCCTAGAGAAGGCCATGATGATGATGATGATGATGAAGATGATGAGAATAATTTTGGCCTTCTCTAGACATGAGGGGCATTTGCAACAAAGGGCCTTTTCCTGCCTGTTGCACCAAAGAGTGCTCACGGAAGGGGATGGTAATGTCAGGCAGCTGCTTCTTGATCAATAGGGGGATGGAACCCTGCCAATCCCAGTCCTACGTTATGTCTGCACAGAATAGACATGTGGAGTCATGGTTGGGTTTGCTGACCTTGCTTGTGATCTTCATTCAAAACTGTATTTGCACAAAGCTCCCTTGGTTCATGGAATGCCTGGCATTTTCTTCTTTTTGCAGTGCCAAGGTCACACATAACTTGAAGTTCTGATGAACCTGTAGAGATCATGCACACTGGCATCTCCAGTTGGTCAAGGACTGCCCTAGTTTCCAGTCATATGAAACCTGCTCATGAATTTGAGTGAATCAATGTTTGCCTAAAGTGGAGAGGAGCAGAGGTGCTCATTCAAGCCCTGACTACTAACAGTCATGTTGACATCACTTCTACCCTTCTTATGTTAAGCACAAAGATTTGAAGGCAGAGTCTAAGTACAACTTAGAAGAATTACCTTTTAGACCAAAGCTCCCAGGGTCCCCCTGTCAGCCATCTGGGTGGGAGACTGTGGGAACTGTACCCTTCCCCCAAATAATGTTTTCAAACTCTGGCCTATATCAGAGGCTATAATGCATAACTTTATGACTACACCATGCAAAGGGGTATTGTAGTCCCTTTGAGACTGAGAGAAAGAAAGAAGTAGCATGAGCTTTTGCAGACTTTGGTATACTTCCTCAGATGCATCTCATTGAGGAAATAAACTGAAGTCTATGAAAGCTTATGTTACCAACTTGCTTATGTTACCAACTTATTTCTTTCTCTCAGTTATTGTCAAAATTGTTACAACACCCATTTGCTAAAATATCCCTTTGCAAACTGATCTTTACTAACACAGCTAAGTTTTTGAATTCTACCTTTATGAATACAGAATTACATTGAACAATGGGGATTCCCATTGTGTAGCAAAACATATTGTGTATCAGGACACATTACATATAGGGAGCATAGTGCAATGACCATGTTGCTGGCTCCACTTGCACAATGGTTCTAGTATCTTTTCTCATCTTTTGAGAATACAAACATTGCACTACGGCACAATTCAACTTCACATGATTGTATATCAGCTTACAATTATGAAACTTTCCAATATGATGGCAGCCTCCAATTCTAAGTATATTCATATGGCCTGTCCTTCCCAATAGTCACAATTAATGTACCAAGGTGAGAAGTGAAAACAGCACGAATAGGGATACTGAAAATGGCAGAGCTTACGTGAGAACCATCCTCATGTTAAGCCCTTATAAATGTACCAGGTTCCACGAATAGAACTGTGCAGCGAGCACTCTAAAGGTAACAGCATGGATGCAAGTGTTCAAAATGAGTATGCTCTGACTAGGATGGCCTGAAGAAGGATCATAAAGCACAAGTGCATAAAACTGTTCTGTGTTGAATAGAGAGGGATCAAGTTTCCAAACTTTGGTCCTACAGATATTTTGAACTTCAGCTCCCCAAAGCCCTAGCCAACTTGGCCAACAGTCAGGAAATCTGGGAACTGAAGTCCAAAACACCCTAAGGATCAAAACTTGGGAACCACTGATCTAGTGCACCAGCATGATTCTGGACACAGACAGAAATGTTCTCTCATAGGAATAAAATAAAAGGGTGGAGGGCTTCATTCAACTAGAGGGATGAATTCAGTTTTAGAGATATTCTGGGGAATGATGGATATGCATTGCATAGTGGCCAGAGACAGGAACTACACTGTTTTAGTTTAAAGTTCTTACAACCAGTAACTAAACCTTAGGAAAGGCACTTCAGCCTTTTAGAATGGGAAAAAAACATTTATGAAAAGTCAGAAACCACCAGATTATGGTGGCATGGGGAAGGGATTGGGATATCAGGAAGGTTGGATTCAGCATCAGGGCCCGAGGTTCTCCATCTATAGAGTTTATCACATGGGCGGGATCCTGGGCAAAAATGGAATTTAAACTAAAAAAAAAAATCTGCAAGAGTGGATTGTTTTCAGACGACATCTGAGATTAATCCACACAGAAAGTGGAAAAAAGCCCTCAAAAGCGGGTTGATTTTTAGATGACCTTGGGGTTAATGAGCAATAACACAACATTAACCCAGATAGAAAGGCAACAAAATGCACTTCTTTTTACTTTCAGTATTTTCTGAAAGTAAAAAGAAGTGTGTTTTGTTGCCTTTCTGTCTGGGTTAATGTCACGTTATTGCTCATTGCCTGAAAATCAATCCACTTTTGTGGGGTTTCCCCCAGGGTTTTAAATCCCATTTCTGCATGGGATTTGGAGACTTTGCCTCCATGTGATAAACTCCTATGATCTGAAGATTCCTGACAGGTCTATTTGGAGGCTCCACACATTGGATGTTATCTGTGGTCCTTCAGGTATTATTTCTGTAATCTTATTTTCCTGCTTGAGTGAGGGACAGAAGAAGTCATGGTGCAATCACAATCAGAATCTGTGAATGAGAGGAGAGCTCCCTGTTGTTGTTGTTATTGTTGTTGTGTGCCTTCAAGTCATTTATGATGACCCTAAGGCTAACCTATCATGGGGGTTTCTTGGCAAGATTTGTTCAGAGGGGTTTTCCCTTTGCCTTTCACCCAATGAGTTTCCATGGCTGAGAAGGGATTTGAACCCTGGTCTCCAGAGTCGTACTTTTAGATTTGCCTCCACTTCAGAATGTTGGCTGGTATGCTATTATTTTTTCCTTCCTTCCTTCTTTAAAAGGCTTGGGTTTTTTCCCCCCTGTAGATGGGACAGACCAATCTTAATTGACTCAATCAACTTGAAAGGCATATTATTAGTGCTGATAACCCTCCCCTCAGCTTCCATGTTGATGGCTGCAAACAGTAACATTACACATCACCAGCCAAGCTGTCTTTCCAGCTATAATTCCTCTTTCCCTTAAGGCAACTAACACTACCTCTGCCACTCTAAGATTTGTGAGTGGGGAATAGTGGGTTGTTACTCTTCTGGGCCACTTAATTACATTCTCATTTCTTTAGGAATAAAGCTGACATGCAATTATATTCATGATTAACACTCTTGTTCCGCTAATTGTAATTATACCTTATAATCACAGTTATGATCATCAATTAGTCATCCTGGGTTTATTTATTTTTTTTCTTTTCTTTATATGAGTTTCAGGAAGTTGGCATGAACTGATAATGCACTAGCAAACTTTGTGAAGCTCTATTCTTCGCAACTTCTCTGGAGGACCTAATGGATGTGCATATGAAACGGAGCATCTAGGTGGCACTGTGGGGAAATAGAGCTAATTATGGCAGATGCTTCTGTTTTTCAGTGAGGTTAAATCTTCTTCATCCCCAGTTGCATGGTTATGCCTTCTATCCATGCATGCAACTAAGCAATCCAGATTGTGATATATTCTTTGTTGTTCCATTTTGGAACTGAAATTTGTAGTGACTCAGGCTGGAATTGTGCACCAAAAGTTACAATGCATAACTTAATTATAATGGAACTATGCCACTGACATAATATGCAACCTTGTTAGAAGATTGTGACGCATAACCAGGCACTATGGAAGATGTCCCTTTGTACAATGCCCCCTCCCCACATAGTAGGGCATTGTACAAAATGTCCAGATGTACAATGGGAGCTCCCACTGCACAATGAGCTACTATGAATGGTGAGGACATTTTGCACCAGGGAGCAAAAATGGATCAGTATAATTAGTTATCCCTTTCCTAGCATTTTAGAAGTTGAATTTGCCCAATGTAAACAAATTTGCAGAATAGGGAAAACACATAATTGTTTCATAAAAGGAGTGTGAGACTTGTGATCTTCTACAAGCTCTTATCTAGTTCCTATGATCCCTAGTTAGCCTGATCAATGGTCAAGGAAGATTAGAGTTGCAGTCCAGCAACATCTGGAGGGTCATGAATGTCCACTCTTGCTTCATGAAATTCATCATCACATGAAGCCACTTTGATCCAGCTTTCTACTTAATGTGGTATGTTCGAGAAAGGATATGCTTCAACATAGATGTTATGTATTGTGGATGGGCTGAATGTAACACTACTAGTACCACAGCTGCTTCCACAGAGCTATACAATCAGAATCTTTTCTGCTTAGAAAGATGGCTTTGGGAAATCTAGGGAATAGAAACTGAAGCCTTAGAACAAGAAAACCTGAACAAGATTTTTTTTTACCATGGAACCCTTGTCAACTATAATAGGAATCACTCACACATTTCAAATTGTGATTAATGATCACTTTGCAATTCAGTTTTTGATGTACAGCATATGTAACTATTTGTGTGAGGGGAAAAGGCTTTGGAAATTTGTTAAAGTCTGTTGCCTTCATGAAAAGAAATCTTTGTACATTTATTTGCAACAGCTGGTCTTGGAAATGTACCAGTTCCCAGCCACCATTTATTTCCATGCGAAAAATGAAAATCAGATTTCCCTCACATCTTTTACATACATCATATCCCCTTCATAAACACAACGTGTGATGTCACTGTGTCCCTAGATACTTGGTTTCACAAGAGTAAAGTGGGCTTCATATATATATATATATATATATATATATATATATGCTTAGGGGGAAAACATTCCTTCCGCTCATCCCTCTCTCTAGCAATCATCACCGTTCTTTGAGCACACCTCCCCATTATTTTGTGTGTGTATATTCGTTCAAGTCACTTGTCAACTTCTGGTGACCCCATCAATTCCATAGGGTTTTTTAAGGCAAGGAAGGTGGTTTGTGCTATTGCCATCCCCTGAAATATACCTACAATACCAGGATCTGGTGCCTTCAGGGTATTTAGGCTTATCTCTGCATTATTATGCATCACTAAATGCTTTATTCAGCTTGTTATATACTGCATTCATAGTGAGGGCAAAGAACCATGGCTTATTGGAAGAAATGTTGCTGTATGCAGAAGGTTACAGATTCTTTCTCTGACATCTCCAGTTTAAAAGGCTCAGGGAGCAGGTGAAAGGAAAGTCTCTGGTATGCCACTGCCAGTTAGAGTTGGCCATACAGGGCTAAATAGACAAATAGTCTGACCTGGCATAAGGCAGCACAAGTTACTCTTTAGTAGTTGGTTTAAAAAGCAAAAACAATTTTTATTTTAGTTAAAGTCAGAATTTGATTGGCTTGGACTACAGTTCCCAGAATTCCAAAGCCAACAAGGCCTTTCCCACCTTTATGCTCTCTAAAGCCTCATTGATGTCTCTATCACAGAGGCTCAGAATGACTGTCAGTAGTATAGTTCCAGAAACATAGAACAGACCTTGATAGTCCTGCTTCCTTGTGTCACATTTCTTGTTTTTTACACTTGGTAATCTTACATTTGCTTACAGGCAGCCCCATCCCCTCTCATGGCTCCTGAGGCTCTTAGTGGAGAGCCTCCATAAACTGTCCACAAACACTCTGATGAGTTGAAATAAATGTCAGATAGGATCAAGTGTTTTGTTTATTAAAACAGCCTCCCTTTGGCATGCAAGCAAAAGCATAGAGAGCCTTATATTAAACAATACCATCTGACTGGAATCCTATTGGGCAGTTACGAATGAGTAACCCAGAGTTATGCGTTCATGACTGCCTTGTATTCATCATCTTGATATAGCTCCATAAAAGTCCCTCAATCCCCACTCACTGGGCAGCAGTTGCTGTGATAAACAGGGGTCTGTTCCTCTGTTTTTTTGGGAAGGAGCTGGCTGACAGTCCCAGCCACCCTCATGCCAGCGATCTCCAGAATGAAGGGAAACTGCAACAGGAGTCCTGCTTCTACCTATCACACCAGAGATAGCTCATGAGAGGGGATGGGAACATAAGTTAGCAGCTTTCCGACTGACGGGGAACAGACCCCCATTGATCATAGAGGCTACTGCCTAGTAAGTGAGGTTTGCAGGGATCAAGATGGGAGTCACTGTGTAGCTACGTAACTACACTGTTTACATGTTCACAATTTCCAAACAGAATTCTGGCCCGTGTTATTTTGGATCTGGGAAACGATGATTGACTTTGGAACAAGCCAAGATATTCAAACATGTTTGATATAAACTTTTGGCTTTTTCAGTGAAATTGGTAACCACATTCCCCTGCCCCAGTTCAGATAAAATGGGAATGTGTGATCTATTAAAAGCTTCCTGATTTCATGGCAACTTGCTCATTGTGACTGAATGCATGAGGACAAAGCTTGGCTTGTTAAGCAGAGAGATGATTATTAAATTTAGCTCCTCTCTATACCAGGAACAGTCCCTGGTGAACAGGGACAGTCAGAACATATAGAAATACATGTATATCTCATGTATCACTATTGATTTGTGGGTTTCTGGGGCCTGAGGGGCTTCTTATACTTCTTATAGATTTAGTTACAAGTGCATTATACTAGGTAACATTTTACACATAAAGCATTGCTGTTTTCATAACTACTCCCAAGGAAACTTTTACTCATTCTAATAAATGCATCCAAGATCCTCTCATGTTATACAAGAAACTGGCCTAAAGATAAAACTCTTTGATCACATTGCATCAGGTTTTTTTTTTGTTGAACAGGATTTTTAGGTAGTCGTTTCAGGCAATTAATGGTTTCTTGCATATCAGCTATTAAAGCTTAGGAGACCCCTTCTGAAAATTAATATGGAAGCAATTATTCTCCAGAAGCCATTGTCTTGGGATTTATCGGTTGCAAAATCCTTAATATGGAGCTTTGAGGATAAATGTAATATGATCAAAAATAGAATGATTCCACAAATAAGTATACTTCTTAGCATCCTCATAGTTAACTTTGTGAAATACAGTGGACCCATCTCTTTGATTATTAGAGGATTAGGATATCTCTTTCTCCCTTTTTTTGGTTTTTGCTACATTTTCAGTTTTTGAAGATTGGGAAAAGTGGCACTATGGCAGTGGTGTGTGTGTGTTAAAGTTGTCCCACCTTTGCTTCAGTGTCTTTCCCCCAATATAAATTTTCAATGTACAGCTACTATCTCAACATACAACATGGGATAAGGAGACAAGTTCTACCTTCTCTAGAGATAACAGAAGTTTCAGAAAACTGAAAAAAATCCACTCCACACCCCGTGAAACATAAATCTGATTTTTTTGCTTTCTATTTTTTTTTTCAAGCACGTGGGAATGTGTCTTCAAATCACCTGTCAACTTATAGAGAACCCATGAATTTCATAAGGTTTTAGGTAAGGAATACTTAGCAATGATGTGTCATTGCTTTCCTCTGAAATATAGCCTACACCACCTAGTATTCATTGGCAGTCTCTCATCCAAGTAATAACCAGGCCTGACCCTGCTTAGCTTTTTCACAGGATCTGGTGCTTTCAGGGTATTTAGACCCACTTTTTGATATTTGTTAAATATTTCTTTAAATGTCCACTATTCAAGCACATTTCTCTGTCTGACAATTTGTATTTTTGTTCTCTAATAAATGCATAGTTTGCAAGCAGTTTTACTGCAATATATACATTTTTGGATGCTATTCCCCCATGTGTAAGGCATTTTGGTCTTTTGTCCACCATTCCTAGCTATAGTCCCCTTAAACTTCAAGGGCAGCATGTGTGGGAAGAGCAGATTACTAAGACCTCACTATTAATGAAAGCACATCCTGGATTTTTATTGGCCTGTTTAGAATTCCATCTCTTCTCCCCTCCACTTGATCTCATGGCTCCTTATTTTTGTACAGACATCATATCTCTGCTTTAAAAACCTTTTAATTATGATTTTCCTGGCTTCTTTTCGATAGACCCTGTGTGCTTTGGTATGCCACATGGATCCACCCTCTGTACGTCCCTATTGTGTGCCAGAGCATCCTAAGCATGCATTATTTTTTTAATGATAAACCATGCTTATCCTTTATTTATCACCCCCCTAGGTAAAATATGTTAAAGTAGTTTGTTTGGACCTTGTTGTTACTAAAGCATATTTCATAAGAATCATTGCTTGGTCTATTTCCATCCAGCATACTGGAAGGCATATATTTCCCTTTTCATATTCCCATGTATTTATAAGCTATTTTTGTCTCCTTTTCAAAAACATGCACCTGCTTGAACATACATTGGATGACAGTCTTAAATGTGCATTGTTTAAGTTCCTGAAAACATAGAGTGAGTTGAGACATATGGATGGAATGCTCTCAGCTTTACTGCTTGGCAGATTCAATTCTTGGATTTACTGGGCCACAGATACTGGGCCATGAGATGTCGGGAGGAAAAGTTCTGTAAGAAACTGACTGTGCAGAAATCAAAAGAAGACTAGGAATGGGGAGGGCTGCTATGAAAGAATAAGAAATGATCCCAAAGAGTTAAAATATACAATTGAGCATGAAAGTAAGAATCATAGATGCCATTGTATTTCCCATCACCCTGTATGGATAGGAGAGCTGGACAGTAAAGAAAGCGGATAGGAAGAAAATCAATTCATTTGAGATGTGGTGCTGGAGAAGAGTACTGAGGATACCGTGGATGGCCAAAAAGACAGACAAATGGGTCCTTGAACAGATCAAGCCTGAAATCTCCCTTGAAGCCAAGATAATCAAATTGAGGCTGTCGTACTTTGGCCACATCATGAGAAGGCATATTGACTTATTAGAAAAGACAACAATGCTAGGACAAGTGGAATGATGTCAAAAGAGAGGAAGGCCACATGCTAGATGGATAGACTCTATCAGGGAGGTAATGGGTATGAATTTACAGGGCCTAGGTAGAGCAGTGGAGGATAGGGAGTCTTGAAGATGTCTCATACTTTAGGGTCACCATGAGTTGGGATCGACTCAAAGGCAGTCAACAACAGCAAAGGTCCTCCCTATTTCTGATATGTTCAACTTGTCTGCTTTCCTATTCCATCCCCAATGCTTAATTTGAGTTCTAAGATCTTTCTGCCCCACTGTTTTCATGTGCACATGTTTGGTAGTCATGTGGGAGCAGGTCTGCTTTGTAGCTGCTTCCTCACTTGGAACTTCTTCCCTATACAAGTTACGATGGCTCCTTCCTTGCTGTCTTTTTGGTGGCAGGTTAAGACCATTCTATACCAGCAAGCCTTGCAAATTGCTGGTAAACAAATGGCATTTTACACTGCTGTCCTATGTTCAGTCTTTTGTTTTAAAGTAATATTTTAAATAGTTTTAATTTTATTGTTAGTTTAATACTGTTTCAATCTCAGCTCAACTGTATGTGCTTTTATTGTAATTTTTTGATTTCTGTAAACTGCTTTGAGTTCCAGTCCAGGAAAAAAAGTGGGATATAAATAAAGTGAGGATGATGTTGATTTGTAAAACAGAACTTGATGGGATATATATCAGCTTGGAAATCCCATTGTAAAACTGTTCAGAAAATGGCGGAAGCCATCAAGTGGTAGAAACAGATAGCTCTCTTTCTCTGTGTAAGCCGAGCAAGTAATCCTCTTTTATATATTGGGTATCCCTATATTTCCTTCCTTTGTTAGAATATGTTAAGGAACAAAAGAGTGTTTGGGTTGCTTGCATTTTCCTGTCAACCGGGCTCCACAAGAATGCTTCATGCTACTCTTTCCCATATCTGAGCACCAGGCCTGGATGCTCTTCTCCAGTCCCTAAGGCAAGCAGAAGAATGTCAGGGAGAGAACACAGCCTTGAAAAGTGTGCGTGCATAATATTTTTTCCCTCATTGGTAAGATTTTGTATTTTTTATTTGAATGGTGTACTCTTTGCAAGTTGTGACTGCAAGTGATGATATACTGTGCTTAATGCCACCACCAAGGGCTGCCCCTTGTAACAGCACATTTGTAACACCATGATGCTCCATGATATCACAAAAGGGTCTTCTCTGAGTCTCAGGTTTCGGTGCTGAAATCTAAGGGCTGGGATAGTCCTGAGCTGCAGCCCCATCTGTACAAGGCAGCCTTGCACATGAATAGCTCTGAAGAACAGGGGTTGTAGATTTGGGGAGGAAGTGGAAATGGCTGAGAAAACTGGTAACTTTTAGACTTTGTAATGGACTTAGAAGAGGAGAAAAACAGGGATGATTATTTCCTTTTGTGAAGAAAGATTGAAGAGTTTATGCTTGATTAAATAATTGCTGAGCCACCTATAGAGATCCTTTGCAGAATTGCCTAGGAATGCAAATGGGATATTCCTGGTGGGAATGGACTCAGGCAAGAACTTAATAGCAGTAAACATCTAGATACAAAGAAGCACCATGGAGGAGGAATATTCCTGCGTGTAGTTGATTTTCTTCTTTCTCCTCAGGGAGGAGAAAATTTCAGTGAAAACACTTCAAACTCTCTATTAGTCTGTTACACAATTTTTAATTTATGTAGGTGTAACTGTTAATGGCTTAAATACCCTAAAGGCAGATCCTGTCTGATGTTGGAAGCTAAGCAGGAGACCACCAACAAATGCCAGGTGTTGTAGGCCATATTTTAGAGGAAGGAAGGGGCAAAACCAGCTCTGAGTATTTCTTGCTTAAGAAACCTTATTAAACACATAATTTCACAAGTGATTTGAAGACACACACACACACACACACACATGCAAATGTAAATTTATTCGTTAGAGCTATTGTTTAGAGTAGGTTTTTTTAGTTTTTTGAGTTTATATAACCTGACCTATATGTATTCCCTGGAATATCTGAACCTGCACATGTATTTATAATAAGGGCTAGCCCTACTAAGAATCAAAGTGAGGCAACTGCCTCAGTAAAAAGTCCTGGGATATCATGCAAGGAAAAGAAATAGTTATCTAATCTGATACAGAGGCAGTTGTGGACTCCAATGTTGTGCAATGGAGAATCCACACTGGGGGCTCATTCCCACTTGCATTTAAACCGGTTTGTGAGTTGCATTGAGATATAGTCACTGAATCAATTCATACCTATGTGTAGTTCCCATTATCAGAAGCGAATTATTTCATTATTCCATGCATTCGTTTCTTTTTAACATGATCATCGTTCACACTAGATTTGCACTGCTACAAAATGCATGCTTAGTATCGAATGCAATTGATCCATCCTGGCCTTTTTTAAAAGAAATGTCAATCATATGATGCACATCTACATGTCATTGGTGATGCAACCAGGAGACCCATTACTCACTCTAAAGAACCCACACAAATGTGAGAATTGTCCTACCTCTTGAAAATATTCCACCACAACTGGGGAAAAAAATGCAAAAACAGCAGGATCAAGACCAGTGAGATTTACAGGGCCCACTTGGCAGTGTTTATAATCTAAATTCGAAAGCCCCACGGTAGTCAAAAGACAACACCAAGGCAGTGCTGAGAGGGGAAAAAGTGGCGGATTTTCCAAAACATGGCACGGGATGGGTTACACCCCTCTGCCACCCCTTTGCTAATCATTCCCTTCCAGTGTGATGCGATTGTAATCCCAACATCATTCACATTTGTTGAACACACTTGCAAAATGATTCTTTTCAAAAGAACCAGCAAAAGATCCATCTTCAAAAAATGTGATTCTTTTGCATTTGCCTTGCTTCACCTCGATTCTCAGACTGAACACAGTTGGGTCTGAAATCTTTTCCGTTGTGAACGAGGCACATATAAACCGATCAACATATCAGTTTAAATTATAGTGGGAATGGGCCCCAAGTTTTAATACCAGCTCTTCAGTTTAAATGGTAGCTTCACTGCAGTTGCTCTAAGTTATAGGGGAACTATCCAGGTGCTGAACCTTATCCAGAATCCAAATAACTCTCATACAAGAGAAGCTGTGAAGGTGCTGACACTAAATCTAAGGGTGGACTCTCTGCCTGCCATTCTGGACTTAATGATATGCCTTGGATTTGTTATTACTGAATATTTACCACCAGAGATTGAAGAGAGGTGTTTGGAGGAATGCTCAGCCCAGATGGTAAAATGCCTTGCCTGGCTTTTGGTCCTTTTTTGTCAGGACTTGAGGACTGATTGATTAGGCAAGATGGGCCTCATACATTGTGTTGGATTTTCTTTATTTTATTTTTTGTTGTGCTGTGGCTTTCTATTTTTAACTAGTTTTCAATTTTTAATAGTTTAATCTTTTGTACTTTGTGAACTTTGAACTATTTTTAAAACTCTGTTGTGAGCTGCCTTGTAACAGCACAGACACAGAGCCTAGAAACAGAGTCAATTGATCATATTTTATTGTACTGTCCATTTAATAATAATAATAATAATAATAATAATAATAATAAATTTAATATCCCTCCCCTCTGAGAGCAATCGGGGCGGCTTACATCATAAAATCATCATAAAACAATTAAGAACAATTTCCCCCCCTCCCCCCCTTAAAAAATATATTAAACCAAACACAATTTAAAAACAAATTATCAAATAGCTAATCAATATAAAATCCAAGCACAGCATAATAAGGAAAGGATGGTGGCAGGGGTAATCAGACTGATACATAAAGAAGAAGACCCGGTCATCTGGTCATGAAGGGGGGAGCATCTCCAAGGAGATTCCGGAGCCTGAGCCGGTAGATTATTCCGGACATTTTACCAAGGTATTCAGTTTAGACTAATCACTGTAATATTACATAAATTTCCAGGGGAACAGAAAGATTTTATCTCTCCCTCCTGATGCCCTGAGACTCAAAATGGGGGAAACGGCCTCTTCCTCCTCAGAACCTTGTCTTGTGTGTGTTGTGTGTGTAAGGAGAGCACAACTTGCTTCTGTGATAAAGGGGAGAGTTTGATAGTTGCTCTGCAGCATCTGTCTCAGGCAACCAAATGCCCTGGCTTGGCCCTGGACCCAGAAATTTATGTGATCAGAAACCCTGCAAACATAAACATGTACATGTGGCCTAGGCTCATTTCAGATGGTAGAGGAAACATGCCATTGCCAGATCTAATGTCAGCACTTGACATATTTGAGAAGCTGACTATGGATCCTAACCAACCCCCCCACCTTAGGGTCACCTAAAACTAATTCCTTCCCTGCTGCCTCCACCATTGAGCCCCATCCCTGTATAGCAGCCTGATGTTCCCACTTGAACCAGTGGCAGTGTACCTCTTTCAGGGTTCTGTGGGCCCAATGATAATGGAACATTGCAAACACAACCAGAGTTTATGTCCCAATATATTTTAACAATAAATAAATAAATAAGTTTAATACACATACTCTGCCCCCAAAGTTCCATGCATGCAGTAAAGTGCCTTCGCAGGAACTGATTGCAGGACTCTTCTGCCTGTTCTGCTTAGCAGTATGAGTACTTAGAATAATTAGATGCCTGGATTTTAGGAAGAGGAATATGGCAACTCTAGGTATAGGTTCAGCAAGATTAATTTATGCCTGAGTATATCTCTAATGGGGATGTGGTGGCTTAGTGATCAAGACACCACTTCTGATGATCGGAAGATCAGAAGGTTCGCAGTTTGAGGCCCAAGTGCTGCATGATGGGTGAGCCCCTGTCACTAGTCCCAGCTTCTTCCGACCTAGCTGTTCAAAAGTATGCAAATGTAAGTCAATAGATAGGTACCACTTCTCAGTGGGAAGATAACAGCTTTCGGTGCAGTCATGCTGACCACATGATCACCAGAGCAGTCCTCGGACAACGGTTCAGAAATGGAGATGAGCACTGCTCCCTACAGTTGGTTATGACTAGACTTTCATGTCAAGGGACTACCTTTACCTTTATGCCCCTAATGAAGGTCAATGTGGTGTAGTGGTGTGGGTGTTGGACTATGACTCTGGAGACCAGGGTTCAAATCTCTGCTTGAGCATTAAAAAAAACAAAAAACTACTGGGTGACCTTGGGCAAGTCACACTCTATCAGCCTCAAAGGCAATGACAACCCCCTCTCAATAAACTTGCCAAAAAACCCGTATGGTAGGTTTGTAATAGTATTGTCATAAATTGATAATAGCTTAGAGGCATACAACAACAACACTAGCCCTAACAGGATGCCAGCCATCAAAGGTTCCATGCATCCAATGAGATACTAGTACAGAACCTTGTTGTAGAACTTTTCTTTATACGTTGTTCAGCAGTATTGCAGTCTTCGATGCAAACTTTCAAACTTTGTAAATACAAGGTACAAAATAGGTGCAAATGCATAGTAAAAATTCCACTATAATGAATGTACTCCTTTGTCCCCTCTTACAGACATAATTGAAAATCCTGCTACCTTATTCAAGGTGAAATGGGAATGATCAACTGCAAAGGCTGCAACCTTTTTGTTTGTTTGTTTGTTTGTTTTAGTTTGGTGAGGCACTGGAGCATTCTGGCTGAGAATCCTCAATGCTCCTCTGTAAATTGCCATTCCCAGGAACCTGTAGGATGGAACCATGCCGATTAAAGTGGAATGATAATGCAATAATTGTCTGGTATGAATGGGCATAATCTCCATCTCGTTCTGAACTGAACTAATAATTACAGCCTCTCCTTTAGGATTTCCTCATCCATTCGGCCGAAGCAATAATTCATAGACAGTAGCAGCCCTGTCCCTATTTATGCATCACTACAGCTTTTAACAGACCTTTTAATTTTTTTTGATGGGAGCACTATAATTCCTAGAATTGCTTCACTAGAATGACCATGCTATTTCTGGGATTCATGCTATATTCCAAAAAGGAACATTTCTGGGTTCTATCTTTAAGGCGCGCATATGGATGGGGAGCATTTGCTTGATTTTGATTATTACCAACTGTGCAGTTTTGCATATAGCTTTCCTGGATTTACTTTATTTTTTGGCTTAAGACTAGATGGATGCATGCCAGTGTGCAATGCAAACTTACTGTGCCATCCTTTTGTGTGTGTGTGTAGATTTGCAATCTTTGAGCTGAGACCTGTACTACAACATTTGGAGAGGAGCTGATTCCAAAAGATAGCCATGTTTCAATCTGCATGAAGTCTGAATTAGGTCAGTTTGCTTAAAAATGAAAGCCAAATGAGATCCACCTGCATCTTCACAACAGATATGATTGAGGCTTGAAGGCAAGTGTTTCTACAATAAGCAAGGGAGGCCAATTTCATGATGATGGGAATTGCAGGTGAATGAGTCCTGTGAAAGGTGCAGGCACTAGTTTTGCTCTGAAAATGAAGATGGACAGAGCCTGCTGGTGTCTAGGCAGCCCCATCCAAGCAAGTTGATGTGCTTAAAGGCATTTCAGCATTGGGCACAATTAGTGGGGAAATGTATGCTTGGAGTCGGCACACATCTTGTTCTTTCCAGGTCACTCCAATGAAGCTCCCAGCTAGAGTTATGGGCTTGAGCTAATGGACTATTATAGCTGCCGCTTTTCATTTATTAGCATGATGGCATTTCATATTAATAACACAAGCATGCCTTCCTGTCTGGAGAAGAGGGTAAAAGAGGGGATGGCACAGAGGCAAGAAGAAAAAGTGCTCTAGTGACATCACTTACCCACTTTTAAAGCTTCGTCCTTCCAGAATCGGTTTGTGAGATGCAGCAGCCAAGGATCTGTGGAATAATGCTCATTATATATGCTGTTGCTTTTTGCAGTTTGTAATGAAATTATAATTCATTAAAAATTGGAGCGTCACTTTTGTATTTAGAAAATATTATGTAGAGTTGAGTTTTGTTTTATAACCATTGGCTGGCATGCTCTACAGCAGTTACAGATTGGTCGCCTAGACTTTCAGATCTGTAACTGATTTGCATGCAGTTGCACTAAGTAGTCACAATTGTGGCACTATTGCCATGATTATAAATGCCTTCCCCTGTCTACCTTAACAGCCAGCAGTTGCACTGAGCAAAGAAGGTCTATTCAGCTGCTGATCAGGGTGCAAAGAGGAGGATGTTTCCAGCTCTCTCCTGCCAGGAAGTGAGGCTATGGCAATCAGAAGCAAAACCCCTATTGCAGTTCCTTTACTCAGCCTCATTTGGTGGTGGAAGGGGCTGGAAACATCATCATCCTTGTGCTCCGATCAACAGCTGAAAAGATCTCTTTCACTCAGTGTGGCTGCAGTGTGTTTTTGTGGCTCTGGGAATGGGATGTGGGGCAGGAGGCATTACTTAGTAATTCATTCATAATTAAGTAATTGATATGGAATGCTAGTGATTATTGATTGGATCGTTATGTTATGCCATTTTTCACAAGTGTCTATGCATATATATATATATATATATATGCATGTGTGTGTGTGTATGTATGTATATATATATATATATATATATATATATATTATGGCTTCAAAACTATTTGTAGAACATATGTTTCTATAAACAATATTATATTAAAAATATAAGTGTTGTAATAGTTGTTTGTGTATTTTTTGTAGATTTACCTGAAGAATGATCACTACAGTGGGCCCTCCACATTCACTGGGGTTAAGGGATGAGAAACCCTGTGAAAGTGGAAGAGCTGCAAATAAACCACTAGGGATTTTATCATACGGGGACAATTGGAAGTATAAACAGTGATTAACCCATCAAAATCATGCATTCACAATTAACATTTTCACATGCTGTCATATTCAAAGTGTGATTATCCTGGGAATATCCTGTGATAATCGCGCAATTGTGCTAATGGTTTTCACACAATGTCTTGGTGAAAAGTGATTAAAGTGCTATTATTCTGTGAATAACCAGGCAATAAACAGCAACAAAACATTCACAGAATTTTCTTGTGAATGATTTTTTGCTGTTTATTGCCTAGTTACTCCCTGGTTATCTCAGGATAATGGCTCTTGTGTGTGAAAATGTTAATTGTCTCATTAAGCGAAGTGTCCCCCATCCTATATCTATGCATTTCATTTTTCCACCCTAAGTACAGTACCTTGAATTTCTCTGTGTTGAAATTAATTTTGTTAACTTTGGCTCAGCTTTCTAATCTATTAAGGTCTTGAATTTTGATCCTGTCCTCTGGGGTATTAGCTATTCCTCCTAATTTGGTGTCATCTGCAAATTTGAGAAGCATGCCTTCTGTTCCTTCATCCAAGTCATTGATAAAGATGTTGAATAGCACTGGGCCCAGGACAGATCCCTGGGGCACCCCACTGGTCACTTCTCTCCAGGATGAAGAGGAGCCATTGTTGAGCATACTTTGGTTCAGCTGGTCAACCAATTACAAATCCACCTAACAGTCACATTTTCTAGCCCACATTTTACCAGCTTGTCTGAACAAATATCATGGGGGACCTTGTGAAAAGCCTTACTGAAACTGAGATGCTATATCTACAGCATTCCCTTTGTCTATCAAGCTGGTAATTTTATCAAAAAAGGAGATCAGATAAGTCTGGCATGACTTGTTTCTCAGAAACCCATGTTGACTTTTTGTGATAATAGCATTGCTTTCTAAATGTTCACAGTCTTTCTGTTTAATGAACTGTTCTAGAATCTTTCCTGGTATTGATGTCAGACTAACTGGATGATAATTGCTGGGATTTCCCCCCCCCCCCTTTTGAAGCTGGGGACAACATTTGCCCTCCTCCAGTCTGCTGGGACTACTCCAGTTCTCCAGGAGTTCTAAAAAATTATTGTCAATGGCTCTGAGAATACATTTGCAATAATTTTTGAGAACTCCTAGAAAAACTTGTTATATATATCATTTTATAGGAACCTGGCATTCTAAATCCAAAAATGAGAGCTGTTTTATTGAGGATGAGGATGAGGATGGCCATGTCCTCACTGAAAAGTCCTCTAATGAAGATGAATGAGGACTCCATAAATCTCTCAGACTTGGACTTTCCATGGTATGGGAACGTGCTCCTTCTAAGGAGGAATGCCCAGCCCATAATTCAGACAAAGATGCTGGGTTTCATCCCATCACATGTAAGAAAAGAAGAATTAAGGCTAGGGCTCAGTGCAAGAACACCAGGAGGAGTGCACATCCCCATAGTCTTTTCCAGACTAGTGCTTTCCTTGGGAGTAAGTAATAATGCAAGTAGGTCTCTGATCAAATGGAGATTTGAAGCCAAATGGACTATACATGAGCTACCTATACCTGAGGTAGGATCTCTGATAGCACCAATATACAAGACAGAGGTGGAAATGGTGTGCTCGTCCCCCCGATATTGGTGGACTGCAACTCTAACAAACCCCAGCAGCATAGCCAGTGGTGGGGAATACTAAAAACTGCAATCCATAACATCTGAAGGATCACAGAATTACCACTTCTGGAATAAAAGCTTTACTTTAAACAAGTTTCAGTGTCCAGAGCAACAGTGTAACATTGTCTGGACTTTTGTCTGCTGTCTGCATTCCTGATTCCTTTGACTAGTTTGTTGTATGGGAACCTGGGGTATGTCTTGTTTTGCTGTTAGTTTATTCTCATTCTCTTCTGCTGGTTTTGGACTATTTAACCTTGGCTTTGGAACTCCCTTACTGGAATGGCCTTGCTATATAGTAGGCTTGGGTTTGTTGTTGTTTTTCCCTGACTTCATCCCTTGATTGTTCTTTCTGGACTAGAACTCATTAGAACTCAGGAACCTATATTAGGTACCACATTACAGAGCTTCAACTACCTGGAAACAGAATGACAGTGGAAACCTTATCTAAATTTGGCTACTATTTGCTCTGACAGGTGCGATAAGTGTAGGGATCATTTGCTGTTGTACCTTAGGCAGCCAAATGTCTTGGGGCAGCTATCTATAAACTAATTTGTATACGTTCATCCATGTACAAGCTGATTTACCACGTCACCTTAGGAACAGAGGTGAACTTCAGATGTGTGACAAATGAAAGTTATTCCTGAAGAAGCAGAAAAAGCTCAACATGCTTTGATTAAAAATCTTCCCTAAAGGCAAGGCTGTTTTTTTGTTATAGAGAAATAACTGCCTTAAGAAACCTCAGTGAAGTTGTGTTCTAGACACACAGAGAGGCAGGGGGTGGGTGGGTACTGGGTCCCTTGTCCTTGTAACATTATAATTGCCTGATTACAATGAAATCAGAAGCATCTTTCCCAAATCCTGATTGCATTAAGCGTTTTTATCCTTAATCCTAGAGATTTAGGTTTACCGATAAGCGAAAAGCTCATATTCCCAAGCTGACTGGCAGCCAGAGGCTAATGAGATTGTGCAATTGCTTTAATTTAACATGCACACATATTAAGTGGTTATGACTTTATCACTCTCCAGCAGCAACAACACTTAAATCATCTGGTGGATTATTCTGACCATAGCAGGTGTCCCTTGAGCTTCAGCCAAAAATAATTATTTTTGACCTCTGCTATATAATTCTCTTGTAGTAATAGTCAAATGATATCCACCCCCATTATTGAGTACTGTGTCTGTAGTGCATTTCAAATGAAAAGTGCATTATAATTATGGGTTAGAGCCTGGGAACGCAGCCCTCCCTCCTTCAAATGGATCTCTATTTCCTGGATGCTTCCACTAAACAGCCCTTTAACCTCCAGCTTTTAAATACTGGCTCTGTTAAACAACTGTACAAGGGAGTGGCATTTTCAGCAGGAGTGTAGCTATGGGAGGGGGATCAAAATGAGGGTATTGCCCCCCCCCCAAAAAAAAGGATTCTGCCTCTCCAATGAAATTTACCTCCATTTCCCCAATTTCTAGCATTGCAAAAAGAGAGACATTGAAAATAGTTCATATCTGGAACTCATTGAGGTTATTCAGATGGTGAAAATAATTCAGGATGAATCTGGATTGAATCTCCATTGTTCACATGCATCCTGAATGCACTTGCTTAAGGATTTTTGAGGGGGGGAGGGCTGCCAAAAAAGCACTTAATCTGAGATAATTGATACCAAGTTTCCCCCCAAGTTTGTAAAAAAGATCCGCATAATTGGTGTGTGAATAACTGGTGTGAAAAGACCTGGATAGACCTGGGATAAAACCCTGCATGCCTTGAATGTATTCTGAATGCATTCACATAATCGATTCCATCTTTATTTAATTGCTTGCGTGTGTGAGCAACAAAACATGCTGAGATGTGCATCAATGTGGTTCCATAATGCGAATAACAAACCTGGAATGTGTCAGTGAGATGATTTGCATTGTTGCGCTAAAAAAAAAAAAAAAAAAAAGAGGCCTGCAGCATAAGTTAAACAATTATTGAGAAATATGGGTATGTCTGTCTGTCTATGAAATAGACAGAAATATGAGTATCTCTATCTCTTGATGGATGGGTCTGTCTGTGTAGAACTCTCAATTCATCATAGATGATGAGAAACTTGAAATATTCAAAGAGTACTCATACAGTGGATCAAACATTGATCAGAATGGAGAATGCAGTCAAGAAATTAGAAGACTAGGAATGGGAAGGGCAGCTATGAAAGAACTAGACAAGGGTCTGGAAACCATGCTCTATGAAGAGAGACTTAGGGAGATGGGTACGTTTAGCCTGAAGACGAGATGGTTAAGAGGTGATATGATAGCCCTGTTTAAATATTTTAACTTTTTTTTTTTTTTTTGCAGCTCTGGAGACTTAAGCCCAAAACATAGAGGCCAAAAGGTGTGGCTTCTGGCCACTTTGGGGATGTGGTGTGCAGATGACGCATGCTTCTGGATTGGCTGGAAATTGGCCAGAAAAACAGCACAGAAAAAGTGCTCCTTGCCAGCAGCAGGCTGAGGAGCAGCAGCCAGCTTCAGGGCCATGGCATCTGGTTGATTGGGGGTTGATAAGGGCTAGAGCAGCACCCCAGGACATGGAGCAATGGATGCAAACTACAGGCAAATTCTACCTAAATCACAGGAGGAACTTCCTGACAGTAAGAGTTATTCGACAGTGGATCACATTTCCTTGGAGAGTGATGGAGTCTCCTTCTTTGGAGGTTTTTAAAAGAGGCTGCATGGTCATCCGTCGGGGGTGCTTTGATTGAGTGTTCCTGCATGGCAGGGGTTGAACTGGGTGGCCCTCATGGTCTCTTCCAACTCTTTGATAATTCTATATGATTCTACTGTGATTCTACTGTGGCAAAGATACAACTGAACACTAAAGTTAGGATCACCCAAGCCATTGTATTTCCCATCACCATGTATGACTGTGAGAGTTGGACAGTGAAGAAAGTTGATAGAAAGAATGTCAACTCATTTGAGATCTGGTGCTGGAGAAGAGTGCTAAGGATACTGTGGACAGCCAGAAAGACAAACAAATGGGTCCTAGAACAGATCAAGCTGGAGCTCTCCTTGAAAGCAAGGACGATTAAATTGAGGCTGTCATACTTTGGCCACATCATTAAAAGGCATGACTCATGAGAAAAGGCAATGCTAGGAAAGGTGGAAGGCAGTAGAAACAGATCATCTCTAGGCAAGAGATGGGGGTGCAAATTTTCCAGTTTTGTGGGGCTCAGCTCCAGACAAGAAAAAAAGAGCTCTGTGCAAATCTCCTTGTACACAGCTAGATGTGGTACACAGCTTATGTTGTTGAAGTACTGTATGTCAGAAAGGGAGAATGAAAGATCTGGAAAGCCCCACAATCACATTTATAAGGGATCTGTGTCCACTGCAGAAGAGGAGGAGGAGGCAGCACCAACAGTGGCAGTCAGAGTGGTAGCTGCCTTTACAAGCTAGAAGGGCACAGAGTCAAAGTTTCTTAATGTATAACAATGATAAAGTTTCCCACTCTGGAGACCTGAATTGAGCAGTTCTCCAGCACAGTCAAGGCCCTTTCCAGGTCAGTAAGAGGAATGGCATATTCACAGTTCATGGCTGTCTACCACCTGAGGCAATTCTCTGATTCTGCTCTATCTCATTCTCCTGGCTTTGTCTGTGCTAAACATGAGCAAATTGAGCAAGGAAATCTAATTGTGCTACAATATCACTCATCCCAAATTGTTCAGATTGCCTCAAAAGACCTTATAGAATTTCTTAGACAACAGCAAATAGGCCCATTGATGTAATCTACTGTGGCAACACATTCCAAAAGCTTGAGGGCACAGCAGAGGTCTTCAGTTTTCTGTCAGCCAGAAAAAGGAAAGGGACACGCAGCCTGGATATTAAGAAGAGTTTGAATATTTAAGGGTTAACTAACTGTGCCACATGATCTAGTCCCTCTTATCTTGCATTTCCCCATCCTTTTCTTTGAATTTGAAAGAGTGCTGGGTATGGATGTCTGCTTATAAGTGGTGGTGCAGACTACTTAAGTCTGTAATTTGAAGTTAAGGTTGTTCTGGAAAATTGTGTTACAGGGTCTCTGCTAAGTGTGATCAGTGAGGTGGAAGACAGTGGTGTCGATTGTACAGCTCTGACGGCCTGACAAGTCTGAGACGACAGCCGTCTTACCACTCCATTGAAAAGTGACTTGACAGACAGAAATATAGAAGAACTTGACAGAAAAATAGTTTTGGAACAGCATCCTTGCTCATCATTAGAGCACCCAGAGAGTCAGTTGTTAATGTGAACTCACTTCTCTTCTTCAGCATGCAAGTGTACCCTGTCTTTGGAAGGACTGTATCTCAGTGAAAAAATACATACTTTGCACACAGAGCCCCATGCATCTCCAGACTGGGATAGAATCCTGCTTGAAATGAAGGAGAGCTGCTGTTTTTGACAATGGAAGCTGGAAGATCTGACTTAGACAGACATTTTGTAGGTTCCTACCTCTTCAACTGGAGAGAACTGTATTACGAAATCTGGAATAATCAAAATAAAAAAATTAACCACCTTCTAACTTGGTTTTAGAAGTGTAAATCAGATCAATTTACTCATAATTATAGATTAAATGAAATCAGCAAGGATGTTTTCTTTCCAGCTCTAGCCAGTGCACACACAGATATGAACTTCAGGTGCAGCTATTCTAGATATACAGACAGATTCATTGTGAGACTAAACATTTTTGATGAACATTAATAAATCCTATTTTTTAATAAAACCTCACCCAAACCTCTTATGATCAGTTTAAGATAGTGTGTGTGTGTGTGCACGTGCGCATGTGTATATGTAAAGACTTAAGCAGTGACTTTTGGTGCAACAAGGGGCAGAAAGGAAATACACAGACATGTCCCTATTTTCATTGGTAGAATATTGGAGGATATAATAAAGCAGCTGCTGACATTTGCATGACATTTGGCTATGTCAACAGAAGCCACTGAACACAACCTGGGGACTGCCTTAGGCTATAATTGAGGGCACTTTGCACAGTGTTGGCAAGCTTATGTGTTGTGTATTTGCTTATTCTACACCAGTCACCTTCTCCTCTGTTTTGAAAACACACCTAATCTTATCCATGCTTTCTCTAGGTTTGATGCACAAGTATATAAAGCGGGCACCTCCTTTGTAGTGGGAAAAAGGACATCAATTCACCCTCCCATTCATCTTTGCCATGATTCTGTGACAGTAAATATCACAATTCCTCTTTTACAGAGCTGATCAAATAGAGACTGGTAGTCATGCATAAGGCTACAGAAGTACCAAGATCATGACTTCCGGGTTGAAAATGGTGAAGTAAAGCCATCTCCAGAGCTACTCCACTTTAGGGACAGAGCTTGATGGGGTGTCTGACAGCTTGCTAGTGACACCAACAGCCAGGGAATGGTCTCCCAGGCAAGGGAGACTCAAGGGATTATGCTGGTTGCAGTCAGAACAGAGAGGACCGGACTGAGACAAAGAGATCAAGCCCCACTGTGTCAAGCCACTTAACCTCTGTGAAATTAACTTTCTTAAATTCCTAAGGTGATGTTGCGAAACTTGAAGGAGCTATCTGGTCTGATGGGACTGCTAAACTTCTGCATTCAACTTCTACAGATGAAACAGTGACTATTCGCTTCAACTCTGGTCATATAATCAACAATAAGGTACCTTCACTACTTCTAAATTTAAGGTTTTTAAATTGACTTAGATTTAAAGGACTCTAAATAAAACAGCATTGAGTCACAATTTTAGATTGAAGTTCCTTTATCCATGTTCTAATTTACAAGATAGCCCTTTATAATTTATAACTGTAGCCCTGTTAAAATCTCCTAAAGTGGTGAAATGTTAACCCCTTGAGAAAGTGAGAAATTTGTATATTTACCTTTGTTTATTATTTACCTTTGGAAGAGACTAAATAGGAATTGCATGGCTGAGAAACAAAGGAAAGAATCTATGGAGCACTTTCACCTTCCATGTTAAAGTGTATACAGACTAGAGAGAGAGATACGAAGACTAACTTTGCTGTTGATTAATTCAACAACACCTAGTGATAAAGTGGAATTATTACATGATTAATTTCTAATTTGAAAAATGAATCCAGAAAATGATTTTAATGAAGGAATTAAAAAGATGAAAGAGGAGATGAAAGAGAGACTGAAAGGTCACCAGTTCCTGGCTAGTTGGAGAAGGAGCAATATTATATTTTTACCTAAAGAAGAATTATTCTAGAATAGTTAAAAATTATAGACCCATTTCACTGTTGAATCAAATATTTGCCTCAGTGTTACTAAATAGATTAAAAGGATAATTGCAGGAGTATATTCATGAGAATCAGAATGGTTTTCTTCCAAAGTGACAAGTTAAGAAAAATATTCCAACTGTGATTGATGCAATAAAATATTTAAATTATCATAATGAAATTAAAGATGTCCTTCTGTTTTTGGATACCAAAAAGGCCTTTGACAATTTAAACTGGACATTTTTATTAAGAATAATAAAGGAAATGAACTTTGGAAAGAATTTTTATACTAGGATTGAAGCTAAACTAAAAATTAATGGTAGCACAACAGATTAAGTATGAATTGAGAAAAGAGCAAGACAAGGTTGCCCCCTGTCCCCACTGTCATTTATTTTGACTTTAGAAATATTAAATAAGGATATTAGAGTTCAAATCTTAGAAGTAAATTAACACTGTCTAAATACATCAGTGTGCCTTTGTACAAAAACACATGTAAGACTTCATTAATCCAGTGTATGAAAACTCCTGGAAGCTCCTGCCAGTCCAAATCGCATGACCAGATATTCAATTTCTCCCAATGGGCAATTAAATGCTGTTTAGTACTCATCTCCCTCCCAGAGCCTCGTACAAAATTAAGTGTCTCTTAGGTCCAGTTTGATAATTACTCTTCCTGTTACCAGCTGTGTGAGTAGATCTCTCATGAGAGGAATAAGATACTTGTTTGAGCTGCATGGCGTCCAAACCTTTTAAATCTGTGACCAGCTATAGATCCCCATTCTTCTGTTCTCAGAAAAACACCAGGGCTGCCTTGGGTGAGATAGTGGGAGGTATAAAACCCATTGCCAAGTTCTTATCAATGAACTCTGTGAGAGCCAACATTTCCTTAGGGGTCACTGAATACACTTTTGGCATTGGGAGTTTGACTCCCAGTTTCATTTCAATGGCACAGTTCAATTTATTATAGGGGAACAAGGCAAAAACCTCCCTTTTATAGCATTTCTGGATTTTAAACAACCCTTTACTCAATACCCAGAAATATGTTTTGGGAATTTTTTTAAAAAAATCAACTATTGACAGATGCCTTCTCCATCTTATGCAAAAATTATATTCTAACTCCACCTTAAGAGTGAGGTGTAACTCTCTTGGGACCTTCTCTGACATAGTAAATATACAGGGAGGAGTCAGACAGGGTTGTATTCTTGCCCCCACTCTTTTTAACCTTTATATTGATTCATTCATGGACCTCTTACCTAGCATGGATACTCATGCACCCAATCTAGCACAGCACAAAATTCTGATCCTCCTATACACAGACAATGCTGCTCTAATTTCACAAACCCTCATTGGATTGAAAAGAGCAATTGTTGCAAAACTAAGGTACAGTAGACAAAACCACTTGGTTCTTAACTTTGATAAATCAAAAATTAATGTTTTTACTAAGAGAGCTAGGTAGTACGCTGGATAGTAGAAGGACATACATTAGAACAGGTCAGTGTATTTAAATATCTTGGAGTGGTCTTCCACTCTAAAGGTATTTGGAACATGCATCAGAATTATGTAACTCAAGGCCTAAGCAGACTGCCAGAAATAGTGCACATTAAATTGAAGCATTGCCCTGGCTCAGTGCTAGGGAGTCATGGGAATTGTATTTTTTTCTGGGACATTGAGCCTTCTCTGTCAGAGAGCTCTGGTGCCACAATAAATTACAGTTCCCATGATTCCTTAGCACTGAGCCAGGGCAGTGCCTCAATTTAATGTGCACTATTTCTGACAGTCTGCTTAGGCCCTCAATCAGCCCTCAGGTCAATGAGTGCCATTAAATGCTTTTTCTATACTGGCAGAGGACAATTAGTACCTGTGGCTTTAAAACTTTTCGAGGCCAAAACATTGGCCCAAATTCTTTACAGGACTCAGATAGGAATTTATATGAAGAAGGTGTCATAGGAAACAGTTCAAACAACATTTCTGCATTTAATTTTGGCTGCACCCAATGGTCCCCAAATGCCCAGTTAAAACTTGAGACAGGAATCCCGTTAATTCAAGTGAGGGCCTGAAAGTTGATGATAAATTATTGGTTAAAAATTTAATTCTTTCCAGTGGGTTTAACTCCATTATAGTCCTAGCAGATAATTTTTCTTCGCTCTGGAAACAAATGGTAGAATATAAACTGTCTTCTTATGGACTCTCTCTTTGATTCATTCATTCATTCATTTTATTACAGCCATTAGGCCAGTATAAAAACACAAGTACTCTCTTTGATTCTTGTTATCGCTAGGTAATGATCAGGCCAAACAAATAGTTACCCAAAGAATAAAGGATATGGAGTTCCAGAATGAACTTAGGGCCTTTGCAGACTGCTAGAAATAGTGCAAATTGAGTCCATTTTAAGGGTTAGGGTTAGGGTTAGGGAATCATGGGAACTGTATTTTATTGTAGCACCAGAGCTCTCTGACAGAGAAGGCTCAATGTCTCAGAAAAAAAAAACAAAAACACATAATTCCCATGATTCCCTAGAACTAACCCTAACCCTAACCCTTAAAGTGGACTCAATTTGCACTATTTCTGGCAGTCTGCAAAGGCCCAGAGTAGGCTCCCGCAACATAATAGAATTTGGATAAATAAGGGAATATGGGAACCAGCAAGATATCTACAAAATTTAATGTTTCCTGGGTTGAGAATTGCTTTCTTTAAAGCTAGATTTAATATTCTCCAATCTGTACTACTCCAAGGCAGATTCAACAAAGTTCCTATAACTGAGTGCACTTCGAAGTGGCGAAGTGGAAGTAGAAACTATTTTACATGTACTGTTACACTGCAAATGTTATAATGATGTCAGGTCAACTTATATTGTGCCTCTAATAGAAAAACTTCCAGGGCAGATAACTTCTACATGAATTATCTGCTCCAAGATTTAAATCCTTATATTACATGTACAGATGCTAACTTCTATGTTGCTGCAATGAAAATAAGAGAAATTCAGACAAAAAACATCTCCCTATCTTAAATGTATCATTATTTTAATATTATTATTTGAAATTTTCAATTGAAAAAATTGTCAGGGGAAATACAAAGGTTGTATTTTATTTTGTTTTATAACATTCTATTATATAACTTCTAATGTACTAGGCTCACTCCATAAGGTAGCAAGATAAAGCAAAGCCTTTTTACCTTCTTACTAGGATCACTCCCTAAGGTGGAAAAGTGTTAGCAAAATCACAAGAGGTTGAGTATTTTATTAGTGTATGTCACTTCGTAGTTTACGTACTATTGTATCTATTAACTGTACTTTGTATTCCTTTTTAAATTTTTTGCTGATCATTGATCGTATAAAATGTCTGTATGAGAGCCAACATTTCCTTAGGGTCACTGAATACAGTTTTGGCTTAGGGAGTTTGGCTCCCAGTTTTAGTTCATTGGCCCCCAATTTATTATGGAGGAACAAAGCATCACTTTCATTGTCAGCAAAAACCTGCCTAAGGTAAACATATTCTGAAGGATTGTCCAAGTCCCCTTTTTCTTGTACTCCTCCAGTCTCCAAAACCTTGCCAGCCTTCACATGATCAGTGTCCACTTGTTTTCTGGGGAAGTGTGTAAAATTGTGCTGTGTTTTGTTATGGTATATCCTCATGTTCCCAGATTTTTCCAAAAGAAAATCAGCATGTGCTTCACAGACTATAGCAAAGCCTTTGACTGCATAGATCATGAAAGGCTATGTAATACCCTTAAAGACATGGGAGTGCCAAAATATCTGATAGTCCTGATAAGGAGTCTGTACTCAGAACAAGAGGCTATTGTCAGAACAGAACATGGAGAAAAAGAATGGTTCCCAATTGGTAAGGGAGTCAGACAAGGCTGCATCCTTTCACCCTATCTGTTTAACTTGTATGCAGAACATATTCTAAGAAAAGCAGGCTTGGACACAGAAGAAGAAGGAGTGAAAATAGGAGGAAGGAAAAACAACAATCTAAGATATGCAGATGACACCATGATACTAGCAGAGAACCACACAGACCTGGAATGCCTACTAAAGAAGATCAAAGAAGAAAGTGTTAAGGCAGGCTTAATGCTGAACATAAAGAAAACAAAAATAATGACCACTGAGGACCTTCACGAGTTCAATCTAGACAATGAAGAGATGGAAATAGTAAACAAATGCCCATACCTGGGATCAAACATTGATAGAAATGGTGACTGCAGTCAGGAAATCAGAAGAAGACTAAGAATGGGAAGGCATCTATGAAAGAACTAGAAAAGATTATAAAATGCAAAGATATACAACTTTGAACAAAAGTTAGAATCATACAAGCCATCGTATTCCCTTTTACCATGTATGGATGTGAGAGCTGGACAGTTGAGAAAGATGATAGGAAGAAAATCAATTCATTTGAGATAATGTGGTGCTGGAGAATAGTGTTGAGGATCCCATGGACAGCTGAAAGGACAAACAAATGAGTCCTAGAGAAGATCAAGCTGGAAACCTCCCTGGAATGACCAAACTGAGGCTGTTGTACTTCGGACACATCATGAGAAGAGAGGACTCTTTGGAAAGAAGAATAATGCTGAGAAAGGTGGAGGGAGGTAAGAAGAGAGGAAGGCCACATGCTAGATGGATGGACTCTATTAAGGAGGTCACGGGTATTAAGGGGTTGCAGGCATTAAGCAGAGCAGTGGAGGACAGAGGGTCCTGGAGATGTCTCATCCATAGGATCACCATGAGTTGAGATCGACTTGAGGGCAGTTAACAATAAAAATATCTCCATGCTGGGGAAAACGTTAACCTGCTGGGTTTCTGCCTTTCATAAAGTCCCAAGTGAATAGCTACAGAACTAGTCACCTCTGCACACAATGATTCTTTTATTTGATTACTGGCTCAGCCATCTGAAGAGGTCACAGCAGAATCTCTTTTCATGCTTCAGCTGCCGGGCTGTGTGTTGCTAAAGGCATTCCTTGCATTTACAAGCACCTCTGTCCATTTTTCATAGGTTCTGTCTTGCTGATGCTAATGCTTTTACCACACTAAATTCTGGAGATTATAAAGCCACAGTTATATGCATGCATGCCTAAAACTATTTTAGTGACATTTGTTTACTGCCCTTCTTCCAAAGTGTTCAAGGCTTTATAACAATGGCAAACCATCTAGCATGGGTGGGGAGCCATTGGCTCTCTTGATGGTTTGAGCTACAGCTTGCATAAAATCTTATTATTGTCCATGCTGACTGGGATTTCTGAGAGTTGAAGTCCAACAATATAGGGAGGGAAAAATATTAAATAGTAGTCATCTAAGGGCTTGTCCATATCAGCTCTCAAGCTCTGGTGTTTTTCACCATCTGGGGGTGGGGGTGGTGAGATTGGATCAAACACACTGCATATGGTAACATGAGCCATATGAAAAAAAAAAAAACAACAACCTGGAAAGATTTGGCTAATCCCTCCCAAGAAGAATGGTTTATAAAACTTAATGAACTTGCTGAAATGGATAAATGACTAATTTCATAAGAGATGGAAATTGTTTGTGTTTGAATAAAAGTATTATTAAGAGAGAGATTGAGAGACTGATAGAGATCTCGTCTATAGTCTCAGCTAGCAAAATGTCTTGGGTTAACCCCATTTATTCCAAATTTGTGTCAGTCCCCAATGTCAATGATGGTATCTCTAAACACTTATTCAGAAGCAAACTTCAATTAAGCCATTCTTCTACTTAGGTAGCATTTTATCTTTCTTCCCAATGGACTTTTGTTCAGTGCTGCTCCCATCCCTCTGATTTTGCTGCTCAGAGATTTTCTGATGCCCTGTCTATGGCATCAGCTTTATTTTTCCTTGGGCCCCTTCTTTTTTCCTTGTCTAAGAGTTTACAGTGAAATAATCCCCTCCCCATATTATTTTATAGAGAGCAGACTATACCATCTGTTGCTATGTATTGAGTGAAATGATAAGACCAGCAGCAAGCTTTATCATGGAAGGTGAAACTGCATAGTACCACAGAGGTGAGGAAAGTTCTCAGGGGAATGCTGAAGGAATCTGCATCCTAGGGATTAGCTGGAAGTCATAGTACATGCATGCTGCATCATTCCTTCTCTCTCTACCTGGGCAGGGGGCAAATATACCATTCCCTCATTTAGGGAATCGACTGGCTTAAGAACATATATAAAGAGAAACAGAGCCCTGACAGAGCAGACCAAGATGAATCCATCTAAATTAGCATCATGTTTCCATTAGTTTTTAAGTAGAATAGTATGTAAGTAGAATTCAAAAGTAGGTAGCCACTGCCAGCATGGCGTAGTGGTTTGGGTGCTGGACTACAAATCTGGAGACCAGGTTTCAACTCGCTACTGGGTCATGAAACCCACTGGCTGACCTTCGGCAAGTCACATGCTCTCAGCCTCAGAGGGAAGCAATGGCAAACCTCCTCTGAACAAATCTTACCAAGAAATTCCCATGAAATGCCTTAGGGTCACCATAAGTCAGAAATGACTTGAAGGCACACAACAATAACAAGGTAAAAACAACCTCTGTTAGAAAAGATGAGTCCATTTAAGCCAGTATCCAGTTTCAGTTAGTAGATAAGTAGATAGTAGATACTGCCCCCCCCCCCCCCCCGGTTAGAACAGAACAAGACGAGTCCATCTAAACTAGCATCTTTCCAGGGGAATGGGGATCTTGCAGCTCCTATCAAAACCTATCAAACCTAACCAGCATAACCAATGGTGAGGGAAGAAGAGAACTTCAAGAGAACAACATCTGAACAGCCACATGCCACCCTGGTTTTCAGATATCTCACAAATTGAGCAATACCTTCTACTCACTGCTTCCTAGTAGCTGGAACACAGTAGGAATGGACATTTTTCTTAGGCTTATTTTCATTCATTTTCCCACTGTTTCTACTTCAGATTATATTCTTTTCTGGCCTGCATGAAAATTCACATACATTTTTGTATACATTTACAAATATTTGCATTTTTGTATATATTTGTTTGTGTGTGGGTGTATTTTTAAAGTCCACATGGTGTACATACTTTTTCAAATATAGGCAATTTCCAAGTGATTCCCATCCCAGTGAATGAAGAGTATCTGTGTGTACGTTTTTAAAGGTATGCATTTTTGCACACAGTGCTTCAAATGTTCTTCCACCATAAGGCAGGCAAATAAAAAAAAACTCAACAACAAACAGATTTTTAAAAAAGATTGTCATCCCTTTAGAATCAAACTGTTTTAAGGAAAGGGATTTTAACAAACTTGTATAGTACTGCTTTCATTTTTTTTTCTTTTTCCAAAAAATGATCCATTAGTGTTTCACAATTATAAGTAGTTTAGACGCATTTTATGACATCTTGTATTTTTCCCACCTACAGTTCTTTTATCTGCTTCTGTTTTAATCTTGTAAGCTGCCTTATATCCTTATTCTAAAATAAACAAAACAAAATATACATAAATATGTACCTTTTTTGACATGCTGATTCCTCCCTTCAGCTCCAATTTTGAATGATCCACCCCAACATGTGCTATGACCAAAAGCAACCCCCTGGCCATTTAAATACATTGGCCATAGTTTTGCTCCAAGGCAACAGGCAGGTGTACATCTAAGTCTAGTGGCTGTCATTTTAGTTGCCTAATGTACATTTCTTAGAGATAGCATGATGTAAAGGTTTGAGAGTTGGACTACAATTCTGGAGAATAGGGTTTGAATCTCCATTAGACCAAAGAAACCCACCAGGTCACTTTGGGCAAGCCATATTCTCTCAGTCTCAGATGAAGTCAAAGGCAAAACCTCCTCTGAGAAATCTTGCCAAGAAAAAACTGTGAAAGTTTCACCATAAGTCAGCATTGACTTGAAGGCACACAACAACCAATAGACATTTCTTGCCATCTCAATCAGGGTTTGGAAACGTATGTTTTAAAAGTAACTAATCACAGTTATACATACACACATATATATACATACAAGTGTTTGCAAAGCAGTTTGCTAATGTCATTGTTAATTTTTTTTAAAACCAAGTCTTCTCTATTTCTTGAAAGTAACTACTTTTAAAACAACATCTGAGTGATACAAACTGATGGTCTGTGGTATAAAACACATTCTTCTTTTGTCCGCCATGCTGTCCTCTCAACAACTGCAACAGATCATTACATGCAACGCCAAGGGTATCACAAAGACTTGAACATGTGATGCTCCATAGTTGCCATTTAATGTGACCACATCTCTATCTATAAAAATAACAAAAAAGTTACAGTTACACCACAAAAAGAGCAAAATCCTTACTTATTAAGGTACAGTTGTGATGATATGCAATCAAACTTTTTTCTTGGAAAATAACAAATACTTCCAATCTCTGTTGTACAACTATCCATTTTATTTTGCTGCTCCAGTGCAAACATACAAGATTACATTCCATGTAACTATTTTTTTAAAAAAACTCTTTTCACAGAAGAATGCAATTTATTTTTCTGCCCAGCAATGAAATTAAAATATTCCAATTAACTCTAAGTAATTTCCAATTTAGTAGGCTCCCAGCCATCAGCTGTCACTCAGTTTGAATGACATTACTGAGGCTGGCTGAGTTGTTGGGCTTTTAGGATAGTGGTGCTGTCTGGTTTGGGAAGAAATATTCTTCTGTTTCTTTTGGAATTCCAGGAATTGGTGACAGTAAAACATGAAATATAATCCCCTTCCTCAAACTAATGGCAAGATACATGAAACATTTGGATTGGTGAGTTTCTTCAGAAGAAATGGTTTATTCTAACAATCTGAAGTTTTTTGGGGGTGGGGGGATGGGACTGAATTAGGACTGAACTATTGTAGTAGGTCTGTGCAAAATCAACCTATCCAAGACATTTTGCTGCATGAAGAGGACAAAATAAGGCTCCATTCCAAAAACTGAAACCACAGGAACTGGCAGTTCACCTTTCTTCAATATTGGCAATGGGAACATCCTCTAACATATTGGAAACATCAGGCTAATTTCAGGAGCACATGGAGAAATTGTGTGGCAGAAGGAAATAACTTCTTCCTGATAGAGATTCTGCCATAATAACCAGAAGGCTCCAGTATTAGCCCAGCCTCTTCCAATGAGGCAATTGACACACTGCCTTATGGTAGGGCTGGCCCTGGATCTGTAGCTAGATATCTGAACAAATTTTTATTCTCCTCTAGACAGATGTAGTATCTTTCTGTGTACCATCGGGATCTGACCCATGGTGTGGTGCAGGGAAGACATTATAGGCCTTCCACAACATATAGACTTGAGGGGGAGCCCTGCTTTCCCATCTCCCCTATAAATGTTGCGATGAACATTTCCTGCATTTAAGGTGTCTACTCCTGCATCATCAAATAAAAGAAACATATTGTTGAAAGAGGACAAAAGGAAACAGAGGTTTGCAGTGCATGTACATATACTAATAAATATGTCTAAATTCAAACTGAGAAATAATTTCTAAAATTTAAATGGAAGTATTGTACACTGCGTCATGACAGGGAAGATTGTGATGATTTGCCCAGTTGCTCTGTGGAGCAAAGGTTTGAAGAATAACTTCAGGGTACCTGCTCCCAGTCTTAGACCTTGGCTGTGATGTCCAGTCCAAATGACCTGCTCCATTACCTGGTCCTCTGTTCCTGTGCCATGGTAGCTGTCTGCATGGGCACTCCACTCATCTGCCCAGCTCATTTGCCCCATGGGTCACTCACTTCTGAGGTCAAAATGAAGTACCCAGTGATGATGCCATGTTTGGACACTTGTTCTATAGTCATAGTCCAGTGCTCAAACCATTACACCATGCTGGCTCTCTTGTTGTGTAGGTGGCAAGCAAACTTGCTGTAGCTGGCAATTTTTCAATAGAGTGTCCCAACCAGTTCAGACTCCTATTCCCATTCAGGGGGGAAAATGTATATTTTGTACCACACTCTAGTAAGGAAATTATTTCCTTCTTCCCAAGTTCATCACTGACCTCAAGCAGTGGAAGTTTGTAATATGCTAGAAAATAATGAAACTTCTCATTGCTGAGATTAACAGCTTCTACGCAAATCATTGTAGGTTTTTTTTTTGTTTTGCATGCATTCAACAGCCAGAATTGAGCAGGTGGTGGATAGAAACCAAAAAAACCCAAAGCAAAGCAAACAAACTTTAGAGACTTACTTCTCTCTTATGTTTCATCACAGTCTTAGAAAACAGCTTTCTGCCAGTTAAGGGTGACCTCTTGATCTGCTCCTGAAGTACTAAAAGGCAGTGTGCGCTGTTAGCTGCTCATAATATTTGCCTCCCAACTTGAAAGTTTCTTTCCCTAGAGACGCATAAAAGTCTAAGACTGGTTTTATACCCAACACTTATAAGAATCTTTGAATGTCTCTTGGGCTGTTTATGATTCATGTGAATATCAATACAGAGGGGGGAAACGTCCATTCTAGCCTTGCATGTTATTCATATATATATATATATATATATATATATATATATTATAAATAGACATATTAAGGACTAAATGAAGGCCAGTGTGATGTAAGCCTTACACAATAAAGAAGCCCTTGTCTGGAGCATTTGCTTTTGATGTTCTATTAGAACATCTTTGTGCTTATTTGTGCTCTGATTTTTGATCTCTGGAGTTAAACAGTTAACAGGGAATTTAAAAATTCATCCCAGTCTGCAGTATTAAACATTCTAATGCATATTGAATCATATTGGTTTTACCAGGACATTGTTTTATAGCTCCAAAACTAAGGCTCAGTGTTATAGTAGAAAATTTAATATGCCAAAGAGTCTTGTGGGAATTTAAGGTATATACAGACACATATAAAATCAGGATGCACAGTATGGCATCAATTGTTGAATGGTGAATAAACATGTAGGTAAATCCCACTGACGGGATAGAGGAATCTAGTCAGGATGGAATAACTACAGAATTTAGCCCGTAGTGTATTTGTTTTGCTTTTTCACCCCTGCAGGACAAATCTGACATTTGAAGAAGTGCAGGAAAGTAACATTATTCTCCCTTTCACTTGGATTTACGGACAAATTGGTGACACTAACTCAATCCTAATGTAAATGATTCTCTATACATATTATAGAAACTGATGTCAGAGGCAATAAAATAGCAGATCCTCTGGAATCCAGGGCCTAAAGCAGACTTGCACATCCCTTTGTGGTAAAGAAAGCTTGAAACATCCCAGCTTGTATTACAGGCTTTAGAAAGAGTATAACATTGTTTGCTCTTCAGTATATTATTTTCTGCTTTACTAGAGGATCAGAGGTACATCTAATCATGTTATATAACATCCACAAGGGAAAGAGGAGAAACTGGGAAGCCATGTTTCCTTAATCTCTTGGCACCAGGTCTGTGTCACTGAGTGATTAAGCATGGCAAGAACATGGAAATCATGCTTTTAAATCCCCACATTTACAAAAATAGCACAGCGATTAGGCAAAATATCATGCCGAATATGTGTGGGAATGGGACCAGAGATAAGTCAGCAAAGGACAAAGTTCCTTTGTGTATCTTTCCTAAATAAGCTATCATTTCATGGAAGTACCTTGTATCAGCCCTGCCTGCCCCTGAATCGAAATCATGCTACCTTATACCCTTTCTTTTATATGGTCACAAATGGAATGGAAACAGCATCTGCTTGGTTTTATTGTGCATATGAAAGCATTGTTTTTGAAAAAAATAATGCACAATTTAAATCAACATTGCTGCTAGTATTTAAAGCAGGAATTTCTGTGGCAAAATAGTCTTGGCAAAAGCACACCGGGGGTGTCAGAAATGGTTGGCGTGATATGAGAAAACAAACATCAAAAAGATGAAATAGCATCAGAAGGCTTCACAGCTACTACTACACCTCCTTGTCTTGCTGAGCCTTGTTTTGGTTGAGCTTGTTTATGCAGCTCCATTTAACTCCAGCTAATTGTATAAATACTTTATTTCTATTTGAAATCTCTCCAAATGATGCCATCCCTTGACAAATTTTGATTCCCTAATAATGTATGCCCTCTCATTTTAAATAATGAAACATGCTGGTGGGAAAAAAGGATGGGATTTTATAGTCTTCTTTGTGTGCATTCCTTTGATTTGGGGTTTTCTCTTGAAATGAATTGTTTGAAAGACAACTGTTTTGAAGGGGGTGCACAGATAGTTAACTGAACAATAGAAGCATTTGGGAAAGGAAGTAATTTTTTAGGATAGAAGAGAAATACTTCTGTAAAAGGAGAAACTCTTTTCAGCTCCTGGGATAGAGAAGTGGTGAATTAACATTTGCTTCTTGCACCAAAAATAGAAAAAGACTATTGCTGTCCTTTTTCAGGCTGGGATCCCACAGAGGCAAAAATTGACAAGAGAATGGTAAGACTTTGATAAAAAAAAAAGGGTGTAGCCACACTACAGAAATAAAGCAGTTTGGTACCACTTTAATTACCATGACTCTTTCCTGTGATGTCCTGGGATTTGTAGTTTGGTGAGGCACTAGAGCTCTCTGGTAGGTCAGGCTGAATACCTCACCAAACTATAAATCCAGGATTCCATAGGAAAGAGTTGTGATTGTTAAAGTGGTGTCAAATTGCTTTATTTCTGAAGCATGGCTATACCCTTCTTTTATCAACATCTTACCACTCTTTTGTCAAGTCTGTGGAAACCAGGACATTCAAGCTTGTAATGGAAAACCAGAACTTTGCTCAGCTCCCCATAAATTAGCAAATGGCTAGGTGCAAGGTAACAAAAATAAGGATGTTGCTCTAGCAATTTTTGGAGGCCATGTTGGTTTTTTTGCAGTCCTTGCAGTCAGGATGCACTTTGTTTTTGTTAGCTACTTTCCAGTTGACTTCAGCTCATGGCAACCCTGTGGATGAAGTCTTGTAGATTCAGGCCCGTGTCCTCCCTGATCACGTCTAACCATCTAGCATGTGGTCTTTTTCTCTTTCTGTCTTCCTCATTTCCTAGCATTATTGTCTTTTCTAATGATTCATTTTCCCTCATGATGTGGCCAAAGTATGATAGCCTAAATTTAGTCATCTTGGCTTCCAGAGATAGTTCAGGCTTGATCTGTTCTAGAACTCATTTGTTTGTTTTCTTGGTCATCCACAGTATCCTCAGCATTCCTTTCCAGTGCCACATCTCAAATGAGTTTCTTCCCACTGGCTTTTTAAAATTCTCTAGCCATACAAAGTGCTGGGGAATAAAATGGCTGAGATGACCCTCACTTCAGTATTCAGAGTTATATCTTTATACTTTATGATTTTATCCAGTTCTTTCATAGCTGTCCTTCCCAAGCCCAATCTTCTTCTGATTTCTTGACTGCAGTCTCTGTTCTGATCAATATCTGAACCAAGGTATGGGAACTTTTTGACTATTTCAATTTTCTCATTGTCTAGGATGAATGCTCTATCTCCACCCTACACAAAGTTGCTGTGAGTAAACATGTCCGTACTCTGTTTCTCAAGTGTTAGTATCCCAGATGGTAGCATCATGGTACTCACCATGAAGCATTCCAAGAATGAGATGCCTTCACAATTATAGGAGAAAGAGGCAAGGTTACCTCTTCAGTCTAATTAGATGCTCACTGTGCACTTCCAGGAGGTCTTCTCTCATAGGAGTCTCTGGCCAAGTGAGTTATTTGGATGGCTATCTTTGGGAATTATCCATGTTCTTTATGTTATTAGCTTTCCAGGGCCAGAACTCCTGCTGGTCCACTACAAAGTCTAACTAGTTTATCATTCTGCTTCAAAAAGTGGCAAGCACCATGGCATAAAGCTGATAGCCATCAGCAACATCTGTCTTACTCCCCTTGAACCTGGAGGCTCCATTGAGTTCTCATGACAAATAGCTATTGGAAGACTGATCCTCCATCTAGTCTCTAATCCTTTTATAAATCCCAGTTAAGCTCATGACTATCATGTTTGGCTGCGATACAGTTCTCAGTTTAATTATTTACTGCATGAAGAAGTACTGATGTTGCTGTTGCTATGCTGCCACTGCGTGGTTTCCTTTCCTGAGGGGTGGAGTGGACCTGATTTTAAGATGCTCTCATATGATTTTGCCTATCATCTGAAACAGGGCAGGTGAGCACATGTGAGAAAGTCATTTCAGTGGTGGTCCCCACACTCTGTCTCCAGAAGGTTCACATTTCTCTATTTTGGCCTGCAGAGGACAAAGGCAATGGTTGGCATTCTGTACTGCAGTTATGGATTCATAATTTAGATCTATGGATCCACAACTGTTCCTTATTCTATGTACAGTCAGCCCTCTATATTCCCTGATTTTTTATCCATAGATTTAACCATCCATTGCTTGGAAATATTTAAAAAAATTCCAATAAGCAAACCTTGTTTTTATCATTTTATATGCCATTGTATTTAATGGGACTTGAGCATCTACAGATTTTGGTATCCACATAGGATCCTGGAACCAAAGCCCAGCAGGTACGAAGGGAACATTGTAAATGCCAACCAAGTCTATTTTAGCAATTGCCTCAGATGAAGGAGGTCTATTCACCTGTGGATTGGGGTGCCAAGAGGATGACATTTCTGGCCCCCTGTCACCAGCGAATGAGGCTGTGATGAAGAATTCAACAGGGATTGTGTTTCTGATTGCCATAGCCTCAGTGCTTGTGGGAGGGTGGTGGAGGAAATCATCTTCCTTGTGCTCCAGTTGGCAGCTAACAGATCTCCTTCACCCAACACGGCTGCTCACTGTTAAGGTGGGCTTGGGGATTTGGGCCAGGAGACATTACTTACTTGTGCACAATGTATAATTACTTATGATGAATAATTGCTTACTTATGCCTACATTCTTATTTCAGAAGGAAGCTGGTGTAACCACAATCTCTTTTTTTACTAGTGTTATGCAGTTTAAATTGCTATTTTAAATGTACTATACTTTAAAGTACGTATTGGCTGTTTTAATTTTGCCATACCAACTTCTGGCATTTTATATAAAAAATGATGGTTTAATAACAACTTCATTTGAACTTAATTAATTCTCCCCTACCCCTTTACTGAAAGCAAATTTAAATACACAGCATGTGGAATACACAGATGGGGGAAGTAAGAGTTCAAACTCTGACTCATTTTGTATCACCAGGGCAAGAAAAGAGATTTGGCCATGGCATCTTTAAATGACTCCCATGCCACAAAACATCCATAACCCCTCATTAATCCAAGAGATGTATGCATTCAGTGAGCTTCCCTTGGGCCTGTCCCTAAAGATTGTATTGCAAATGAGCTTCCACTGTGTTTACAAATACTTTGGTCAGAAGAAAGCTATGGTCCAAGTTGACCAAACTTAAATGAGCTAAGTTTGATCTCTTCTACCAGGTCTAATTAAGTTTGAGGTTGCTGTACTCCATGGATTTTGAAGAGCATGACCCTGGATTTTTTTTTTTAAAAAGCTACTCCAGACAGATGCCGTGTGTGATCTTGTCACTTTGAAGCCTTGTTAGTGATACTACCCTGCTTTAATTCTCTCTGATTACCAGCTTTGCTGTCTGACAGAGCAAAGGGTGAGAATGAGGTTTAACAAGATTCTGATTGCATCCCTCACTCAGTGAGTAAATGTTCTTGTATTACTTTCTTCAAGGGAGCATGATTTCTACAGAAGTCATAAAGGTCTTTGGTATGGTTTGAATTGTCGCCCCCCCCAGTGCTATGCTGGCAGAGTATAAAGCAAGATGGGCTACAGTGATGGCATGCTAATCCTAGGATGGTGTGTATTGTAGAGAGGTATGGTTAATCACATCTGCCTTTTCTTCCTATATGCTGCATGGGAAGAGATGCAAGCACAGATCATGTGTTACTACATAACATATGAAGCAATCCTTAGGTATCTTGCATTAATACTGCAGTCCTGTGCATGCCCACTCAGAAGTACATTCCACTGAGTTTAATAGGACTTACTGGCCGCATTCCAACAACCCCTCAATCTAGCTTAAATATCTTCATGCAGAGATGTGCTACACCAAGACTATGCAGAAAGCAGAACAGAAAAATTTCATAACACATATGAATGATAGGATGCTGTTGTGCAAGGCAAAATACTCAATATGCAATAAACTATGAGCAATACACAATGTGCAACTGCAGTGCACAATGAGCAATCTCAATGTGCAATGTAAAACTGCAATATATAATGCACAACTACAACATGCAATTTTGCTGTATGCCAAACTCTGGTTTTGCTGCTGTCACCAGAATATATCTATTGCACAGTGGTTATTGTATTCCCCATTACCATTGTATTTCCCATTACTATGTATGGATGTGGGAGCTGGACAGTTAAGAAAATTGACAAAAAATAGAATAAATTCATTTGAGATGTGGTGCTGGTGAAGAGTGCTGAGGATGCTGTAGACAGCAAAAAGAACAAATAAAGATCAAGTCTGAAATTTCCCTGGAGGCAAAGATGGCTAAACTGAGGTTGTCATACTTTGATCACATCATGAATCATTAGAAAGAGCAATAATTTTAGGAAAGGTGGAGGGAAGTAGAAAGAAAGGAAGACCACATGCTAAATGGATGGACTCAATTAAGGAGGTCATGAGTATGAATTTGTAAGAGCTTAGAAGAATAGTAGAGGTTAGGGAGTCTTGGAGATGTCTCATCCACAGGGTCATCGTGAATTGAAATTGACTCAAGGTTGGTTAACAACAACAACAACAACAACAACAACAACAACAACAACAACAACCCATGGTTATTAATTTCCACCACACATATAGTGCCACTTTCACAGTTGTATGTCACTAACAGGATGGTAGCCATGGTTAGACAAGCACACATGAGATCACAGCCTTATGTCATTTTTCTTGTTGGATTTGTTGTCTCTAGATAATGGTGATTTTATTTCAACAAGCTTTTACCATGGGCTGTGTATGTGTGTGTATGAAATAAAAATTAATTAAAGAATAAAGGTTAAAAAAGTGACACAGTCCCCCCCCCCCCACAAAAAAAAAAGATGATTAAGCTATAAGTTGGGTTTTTGGGTCCTCAGTTTGACAACCTCACACATTAACATTTCAAGCTGTGGAAGCTGCAGTGTATTTCATTTTCAGAAACTGCAAGGATTTTTTGTTGTTATTGCTATGAAACAGTGGAGCTTATCCAGGTTCTGATCTTTTGCCCATTTAACATAATAGGTTTAAAAGTGAAAGCGGTGGAAAGTATCCTAGATCTTTTTCTAAAATTAATTACCCATTGATATTTGTTGCATGCTTCAAGTCTATTTCCCATCATAGAGTTTTCTTGGCAAGTTTTGTTTAGAGAAGGTTTGCCATTGCCTTCCTCTGAGTCTAGGAGAGTGTGACTTGCCAAGGACACCCACTGGGTTTCCATTAAGCAGGGATTTGAACCCCAATCTCCAGATTTCTCCTAGTCCAAGGAGATTATGACACTACCTTTAAAACACATTAAAAAGAGACTTACCTTGCCCGAATTGAAATAAACTTCAGGCTGCATCCAGATGCTATCACATGGTCTTCCCCCCCAGAACCGGTATCAGAATGCAGCCCGAATTCATCCAAGCTGACTTAACTTTCCAACTTGGAAAAATGGCCATCAAAGCGAGTTAAGTCAGCTGGGCTGAATTTGGGCTGCATTCTGATGGCAGATGGGAAAATCTGTGCACACAGCATCTGGGTGCAGGCCAAATTTTACTTCAATTCGGGCACGCTAAGTATCTTTTAAATGTGTTTTAAAAGTACTGCAATAATCTCCCAACACTCAAACCACTACTCCATGCTCTTCCCATTGACATTATTTTCTAACAAATTTACACTTGCAGAGAGACTCTTTTATGTTCTGTCTTAGAGAGCTCTGAAGGCTGACAGCTGAAACGTATTTGCAGTTGTCTACATAGTCTATCTACTCTGTTTATACAAGAAGGAGCTATGTCCACTGAATCTCTCAAATAAAGACAATTATATGCTGCGATCTAATTGAGAGATATAAATTAGATAATTTCTCCTGCCCATCCCACTTTGTAAACATGGAAGGTTCATGTGGCCTATGGAATTCATGTGACTTCTGTTCCTGCAAAATTCAGCATTGTGGTAGCAAAAAGACACAAATTATGTTTAAAAGATATGCACACAGAGCATGTGCCACATTTCAGTTTGAAATTAAAGTTCGTGCTTTAAGAATGTCAGCAAAATGATGACAAATTCAGCAATGGTAGAAGTGTCCCACTGCTGATATAGCTATAGAATCACTAAATCATAGAACTGTAGAGTTGAAAGGGGCTCTATAGGCCATTGAGTGCAACTCCCTGCTCAAAACACGAACTTTAGCTAGGTCATTCCCAGCCAGTACATGTCCAGCTTTTTTCTGAAGATGTCCAGAGAAAAAGACTGCATTTCTATGGTGCCATATAAATTGAAATCCAAATTGCTGAGACACTGAATTTTTTTATTAGCTGCAGATAAGTATAAGCCTGCTTCATCTCACTAGATACTCAGTGATAGCTGAAATGCACCCATGCTCACTCCAACAGCCGCTCAGTAGCCACTGGAATGGAGCCATGCCCAGGAGTCTTTTGCTGCTGTTGCCTACCTCTTCATACTAGATTTATCTCCCAAAAGGACATATTCCTAATCTATCATTTTAGGAAATGCTCCCAGAAGGACATATACTCATCTGACCAAGGATTATATGACACCATATGTCACCAAAGGCATTCTAGCTCAGATGGGGGAGGGGGGGGGCTATTCATACTATACAACTATAGTGCTATTGTTGTTGTTATTGTGTATCTCCAAGACATGTTTTTTTTTTTTTTACTTATGGCAACCCTAAGGTGAATCTATTATGGGGTTTTCTTGGCAAGTTTCTTCAGAGGGGGTTTGTCATTGCCATCCTCTGAGACTGAATGATTGTGACTTGCCTATGGTCACCCAGTGGCTTTTTATGCTGGTGTGAAGAATTGAACCATGATCTCCAGAGTCATAGTTGAACACTACACCTTTTCACTTTAAATGCCATGGCTCCATCCTATGGAATCCTGAGGTCTGTACTTTTGGGAAGGGCATTTAGAATTCTCTGCCGGAGCACTCCTGTGTCTCACCAAACTACAAATTCCTGGATTGCATAGGATGGAACTATGGCATTTAAAGTGGAATAATAGCACCATACTTGCATTGTGTAAATGCCCCCCCCCCAAAAAAAAAAATCTGGGCTAAAATCCTTTTGGTGACATGTGTTGGCATAATCCCTGGTCATGTGAGTATATATGTGAGTATATACTATATACATACTATTATTGCATAACTGTACTGTGAATGGGCCTCAGGATAAGATGACACACTTATTCTGTAATACAGAAATGCTTCTGAAATCTTTCTTCCCTTCTGAATTTTTCCTACCATAGGTCATCACATACAGTCTGGTGAAGCATGAGGCACACACAGAAACAAATAGTAATGTAGAGGCGGTGGGGAGAGGCAAATTATCTGAAGGCTGGAACAAACTGGATATACTTCAATTCTGGGATTAGTTTTAGAAATTTTCTACATTAAGTGAAAATTATGAACATGATTTAATATTATTTTAAGGGGGGAGGGGGTTACGTGGTATTTATTGTTCTCTGGGATTTTATGTTGTACTCTGTGTGTTTTAATTTGTAAGCCGCCCTGATTGGATTACCACTGGGCGGGGTATAAATAAATTTTATTATTATTATTATTATTATTATTATTATTATTTATTAACATATCTAAGTGTGTTATATCAGATTGGATCATTGGTATATGTTCAGCTTAGTATTGTGCGTGCTGACTGGCCACAGTTATTAAAGTTTTCAGACAATTCGGGAGTGGGATGCAAAACAGAAAGAAAATAATGAAAGAATAGGAGAGAAACAAAACCCACTCATGCCTGCATAGAAAATCTCTGCACAGAAGGCCAACCTCTTTCCCACCCCCTTGCTGTTTGGCCCTGTTGGCAAATTTGCTGGTTCTGTGGAAGGAGAGGTGTTGTTCTTACACAACAGTAGAAGGATTCATCAAGCACTTTTCAGTCAATATCTGCCTATTCGGAGTTCTTTTCATGGTTGTTAATGAGCATCTGTGGCATGAAGATGTGCTTGATTATTTTTCTTCTTGAGATGCAGGAAGGGAGGACCAATTTGGGAGTGTTGTGTGTATGATGCAGCTTGCTAGGTGCTGTTAAGTGTGCTAAAGAAGAGTTTGTTGATATTTTACGAATATCATAGATAACAAACACAGGAGCTACTTCAACATCTTAGTATATTAGTCCATCTCAGAAAAAGCCTGCTTTTAAGGAGTTTACTCTGAAGAGGGCTGGAGCCTGTGGGCTGCATCCACTGACAACTGACCTTTCAGGAATCATCAACCAGCAGTGGAAGGATCTGAAACCAATTTATCAGCAAAGCCAGCAGAGAGAGTTCTGAAATAGCTAAATCAACTCTAATTTTACTGAAAGAGGAGCTGAAACTTTGTACCCTTGGCATAATACTAGAGAGGATGGTGTGTATGAGAATAATGACTTGTCCTAGGGGGCAGGGGACAGAATGGAAATGGTGAATTGGAGTCTTCAGGGGCAGAAAATCAGGAGAAGTCACACACCAAAGTCGATTTACTCAGACTCAATTTGCTTCAATAATTCAACTTGGACTCAGCTTGGCAATAAATGATGCACTGTCTCAACTCAACTCAAGATTTGTATATTTTCAGTTACCAACCTTCTGGCCTAACTTCACCCAGAAACTGCAAATGGGCTTGAGGTCTGCTCAGCAATCTATCTCTGCTGGACATCAGAGGATCCCTTTAAACCTTTTGAAAAAATTTAGAAGGTTCCTTCTACCTTCAAGCCTGTTGCCTAACAGGTTTGCTGTTCACCTCTAAGACTTTTTTAAACCTAACTTTGTGCACATCTTCTTAAATTTTCTAATTATTGAAACTCCTTCCCCACCCACTACCTTTTTTCTGTTAAAGTTATCTCACATACTTGAGATTTGACTTGAAAGTATCTTGCAAAAGACTTGAGATTTGAAGGTAGAGACTTGAGGCTTGAATACGTCACTGGTACTTGGAAGGGAGAATGCCAGGAAATACCAGGTGATGTAGGCTATATTCAGAGGAAGGTAATGGCAAGCCACCTCTGAATATTCTTTGCATAAGAAAATCCTATGAAATGTATGGGATTGCCCTAAATTGACTGGTCAGAAACACATACGCACACACACACCCTCAAGGTAGAGCCAGGAAAAACTCCAGTTTGAAGCTCTAGAGAGCCATTGACATTCATTTTAGACAACGCTAAGCTAGACATGTCAATGATGTTAAGTACTATAAAGTAGCTTCTTGTGCTCCTATCCTTTTTTTACATACTAGTTCTGATGTCTGCATAGCCATCACAGTAAGTCTAGCTTCTAGTGTACATATGTGAGTACGATAGGTGGTTCTTTTGCTACTTCCTTGGTCTCTAGGGACTAGAGCAGAGAGGAGAGGTGGAAAGTATATATTCTTATTATGTATTCTCCTTCAGAGGCCATAGATGGTGCTATTGCACTTATTATCAAAGTGACATCATGCATGCATAACTGCATTAAAAACAAAATCTTCTCTAAATCTTCTGGTCAGTAGATTAAATGCTTTACAATATAATCTCCACAGATTAATCTCTACAGCTTTTTTATTTGTCTTTTTTGATTTCATATGTCTATCCTAATTAGCATTTATAAATAAATAAATGTATGACTATTTGGCCTTTTATTATGTTCTATGAGTTTTATAAGAAGGGAATGTTTTGATATGGTTCTATTCTTCATTAAAAAAAATATTTTCACTAATATTGTTATTTTATTTGTTGCATACTACCTTGGCAGATCTTGTGGAAAGACAATATAAAAACATTATGGGTATATAGATAATAGGTGACATTTGGCTTGACAGCAATGCATGTGAAAAGGACCTGGGGATCTTAGTAGACCATAATTTAAACATGAGTCACCAGGGTAATGTACAGACCAAAAAAGCCAATGCTATTCTATGCTGTATCAATAGAAGCATAGTGTCCAGAATGAAGGAAGTATTTGTGTCACTCTATTCTGCTTTGGTCAGATCTCCTTTGAAATACTGTGTCTAGTTCTGGGCACCACAAATCAAGAAGAATATTAATTAGCTGGAATGTGTCCAGAGAAGGGCACCCAAGATGACCAAAAGTCTGGATATCGATCCTTATTAGGACTTAGGGAGTTGTCTTAGCTTGGAAAAGAGAGGTCTGAGAGGTGACATGATAATCATCTTTATATATATATATATTTAAACAAATCTTTACTCAAAATAAGACAATTATAAAGTAAAAATACATATATACATACATAAACATAAACATACCTATGTCAGTTAGCATATCTACATCACTTAACACATTCATAACATACACATGGCAACAATAATAACTATAATAACAGTAATAATAACAGTATTAACATCTATAAAACTATCACATGCATTTGTCAACCGAATCCTCTCCATTTACCATCTTCTTTGCATATATACATTCCTTACCTTCTACTTTCATATACCCAACTTCATCACTACTTCTCCCCTCTTCCCCCATCCACTTATCCTTCTTCTTTCATCTTTCTCTCTCAACCTCATTCTTCCATTCTTCCTTCTTTCCTCATTTTAAATCTTTTATCCTACATCCTCTTCACCCTCAACTACATCCTTAAACCTTCTCTTACTTACCTAATCCTATCTACTCATCCTCAGAGAGAGAGAGGGGTCATCTTTACATATTTTAAGGGATGTCATGTAGAAGATGGAGGGAATTTGTTTGCTGCTGCCCCAAAGGATAGCACACAAACCAATTGATTAAAATTATAAGAAAAGAGATTCCACTTAAACATTAGGAAGGAGTTTTTACTGTAAGAACTGTTTGACAGTGGAATAGACTGGAGGGTGGTGGATTCTTTTTCTCGGAGGGCTTTAAATAGAAGTTGGAGGCACATCCTTCAGAAGTTCTAAAATTATGTATTCCTGCATGAAAGAGGGTTGAAGTAGATGGACATTGCAGTCCCTTCCAACTCTCGTTGTTGTGTGCCTTCAAGTTGTTTTGGACTTATGGCAACCCTAAAGTGACTCTATCAGGGTGTTTCCTTGGCAGGTTTCTTCAGAGGGGATTTGCCATTTCTGTCCTCTGGGGTTGAGAGAGTGTGACTTGCCCACAGTCACCTAGTGGGTTTACATAGCCAAGGCAGGATTTGAATGCTGGTATCCAGAGACATAGCCCAACACTAAAACCAGTATACCATGCTGAGTCTCTTCTTTCAACTCTATGATACCAGGATTCTAATACACCTAACATGCATTGATATAGCTTTAACCAAATGGGCCAGGATTTAAAGAACCTATAATAATAGCCTCATGAGTTTAAGGAAATTTTCAATTTGTAGTTTTCAAATGACATCCAACCCCAGTAAGTAATATGCTTCTGAAATGGGAAGGAGAGGGTAATGAAAAGTATTTGTGATTCAGCATAGGGTAGCCAATATTCAAAGAGAAAAAAGACTCCAAACATTCTGCTAGTGTAAACCCCATCAAAGTGACTCTGGATCACAATTATATGTTAATATCTGAGCTTGAAAAAGCACATTTTTCAATGCAATGCCCAGAATCCCTGCAAATTTAGCCAAGCTTTGCCTAAAACCATCATATTCTAACTAAAAACCTACCAACAACTAGTCTGGATTAATAGGTTTTTATGGGTTTTGGGGGTTATGAGGTCGTGTTGTAGAATGTATTCGTGATATTTTGCCTGCATCTGTGGCTGGCATCTTCAGAGAATGGTGGCATGGAGGTGTGTGGGATATATATATATATATATATATATATATATACTGTGTGACCCTTTGTTGAGAGGATTAGCATGTAAATCTGTGTATTGTACTTTGAAGCAAGGCCTCAGGGTGGGAGGATATGCAAGGAGAATTAGTGTCTATTTAATTAATGATCCATTGTTTGCTGGGAAACCTTCTGACCCTGGGTGAAGTTCATTTGCATTTTCTGAGTCCTGATTTTGGTGTTTTTGAGGACTGGTAGCCAGACTTTGTTTACTTTAAGGGTTTCTTCTTTCCTGTTGAAATTGTCAAGCTGTTTGTGGATTTCAATGGCTTCCCTGTGCGTTCTGACCCAATAGTTGTTGGCATGTTCCAGAATTTCAGTGTTTTCAAACAGCATTTTATGCCCAGGTTGGTTTATAACATGTTCTGCTACTGCTGATTTTTTTGGCTGGCCCAGTCTTCATTGTCTCTCATGTTCCTTGATTCACATTTGAGCACTGCATTTTGTGTTCCCTTATCCACAGCTGCATGGTATGCAGTAAACTGCAGCTGTGAGAGGATCTCTCCTATCTTTCACTGAGTCTGGATTAAATCTGAGTTTTGTTGCTGTTGTTGTTAACTGCCCTTGAGTCGATCTTGATTCATGGTGGCCTTCTGGATGAGACATTTTCAAGACCATCTGTCCTCTACTGCTCTGCTTAATTCCTGCAACTCCTTAATACCTTTGACCTCCTTAATAGAGTCCATCCATCTGGCATGTGGCCTTTCTCTCTTCCTACATCCCTCCACCTTTCTCAGCATTATTGTTTTTTTCCAAAGAGTCCTAACTACTCATTATGTGTCCAAAGTATGACAGCCTCAGTTTGGTCATCTAGGCTTCCAGGGAGTGTTCCGGTTTGATCTGCTCTGGGACCCACTTGTTTGTCTTTTTGGCTGTTCATGAGATCCTCAGCACTCTTCTCCAGCACCACATCTCAAATAAATTGATTTTCTTCTCATCATCTTTCTTAACTGCCCAGTTTTCCCATCCATACATGGTAATAGGGAGTACAATGGCTTGTATGATTCTAAGGGGGGTTGCAGACTGCCAGAAATAGTGCAAATTGAGTCCACTTTTAGGGTTAAGGTTAGTGCTAGGGAACCATGGGAATTGTTTTTTTTTCTGAGACATTGAGCCTTCTCTGTCAGAGAGCTCTGGTGCCACAATAAAATACAGTCCCCATGATTCCCTAACCCTAACCCTAAAAGTGGACTCAATTTGCACTATTTCTGGCAGTCTGCAACCCCCCTAACTTTTGTTCTGAGTTGTATTTCTTTGCATTTTAGAATCTTTTCTAGTTCTTTCATAAGAGTTAATTTTGGCAACAATTTTTACACCTTTTGATGACCCCAGTTTCAATTAATGTTCAGGCAGGGAAAAAGAAGTGCTTGACAATATTGTTATGGTGATACATCTTACAAATGTAAATGATGCCTCCTTTCTTTTACTTGCTGCTCCTCATATCTTGTTTAACAAAGAACAAAGCTTTGTCTTCTTTTGCTCTCAGTGGGACTTATCTCAACCAGCCCTCGGTCAGTGAAAGCTGAATTGTTACATGGTGCAGTCATGCCATCATGTTTTCTGTATGATCCTGCTGATGCCCTCCTGCATCACTCTGAATATGCTTATTGCAAATAAATAGGGTTCTTAAAAAAAAAAAAGACTGTATTTTTCTATGCTTTCAATGCATATTAAACTTACAGCATTTTTAATTTTTACATTAGATGTAACTACAGCACTCATGGCTGATGGCTGATATGAATTCATAACCATTGATTAGGTGTTTTATCTTGTACAAATGGTTGTATTAGGATGAGTTCCCATAATTTCCATGATAGCAGCTTTCACTCAGGAGCCTGAATGTAGAAAATAGCTATAATCATTGTACCGGTTCCTCACAAATTGTTGCCACATCACAGATGGAAATTGGGAGCTGCTCCAGGCAGCAAATGGCATTATGTACCATGGAATTGCTCAAAGAATTCTCTTCATGGCTATCTAACAGATGGAACATGTGGATTCACTTCAGTTCTTCCTTACTTCCGACGTTGTCATAATAGGAGGTGGGTGAGGTGTTCTGCAAGAAAATAAAAGGATGGGAAGAAGTGGTGTGTATGAGAAAATATTCTGGGGAATTAAGATGTTTGACTCATTATGCAAATGGCACACAAAGGACTAACACAGAGATTTGAGTAGGCGCAGTGTTCCTTTTCCTTGACAGTCTGGTTGAAAGACATTGGAAGGGGGAAAAATAGCCCACCTGGTTTCAGTCAGCAACCTCTGATTTGCCAGGACTGAAAGAGTTAAACCTTTGTGAATGTGCCCCCTGAAGCTGCATAGGCCTCCAAAATTGTGTTTCTGAGCATAATACAAAGTGGTGGTCACTTAAAGCCCTAAAGGGTTTGGGCTTCTGAAGCCCAAAGGATGATTTTTCCCCCCAGTACAATCTTTCCTGACATCATCTATGACCATGCTCTATAGCTATTCATTGTGGGGATCTGGTAGAGTTTTTTCTCCTTATTGTACCAGGACTTGGCACCCTATTTGTGTACAATGGCTACAACAATTTCTTTCTTTCCTGACAGCCTCATAGACCAGCAGTGGTCCACAGACCACTCTGGGAGTGAGTGCTTAGTAGCACTGTTCTAAAGTAGCCTTGCTCCAATTCCTATTACCAAAATAGATGTGGTTGGTGGTGAGCCAGGGTAGGGCCATTTCCATCAAGTGACCATGTGTAGTCCTTTAAGGAAGACAACTTTTTTGTCTGAAGAAATCTCCTTGAGACCACCCTCTTTTTGAAGGACCATCCTGTTCAATTTAATGATATAAAGCCAAAAACAAGGAAAAACAGGGTGCTATCAGGGGAGTGTGAGGGATGTGGATGACACCAGGCAATACCCTAAAGGAGGGTGACACCATTGCTCCCAAACATCTGCCTTTGGGCAGAAACAGACTGTGTCTGGAGCTCAGTAGTATAGTGTGAGTTGGGCAGGGTTCAGCAGAAGGAGAAAGGAGAGGCCCTAGGGTGTTTTTTTAAATTTAAAATAAAAATTTAAATTATATTCTTAAACAATTATTTTGAAATTTTCTTTAAAAACTTTACCAAATATTTACTTTAACCACATACAACTATGGACATGTATACATTTAGGCTGTGTGTATGACAATGTACTTAAAAGGTATAATTTTAACTTTGCTAGTTGTTTATGTCACAACTATTTGCTATTCCATTCCATGATATATGGGAATTATGATTTATGAGTAACTCTTGTTCAAAAAACATTACTAAGGATTCTGTATGGTATGGTATGGGAGACACTATGAATTACCACACTGGATGACACCAACCCTAATGACGCCACTGGGAGAAGATAGACAGCAAAGCTGCCTATCAAGAGTATGCACTTAGACAGCAGACTGAATAGGCACACAGCCTTCCCTTCTGTAATGAGATGTATTGCATTTCTATTTAAATGATTGTATTTCTATTTAAATAACAATTTCTAAATTATGATGCCTACAGTTGCATTAGCATATGCAAATGTTCTGCAAATCCATGCCTCCTTTTTTGGGTTATGTTTAAGTAGCTACCCTAGTGATGTCAAAGCTACAGAACATTCTTTACCTTGGAGATTCATCTTTACCCCAAATTGTAGGCATTCCTTCACCTCAAGCTGCTTATCAGGCAGTTTCAACTTTGTTATTTCAAGAAATGATTCAGAAATGATTATGGGATAATATATGCAAGGAAGAATTGTCCTTGTTAGTCCTGCTGGACATCTCAATGGCTTTTGACACCATCAACCATGGTATCTTTCTGAGCACCTCTGGGATGGTATCAAAAGGCACTGTTTTATAGTGACTCTGTGCTTTTTAAGGAGGGGAAAGGCCAGAAAGTGGTGATGGAGAGTCCTGTTTAACTCCTTGGTTTTTGGCCTGTGGGGTCCCTCAGGCTGTGTGCTGTACCCCATACTATTAAATGTATGCATGCAACTAGTAGGAGAGGATTCCAGAGTTTTGAGATCAAATGATGAGCCCCATCTCTGTTTCTGTTTTTCCACCTAATTTCAAGGAAGCTGTTTCCATGATAAATTAGTGTTTTTCAACAGTAATGGACTGTGTGAGGATAAACTGAAACTTAATCCAGACAAGACTGAGGTATGTCTTAAAGGTAAATCAGGGAATAGGGATTCAACCTATGTTAGACATGGTTACACTCCCTCTGAACACAGGTTTGCAGTTTGGGTGAACTGCTGGATTCAGCCCTGAGAATGGAGACTCAGGGCTCATTCCCACTATGATTTACATTCATTTACTGATCGCTTTAAATGTGCCTCATCCCCATTTGAAATGGTTTGAGATGCAACTGTGATTGTTTGGACTTGCTTTGAAGTGAGAAAAATGCAAAAAAAAAAAAAATGCTCTTTTCAGACACTATGTTTTTGCTGGTCCTTTTGAAAAGAAGCAATTAGCAAGCGTGTTCAGCAAGTGGGGACAACAGACCTGAGTCACATCAAATTGAAGGGGAGGGATTACTGTGGCAGAGGGTTGGCACATCCCTCGCCAGTTTTTGGGGAAATCTGCCATTTCCCCCCCTCTCAGTGCTGCCTTTGTGCTTTGTGGTGTGACCTATGAGTGATTATATATATATATATATATATATATATATATATATATATATATGTGTGTGTGTGTGTGTGTGTGTGTGTGTTCCATTGTATTTGTAATTACTTGTAATTACTTGCAGGTGGCAAGCCGGGCAAGTGGACCGACTGTGGCTCAGTGAGACAAGTCATTGCAAAAACAATGGAGTGCATATACTGTCTTTTTTTTTTTTTTAAATGCATACATCCTAAAAGAGAGTCCTCCATGACACCCATGGCTGCATGAATCCCAGTGGAGAATTCTGGCCATGGCACTCATGACTCCCTCCTGTGTTTTCTTGAATCTGTTGCCAGTTGCATCACCGATGATGTGTAGATGATTGACGGGCATTTTGAAGGAGCACAAACTAGTGGGAATAACAATCATGCCAAAAAAGAGGCGAATAAAGAAAAGACCTGCTTTCATAGTGGGAATGACACATGAACTGGAATTGATTCACCAACCCACAGTGAAAGCGAATCACAAATTGGGTTAAATGTAAGCGGGAATGAGCCCCCAGATTTCTATGGTGGCAAGGAGAGCATTTTCACTGTTAAAGGTAAGATGCTAGTTGTGCCCATTCCTGGAAATGTCTGATCTGGCTTTAGCAACACATGCCTTGGTTACATCCCACCTGGAATATTGTAATATAATTTATATGGGGCTGCCTTTGAGGAGTGTTTGGAAACTTCAGCTGGTCTGACGAGCTACAGTCAGATTAACTGGGGTGGCTACTAGGAGCGTGCAAGTCTTTTGTCACTGGCTGTCAGTCTTTCCAGACTCAATTCAACATATGGGTTATGACTGATAAAACCAGTCCAGAGTCCAGGCTATTAGAAAGATGAAATCAACCTGCTTAGGCTCTATGATCTTCCAGGGAGGCCCTTCTCTCAGTCAGACCACCTTCTCAAGTTTGTCTGAGGGAACATGGGCCTTCTCATTGGATGCTCCCAGGCTTTGAAGTTCCTTCCTTAGGGTGGCTTCTTCCTTGTTGTCATTTTGTTGGCAAGGAAAAACATTTCTGTTCTACAGGCTTTTTAGGAATGACTGGGAGGGATTTCAGTGGTGTACTGTTTTATGGTTTGCTGTTCTGCATATATATATATATTTTAAAATAACAGCAAACTTTTGCTTTTGAATATATGTGCTTTAAAGGATTTGAATTCCACCAGGAGCCTTGGTGGCACAGTGGTTAGATGCCTGTACTGCAGCCATTCACTCATAGACCACAAGGTTGTGAGTTCAGTACTAGCCAGGGCTCAGGCTAGACTCAGGCCTGCATCCTTCCGAGGTCGCTTAAATGAGTAGCCAGCTGTTGGGGGGCAATGAGCTTACAGTTGTAAACCGCTTAGACACCCCATAGTGTGGTATATAAATGAAGCTGCTTTTACTTTTGCTTTGCACATACTGCTTAATTCTATTTTAACAATAGCTTTTTATATCCCTTTTGGTGGTGCAGTGGTTAAATGTTGGTACTGCAACCACAAGGTTGTGAGTTGGATCCCAGGGCCCCAAGGTTGACTCAGCCTTCCATCCTTTCATAGGTTGGTAAAATGAATACTTAGCTTGTTGGGGGCAATTGGCTTAGAGAGTGCAGAGTTCACTATGAAGTGGTGTAGAAATGTAAAAGCTATTGCTATTGCTACCTCTCTTTTTGTAGCTGCTTTCAATTTTTTTTTTAAAAAAATCTTTTGTCATGAAAACCCACTGGATGACTTTAGGCAAGTCACAGCCTCTCAGCCTTAGAGTATGGCAATGGCAACCCCTCTCTGAAGAAACTTATGATAACGACTTGAAGGCACACAACACACACATGTACAAGCTTATCTTAGGTCTCAATATGGGGGGATATAAATGAATAAGAGAAGAAGAGGAGGAAGAGGGCAATATAAATGAATCAATGAGTGATGGAGGAAGAGGGGGAGGAGAAGGAAGAAGAGGAGGAGGAGTATGAATGGAAGACGGGGAGAAGGAGGAGGAGGAGGAGGAGGACAACAACAACAACAACAACAACAACAACAACAGAAGAGACTTGATGAGATCTGGCAATAGTTATATTTTCTAGGAGATCCATGGAGAACCTGTGGTTTTCCAGATGGTGTTGGACTACAACTCCAATGATCCCTCACCTTTATGATGCTGAAGGAGGATAATAGGAATGCCAGATGTTCCCTTATTCCATTTGGAGGATGATGGATAGGGCAAGAGAGAAACTCCTTTCTCCACAGCTATTCATTGTAACTTTTGTGGCACTAGTTTCAATAGATATATGGAAATCTTTCATGACTTTGTCTTCTGTGCCATTGCTTCCTGTGATTTAGGTAATGGAAGAGGAGCAGCTCAAACTTTTCTTAATAGCTCCACTTACCAAATGTGCATGTAAATGTTCTTTCAACAGAGCATCCTTCCTTAATGAATTTGGGATGATCGCTCGCCATTGTTAGCAGAGCAATGAAAATCTACTTAGGGTGGATTTTTTTATTTTTTGTTTTTTGCACTTATAAGAAGTTAATGAGGCAAAATTGGGAGCTGATGATCAGGAGTTCTTCCTTTCATCTCTTTGGGTCTTATTTACAAAAGCTTATTATGAGTAAAGCATAGGGAAGGCGATTATGCAGCGATTAGAATTTGCTTTAATTATCTCTCTCTAGCCAGCTCAAAATACTCCAAAAGAGGCAGACAGATGAGAAATAACCAAGCATATATTGGTAAAGGCCCATGAGTGAAAAACGTCTACTTTCTGAGTATGAACTTTTAGTCTATTTTGAGATATGCTCTCCATCTTAGAACATTTCCTATGGGAAACTGCAAAGGGCTACAGTTCTGCCTGCAGAGATACAAACTAACGAAGCCACATCTGAGAGTTAGGATTCTAGAGAAGAAAGCACTTGGAAGCAGGAGTGGATTGTTGCTAAACGACAGGAGCTGGCTGCTCATGAGAATTTAAGAAAGGCTAGGATAGGACATGCATTCTTCTTAAAATATACCAGAAAATTGATTTTTTTAAAAAAACACCAGCTTTGCCTTTGATCCTGCTCATCTGTAGACTGTGGTTCATGGAACCCTTTCAAGACTGGAACTCAGCACTCAAAACAGAGAAGATCCCCCCCCTCAACTTCTCAATACACAACACTATGCATGCTATGATTTTGCTTTAACTGCTTATAGGAATACCAGGATTTGCAGTTCAGAGAGGGGGTGTTTAGAAATGTCAGCCGGAGAGCTCTAGTGCTTTACCGAACTCCAAGCTGCAGGATTCCATAAAAGGCAGCCATAGCAGTTAAAGTGGAACCATAGTGCTATAATTGTATAGTATGAAAGGGCCCATGGTCTATCTAGAATAGCATTGTATTTTCTGAACTAGCTAATCGGATTTTTCTAGGAAACCCACAAACAAGGGCTTAATTTACATCCCAAATTTCTGATTTTCCAGGAATGATAACTGAGAGGCATTCCATGGTTAGTGGTCTGTGTGTTGGACAATGACTCTGCAGACCAGATTCTCAGGTCCATAATTTCCCAACTCAACCATGAAATTCCCACTGGGTAACATTGGGCAAATCACATGCTTTCAGCCTCAGGGGAAAGAAATGGCAAACCTCCTCTGAATGACTCTTGCCAAGAAAATCCCATGATCACTATAAGTCGGAAATGATTTGAAGGCATACAACAACAACAGTTGTGAATATCAGCTATTGATAATTACTCTCCATGAATGAATTTGTCTACAAGACCAAAGATGGTAGGAAGGGATCATTATGTGGTGCTTGCTGAGATTTTTGGAATATCGGTGAACCTGCCACTGATTTAGCTTACAAGGATCTTTTATGTTATTAAGCAGGAGTGGAAACCCCAAAACACATAGCACAGATTAGTTACCCTTTGCTTTATGCAGATTATGTAGATTATGCACTCTTGCTGTGAACATATTTAAAAACATAATTGTGGAGCACAGGGATTCTATTGTAAAAAGTAAACCAGCCAGAGCATTGTACAAGGCTGCAGCCAGCCCTGTCTGGGTTTAATTTAGTTTAGAAACAAGGCTATGCCAATTGCTTGCTGCTTATCTTCTTGTTTCTATTGTAGGATATTTAAGTTGTTTAAAACTGAAGACACCTAACAATTATAGTCTCTGTAGGGACAATGCTACAGTGCATTTATTCACTGTTGTAACTTAAATGGGGATTTACAGCAGACATGCAGAATTTTGAGCACTCCAAATATCTGGCACTAGAAATTTTGAACTATGAACCCTCATCACCATCACTAGTGCTGATCCCACTGTCAGCTGCTTCCTAGGGTTGATAACTCTTGTTATCTTGTTAATCTTGTTTGCCATGTGCATTCATCCACTTGCCCTGCATTCTGCTAGCCCAAAGATTTTTGTGATCTAAAATATCTCTCTTTTTAACTCCACCATAGCTGACTAAATGGGAGCCCAGTTAGAATATCTGGCATCTCCTTTATTTGTCCAGCTTTTGAATACCTTGGCTAAGAACCTATATTGACAGATAGAGGTACCATGATGGGACTCCATTGTAGCTACTTCTGCTGATGCCACCTGCCCCAAAGCCTACCTCTCAAGACAGGCAGCACCCCATCTGAAGGGTTTCTGAGGCACTGAAGATAGGGGCACTGTGAAATTGTGACCACAGCACTTTCCCGGTTGCAGGGTGCACAGACACAGGCACCTGGAAAGCCCTCTCTTTCAAGGTCCTGTTGCAGCTGCTTGTTTCAACATGCCCCATAATTGGGAAAGCACATCATTTCCCAGTATTCCCATCTGCAGTGACTGGGAAACTGCTTGGTTTAAGAGGTAGATTTTTAGGGTCCTGTTAGGTCATGAATGACTATAATCATGAATCCAAAGGTCATGACATCATAAGTTTGGCTTATGAGCTTATAAATAATGAACAGGATGCTAGCCCTGATTTTTTTGTTCCATTTGTAGATGCATGATTTGCTTGCATTATTTCTTCCTGCCATAGAAGGTGCTAACTCACTGACCCCGATCCTTATCCCTCACATGCACACAAATTGTGGACCTGGAATTGATATTGTATGTGTGTGTATATATATAAAAAATGAATTTGCAAAAAGAAAATACACATAGCACCTTAGTTCAGCCCTGGTCAGCCAGGCCAGGATTACCAGCAGTGACGTAGTAGTAAACTACAGTCCTCATAGACAGATCCCCAAAGGGAATCCAAAAAGGCAGGTAGCTGTAATGATCCCTATAAACAAGCCAGTTCCAGCAGTTTTCAAGTAGGCTTTTCATCAAGCTAATGGGTTTTAATTGCCCATTCAAGACTAACTCACTCCAAAATACTTTGCATTACAAGTGCATTATAACAATATATTGCTGCTGAGAAAATCTCTCTCTTCTTCCTCACTTCTGTGAGGATTGCATTAAGCTCAAAGGGAAAGGAGATGCCCATGAAGTGAGTGAAAGATCCTGTGACTTTGGCTGCATCTGCACTGCAGAAATAATGCTGTTTAATGCTGCTTTAACTGCCATGGCTCAATGCTATGGAATCCTGGGATTTGTAGTTTTATGAGATATTTAACCTTCTCTATCTGGTGAGCTTTGGTGCCAAAACAAATTATAAATGTCAGATTCCATAGGTTGGAATCATGGCAGTTGAGGTGATGTCAAACTGCATTATTTCTGTAGTGCAGATTCAGCCTTAGCCCCTAGAAGCCATTTTCACTACAACACTGGTTACCCAGTTTTCATATGGAGATGAAAATACACATGCACACACCACAGTTGAATGGATAGTTGAGCAGATAGCAATTGGTGGGTGCTAGTCTTACATCTGCTCCAGCTTACAGCCACATTATTTATTCTCCTTCAGTCCCTTTGATGTGAATTTATAGTCTGCAAAACGGCAAGAGCCACATTCTACTACTAGTTTGTGGCTATCAGTCATGATGGCTATTTATTAGGTGCAGCATCAGAAGCAGTATACCTCTGTATACCAGCTGTTGAGGAGCACAAGTAGAAGGGTGCTATTGGGCTCATGTCCTGCCATTGGACTTCCAATAGCATATCCTCCAACTATCCCTACTTGAGAGGGACAATCCATATTAGTCCTCTATTGCCCCACTTTTTTGACTACTTTAAAAATGTCCCAGTTTCTCTCTCCTTCTTTCCGCCTTTGTCCTTATCCTGCTTCAGTTGCTGCAAACTGAGTTCAAAGTGCAAAAGTAGTTTGCACTCAGTTAACTCGGGAGCAAGAGGAGGGCAGAACCTTGCCTAAAAAATGTGGGGTGCAATTTGAGTTTCCCAGGGTGTTAACCCTTTTAAAGGAAACAAAAATATGAAGCATGAAAGTTAGAGTTCAGCTTTCATCAGCAGAAACAGCAAAAGTGTGGGCAGACTATTTATTCTAAATCTGCCTTCCTAACAAATAAAGAGTTACTCCAAAAAATGACAAACATGCAGTTTGTAGTTTAAAAAACAAACAATAATGGCTTTAATAAATAAATACATAACAAACTAAATCCTATCCTAACTGGTAATGGTTTGGGTATAGAGAACTAAATCTCACCATCTTTTAAGGTAGCAGGAAGAAACTACAACAAGCTACTGCTTACTGACTGCTTGAAGCAGTTTAGAATCTTGGGAGAGAGCTGTTAAACTGTCTCTAAGATTCAGTGACCAAAGTCACATGATAGAATGAGAAAGAGACGGGCATCCCTGTCTAACTCAAGAGAGACAGGAGAATGCAATGCATAATTTTTCCAACAAAGTGCAAAAGTAGTTTGTACTCAGCTAATCCAGGAGCGAGGAGAAGGCAGAACCTTGCCCACACTCCGGCAAAAGCAAACTGTTGTAGCCTCTCCTAGTTTGTGTGTTCTTCTTCATTAATCACTTTTGTGGTCTTGACCATGTGTTTATGTTGCTTGGCCACATATGTCCCAATTTTAATCTGTGAAATGTTGAAGGGTATGCCTATGTCACATTCTAGTGCTATCTTTATGATAGCTATTGATTATCTGCAATGTCAGAAGCAGTATGATTTTTTTATATTAGTTGTTGAGGAGCATAAATAGAAGGTGCCTCTATTGATATTGGGGTCATGTCCTCCCCATGAGATTCCTACAGGTTTGTGACTAGTAAGAACTGAGAAACTGAGAAAACAAAATGCTGGACTAGGTAAGCTTTTGGTCTGATTTAGTGTGACACTTCTCAACCAGGCATGCTTACACACTTGTATATTCCTCAGTTATGGTGATATGTGGACTTTGAATGCCACTGTACATAGTAGCCTGTACATCCTCACACAATGCCATTGTCCCTAAAGCATAGTCATACACTCTGCTGCCTTCTTGATCTCAGGATTTCTGTTATGCTTCACTGCAATGGAGCTGCACTCCCTTTTATGTGCTCAATTTCTTGACATCCTCTCCATTAATTTAGTAAGACCAAGCATACTAGAAAGAGGAATGCTGTGGCCTGGTACGACTCCTTTCCTCTGTTAAGGACTTCACCTTTGTACCTGAAAGATGGTTTCATAATTTGTAAGGAGTATAACTGGGTCAAATTCATGACTTGTGAAGGTCCAGTGGTTTTCTTTCTGATTCCATTTCTCTTTATCCATTCCTCTACCCTGGGATCTGTAAAGCTCTACAGGATATTACTTTTGTCAGGGGAGCATTTAAAACAGCTCCCTTAGTCATCCTCTCACTCCAATTAGATGATACATCGATTTCATCCTAATATATGGGAAGAGGAGTCAGTACACCACAGGAAACAATAATGCAAAGCAACAACAACAACAAAAAACCCCAACACAAGCTGTCTCAGTAATTAAACAACTTTCATCCCCCTTTTCTCTGTTCTCTTTCAGCACTGGGTTGATGGGCTTTTTATCTCTGGCACAACATAAGAGAATGATGCAGCAAGCAATCACACAGAGAATGAAATCAAGCGAGTGAGTGAGAGCCAGCACTTAAAATAATAATTTCACTTCTTCATTGCCAAGACATTTAGTTTTAGGGTTGGAAAAAACAACAGCCACGACAGTTCAGTAATCTGATGCAAATGCCCAACTGTTTAAGATCTTCCAGGTCTAGTTGCTAGCTCCCCATCTCCCCTGGGAGACTTCTATCCTGCAGATTGTAATGGATATGCTCCAGATGTGTAGGGATCTAGTTCCTCCACTCATGCATATGTCAGTTTTCAGGTCTTAAAATAGGACAGCCATGTGCAGAAAGGAACAGGGTCCTGACTCTTTAATAATTGTGTAAGAAAGTGCACTATGGCTACCTTAGTTCAAAGTGGGGTATGTTACAATTAGCAACTTTTGTATATTTATACTAATTGCTAGTTGGCATGTTTGCTTACTTTCATTTTCTTCCTGCATCTTGTCTAACCTGCATCCATCGTCTCTTCTCTTTCTCTCCTCTGTTAGACCATGCATTTAATTAAATACAAGTATTAGTAAACATATGTGCTTTTATATGGTTTACAAAGAAGACTAGGTTTGTTTCTTTGTTAGACCTTGTATGTGTATCTGTGTGACTGGTTATTGTTCAGCATCTGTCCTGTAGATCCCATTACTCTGCTTGTGAGATCTAGTATTATCTCTCATATTTCCCAACAGAACGCGACCACAATTCTTTTCAAGCAGTCCTATAACCGCCTGATTTCTTCTCATTTAAATCTGGCCTAAGTTAAAGTTGGCAACATTTATCTGACCATTTTGTTGTTGTTGTTTTTTCTATTGCATTTTTAACTCTTGAGATGTTTCTGTTCTGAATATGCACAGATTCTGCAAATTTCCCTCCAAAGTTCTTCAGAAGCAAACAAACTATATTCTCTCTGTCTGATGGGTTTAAAAGGCTCAGCTGTATCTCAGCATAGAAAAAAGACATCTGCCAGGTAGTTGTTAAGGATGCTCCGGGGGGGGGGGGGGGAGATGTGACAACTCTAACACAGCACTAACATGGTTAAATATACAAGGACACAAACTAAGACTTTTAACAGTTCACCATTTAAAGCCTTGGGCTTTGATGAATGGATTCATCAGTTTTGGGTTTGGGAATACCTATTGGAATACCTATTCAACACAGAACAATACACAGTTTACATGGGAACCACTCCTCCCTACCCAGGGTCTCCTAGTATATATAGACCCACTCTCTTCCATTCCAGTATTCTCTGAAGATGCCAGCCACAGATGCTGGTGAAACGTCAGAGCGAAACTCTTCTAGAACATGGACACACAGCCCGAAAAACCCACAAAAAACTATGGATGCCGGCCATGAAAGCCTACGACTGCTCATCAAATTCTTTCCGTCTTAAATATGAAGTCTTTTTTTTTAAATACAGTCTAAGGATCTAAGACAAGTTGAAACAAAATTGTCACTCCCTCCCCCTCCCTTTATGGCATGCATTCTTTTCTGCCTACAATGCAACAAAGGAACTTTTTGACTCCGGCTGCATCTACACTGCAGAATTATTGCAGTTTGACACCGCTTTAACTGCCATGGGTCCATGCTATGGAATTCTGTGATTTGTAGTTTTGTGAGATATTTATTCTTCTCTGTCTGAGAGCTCTGATGTCACATCAAACTACAGATCCCAGGATGTCAACCTGCATTAGTTCTGCAGTGTGGCAGCAGCCTCAGTGTCTTCCCCATTTCTTCTTGAGTCAGGTTAGAGAGAATAATTCCTGAATTTGCAAATCTGTACACATGAACTTGGGAGGGAACTCCAGAGAACTTACTGAGGCTTATATCTGAGTAAGCTACACAAGGATCTTCTTCCAAGTGAGAGCACTTGCAGCAAATATTGATGGCTGGTGTCCCTTGGTGAATATTCACATGCAGTCTGTATTATTGGAGGGAAGATGGAAGAAGCTACATGCCCTGGCCAAATATCAAAATCTAATAACACAGTCAGTTGGCCAACAATCAGTTTTCTTCCATGTTTTTGCTTACTCTTGAGATCTTTTTTTTTTTTAAAGGTAAAAGAGTCCTAAAAATCTTACTACTGTACTGTAAAGGTACCTGTGCTCCCATCCTCTCCAGCAAGTAAACTTGCTTGAATCACTGGTATAGTTTTTAAAAACTGCAATGTAACATAGATTTTTTTTAAAACATACTTTAAGTGGGAACAAAATGTTACTGCTTAGTACTGGAAGCTTTAGTTGAATGATACATTCAGATGATACAAATGCTATCTGGTTGATTGTTTTTTTTTTTAAACCAAACAAAAACTAATTAGAACTATAACAACAAATATATTAGAGATCAGTAAACACCTGCTGAAATTTCCTTTTATACAATCATTTTTCAATTTGCCGGACTTTGGGGAACGTGTGGCCTGTTGGTTGCAGGCACTTTCAACCTTTATTTGGTGGCTCCCAAAGGAGACTTTCTCAAAGGTCCCCAGACCACCCCACAAAAGTCCAAGTAAAAATCCCTCTGCAAAGAAATAGCAGCTGGGGTTGATTTTCTCCAAGCAGCTTACGTCCAAGACACAAATCCCAAATGGCTGATGTTGGACCAAAATCAAAACATCTGGATTGTCCCAAACACATCTCCCTGTACCCAATGCAACTGACACCTCTGATGGAGGGAAAGGTAAGGCATTCTGCTCCCCTTGCATGTTTTATTTCTTTATTGTGGAAATGTATTTATGTCTTTATTTCCCTACAGTTCTGCTGGCATGGGACCCAAAATAAATAAATCTTATATAAAATAAATCCTAGCCACTTAAAATACAAATAGGGCAGGCCCATGAACTACAAACATAATGCTTAGTATGGGATAATTCTGTATCTTCAAAGTATTTGCTAATGAGATTCCGATCAAATCATGTTCAACCATTGAGCAGAGGAGATTGTGGTTTGTGGAATTACATGAAAAGCTTAAAACAAGTGAAGTGTGTGTGCTGGAAAAGACAGAACAATAAACCGAGAGTTGGCTGAAGACACTTGGCAGGTGTGAAGCCTCTCTCCAGGGTCATACTTGTCAATCTACCACCTGAGTCCCTTCCATTTATCTTCTCTTATGCTCCACTTGCATATTTGCAAATAAAAGTAATTCAGATGGCAGTGGTAGTGATCTTTGTGTTCAAAACTGTAGGATCTGCAGCAAAATGTTGCTCTATGTAATGTTTATTAGCAGTCTATTCTCCCCCCCCCCCCCAAAAAAAAAATCAGTTAGCATTTCATGTCCTCCAAGCATGCCTGGGCCTAACTGGGCTCTTTTGGCCTTGGGTTGCTTCCAAGCAGTTTATTGTTGGTTAAGTAGGGCTTGGATGGCTTCTTTGCAAGAGAAGCTGTCATATCAATTACCTGCCAAAAACAGGTACCAAAAAGAGAATTTAATGTCAATTTGGCATCACCTAATTACATGTGCAGGTCAGGAATCATCCCCCTCTGGTCCTCCTAAAGCTCACATAAAGTTTTGATCATGTCTTGCTCGATCTGTTTCCTCATCTGATGTTTAACAATACACTCCTGCTTTTTTATTAGACCTTCTATTCCCCCCACCTATTGTAAAAGTTCATTTTTGTGTGTTATTGTATCAAGATATATCACTAAAAATTATGACCGGCATTCTGCTTGGAACTTACATCTTTGAGAATGGCTTTATATGTGTGCAACACTGAATTGGCTAGTTTTGGCTAGATAGTGCCTCCTACACAATGGACACTGACACACATCATGGTGCTCCCTCATTCACATCTGGACATTGGCTAGGAGGTGGCAGAGCACAACAGGAATGCCTGACCTGCATCTTAGAATCATAGAATTGGAAGAGACCTCAAGAGTCATCCAGTCTAGTCCCTTGCCAGGCAGAAAGATATAATCAAAGCACTCTTGAAGGATGGACTATGGTTTTTTTTTATTATTATTTTATCATTTATTAAAACACATATAACACATAAACAAAAACAATAATAAACAAACAACTTACATATACATACATACATACATACATTTCACAACAACAACAAAAACATAAAATATGACTTCCCCTCCTTTACTTTGAATATTATACATATTATTTTTAACTTTCTTATATCTCCTTTATGTATTGTAATTTGATTTCCAATTCCTTTTCTGTTTTGCACCTGTTTTTACATTATTATTTTTCATCAGGATGGACTATGTTTAAAAATCTCCAAAGAAGGAGACTCTGCCTCACTCTGAGGGAGTGTGTTTCACTGTCGAATGGCTCTTACTGTCAGAAAGTTCTTCCTAATGTTGAGGTGGAATCTCTTTTCCTAAAGTTTGAATCCATTGCTTTATGTCCTTGTCTCTGGATCAGCATAAAAAAAGCTTGCTCCATCCTCAATATGACCTCCCTTCAAATATTTAAACATGGATCTCATATGACCCCTTAACCTCCTTTTCTCTAGACTAAACATACCCAGCTCCCTAAGCCTCATAAGCCATGTTTTGTTTTGAAACTTCCCCTCATAGGCCATGGTCTCCAGACCCTTCACCATTTTCCTCACCCTCATCTGAACATGCTTCAGCTTGTCCACATCCTTCTTGAATTGTGGTGCCCAGAACTGGCCACAATATCCCAGGTGAGGTCAGACCAAGGCAGACTAGAATGGTACTATTACTTCCAAGTGCCTGATGAGCATTCGACATATTTGATATGTATCAGAAGTGTCTGGTGCACATTGGCACACTCTTGCCAGTGCCTGGATGTACATCTTTGCAATTCACTAAAGAATTTTGTGCACTTCTAAAACAGAATTGTGGTTTTATAAAGTTACAAAACATAGATTTTGGTGTAGAATCTTGGCTTACTTTTTTAAAACAACAACAACAACACACAACCTGCTCACCTTTGTTTTGTTTGCATAGATGGTGCTATATTAGCTGCAGAAGGACATGATCTTCACAAACAGAGTGTGTTGGTATGTATGAGAGAATGTGAACTCCAGGAATTAACATCTATGAATGAAACTGGTCTGCGATGTCATAGGCACAAATGGGAGCTAGGACTCAGCTGTGATTTCCAGAAAACCCAAGGTTGCAAATAAGGAAGGGGATGTCTGGCATTTCCCTAACTGGGCTAATCTTTGCTCTAATAAAAACCGTCTGTGTGCCTCTGCTGTTCCTTGGCATGACTTGAAAAATCTGGGTCTGTGGCATCATGCCAGTTCCCCATTGACAAATGAAGTGCTCAAGAGCTTTTAATTTGCATCTGTCATTATCTTTTGTGTGTGCTAAGGTTTAATGTGCAATAAATGTAAATGGGTGATGTATATTCTGTGTTTTATTAGCTCTCATTTATGTTTGGCACCAGCACGCCTGGTTTGCATTTGAGGGCATTTAATCCTCTCCCTGATCAGACTCATGATCATCTTTTCAGGTACATCTCTTTCCAGCAACAGGAAATGTTTATTTCTGATCTTTCTGCCACCCAGAGGCAGACAAAACAATAAAGGAGCAGAATTGTCTTAAGCAACTCATGCCTCTCATCCTGAGGATCATTCCTGAAGGCTTTTGTTTCTTTCAAGATGACCAACAGACCAAAAGGCTCTAACACTATAGAATTATGCCACTGCGATTCTATTTTAACTGCTATAGTAACATCCTATGGAATCCTGACAGTTTAGGGAAACGTATTTACAATTATCAGCCAGAGCACTCCAGCACTTTACCATACTACAAATCTCATGATTGCATAGGATGCAGCTATGGTAGTTATAGTGGAATTGCTACAATGGATAGTGTGAAGAGACTCTAGATCCTTTATGTCTTAACTGTGTTCCAGATCTCCCCAAGTTCCTTTATTCAGGAATATCTCCTTGATTTTTACAACTTTGGAGTGGCATATTTGGAAGAATGGAAAAGATCACATACTATTGTGCCTCCCAATCTCAGATTTCCTGGGCTCTCTTCTTCCAATCTGTCTCCATCCATCTATCCATCCATCCATCTATCGTATGTGTTTAGTTCTTCTTGGTCCATTAGGCCCCCCGAGGCAATGAACAATGGACAAAACACTTGGAAATGCTAAATAGCGAAAAACCAATGAAAATGCTCAAAAACTCCTCTGTAGAAATAGTTCTAAAACCAGGCAATCAAAAACCGTTTAAAGAAACAGCCAAAGCAGGTATAATAGTTAATTTTGAAATGCAAGTACTCATCAATTTGCATGGCCTCAGAGCCCCCAAAGAATTTCTGAAAAGGGCTGGAAGTTACTAGTATATTGATTCAGAGAAACAAATCAGTTCAACTCAGGTTAATTAAATATGACAAAGGCTGCATCTGCAATTCAGAAATAATGCAGTTTGACACAACTTTAACTGCCATGGATCAATGCTATGGGATTCTGGGAACTGTAATTTTGTGAGATGTTTAGCTTTCCCTGTCCGTGTGCTCTGGTGTCACAACAAACTTCACTTCCCAGAATTCCAGAGCACTGAGCCATGACAGTTAAAGTGGTGTCAACCTGCATTATTTCTGCAGTGTGAGTGCAGCCTTAATCATGTTTATGGTGGACCCAATGAAATTAATGGGATTTAAGTAACTCTTAATAAAATTTCTGCATTAATTCCATCATTTCTTCTCCAAGCATGATGAAACATTCTGAAGTCCATATCTGAAAAAAATATAGATATTACTTTTAGACTGAGGAGGAGTGTGTGCACTCATTCAAGAAGCAGGGTAATATAATTTAGGATTTTAAAAAAAAGTTTTAACAAAAAATGGGGCTCTGCATGCCTATTTCATCATTTCCTAGTTCCTGCCTGGCCTGGGGAAAGTTGCCAATTGCTTATTGCTCAGAATAATTGCTGCAAATTAATTTTTGCTGATTATATTTCACATCTGTGAATATAGTAAAAATGAGATCATAGGGAATAGTTCCAGTCCTGCAGTCCCAGCAACTACCATTTTCATAGCAAAATGGAAAGAGGCAAATAAATTTGAAAATAGTATTTTAGTTTCCTAGGAATGGGGGCACTGAGAGGTAGAGAGGGTTTGAGAGAGAAGCAGGATCTGGGCAGGACATCCTGACAGTGGCTTTTTGGTCATAGGGGACTGTGAAGTTTATTCATTTTTGTTTTTAAAATGTTGTTGTGTTTATTAAGGAAATTAAGGGCTATGTTATGTATGCAACGTATAGTAAATGTAATGAAGTAAGTAATCTGTCAGGAGGGGGTGAGAGCATTGAACGCTAATTTGTGCTGCAGCTAGGTTCTATCTCATGGCTTTTGCAAAGGAATCTGCTATCAAGGACATCCCTGCTCCAATGCGGGTCCCAAAATGCACTCCAGCGGCCATTGACTTTGAATCAATTACGAATGAATTCCTAGTTCTGAATTAATTCCTAACTTTGACTCATGTCTCTCCCTCTGACTAATCAAATGGCTGTTTACCCCAGGATCTGGCTGGATCTTACAGATCTGCATCTGGTCTGATAGGACTGGGCCTGATCCTGCCCTGGGTTTTTTTGCCTGCATTGTCTGAACTAGATGACATAAGGCTGGGGGAAACCTGGGCCTTTTGGCCCATGTGGACAACCTCACAGACTACATCTCTAAGGCCTCATCCACACTGCAGAAATAATGCAGTTTGACACCGCTTTAACTGCCATGGTTCAATGCTATGGAATCATGGCATTTGTCATTTTGTGAGATGTTTAACCTTCTCTGTCAGAGAGCTCTAGTGCCCAACAAACTGCTATGGAATCATGGCATTTTCAGAGGTGTCAAACTGCGTTATTTCCACAGTGCAGATGCAGACTGAGGAGATTATCACATGCCTTAAAAAACCCCGCTTACCTCTCCTGAATTGAAGTCTAATTCATGCTGCAGCTGGGTTCTATCTCATGGTTTTTGCAGAGGAATCCACCATCTAGGACATCCCCACTCCAATGTGGGTCCAAAATGTGCTCCGACGGACATTGACTTTGAATCAGTTAAGAATGAATTCCCAATTCTGAATTAATTTCTAACTTTGACTGACTCATGTCTCTCCCTCTGACTAACCAAATGGCACAGATAGCATCATTTTTTTAACATCCTACCCAAACACTCAGCAGTCACCCCCAACATCCTATGCTCTCACTCACTCCCGACAGATTACTTAACTCATTACATTTACCATATGTTGCACACATAACCATACCTGCTCTTAATTTCTCTAATGAACACAACAACATTTTAAAAACAAAAATGCATAACTTCACAGTCCCCTATGACCCAAAAGCCACCGTCAGGACATCCTGCCCAGATCCTGGTGGTGAATCTCCCTCCTTGTGCATGGATGGTGCTGTTCAGGTTATTTGGTTCTTTAGAAGGCTCCATGCTTGGACATTGTGTTTGATTTTAATGTGTATAAGATTTTACATGGTGTAGTCTTTTAGGCTTAGTTTGTATTGTAGTTCATTGGAGTTTATTAGCTATAAATAATGTAACTTCCCCTTTTGGTTGTCAGGGTTTCATATCATTCAGCCCTCCCCCTCGCACTTTATTATATCTGAGAGCAATCCTGTTGCAATATCCTGCACTTGGAGCAAACATAAGACTCCTTATTACATCTGGAAGTTGGAAAATGTTTTTAATCTGATCTTTCCTTATTGGTTTCCTAATCACCTTGATATTAAACAACGGCAGCTGGTTAGTGAAACAGGTATGCTATTTTAAGGTCTTTACTGCTGTGTGAGCAAAGAGGCAAACCTAACAAAATGAATCCCATCCCAATACAGAGAGACCAAAACCACAAGGGAAAACTGAAGGATTGGCTAATGGATAGTAGGACTTTGCAAGGGTCACTGTCAGGATCATGGCTCAGGCATCTTTTTTACAAAGTCTTTTTATGCATGTCCTGCTCTGTTTTCTTCCTTAACTTCTGTAGTCTGGCTGGAAGTTGTTTTTTTTTTTTTTTGGTGTCAGCAACACTGGGAGCATGGTGAAGGAGGGCTACAGAAACAAAGACTTTTGGTACTGGATTACAGCAGCATGTCTGCAGTAAACAATGCAATAAAACCTGAGCTGAAATTCTACTCTAGCTGATCCTACTGCAGCCTGTGTGGTTGCCTACAGAAGGCAAGAAAAATAGCTGATGCCTTCATAATCTCTTACTGTTGCTCTATGTAATGTAATGTAATGGATTCAAACTTTAGGAAAAGAGAAAGGGGGGGGGGAACAGATAAGTCTGTCTCACCAGCCACTCCCAGCATATTAAAAACAAAAACAAAACATAGATCTATAGGTCTGGCCACCAACAGGAATTCATAAGAAAAGTGGAGGTTGCTGAAAGAAAAATTCATCTGTGAATGCATTTGGGGTGAAGCTTTCAAGTGGTCTTTAGAATGTTTCAAATGCTTTTGTTTACTGATACAAGACTTACTTGTATCAGTAAAAAAGCCTGAATTATATAGGGCAGATGGAGTCCACCTCTCAGAAGTGGGAAATCAGATATTCATTGGAGATTTACAACAGGGAGTGAGGGCTCTTTTGGCCAGCCTGGTATGGGATATGAACTAAGCAGACACTCCTTATCTGTGGCAGGTAGTCGGAGGAGGGATAAAGGACGACAATGAACACCCATGGCATCTCTTTTTGTGAAGGATAGGTCTCTGGAGCTGACACTACTTGTCATGAAACTCAGGAGTGGAGGACCAGGGTGTCCTTGGGGCTGGGTTGAGGTTTTAGCCCTTACTAGAGGTTATGTAGCTTTGGAGTTGGATCCTTGGGGTGGCCTTCCAATAGATGGTTGGTCAAGGAACAACCCAGCTTTTGAGTTCTGTTTGGGGTCAGGTGTTTCATCCAACAGAAGCTGGGGAGGAGGTATGGGACAGGCAAACTGCCCCAGTTGCTCCTGCACTAGATTGCTCCTTCTGTTCGCACATTTCAGGGGATAAAACTAAAATAGGTGATAGTTTGAATTAAGTGGTCTATATTTCAACCCAACATTTCATGGATTGGTTGTCATACTCCTATTGTAATTCATTTTGTTAGTTTTGTCCCTGCTCTCCAATTGGTTAAGAACATTTTGAATCCTGATTCTGTCCTTTGGAGCGTTAGGTATCTCTCCTAATTGGTACCATCTGCAAATTTGACAAACATTCCCTGTATTCTGTCATCCAAGTTATTACCAAGACATTTAATAACAATGGGCTGAGAACTGAGGCACCTCACTTCAAAAAGGATGTTGAAAAACTGGAGCATGTACAGAGGAGGGAAACTAAAATGGTGAAGGGTTTGGAAACCATGCCCTATGAGGAACGACTTAAGGAACTGGGTATGTTTAGCCTGGAGAAGAGATGGTTAAGAGGGGATATGATAGCCTTCTTTAAATATTTGAAGGGATGTCATATTGAGGAGGGAGCTAGCTTGTTTTCTGCTGCTCCAGAGAATAGGACCTGGAACAACAGATGCAAGCTACAGGAAAAAATATTTCACCTCAACATTAGGAGGAACTTCCTGACAGTGAGAGCTGTTCAAAAGTGGAACATATTCCTCTGAGTGTAGTGGAGTCTCCTTCTTTGGAGGTCTTTAAACAGAGGCTGGACCATCTGTTGGGGATGCTTTTATTGAGAGTTCCTGCATGGCAGGAGATTGGACTGGATGCCCCTTGTGGTCTCTTCCAATTCTATGATTCTATGATTCTATTATTCTATGATTCAGTTTTAAATTTCCCAGAATTTCCTAAAATGTCCCAAACCACCTGATGCAAAGTCTCCAAACCAAGCACTCTAGGACATTGTGAGCAATTAAAATGTCAGCATTCTGGTTCTGAAGATAGATGTGTGGCTGCTAGGTTTCTAACTGGAGAGTATTTCTACCACTGAGAAAGTCCACTATGGTGATGTGCACTGCCATTTTAGGTTAAGAGAGTAGGAAATGCAGTTGCCAATATGGCAAGAGCCCTCTTAAGCCAAGTCTTGAGTCTGCAATTCCTAGATTTAACCAATGTAATAACTTTGCCTCATTCATGAATACTGTGTCCAGTTCTGGGTGCCACATTCAAGAATGATATTGACAAGCTGGAACATGTTCAGAGAAGGACAACCAAGATGGTTAATGACCTGGAAACCAAGCCCTATGAGGAAAAGCTAAGGGTATACTTAGCTTGTATAAGACATGATAGTCATTTGAACGTCTGAAGGGATGTCATGTAGAAGATGGAGACTAGAACATACATCGATTGATTCAAATTACAAGATTCAGATTCCATTGTAACATTTTGAGGAAATTCCGGAGGGTAAGAACAGTTCATGCATCTTCAATAGACTGCCTCTGAGAGTGATGGACTCTCCTTCTTAGTCAAATGTTAACTTCTGAAGGATCTTGCCCAACTCATTGAAACCAAACAGGGCACAATAGCTTACTTTTGTTGTTACTGGCAATGTTAAAAGGTCACATAGCTAGTAGAAGAGGATGGAGGATTAAAAGGTTGCTTCTCCAAGACTACTGTTTTACAATATTTTCTTTGCTTACAGCTTGTTAATTTTCACAGCAGACTAGCCTTGGGATGAGAACTGAAAAAAACACATACATGCACACACGCACACACATATTGAGGTTAGTGCCTCAAACTGTAAGGAAGGCCTCATGCATACGCTAAAGCCTTTGATGAGAAACATTAAACATTTTTAATTTAGTACATCAATTTGAAAATCTAATTTTTTTAATGCTTTGTAGCGGCAGACACTTTTTCACGGTCCTGTCACTCCCCTTGAAGAATTATGAGAAACTTGAACCGCAAAAAGTAAATTAGAGGGGAAAAAAAATCTCATTTCGGCTACTCTAAGAAGAGAGGAAATTAGATTTTGATTAAAATCACTCACACATACAATTTTAGGTAAACTAATTTAGCAATACTGACTATATAATTTTTCCCACAGCTTCTGTGTTCCTGTAATAGCAGTTTGCGAACATTTGTTCTGTTGCCCTTCGTGGCAGCCTGTTGTGAAGAGAAAGAGAGCTGCTAACCAAGACTTCCATTCCCCCCTGTTCCTATGCTACTTCATTTTCAAGAGATGATTGATTTGTTTGTCTGTCAATTAAAAAGCACCTAATCTTTGCAGGGATGTATTATTTAGAGCTGAGCTTACATTTGTCAGGAGACTCCCCACACAGAGAAACCTTCTGAGATTGTCCCCTTCCATCAGAAAAAAATATGACTACTTTACAGAATTTTCTCCTAATATTCTCTGATTTTTTTAATGGTGGCAGATGTAATTCGCCTCAGTGGCTATTTGCTATGGGGGAGCAAAATGAGGGCATTGTTTCCTTGAATTCTGCACCTCAATGAAATGTTCCTTCAGCCCCCAAATTTCTAAATTTCAAAGAGTGAGATGGAGAATACCAACATTATTTATTTACTATTTATTAATTATTATTGATCCAGGATCCACTACTTAGTTAAATCTGACAATCAGAAACAGGATTTCTGTCACACCATGCTGGAGGGATGAGAGTGAAAATATCAGTCTGCTGACCCCTAACTGACAAAAGAACAGAACTCCATTGCCTGCAATGGCTGATGCCTGGTAAAGTAGGGCGAGGGACTTCTAAGATAGTGGCAATAGTGCCCCAAATGTGAATACACAGGGACAGAGAATATGAATCAGTAATAGATGTGTAACTCCAGGTTACTCATCTGTAACTGTGATATGGCCAGCCATCATTATCTTCTTGAGCTCCTGCATGGCAGGGGGTTGGACTGGATGGCCCTTGTGGTCTCTTCCAACTCTATGATTCTCCTCCTCCTCTTCCTCCTCTTCTTCAACAACCCTAGCCACTTTTCAGTTTGGCAACCCTATGATACCACCACTTCATCCTTGCATCACAGCAAGTATGTTTCTATGCATCTATATTTCTGTTTTTTTTTTTAAATTATTATCCAGGCTTCATCTGCCCTGCAGAAATAAACCAAGTTGACACCATTTAATTGACATGGCTCAATGCTAAGGAATTCTGGGAATAGTAATCTGTTGTGGCACCAGAGCGTATTTCTGCAGTGCAGATGCAGCCATAGGTGCCACTTACTTCACCAGAAAGAATGAGTAAGAGTGTGACTTGCCCAAGGCCACTCAGTGGGTTTTCATGGCCAAACAGGGATTTGAACCCTCATCTCCAGAGTGGCAGTTGAACAATCAACCCACCATACCACATATGCTGTGGAAAGAGGGACACCAAAATACAATACTTGAACATCCATCCATTATTATAACCAAGATATCGTTAACATTGTACAGATTTTTAAAATAGTATGTAACTTTCTATTAGGTGGAATGCACACAAAAAACAGTATGAATTTTCATAGTAATGTTAAAAGAAAAAAATGAAATGTGGGTATAATATACAGATGGAACAACGGTAAAATATATGGTCAACGTGGTTGAAATGTACATTATCTTATGATTTGAAAAAGAATTTTAATAAGATGATGTATCACTAGTATATGACAGTGGCATCACTAAGGGAGTGTAGGGATGTTGAGCACAATGGCTATACACTCCAGGTGGGTGTACACCCAGTGGGACTGGCACTACTGGGAGTTCTTGAGAGATGTAGGCTGGGGTGTGTGTGTTCCAAGCTAAGTCTAAATATGCAAGAACTAACAACAAAGGATGAATGAAGGAGTGTGTGCGCTTCCACATAATCCTCTTTCCTTTGAATTGTCTTTTCTTGCCCATTCATCCTCTAAACTTTCTTGGGTTTTCTGTGCTGTTCTCCATATTTTTTTGGACCATGGAGATACACTACGAAGAACTATAGCATAGTTACTTAGTCCAATTGAGTGTGATGGGACCCAGTAAGGGTCAAACTACATTATCTGAGATTCTTAGACACACAGCTCTCAGTGTTTTCTCCCCATACAGAGGGGTGGGTGTGAGTGGGTGATCTAGACCAGAAGCATAATGCATGGAGAGGTGAAGCTATACCTTCCAGAATTCTCCCCTCTTCATATGGCACATAGCATGTATACTAGAGTTACTAGAATCAAAACTGGAGAAGGCTTCCATATCTTTAATGGTTGTTCAGAAGAGAGGACTTCAACAAGTGTTGACAGTTATCTGATTGTGTAATAAACAACACGTGTTGACGTTTCCTCTTCAAGACAACCATTAAAGGTAAAAGAACCCTCTCCAGTGTTCACTCTGACAAACAACCCTAGACCTGATGTGTGTTATCTTCCAAATACAGTCAGCCTCGGTAACCATGGATTCTTTATCCATGGATTCAACCATCCACAGGTTGAAAATACTCCAAAAATATATAAATGGCAAAAAGCAAGCCTTGATTTTGCCATTTTGTATTAGGAACACCATTTTACTATGCCATTGTATTTTAAGGATTTGAAAATCCACAGATATTTGTATCCACAGCAGGTCCTAGCATCAAACCACAGTGGATACCAAGGGCTCATTGTAGTAAAATGCAATTGTAGCACCAACCTAACCAGTCAAGGCAGGAAAATTCCTGTTGAGTCTTTTCAGGTTTCCTATAAGCTTCAGTCAAATATGCCCTGTTTACTGATTCAACATATTTTATTGCTTCCTGTGGATTCAGGCAAAGAGATGAATGATATCTAGCCTGCCAATGGCTTCTCACCTAGCTCCTCTGAATTGCCCTAGCATCAGTTAATTTCCATAGGTAGGGAAGGAGGTATTAATTATCAATTTAATCAATTCTTTTTTTAAAAAAATGTTTTATTTTATTTTCAGTTGTGAAAAAGCTGTTTGTCTGAGCCCAGCAAAACAAGTGGAGACTACTTCTCACTTTGGTGTCAAGTATATTCATGCTAGAAGGAAGAGACTGCCTTTGACATTTTTAATATGCTGCAAATCAGAAATGTTAATCACTAACATGATGGCCTGTGATTCAACTCAGTGACTGTGGCTTCCTTCTGGATATGTTGGGGAGAAGCTCAGTATCTGCAGTTCATCAAGTCAAGATTCGAGTTCAAATGTTTTGACATCTGTGGAACAAACAAAAACAAAAGACTGTTACAAAAGTCCCTGAGGTAGGACTGAGTCGTCCTTGGTTGTAGTTATATATAGGTATGACTTTTTGGAGCAAAGAGAAGCTAAATTTTTAATGCTGAAGAGACTGGAATGAATGTTTGTGATTATCTTCCAAATGCCACCTGAAGATAATTTGATAGGTGTAGTTGCAGAAAATTAAGCACGGTAAAATGCTATCTGGCATATTAGAAGACATAACTGATTATACCAGCTCATCCTCAAAATTAATTGCTGCTAATTGCTGGTGACAGTATTTATTTAGTACAATTCTCACCAGCCAATATAAGTTTGCAAACCTGACAAGTGAGGACACCCAACTTGCTAAGTGATTCTTTGTTGTTCTGTGCCCTTGGGTTTTCTGAGAGTCCTATGGTATATAGTGGGAAATTATTCTGTTTTCAGTGCATTGGCATTTGTAGGTAGATCTCACAGGATCAAATTAGCAGGATTTAAAGTAGTTCTTCACCTTCTGCCCTCAATTTTATAGGTCTAGAAAGGTCCTTTCTCATTCTTTTTCTTGCCGGAGTGACTTTCTCACATGGTTAAATATTTATTGTCTCTGAGTGAACATTAAGTATAGAATTGGATGGGGGTATTCTTTGAGAAAACATCCTGTGATGAAATTCTAGTCCCATTTGGACCTTTACCTGCTCATATGTAAGGCTAAAGTGGAAGCGGGGTTGTAGGTAGATAAGCTGCACTCAAAAGGTTCCTGTGTACCCACTACGTTTTAGACAAATGTTAAGGAACTGAATAAATGGGGGTCAGATTTTTTAAACCCTCCCCCCAAGTGTGGCCTCTTGTAGATTAGATTATATCAGTGCGAGTTGCCACTCAGTATTTTGTCCAGGTATTAATTTTGCTCCTACCCACCTTCTCTGAATCAGGAAGGAGGAGATAAACACTTTCAGCCATCAACACTTGCAATTCTGGAATGCATACTTTCAAACACTTCATAGATGAAATCTGGGATAGGTGTGACCAGGCAGCATCAGAGTGTGGTTAAGATGGCAAAAATTATTAATATGGAAGAACATATAAGCTGAGAGAGGCTGTAGCTTTTGCTTTTGTCTGAGCCTACTGGGAAGGGCAAGATTTCATCCTCTCTTCTCTGTTGATTTAATTGATTACCAACTGCTTTTGCACTTTGAATTCACTTTGCAGCAACTGAAGTAAGCTGAGGTCAAAGGGTAACATGGAGAAAGACATGTAAGTTGGGACATTTAAAGAGCAGCTGGAAAAAGTGGGAAGACAGAGGATTAACCAGGACCATTCATGACAAATCAGCATAGTTGGAGGGTATGTGATTGTGAATGGCTGCCCCTGGTGGTGAAGAGGGAGAATGAGTGAAGCCAGAAAGGAGAATCTCACTGTGTCTAATTGGTGACCAAACTCAGCAGGGATTCTCTTCCTAGTGAAGGGGTTAAACTCAGTTGAATGTAGCTGACAAAAAGTCGGTTGAATAGCAGGATAGGTGCATACCTACATCAGTGTTATAACTGTTTTTGGAAGAACTGGAGGCCTTCCTCCCTGCACCTATTTCATGATTGACAAGTCTTGCTGGAATGCTCTGGAAAGTTCCATGTATGGTTATATAGGGAGCCTGTGACTGTTGCCTCTTTGTACTGTCTGTCTGTGTACATGTAAGCTCTGTCTGTGTACATGTATAATAAACCTGGGTTTATTATTATCTCTGTGTTTGACCAATAAGCAAGGACCCACTCTTTGTAGGAGTTCTTTTTATTAGGAGTTCCCACTTCAACACTGTACATCTTTCTGGGTTCTGTGAGGCCAACTATGAATGAATATTCCAAACACAATCATAATTTCAATCCAAATATATTTTTGGCAACAATGCAACAGATTATGTATTAAATTTAACACACATACACTGTCCCCAAAGTGCTATGCATGCTATGAGCTGCTAGTGCAGGGCTTGACTGCAGGACTCTTCTGCCTGTGCTACAGTGGTGTCATTAGGGGGTGCAGGGAATTCAGACCACACTGGGTGACACCCCAAGTGGATTCATCCAGTTGGGCACTACTCTTGGAGAGACTGGCACAGCCACACTGGCTCCTGAAGGCCTGGGGGGGGGGCTTCCTCCAGATTCCAGCCTCTGAAGACCTTTTTTGGGGGAGTGCAGCAGCCCAGGCACCTGGGCAGGCAAGTGGGGAGGACAAGGCAGTGCATCCCCCCTGCTTCAGGCGACACCAACCTCAGGGATACCACTGCTATGCTGCTCAGGAGTATTGTAACTTTTGATGCACTAGAGAAAAGATACAAAATGGATGCAAATGCAATGTAGAAATTCCACTATAATGAATTTACCCTTTTGTCCTCATAAAAATACATAACTGAAATTCTTATTCCAGGTGCAAAGGGCCTAGCTCTTGGCAACTGAAGCTCCTCTTCTCTCTCTCTGTCTCTTTCAGAACTGAGCTGGTAAGTACAGCCCCTTATTTTGGGTTTTCCCCCCAGCCATTGAGCCAAAAAAATAATTCACAGGGACTACAATAGTTTAGCCACCAGCACTCAAGGTTTGGAATAATGGGGAAAGCTGTAGAGTTTGGCTACAGACCTCAACAAGCTAGATGAGGAACCTCCAGGGGCCAAAGTAAAGGCAGAATGCTTTAGAGTTCCCTTCCATTGTTTTGGAGCTTTACCCATTGAGTGTAAAGGTCTGCCAAGGGCTCTGTAAGCATGTTTGGATGCTTGCAATTACCAACCTGCCCTGATCAGAAATCCAGCCTTATTACGGTTGCCAATCATAAGAGCTCTGTAAGTGCCTCCAGCCAACTGGTTAATGTGAATTTGTTTTTCCTTGAAGAAACATTCTGTTCATTGTGAACCTTGGCTAATTGTCAGTGAAGCCCAGGCTTAAAGGGTTTAAACACTTGTCCTGATACCTATAGCTGTGCAATGTAATTGGCACAGAAGGACTGCTGACAGAATCACTGAACATCCCATAATTTGGGGAAGTTTACTGTTCCCACTTCAGTATTATACAATGTTCAAATGTCACTGGAAAAACTGAAGACACTGAATTTGGACATAATGCTTGTAAATGTGACACCTCCCTATCATTTACATGTTAAAAATATACCTCTAGTGTGACCCCTAATTATGTTCACAAGTTGCCTGATGTGATGGCAAATTTTATTAATTAAGGTATTCTTTCATTGTCACATCTCAACAGTAGAAGTAGTAACAACAGTGCTTACAAGAGTATTTACACACTCTCTCATGTCTACATTGTGTGGAGCCTTGAAAAAGTGTTCTTTTCTTACAAACACTAATAAACCCATACTGAGCACCATTGGATCCCTTATGTATGATTGGCCAAATTTCTGGCCACACAATTACAAACCCATACAGGGCACCCCCCCCCCCCACTACATAACGGATTCAGCTTACTTCATAGAAAAAATCAACAACCTCAAACTAAAACCTGGAAACAGACTAATCAGCTTTGATGTGGTCTCTCTGTTCACCAAAGTCCCCATAATGGACACTATGACACTCATCCAACAAATTTTTCCAGAAGACATCACAGCGCTGTTCGAATATTGCCTCACCACAAGCTAATTCCAGTGTGACAATGGATTCTACGAACAGAGAGATGGGATAGCCATGGAAAGGCCTCTGAGCCCCATGCTAGCAAACTTTTACATGGAACACTTTGAAAGGCATGCTCACAACATGGTTCCAATATATGGATGATACTTTCACTATTTGGAGCCACTGAGAAGAAAATTTGACTGTGTTTTCGAAATATCTAAACAACATCCACCCAAACATCCAATTCACTATGGAAAAAACAAAGGAAGAAACATTGCCATTCCTGGATGTCCTGGTTATCTGTAAAACCGAACCAACATTTGGGTGACACACTATGCAGAAAACCTACACACACGGACAGATACCTACACAAGAACTCCAATCATCACCCAGGACAAAAAAGAAGCACAATAAAAACACTGGTAGGCCACATAAAAAGGATTCGTGAACCCCGCTATCTGGAAGATGAACTGAAGCACCTAAACAGGGCTCTACAGGCTAATGGTTACTCCAGCTCAGATATCAGAAGATCAGACCCAGGAAAAAAAAAAAAAAAACAGGAGTGAAGAAAAAGAACCACTCAAAGGGGAGGTATTTTTACCATACATCAAAGACAGACAGAATAGGGAAACTGATGAGGAAACGCAACCCCCAAATGGTCTACAGACCAACCAAGAAAATCCAGGAAATGTTGTGCTCAGTGAAGGATAGGAGAGACCCTCTCATGGCCACAGGAGTTTATTGCATACCATGCAGCTGTGGGCAAGTCTACATAGGGACCACAAAACACAGTGTTCAAATGTGAATCAAGGAACATGAGAGACACTGCAGACTGGGCCAGCCAGAAAAATCAACAGTAGCAGAACCAACCTGGGCATAAAATGCTATTTGAAAACACTGAAATTCTGGACCATGCCATAAACTATCAGGTCAGAATGCACAGGGAAGCCATTAAAAGCCACAAACACCTGGACAATTCAACAGGAAAGAAGAAACCCTTAAAGTAAACAAAGTTTGGCTACTAGTCCTCAAAAACACCAAAATCAGGACTCAGCAAATGCAAATGAATTTCACCCAGGGTCAGGGGGTTTCCCATCAGAATGGACATCAGACAATGGAATTAAATAGACACTAATCCTCTTCGCATATCCTCCCACCCTGAGGCCTTGCCTCAACAGAACAATACACAGGTTTACATGCTAATCCTCTGAACCAAGAGCCACACAGTGTATGACTCTATGCCACCATTCTCTGAAGATGCCAGCAACAGATGCAGGTGAAACATCAAGAATACATCCTTCTAGAACATGGACTCACAGCCCGAAAAACCCACAAAAACCTATAGTAATAAATGTTGGTCACACAGTGCTTTGTTCCCAAGATAATAACACCATACCCTTCAACTGTCCTGATCTGGTAGGGGCATTCCTGATCAATCCTCTGTCATTTCATTTTTTCAGCTGCTTTCCCCCCACTTTCCCCCTTTGTTCCCATCTAATTCCCATGCTGCAAACTGAATTCAAAAAAAGAGAAGTATTTTGTATTTACTTAACTGTGTGGGAGGAAAGAAAAGAAAGGGGGATAATCTTGCTCAGGCAAAAGCAAATTGCTATGGTTCTCCCATCTTATACATTCTTCCACATTAATATTTTTTGCCATCTTGAATACATTGATGTTACTTGGCTACACGTGTCCTGGTTTTCATCTGTGAAAATTGGAGGGTATGCAACACCCACCCTACTTCTGAAGCTGGCTTTCTAGTTCCATTCATTAAATTCATTGGTGTGCTTGACCTATCTCTGGATGCCTTCAGAAGAAAACATTAACATCATCAAGGATTTATCAATGGATCCTGTAGCCTCATTGTTCTTTTAGAGAACTTCAGAAAGCATTCCATTGGGTAACCACTAGCTGTTGTCTGATAATGTGAGAGGTATTTCAGCTGACAAAGTGATGTTCAGTTTACATTTCTGGAAGTGGCCTTAGCAAGTACAGTTTGCATGAAATAGTTTCCGACAGGATTTCTTTTGTTGCAATCAGCGTGGGATTTGCATCCCAGGCATTTGTCCTCTTAACATATGGTTCTCCATGTGGTTTCCTACTTTATCACTACAATGAAAAAAAGAAAACAAGTAGTCATCATTGCTGAGCATTTGTCATTAATGACCACAGTGGTAGCTTAGTTTAGCAGCATTCCTGATGCATGGCTAAATTAAGGCACTGAGGGATATTGAATCACTTCATCATGGCGGAACCTCAGTGCCTTGGTAAGCATGTATTCCCTTCATTAGATTTAATATATTTCTCATTATACAAATCTGCCACTGAGACAATAAGTCTTGTTCATAAATCAGGATGCCCTTTCACTTCGTACTCTACCAAGAACTTTCATCAAACAAGACATAAATGGAACCTGTAAGACAGGAGGTCAGAGCCGTCCTAACAGATATTAATTTCTATTCATTAGGCTTATTTTAATGGTGCATTTTAATAGCTTCTGTAAAACAATTATGAGTCTCCTGTCATCGCCTTATTCATGTTTTAACCAACTAGGGATATAAATAATAATAAAAAAAGAGATGGAAATTATTGTCCTTGTCACAGCACTGGCATTAACAGTCACAGCCTAATGGGATCACTGTTAACACTAGTCATTTCACCCCCCTCCCCCATGTGACATTATACTGCAATCTTCTTTTCTGCTGGACACAGTGGTGCTGATACAGACACATAAATGCCCCGATGGAGTCTCTTAACTCTTAAAAAATTACTACAGGATGATTCTAGTCACACTGAAAATCAGTAATGAAATGACAAATTAGGAACATAGGAAACTCCCTTATGTGGAGTCAAGCCATTTATTCCTCTTGGTTGGGTGTTGCCTCTGCTAACTGGCTCTCCTGCTCTCTATGGACAGATGGGGGGGGCTTTCTCAGACTTAGCTGGAGATATTAGGGATAGATACTGGGATCTTCTGTATATATAGCTGAGCTGTCCTCCCATAAAGCCACTGTGCTAAAATGTGCAAAGGTCAGCATCCCAGATCTTAAAAGTGAGAGACTGTATCACCTCTGCTGGATGACAAGTGTGTCCCAGGTTGGGGGGGGGGAGGCATTTCCCCAGCTCTATGATAGTGATAGTGATGTGAAGGTAAGAGTGAGGTCCTCTATTCCTTCTTTGAAAAATGAAAGTGTTTTAGGGAGCAATGTTTGGATAAGATCTAAAGGTGCTTTGACATTGATGTGGCTTTCTCAGTTCCGGAGGGCCTCTGCTTCTGCTTGCTTGTACCTATGTTACTGCTTTTAACTTGAAATACATAGAAAGGGGAGGAGGCATCAAATAATGTGAGGAGGTGTGGAGGAAGACAGTTGAAATCTCAAAGCTGCATGAGTAGGAGGCTTTATTCATTGGCTCAATGTGTTTTGAGTGATTTTTCAGCCCTCCTTGGATGTTCCTTTCAAGCAAATATAATTGCATAGCTGGAGTGGTACTGTGGCCATTAGTGCCATCATACTGTCATGTTCCCACCAGTCTTTCTACTTTAGCAATTTCTACTTTGTACATTGTGTATCTGTCTGCTGTCGATAAGTTGCCTTCATATATTCAGGGTGGGTTTTTTTTTTTTGGTAGTTCATAGTGGCACGTATTGGGTATATCATGGTTGATGATATTGAAAGCCACTAAGAACTCCAGTAGAACCAAGAGGGAAACACCCCCCCCCCCCCGTTCATTCCCTGCATAGGTCATCCACTAAGGCAACCAACACTGTCTCTGTCACATAACCAGGTCTGAAACCAGAAAAAATGGATCTAGATAATCCACCTCATCTAGGAAAAGCAGGATCAGGCCCATGACTGTTGCTTCACCATAACCCCATCCACACATTGGTTTGGTGCCACTGCTAAAGGAAAACTTGCTGCATGCACATACAAGCCCATGCAAGATTAGAGAATCCCATGCAGCTAAGATTTCTCATTTACAGTGAATGCATACACATACAGTGGACATGCCTTAGAAAGGCTTTGAACTCAGTGTGCCACCTATCATACCATATTATGGCCACAGATCAGGACTTGTTATCTTGCCAAACAGCACCTAGAAACTAACAGAAACACAAACTACATTAGTTATGCAATGCTATCACAACATGATGAATGTACCTCTTGAAAGCAGCTGATTTCCAATGCCCAATGTGTTGAATAGACTGTGGGCCCATACCCATGGCAGAAGTCATAGAGGCTGCCCTAATTCTCAAGGAATGGGTTCCAAAGTTGACTCCTTGGTGGCCCAAACTTTGCAAGGCCTTTGATGTAATAGACCCAACCTGATACTTGGTAAGGGGTAAAAAGTCAGTGTGACAAAACAGGACCCCAAGCCTATTCCCCTGTTATACATTTAGGGATGACCTGGGCATAAAACTGGATCCGCACAGAGACCCAGAGAAACTTCCACCTTCTTCCCCATGTGGTCTATCTTAGAAGCCATAATCTTCAGGACTGCCTGATTAGCAGACAAAGCTAAGTCTTCAAAGGCCAGAGTTCTGTCAGCCATATCTCCCCTGGAAGACAGCACCAACTCACTCACCTCCAAGGCTCTAAAGCATGCAGTTAAGGCTGTGGCATGGACAAACCTTAGCAATAGTGTCACACAGACTTTACAATAAGGTCCTACCAGGAGACACTACTCTACATGCAAAATTCAAATGGTCTAAGTTCCTGAAACTCTCACAGAGTAGCCTTCATGCTGTCCTAAGAGCCTACAATATTTCACAGTAGTGAAGTTGAAGGCTTTCATGGCCTGCATCCATAGGTTTTTGTGGGTTTTTCGGGCTGTGAGGTCATGTTCTAGAAGAAGATATTCCTGATGTTTTGCCTGCATCTGTGGCTGGCATCTTCAGAGAAAGATCTTCCCTTTCTCTTCATGAGAGAGGCACATTGTCCTGAACCTGCACTGGTTATAAACAAAAAACATTGAGTTAGTGCATAATGCCCCTCTGCCTTGACTTTTAATCCAGAATAAATAAACAACAAGTGGGAGGGTGAATTTCACTGCACATGGTGCCCACCGTGTGAGCACCCCAATACGTCCCAACCCAACCCTATCAAGATTAATTAAAATAAAACACTCAAAGATACAACATCTGAAGGAAATAAAACATAGAAAACAGTAACACGTAAAAGAAAATAAAGGAAGTTGGCTGGAAAGGAGGGAATGGCAGGAAACACAAGGCAAGAAAAAGAATAACAGAAGGCAAGCAAGTGCTATCAGCAGATTGAACACAAAGACGGAGCAGTATGGAGACTGTAAAGCAAAATCCAATGAGGGCATGTAAGAGGCCAGCCTTGTCTTATAACTCCTTCATAATTCATTGTGATGATGGGGGCTACACCCCTATCATGTGCAGCAGCTTGGAATGCACAGTAAATTCTGGCCTCTAGTCATGGAAGCCATCAAATTGCACTCTTCCACAGAATCTGTCACCACTCCAGACCAGATACGTCATATACCACAGTCACTTTCTTTCATCTTGAGGAAATTCTGGCCACTAGTGATTGTTGTGGCTCTTTAGGAGGGTTCAGTGAAGAAATCTTACAGGAAGAAAACCTATTCATTTGAAATGAGGTGCTAGAGGAAAGTTCTACAGATAATATGAACTGCCAAAAGGACAAATAAATGGGCCCTAGAGAAAATCAAGCCTATCATTAGATGTGAAGATGAATAAACTGAAACACTTGTACTTTGGGTATGTCATAAGATGACATGGCGCACTGGAAAAGACAATAATGATGGGAAAACTGGAAAGCAGTTGGAGAAAAGAGGAACCACACTACAGATGGGTTGATTCAATCAAGGAAGCCATGGCCCTGAGTTTACAAGGCTTGAGAAAAGCAGTTGACACCCTGGATCTCTTGAATATCTATCATTCATAGGGTCACTGTAAGTTGAGGTTGACTTGATGGCAAATAACAATAAACAATGAAGGGTTACTGAGATGGAAAGTGATGGCATAGCATTAACTACTACTAAGCTCCCTTTGTAGCCAGAGGAAAGTGTGTTTTTCCAAGAGAATGACAAAAATCCTGAATGTTGATACTCCTCCTGAATATCAAGCAGAAGAAAATGATTGCTTTTTGTTTGGGGGACATAATTCCTTTGATTTCAGTTTAGCTCATGGTTAATAGTTAGATATTCTTATAAATCCCCCCTTTGCCATATTATACTGAGAGCTGAACCCTTGTCTCTTCACATTCTCTTCATTTCCCTTGAAGGATACACATCACATTATTTATCTCGCCCTTTCTCTGTTATGTGCAGACAAAAATCTTAGCTGCCTACTTGTTCACGAGTCATTTATCTTTAGATTTGCTGCCTGGCTCCATCCATTCCCTCTCGCTTGCTCAGTAGAGAACATGTTGGCTCCCCAAGAGGGCTACACACTAAACTTGCCCAGCGTTAGTAATAAGCTTGACAAATCACTCTGTCTCTCTGACCTGCTACTCCTGTGTTATATTGTTAGCCAATTAAGATGTAAGGGTCTAGAAAAGCTCACTCCTGTGCAGTTTGTAGGTGAGCACTCTCATTCTGCAAGGCTCTTCAATGCCCCCCTGCACAATTGGCAATGTATGGCTCTATGATGTATTATCGAATTCTTATCCCTACCATCCTGCATTTGGAACAAATGGATTACCTAGAGATATTTTCACATATTTGTCAAGCATGAACATTTCCATCCAAGCTATGAGAAAGGAGAGAGAGTTCATTTGCAATAATAGATTTTCCAGGGTATGGAGCCCAGGGTTAGTCCCTGAGGGGTGTGATATAAGTGAATAGATCTTTAAGATGCAATTTTATTTTCTCTTCTGAATCTCTCTGAATATGTCTCTTTTTACTGTTTGATGTTAACCATGTAAAGTTTGGTTTGTTTATTGCATTGTTGATACTTCTTCTTAACTAAAGGTGAATCCCCAAAGGTGGTTTTTGTTAATTTTTTTAAAACAGTACAAAAATACAGTTGAACTTTTGTGTCCACAGATTTTTTTTTAATCCATGGATTCAACCATTCATGGCCTTCTCTGAATATTTCAGTGTGTAGGTAGAAGGGAATAAGAAGTATTCTTCCAGATATTTAAGACCAAATTTTTGAATTTTCTTTCTTTATTAGAAGAACTTTCCAAAGTACAGTGTCAGGGTCATACAAGTGGCCAAGGGAGGCAAACATACCACTAGTTATAGTTATAATATTGTATCACTGTATTGTTCAGCTACTAGGCGGTATGATTCTCAACTGTAGGCTTAATGCAGAAGGAAAAAAGGGTATCAGGAAGTGTTGAGTTTCTAGATCTTTTTGTTTTGATTTTATGTGCATATTCATGGAATTATATTTAGACTCTTTCTTGAAATACCATGGTTTACTCTCATTCCCTCCTCTCTTGAGTTCTTTCTCCTCTCCCTCCATTGATCATGTGTCACATCTACATCCACACAAGATTTCAGAAATTGATTTTCATCAATTTCCTCTGGGTATTATTATTATTATTATTATTCGGGCTTATAGTCAAAATACTAAAGTTCTATATTACCTTAGTTAAACATTAGGATCATTTTGTTTTGGTGCAAACATTCCCCTTTCTCTCACTCTTGTGTCTTGGCAACAGCAGCTGCGTTTATTGGAGGCAACCATCTTAGCTAGTTCTTTGTTGTGTGCCTTCAGGTAGTTTCCAACTTATGGTGACCAAAACCAAACCTTTAACAAGGTTTTCTGGGGCTGAGAGTGTGTCATTCAGACAAGGTCAACCAGTGGATTTCTGTGGCCAAGCAGGGAATCAAATCCTGATCTCTAGAGTTGTAGTCCAGTGATCAAACCACTACACTACATTGGCTCTCTACAAACAGACAGCAGAAATAAATTTCATTTTGGAAAATACCGGGCTAATTTATACTGACCTGGGAAGCTGGAATGAAAAGTCCTTGATAATATGAGGAATTCCCAGGAAATATTTTGGGATGAAGAAAAGGTCATGTGGATTGCCAAAATAAAATCAGTTTGTACAGGAATAAAACCTAGGGCTAAGGTACATTTTTTTGTTCGGTTTTTAGGAGAATTATAAGAAAAAAACAAACAAAACAAAACAAAACAAAAAAACTCTTGGCTAGCTTCTTTATGAATGGTGCTTGCCCAATACTTCTCTATTTAAAATAAAGAACAAGGTGTATTTGAGCATATGCCCAATGTTGGACTATGTTTTGATATGTTTTCAACAAGATGTCAGTACTCAGTAGGCTAATTTAGAAGGGAAAACAGAGGTATTTTGCTGCAATTGTGAAAAAAAAAAATTAGGAGTAAAAAAAATGCCAGTAAAGTCCAAATCACCCAGAAATGCACCAGTTGATCCTGATCTACCTTCAATTTGCACTTGTTCCATTCTTTGTTGTTAATATAGTAAAGATTTTTCCTCTGTTAGGACCCTGGTGCAGTGTCAAGATCCTGAATTTGAATGTAGATTTTAGAGAAACTGAAACCCCAAAATATCTAGGAACCAATACGGAAAAATAAAGTCAAAATGAGTCCTTCTGAAGATACGATATCCTAGATTACAGAATGAAGTGGGGGATGAATTATTGAGGAATCTAGATAACTGTTTCAAATTTACAATCACTACTTAGTCATGACTGTGACACTACTGCCATGATTGTAACTCCCCAAATCTACTCTACTGGGCACCAGTTGCAGGGAGAGAAAGAAGTCCATTCTGCTGGAGATTGGAGCATGATATTTCTGTCTCTTGGAGGAGGGGGTAGGCCAGCATATTTAACTAAATATATTTAACTAAGTAACTGATGTAGAATAGCCGACACTGTTCTAGGAGACTATCACACTAGTTTATAAATTGGCTTACCTGAGCTGGCTTAAAATTAGAAGTGGGCAGCATCCTGATCAGACACATTTGGCCGTCGAATTTGCCTCCCAGGTTCAGCCCAGCTCCATCGCTCCTCCAAGGGATGCTCCTCATGCCTCTTTTCAAAGCTGGGAGTTTTCTGGCTTTAAAATATGACCACTGGAGCACCCCTCGGAACAGCGATGGAACCAGGCTGTAGCGGCATGGCGATTTCAGTTGCTAAATGTGTCTGATACTGTCAGGACGCTGCCCACTTCTAATTTTAAGCCAGCTCAGGGAAGCTGGTTTATAAAATAATGCAATAATCTTCCTATACTAGAAATGTGAACAACTCTTAAGTTTTTATATTGTTTTTCTCTGAACGTCATATGAATTCCTCACCCAGCCTTTGGGGCTGCAAGACATGGGTGTTGCATCTCACATGGAAATTTGCACATGTCACAGGGATATTTATATACATTTTTTCTATACATTTTCCACAATGTATACTTCTATTTAATGACTTTCCTAAAGTACTCCTGTTGGTACACATTTTCCCCATTTACATATTCGTTCACATTTTTTTTTAAATGTAGTCATGGTTTTGTGTATACAAAACATATTGAAAGCCTTGCAAATGAACAAAGGGTGTGCTTTGCCTCACAGTGAGTCTTGGAGTGTTTCTTTTAAAAAGGAACTAGTTATGTTACACATTACTCTGATGAGCCAACAAGTTATTCCTCACTATTGTTACCACAGCCCAGAAAGACAACTCACTGAAAAAAAAAACCCCTCACTCATTCTTGAGACTATGCCATTGCTGTTACTATTGTGCCTTTAAAACACAACAACAACACATAAACACACAGAACAAAATGAGCTATGAGAATCATAATTCTGAGTTGGTTACCCTCTGTGAATTCTTTCTTCTCCCACACTTGTAGAGGCATAGCATAGCAAACTAAACAGATGACCATGGATTGCACACAGATGCTTTGGGCAAGTGCATAGGGCCACTCATTCACTCTTTCCACTTTTCATTTCCCCCCTAGAGAATCAGTCTAACTATCATGCCTATCAAGGATGTTGAAAAACTGGAGCGTGTCCAAAGGACAGTGACTAAAATGGTGAAGGGTCTGGAACGAGAAACGACTTAGAGAACTGGGTATGTTTCGCCTGGAGAAGAGACAGTTACGAGGGGATATGATAGTCCTCTTTAAATATTTGAAGGGATGTCATATTGAGGAGGAAGCTAGCTTGTTTTCTGCTGCTCCAGAGACTAGAATATAGAACAATGGATGCAAGCTACAAGAAAAGAGATTCCACCTCAACATTAGGAGGAACATCCTGACAGTGAGAGCTGTTCGACAGTGGAACACACTCCCTTGGAGATTGCTAGAGTCTCCTTCTTTGGAGGTCTTTGAACAGAGGCTGGGTGGCCATCTGTCGGGGATGCTTTGATTTTGAGTTCCTGCATGGCAGGGGGTTGGACTGGATGGCCCTTGGGGGTCTCTTCCAACTCTATGATTCTACGATTCTATGATTCTATGATCATGAATGACCCATCCTCAGACATACAGAGAAGACATCCTTCCTCCTTTAACCTCTCTCATGCAAATCACGCAATGCACACCAACTGAACCAGTCCAAGTGCATGCCCTATATCACTGTTGGGAGCAGCCATCCTGGCAAGGAAACCTTCTCTCTTCTCATGCCTCTATGAATTCACATTAATTAAATCTCTTTCTTGAGACAGCACTAGTAACAGCAAGCAGTTGCAACATCTTTCATTTGAATAGAATGAAGGTGGGCAGGAAAGGCAGGCTAGATTATTTTTATTTTTAAAAACAACTTCCAGATAAATGGTCTTTACCGAAGTTCATGTTTTCAGTGTGTCACACTTCTTCCTTACTGCTGGCTATTCACTTCACAAAACGGCAGCATAAGGCAGCCACTCCTGTGAACTTTTTCCACCTCCTATTGCTCAGATGGAGTCAGAACGATACCAGTTATTATAACAGTCAGAAATCCTGTTATGTTATGCTGGAAAGGAGTGAGTATATCCCTGACCATTATAGGGGAAAAGAACACTGCTTCAGCTTGGTACTGTAAAAAAGTAACTAGTTACCAAAATATCTCATTGTAATTAATATATTACTTACAAGCTCTGGTCTTGAGAGGTATAAAATGGATCATTTCTTTGAGAATCTCAAAACTACTGAATTCTCCCCCTTCCCATTCCCATTTTACAATCACATGCCTGAAAGTGACCTGAATGGAAGTTAATTCTGAGTTGTTGTTGTTGTTATTATTATTATTATTATTATTATTATTCACCCTTTCCCCAAAACTGGGACTCAGAATGGCTTACAAGATTAAGAACATGTATAGAATTGTGCTGTAAAATAATCATTATAAACAGAACAGGAAGCACACTTGAACATTTTTTTTATTCATTTAGCTCTGCAATATTTCCAGAATTTACAGAAAAGTGTTTAAAAATGCAGGAGTATAAAATGTATTTAAAGAGCACAATCATGTCACCCTCAACCTCAAGTTCAACAAGCTGAACACACCCCACTCCTTCAATCTATCCATACATGTTTTGTTCCAGAAAAGACGTATCATTCTTGTTGCCCTTCTTTCAGCTTGCTTCAAATTGTCTATAGTCTTCTTAAAATGAGGTTCCTAGACTTGAACTCAGTACTCCTGACCAGTACAGAACATAGGGGGACTATTACTTCCCTCCATTTGGAAACTATGTTTCTATTAATGCAGGCTAAGATAACATTTGCCTTCTTTGCTGCAGCATCAGTTTATGATCAACAATAACCTCAAATTCCTTTTTATACTGCTCAGATAAGTATTCCCCATTCTATACTTATGCCTTTGGATTTTGTGACCTAAATGTAGAATTTTGTGCTTGTCTTTGCTGAATTTCATGTTATTAATTAATTTAATTAGAAATTTGTATGTTGCAGTATTAATTTCTAGTTTACCCAATGTGTAAGCTACACCTCCCAGTTTTGTATCATCTGAATATTTGTTAAGGATTCCCTCCACCAAATAATCTAAATAATTGATAAAAATATTGAAGAGCAGCTGCCCCACTCAAGTCCTCTTACCAATCTGAAGCACAGACACAGATGACAATTCTTTGAGCATGGTTTTTCCAACCAGTTATGGATCCATCTGATAGTGTTTCCATCTAATTCATATATAGTCAGTTTGCTAATCAAAATACCATGGGGGATCTTATAAAATGCTTTGGTGAAATCCAGATAAATGACACCCACAGCATTCCTACCATCTACTAAACTAATGATCCAGTTAAAAGAAAGATATAAGATTAGATTGGCAGGATTTGTTCTTGACAAACCCATACTAGATCCTACTAATCACCTTGCATTGTTGTCAAGATACTTGAAGATGGACTTTTGTATAATCAATTCTAATATTTTCTTGGTATTGAGGTCAAGTTGACTGGCCTGTAGTTTGCTGGATCTTCTTTTTTGCCTTTTTTGGAGAAAGAGACAATGTTTGCTCATCTGCAGTCCTCTGTCACCTCAGCTCTTCTTCAAGATTTTCCAAAAATGATGGCAAGCGAATATTGCAAGATGCAAAGCAGTGAGGTGATATTGGATTAACAAATTTGAAAGTATATTTTGCTGTGTGTGTTTTTTAGTGGCTAAAAGAATGGATAATGTTGAGAAATAATGCATTCAGAAGAAAAGCATTTCTGTCCTCCATTCCAGCACGTCAGAATATGAACAGAATGGGTCCCTGACTTCAGCAGTCATACATTTTAAAATAGAAGGGGCCAGGTTACTTTACAAGGTGGGTGTGCCAGGGTACCTTTACATCTAATTAAGACCACTGACTAGATGTTTACATTATTTTCCCAGGCTAGGCATCAAAACTGATTTTCCACAGTCTCATTCTGAATTCCATGTTACTGGAATGTCTTTACACCTTATGTGTCAGGAAGAAGAGCCTGAATGATACAGTGGTTTGAACTAGGACCCTGGCCGACAAGCGTTCAAATCTTCAGTCAGCCATGAAAGCCTACTGGGTGACCTTGGGCAAATTACATTTTCTCAGCTTCAGAGGAAGACAATAGAAAACCCCTATGGAATAAATCTTCCAAGAAAACCCTATGCTAGGTTCACGTTATGATTATCATACATTGGAAATGTCTTGAAGTTACACAAGTAAGAAGTCAAGGAGAAAGAAACATGCCAAATGTAACTTTTGCTGAATTATCTTTTTTTCCCCCCTGCACAAAAGTCCTTGAAACCAAGGCACTTAATTTTAAACAAATGCATGCATTTTCCTAAGTTTGATGAAGAAAAACCATCTTAGTGTCTCCTTCCCCTTCAGAGCTTCCTTGGGGTCCACATTGGGAGAAAATCAGAATATAAATAAAATAACAGTTCTGTGGAATTCAAAAGTTTCTTCATTGTTTTTCAATGTGCTCACTTCGCCCTTGCTACTGTGAGGCACAATTTTGCAAATGCAGCCAGCATGATTCTTTAAAGATCACCAATCACCAGCTGTTTCCCCATCTATTGATATCACTCCCTCCGTTCTGTCATTGCAACCTCCATTCCACCCTCCCTCCCAAAGGCTGCCTTTCTGGATCACTATTGATGCCCCCCCCCCCCCAATAAATGGTAATATGTTTACTTTCATGAGGGCTATAATTTAAGCTGTAGTCTCAGCAAAAATCCATTCAGTTCCAGCTCTTCACAAAGTGCCATTTAGGCTGAAGATACAATCTTCCCCCTTTTGCTTTCCATTCTACCACAGACGTGTGGTTGCAGAATGATCATCATGGCTTTGCTCAAAAAGCTGAGGCTTTATTTAGATTTTTCTCCTTCCCTCCCTCCCCACTGCAACATACAAATGCTGCCACAGTAAACAAGCAGGCTTTTTGGAAACCTTTTACTGATGTGTAGTTTTCTTTCAAACTGTCATAATAAAAGCATTGCTCTTTGATGTACAGCCAGGAATATATTTTTAAAAAAGGAAATGCAACAAAATAGGACATCAGAAGCAATTTGGGGTGCACAAAGGCATGTGTGTATGTTGGTGCTACAATTTCCAATATTTGATGTGCTCACTTCTTTCTTCTAAGAGTCTCTAGCCCATTGGTTGTTTTACAATAGGAAATGTTGACTGTCAAGCTAAGGCTTCAGTCCTGCTTATAGTTAGACCTTTTGACTCCGACTGTGATGGAAACAGCCTAATGGTGTCCAAAATTACCATGCTGCAGAATGAATCAAAGTATGCAGAATGGAGCACTTTTCCACACAATGGCTGTTAGTGACATACACAGGCATAAGTCCAATTTACACCTGTATAAGTCTTTTTTTTTGGGGGGGGGGTTGTTCCTGTCTACCCTCTGTAATGAACAAAGCTTCCCACAGAAATACTGTTAAGCTGCTGCAGCCCACTCCTTACATGGGAATTCTGCAGCTGGTGGAGAGCAAGGAGGGAACTGGAGGAGTGTTTGACTATATTCCTGTTGCTGGACTTGCAGTGGACCCTGGTAGATCTCAGTGGATGATATAATTGTTTTGCATCTGGCTATGTGTACATATCCAGGCACTTCTCTGATCCTTCCTGTGTTCACCACCATCCATGGAATGGCAGCTGAATGATAAGTCCAGAAATATTGAATGGCTAAGTGGAACTATTACACTACACTAAGCCATATAGGATCTGTGCTGACTATTGCTTATGGTAGCCATGTCCAGAGAACATTGTGCACACATAAGGTGGCACTGCCATCCCAAAACATTTTTCTGCCTAAAACAGAGCCTAGTTTCTGCCCTTCCTCCATTTTTTAAAAAATCATGTTGCACTATTTTGCCATCCATAGAAGAAACAAGGGACATGTTGTTCCGGGTTGTACTACTAGTAAAAAAAAAGGTCCAATGCATTTTGGTCTATGTGTACTTGTATCAGCCACAGCAATATACTAAATGATTTTATGTAATGTCATTTTTTTTACATGCTGTTCTTTTATAGTTTTATATAGGCTTCTGAAGAAGGCCTTAAGAGGACACACAGACCAAAAGCATATTGGGCTTTTCTATTAATAAAACAACAGTCTTTTTAGTATTGAACATCTGTGGATTCCATCAGCTGCTTCATAGTTTCTTCTTCTATTGAACTATTTTGATGTCAATTCCTGCCTTTGCCTGTTTTCCACAGCAGCACTTATCCATGTCTCTTACTTTTGCTTGCTGAATGGCAAAGGGAATCTCTGAGTAGAAATAGGTGAGATTTTCCCCCAGTTTATTTTGAAGAATTTATTACAGTTAATGTCTGGAATATCATATTGCAGTCATAGATTCATAATCTAGATTTACGGATCCATAATTGATTTGTATTTACAAAGACTACTTATTCACAATCATGGTACTATTGCCATGATTGTAAAAGTCCGCAACCCTATCTTAACAAAGCCACCAGCCACTGCAAGCAATGGAGGTGTGTCGCTCAGACTGATAGAATCATAGAATCACAAAGTTGTAAGAGACCTCAAGGGCCATCCAGTCCAACCCCATTCTGCCCTGCAGGAAGACCTCATAGAATCATAGAATCATAGAGTTGGAAGAGACCACAAGGGCCATCCAGTCCAACTCCCTGCCATGCAGGAATGCACCTCTGACAGATGGCCATCCAGCCTCTGTTTAAAAACCTCCAAAAAAGGAGACTCCACCATTCTCTGAGGGAGTGTGTTCCACTGTTAAACAGTTCTTATTGTCAGGAAGTTCTTCCTAATGTTAGGTGGAATCTCTTTTCCTGTAGTTTGAATACACTGCTCTGTGTCCTAGTCTTGGAGCAGTAGAAAACAAGCTTGCTGCATCCTCAATATGGCATCCCTTCAAATATTTAAACATGGCTATCATGTCACCCCTTAACTTTCTCTTTTCCAGACTAAACATATCCAGCTCCCTAAGTCATTTATCCTAAGGCTTGGTTTCCAGAGTATTGATCATCATTGTTGCTCTTTTCTGGAAACATTCCACCTTGTCAAAATTTTTCTTGAACTGTAGTGCCCAAGAAAAGAGATTCAACCTAAATATTAGAAATAACTTTACTGTAAGATTTTTTGGACAGTGTAATAAACTACTGGGGTGGGAGTGGACTCTCCTTCTTTGGAGCTCTTTAAACAAACACTGGATGGGCATCTTTCAGGAGTGCTGTAGCTGTGTATTCCTGCATGGCAGGAAGTTAGACTAGATGGCCCTTGCAGTCTCTTCCAAATCTATGGCCTTGTTCCCACTAGAATTTAACCCAAATTGCTAATTGGGTTATATATCCATTGCTCCCACTTGAAATCAGTTCCAATCCTACTGTGCTCAGTTTAAATCATGATGAAGCGAGGCAAAAGCAAAAGAACCTCTCTTTCCTGACACTAGTTTTTGGGCAGTTCTTTTGAAAAGACCCAAATCCAAACAGTGTTAAACAAGTGGGAATGATGGGTTGGATTCACATCAGGGGCTGCACTGGCTCTTGTTGGCTTCTCTCAACAGCCCTGGTGCTCTGGAGGCTGTGCTGGCTCTTGGGGCACAGCTGCGGGGCACCATCTTGGGTGGCTCTCCTCCTGCGGTGCTCCCTGGGTTGCTTCTCCCCAGGCTCCGACGGGCTTGGAGTCACCTCTGGAGCAGATGAGGAGGAGGAGGAGGAAGTGGAGGAGGGCCTGGGAGCACTCTGGCCATGCTCCTCAGTTGAGGCAGCTGAGAGTAGGTCAAGGCAAGGAAGAGGAGAGGGAGATGGAGATGGAGCGCCACCGCCGCCACCGCCATGGGCAGAGAGGGTCCCCAGAGGGTTCCAGTGAGCAGTGATGAGGTGAGGGGTGCACCAGAGGGCAGCCCATCTGGAGGAGGCAGAGGAGGAGCTGCCAGGGCCCAAGCCTTCCCGCCATGCCACCATCCCTCCTCTATTAGTTGTTGTGTGCCTTCAAGTTATTTCCAACTTAGCAAGGTTTGTTCAGAGTTTGCCTTTTCATTCCTCTCCTCCTCTTCCTCTCTTTGTGGCAGCCATTCTTCCTCTTCCCCCCTCCCCCCCAAGTGTGAACTACAAAGGGGAGTAAGAGGAGAGTAAATGGCCCTGGAGAGATTTGATCACAAAATAACCTGGTTTCCACACTGGGTTATTTTGTAGTGGGAATGAGCCCTATAACCCTATTATTATAATTCCCTGTCCCTACTCTAAGCCAAGCTGCAGTTTTTTAGCCTCTTTATCTGGAGTACAGAGATAATAATATTGTCCAACTTTGCAGGGCTACTTTAAGATGTCAGCTATGCCACACATATGCTTCAGCACTCATAAGTGCAATATAAATATTAAGTATACTTATTTGTGTTGTCAAGTAATGCAAGTTACACCTTCAAAATCCATGTCTGATAAGTGAGGTTAGGCCATCCAATTGCAGGTTTTGGCAATTGCTGCTACTTGAAAGCAGTGTATGTTATTTCTGTGCTGAATCTTTGTGCAGTGTCTCTTTTATCTGAGATCAGCAAACTGAAGATTTGGCAGCCAGTCAACTTAATCAATCCAAATAGCATTCATTTATCATGACAGAGGAGATCCGCACACTACTTACACAGGAACGTTCAAACAAGACTTGTGAAAGATACAGAATCTCAGCTTGAAGGAAGGAAATTGAAGTGGAACACTATGTGTCAGTCTCCATGTGATAATTCGTTCTGTCAAAAATGGTACCTTAGCCATTTATTCAGCTTTCCTAGCTCCTTCATCCCTTCACACAGGAGAGGAGAGGGCATGCTCCAGGAATTGGGCACCCATTTTGGCTCCTCCATTCTCCGAAGGAGCACAGTGGAATACTTGATGACGTGAAGTGACATTTTGGGTGATAGGAAGTCACTTCTAAGTATTGAAATAATGCATTTGGGATTTTGGGGGATGGTTGCCGGTGGCTCCCAAACAGTGTTTATAGTATTTAGGTAAAGCAGGCAACCAGGAGTCAAATTTTCAACATTTTTAAAAAGCATTTTTTCTAGTTTATTTTATTTTATTTTTATTATCTTGTCATCGAATATCCACAAATCATACACAGAACACAGCAATACAACAAAATACAACAAAATAATATATTATAAATAAAATATCTGGTATATATAAGGGATAGTTTCTATGCATCATTACTTGATTAAACAAGCTTTATCCTGAATTAGAGCAAATTTTGTTTTTTCCTGTCTTTTCAGAAGCTTAGTGGTTAAGACACCAATTCTGACAATCAGAAGGTCAGAAGATTGAGAGTTCGAGACCCAAGTGCTGCATGATGGGGTGAGCTCCTGTCACTAGTCCCAGATTCTGTCAATCTAGCCGTTCGAAAGCATGCAAATGCAAGTAGATAAATAGGTACCACTTCAGTGGGAAGGTAACAGCATTCGGTGCAGTCATCCCGACCACATAACTATGGGATCGTCTTTGGACAACACTGGCTCTTTGGCTTAGTAATAGTTATGAGCACCGCCCCCTACAGTTGATTACAACTAGACATTCATGTCAAAGGAAAACGTTTACCTTTATGATACTTACTTTTTAACAACATCTTCCTCCTCTTTAATCCTCACCTTTTCCCATACTTTGGTCTCCTTTCAATTTTTTCTAGTCTTTTAAAGAGGGAGACTCAGGGGGCAAGAGCAGTATGGGACCCCCAAATGGCTGCATGATTCCCACCCTGACATAGGAGATTCCAACACATGGCTTTTAAACCATGATTTCTCTGGGAGGGAAGCAGTTTTGGTGATACTGATTGCATGATACTGCCTCTCACCCATAACTGCCTTGTCTTCTTCTCATTCAAGGGGGAAACCCATGAATGACCTGGTAATTGTGCAAGTCATTCCTAGGACACTTGCGTGTTCCAGTGGTATCAGTATTCCCTCCTTCCCCTCCCCCCCTCCATCACTAGTCTTTTTATTGTTTTTCTTTCAGTTTTTCGTGCAATTCTAGAGCTCTGTAGACTCAAATGAAGTTTTTTTAAAAAAAAAACTCTTAAAAACTTACATTGTGGCTGCAGACTTCCAGAATTGTGCAAAAAATGTTGAAAAAAATGTAATAAAACCAAACCCCCAAAGGCATGCTGGGTAGGGGACAAAGAAGAGAGTCAGGGCTAAATGGAAAGGCAGAAAGAGAATGAGATGGTGGCAATAGCCCTAGTTGTGCAAATAAGAGGTGCAGTGATGCATGCCCTAAAATCAGTTTGATACTATTTTATTTCACTTGTGTGTGATTGCAGTGAGAAAAGGGCTGGTGTGATAATGTCCATAAACTCTTGTAAGTGTAAGCTTTCTCCTTGGCATGTTTTTTTTTCCTGCTGAGCTAAAATTCCTTCAAAGGGAATTTGTTGGGAAAATTTCATGTATTTTATTGTTTTTCAGAGCCACTCTCCCATGAAGGAAATTTTTGCTGAATGCTGCTGAATATCCTGCTCCACCCCCATCCCTGTAGCATCCTAAACAAAACTAGTTTTAGGGCATTGCAGGGAATGTAGAATGATGATCAGGCTGCCAATACAGTTGATGCTGTTGTTCAGTGGAGCAAAACCATGCAAAACCATGCCTGAAAATTTGTTGACATTGCCAGTAGCACTCCCTTCAGAAAATGGTGCTGTTGGCTATTTGGGGGTAAATTTTGTTTTAACATTCAGTTTTTCAGTGTCAAGCAGTGGTGACTGGTGGCTTTTGCATCAGTGGTATGGAGAATCTGCTTCAGGTCTGAAGGAGCTATCCAAGGTCCCATATCCTCTTCCCAAAATAAATTCAGCACCTTGGACATCTCCTTTAAAGTTCATATTGGGCCTTTACAGACTGTCAGAAATAATGCAGCTTGAGGCTACTTTAACTGTCTTGGTTCAGTGCTAAAGAATCATGGGAACTGTAGTTTATTGTTGCACCAGAGCTCTCTGACAGAAGGCTCAAATTCCTAGAAAAAATACAATTCCCATGATTCCCTAGTGCTGAGCTAGGACAGTTAAAGTGGTCTCAAGCTGTATTATTTCTGGCAGTCTGTAAAGGCCCATTGTGACCCACAGAGAATTCACTGCTGCACTCATTGCATGGAAGCCACCAGCTACCACTGGTGTCAAGAAAATCAGACTCAAGTACTCAGTTCTTTCACTTTAGAAAAGCTCTGGTTTTTAGAAAGAAATGCTCTGGCAATAATAATAGTAGGTACATTGAGATGGCTCTGTCACACTTAATCACACTGGAGGGAACTGATTCCTTTTGCTTGCCTGTAGCCATGTTCTGAAGCAAGAAGGAAGGAAGGAAAGTCACACTATAGATGAGGGGATGGAATGGGGCTGAGGAAGGAGGAAACAGATTGTAGTGTTTTTTGTGTGTGAGTTTTTCAAGCTATGTGGCCGTGTTCTGGAAGAGTTTATTTCTGACGTTTCACCAGCAACTGTGGCTGGCATCTTCAGAGAATGCTGGTATGGAAGAGAGTGGAGTACCCACTGCATTATATTACCCATGGGAGTCCATCTTCCATTGGCCTTAGTGCATCCCAGCCCAGGTGCCCCATATAGCCAGTGATGGAAATTTGATTCCTTTCTTCTTCCTTTACAGGGAAGAATCAGGGTAGAATTTGTATGGAGGCCCACTTTTTGGCTGTGAGGAGATGCTTGATCCCATCAGCCAACTAGCTGGAATGCTTCTCTCCTATGTATCATCTGAGTTACCACCAATAAAACCTATGCTATAGCATCAACATGTGTTTGGCATTGAAAGAGCTATTAGCTGTCTGCATGAAAGGCTAATAATGATCATGAGTGGTTTTTCCAAAGTGGTTTCTGACAGGTTGATTCTGTATTTGTTTTACTAATTGCCTGTAAATTCAATAATGTTTTAATATTAATATTTAGTCTTTGTTTAATTGTGTTGTAACATTTCTAGTTTTTGTCTGTTCCATTATGTTGGTGTTGTGTACCTTGAAGTTGTGTGTGACTTGTGGCAACCCTAAGGCAAACCTATCATGTGTTTCCTTGTCAAGGTTTATTCAGATGAGGTTTGCCATTGCCTTCCTCTGATGCTGAGAAAGTGTGACTTGCCCACAGTCGCACAGCAGGTTTGACTGGCAGAGCAGGGATTCGAACCCTGGTCTTCAGAGTCATAGTCCAACACTTTAACCAAGACACCAAACTGGCTTGTTTGATTATGTTATATCTGGGTACATTTTCGTCTTTTTGTCAGCTATATTGAGTGGGAGTTCTGAGGGGTAGGGGGTAGAGAAACAGTATATAAATCTGATAAATACATGAAACATAAAGAAAGAGAAAGCAGGCAAGGGAAAACTGATTATTTTTCCTCCTACCTCTCCTTTGTACTTTCCCAACAGCTGTTGAACTAAATGGAATATTTTTGAGTGTTTTGCTATCAGATGGAAACAAACCTTTATGATTAGCTGCTGAAAGTGTAGAACAGCCACCAGTTTTTCAAAGTACCAGGCACTGAAAGAAAATGTGCCTAAACTGGGAGCAAATCAGCATAGAACAAATGATTAAATATGAAACCTAATAAAAGAATGCGGCTAAAATTGCAGCCTAGCAGAGCAGCAGAGGTTATAATTCAATATAAGGGGCTTGTTAAAGTACGCCAAGAAAGGAGTAAAAGCAATACTGATGACTTTATGATCAAAAGAAAGGATTAGATGCAGAATGTAAAGGAAACATTAACAGCCCACTTTAGCACAGCAAATAAGAGGCTAACAAAAAGAAAGATAAGGCTCTTTTCTTTCTACAAAATTGCAAAACATTTTGCTTCATAAACAAAACACACAGACCCATATGCCTACCTGAAGCTGTTGTACAGTTGGTGTGACCCTGGAAGTAAATATATAGAGAGATCTTATAGTATGTTTGAGACAAACTGAAAGAAAGAAGTTGGCAGCATGAGCTTTCATAGATTTAAGTCAACTTCCTCAGATGCATTTAGAAATAAAGTTAATCTTCAAGAAAAGTTTGTGCAGTGGGCCCTACACATTTGCTGGGGTTAGGGACGCAAGACTCTCATGAAAGTGGAAAAACTGCAAATTAAAAAACCCACTTTTTTTTTTTACTTGAGAGAACACCACTCTAGGAATCTATGTAAAACTATGGTCAACATCCACTGGAGCTTGACCATAGAATTGTGCTGGAGGACCTATAAATGCTTAGAGAAGTGTTCTCTCTAGGAATCTCTAGGTTCTCCAGCACAACCTCTTGTAAAATTGCCTCCTTGAGTCCCTATTTTGGGAGAAAGGTGGGATATAAGATTAATAATAATAATAATAATAATAATAATAATAGATGGTTGTAGAGTCATGCTGGAGGACCTAGAGATTCTTAGAGAGAACACAGTAATCAAATCTGCAAATAAATCCACAAAAGTCAAAGCCGCAAATGTGAAGGGTCAATTGTATTTATTTTTATTTTTTGCAGAGGAGCTATCCATTGTCCCTAAATAATGTAGCTTTGGATGAAGCATGTGCATTTGGCTTGTATTTGACTGGCAAAACTATTGCTAAGCCAAATACTCTGAAGTCAAAGTGTGCCTACATTTCTAAAGTATTGTTGGTGCCCTGGAGAGAGGGCAGAAGCAAGAGAGAAGTGGTGCCACACAAATGATATTTCTCTCCCATTGCAAAACATAATGAGAGAGAACCATTTCAAACAATTCCAGATCTGAGGTGAAGCCACTGTAAGCCATTATAGCACTTTAATACCATTTTTATTGATACATTTCAATGCTATGGAATTCCAGTATTTGTTTTTTTTTCATTAGGTGCTGCTTATAATCATAGAATCATACCATTACAAGGCTCATCCATTCCAAACTCCTGCCATGTAGAATACATAATTAAAATTCCCCTAACACATAAACATCTCACCTCTGTTTAAAAATTCCCAAAGAATGAGAGTTCATCATCCTCTAAGACAATCTATTCCTCTGTCAAACAATTTTTAAAGTCAAGAAGTTCTTCCTACCACAGACCCCCGACTCAGGCAGAAGAATTGGATGATGCCTTTCTAGAATAGATGACCACATACTCAGAAAGGAGAAATATAGTAGTGATGGGTGACTTCAACTATCCTGATATGTGCTGGAAGTCAAACTCAGCAATATCCTCAAGGTCTAGCAAATCCCTCACTTGCCTCGAAGACAATTTTATTGTCCAAATGGTGGAAGAGGCAACAAGGGAGTCAGCTATTTTGGATCTGATCCTAACTAACAGGGAAGACTTAGTTAATGGGGTGCAAGTGGTTGGATCCATAGGTGGGAGTGATCATGTCCTCCTGGAGTTTATTATACAGTGGAAAGGAGAAGCCAGGCATAGTCAGACACACATTCTAGACTTTAGGAAAGCTGATTTTACTAAACTTAGAGAAATACTGGGGGTGATCCCATGGACAGGAATACTAAAAGAGAAGGGAGTTCAAGACAGATGGGAGTTTCTCAAAAGGGAGATGCTGAAGGCACAATTTCAAACCGTTCCAACGAGGAGGAAAAATGGGAGGTGTCTCAAGAAACCAGGATGGATGACTAAGGGGGGTTGCAGACTGCCAGAAATAGTGTGAATTCAGTCCACTTTTAGGGTTAGGGTTAGTGCTAGGGAATCATGGGAACTGTTATTTTTCTGAGACATTGAGCCTTCTCTGTCAGACAACTCTGATGCCACAATAAAATACAGTTCCCATGGTTCCCTAACTCTAACCCTAACCCTAAAAGTGGACTGAATTCACACTATTTCTGGCAGTCTGCAACCCCCCTAAGGAACTTGCAACTGAACTAAGTTTTAAATGGAACATGTATAAGAAATGGAAAAATGGGGAAATCACCAAAGAGGAATTCAAACAAATAGCTAGCACGTGTAGGGGTAAAGTCAGAAAAGCTGAAGTGCAGAATTAACTCAGGCTTGCTAGAGAGGTTAAGAACAATAAAAAGGGCTTTTGGGGGTATGTCAGCAGCAAAAGGAAGAAGAAGGAAATGGTAGGGCCACTGTGTGGTGAAGATGGCAAAAAGCTAACAGGGGACAGAGAAAAGGCAGAATTACTCAACACTTTCTTTGCTTCAGTCTTCTCAGAAAAGGCAAAGGGTGCTCAACCTGAGGATTATAGAGCAGAGGACAGAATAGGAGAATTTCAGCACAGAATAAGTACAGAGATAGTACAGGAATACCTGTTTAATCTAAATGAATATAAGTCTCCAGGACCAGATGAATTACATCCAAGGGTATTAAAAGAACTGGCAAATGTAATATAGGAACCATTGGCAATAATCTTTGAGAACTCCTGGAAAACAGGAGAAGACTGGAGGAGGGCAAATGTTGTCCCCGTCTACAAAAAGGGGAAAAAAGAGGTTCCCAACAATTATCGTCCAGTTAGTCTGACATCAATGCCAGGAAAGATTCTGGAGCAGATCATTAAACAGACAGTCTGTGAACATCTGGAAGGTAATTCTAAAATCACAAAAAGTCAACATGGGTTTCAGAGAAACAGGTCATGCCAGACAAATCTGATCTCTTTTTTTGATAAAATTACCAGCTAGGTAGATGAAGGGAATGCTGTGGATATAGTATATCTTGATTTCAGTAAGGCCTTTCACAAGGTTCCCCATGACATTCTTGCAAGCAAGTTGGTAAAATGTGGGCTAGACAAAGTAACTGTTACATGGATTTGTAATTGGTTGACTGGTCGAACCCAAAGGGTGCTCAACAATGTCTCCTTTTCAACCTGGAAAGAAGTGACCAGTGGGGTGCCACAGGGCTCTGTCCTGGGCCCAGTGCTATTCAATATCTTTATTAATGACTTAGATGATGGTATTGGGGGCATAGTTATCAAATTTGCAGATGACACAAAATTAGGAGAAGTAGCTAATACCCTAGAGGACAGGATCAAAATTCAAAATGACTTGAACATACTAGAAAGCTGGGCCAAAGCTAACAAAATGAAATTCAACACGGAGAAATGTAAGGTACTGCACTTAGAGCGGAACAACGAAAAGCATAGCTATACGATGGGGGACACCTGGCTGAATGAGACTACGTGTGAAAGGGATCTAGGAATCCAGGTGGACCACAAATTGAACATGAGTCAACAGTGTGATGCAGCAGCTAAAAAGGTCAATGCAATTTTAGGCTGCATCAGTAGAAGTATAGTGTCTAGATCAAGAGAAGTAACAGTGCCACTCTATTCTGGTTTGGTCAGGCTTCACCTGGAATACTGTGTCCAGTTCTCGGCACCACAATTCAAAAAGGATGTGGAGAAACTGGAGTGTGTCCAAAGGAGGGCAACTAAAATGGTGAAGAGTCTGGAAACCAAGCCCTATGAGGAATGACTTAGGGAGCTGGGGATGTTTAGCATGGAGAAGAGAAGGTTGAGAGGTGATATGATAGCCGTGTTTAAATATTTGAAGGGATGTCATATTGAGGAGGGAACAAGCTTGTTTTCTGCTGCTCCAGAGACTAGGATCCGGAACAATGGGTGCAAGCTCCAGGAAAAGAGATTCCACCTCAACATTAGGAGGAACTTCCTGACAGTAAGGGCTGTTCGACAGTGGAAGACACTCCCTCAGAGAGTAGTAGAGTGTCCTTCCTTGGAGGTCTTTAAGCAGAGGCTGGATGGCCATCTGTCGGGGATGCTTTGATTGGGAGTTCCTGCATGACAGGGGGTTGGACTGGATGGCCCTTGTGGTCTCTTCCAACTCTATGATTCTATGATTCTAATACTTTGGTAGAATTTATTTTCCTGTAAACTGAATTCACTGGTTTGTGTTCTCTGCAAGAGAGCTCTAATGCTGCAGTTCAGGGGAGTGCACTAGAAAATTCTAACTACAAACTGCACTTCCCAGGATTCCATAGGATGGGGCCCTGACAGTTAAAGTGGTATCAAACTGCTTCACTTGTGCAGGGTGGCCTAGGGATGAGAAATCAATAAACCTTGATTTTGTTGAATTGCTGCAAATCCCACATCTCTTTTTCTGCTCATATCCTGCTCTTGGTTCATATCAGGTTGCAATACATTACTTTTGCTATTGCACAGGAATTGCAAAATGCCCTCCTTTGGGACCATTTAAATCTGTACTGCATTTTTATACACATTTCTGTATGTGTATGAGATTTTGGCATGCATTTTCCCCATTCACTGAAGCATATCTGGGTTACATTTTGAATTGTACAATTTTTTTTTAGCATTAACAAGTTTAAAATGTATGCATATAAATTTTGTGCACATTCATTTTTTTCTGCTTGTACTACAAATTTTGCATATGTGTGAATATCTAAGGTACCATATGCTTTGTCTTGCAGTGGCTCTTGGAAAGTGCAAAATGGATGATGCTTTTACTGAGAATGTCAAACCCAGCAAAATAATTAATTTCCCACCCCCAACGTGGCCTACATCTTTTATCATGTCAGGAGCATATGAGAAGGTGAGATTGAGAGAACTTCTTTGTTAAGTCAACTGGGAGTTATGGTGACCCTACAAATAAGAGATCTACAAGAGCCCTGCTCAGGTCTTGCAAACCCAGTGCTGCGGTTTCCTTCACTGAATCAATCCGTCTGTAGTGTAGTCTTCCTCTTTTTCTATTGCCTTCCATTTTACCAAGCATTGTTGTGTTTTTCAATGAGACATGTTTTGCCATGATATGTCCAATGTATGGCAGCCTCAGTTTAGCCATCTTGGCTTCTAGAAGAGAGTTCAGTCTGATTTTCTCCTAGATCCTAATTTGCCTTCATAGTGGGTCCATGGCATTTGTAGAATTCTCCTCCAGCACTGTCTTTCAAATTAGTTGATCTCCTTCTGGTCAGCTTTCTTCAATACAGGCAGATAATTCTCTGTGGATTAAGAGACTGAGCCCTTTGCCACTGAGCTATGGTTGCTTCCCCCTCCAGAGGAATTCCAGGTAGTTCATCTAGAGACCAATGGATCCAACTCAAATAGCTTGATCATCTACTATCTACTACATTTTAAAAAACAAGACAAAAGAATACAAAGTAGGAGCTGGGGATAGTTCTTTAGCTTCTGTGAAGATTTCTCCATCACAAATTACTTCTGGCTGCTAGTAACTATGGATTGAACCGCTGGGAGTCTAGCCTTAATTGAATACTTGTTTTTATTCACTGAAATGTGCAAAATATAAAGATGTCAGAGGTACATGGCAAATATCCCACCAGGCTGTATTATAATTACATCAACAATGAAAAATCAATATCATGGTTGAGAAAAAGAAAAGCTTGTGCCAAAAGGGAGGGATTGATAGTTGCCACCTAAGATTGTATGTTATCAATGAATAATTACAACAGATTCATCACTAATATGGCAGGAAATGGGATCTGTCATATAAAGTGAATTAATAGATCAGTTCAATGCAGGTTGCCCAACACTGTCATCTATTGATTACCTGGTGTTAGACATAACCTGGGAGTAATAAGAATCTGTAATGAATGGGTGTAGCAATGCTATCTCAAGTGTGAACATCTTATCATAATCCATTAGAACCCATTTGGGATGAAAGATTTATATGTATTTTTTCTTTTGATTAGTGAGAAAGGAAGAAGCTGCCAAAAGCTTATTTAGTAATAAAAAAAAAAGCAAAATGAAAGGCTCGCATTGTAGTAAAATGAGGAAGATTGTTTTATCACACATTCTTACTATTGCAAATGGGCTCTGTGCTCAGTTTATATACGTTTCAGCTTTGCACTGAAATTTCACAAACTTAGGACCCTTCAGAACTGTCATGTACTGGCTGACTTTAGTTCAGAAATCCAACAGAAAACAGTAAGTTTTATTCAGAAAACTAAAACAGTTCCTAGCATGGCAATGTTGGAACTAAAGTCATTTTGGTTACACAGTATACTAAAAGCACAGAGCAATAGAAACCCTTTAATGTGCTCAAACACCATTCATTCGCACTCCAAAATATCCCTTTCCCCAGGACTGCACCATTGCTTTTCCCAGCACCATTCACAGCTTGGGGTAATGAACAAATGTATGGGGAGGAAGTATGTGCTACAAATTCCAAGGATGATCTTGTAAGAAGTTGTTGCTTGGTACAGGGGGAAGAAGGAGGGGTAAGACCTGGGAAGCCAGTATGTTTTGAGTTGCTGACAAATGGGAGGAAGACCCTTGTAACAGGGTTTGTACTCTAAGGACTTTATCACATGGGGGAAATCTATAGTTTATCCCATACAAATCCTGAAATGATTTCACACAATGTCACACAAAAACTGCTATTAAAGTGGTCAGAAAGTGGTGTTATCCCAGATCTTTTTACTTTCGGGATTTTAGTGAAAATGCATTTGCGATATTACTGTAATTGCACATTTACTCTAGTGTGGAAGTCAAATTCGGTTTATTCACACAATAACCCTCCTTTAATTCTTTTTTCTAGTTTTCCCATGTTTCTGTGGGGCTGCTTTTACTTCCTGTTTTGCTTGGGTGACAAACATGCCAGGCAGACATGAGCCTCTCTGCTTTCTCTTTCTGCACATGTGCAAGTATACAATTTCTAGTACATTTACGGATTTCTTTCACTTCTGTATGAAATGTAAAAACGCCTTTTTATCGCTTTTTGCATTATTTCGTATTTATTCTAATTGCGTGTGAAATTCATTTGCACGATCAAGCTCTATTTTTGCTTTATTTTCGGGATGGTTTATTTGCGCTTTATTATCTTTTTAAAGACGAAACTGGCCCCCGTTTGATAAAGTCCCATGTATACTGTGTAATTGGAAAAAAACTTTTGGCCTTGACAACTATGTACTGTGATCTACTCTGCTTTCTGCATATGCTGAAGGCTTGTGCTCCTCAAGGGGAGTTAGTCTGTACATTACAGCATCCATACTACACACACACAAAAATCTCCAAATTAGTGGATATGTTGTTTCTTCTTATGTACAGATCATTGCCTAGCATCCTGCATTGCACCTATGGATTTGAAATCTAGATAGCTGTTCTGTATCCAGACATGCTACTTATTCACAAACAAGACACTATTACCATGATTCCAAATATTCCTCAGAACCAGAACCCCACCTGAAATTCTTCAGAGCCATTGTGAGTGATGGGGGCTTACAGTGCTGATGAGTGGTGAGCTGCCTTCAGCCCCTAAGTCACAGGGCAACTAGCAGAAACTTTTGTTCATTGCTCATTGGATGGGCCTTGCTGCATCAAGGCTTGGGGGATGCAAGAGGGCTAGCCAGGTTATCCTGAAGCATCCCACTTACCCACATCTTAGACCTATATTGCTAAGAATGGCTACCTTGAGTTTAAGGTGGGTTCTGGAACATATTTACGATCATGACAATAGTGTCACAATTCTGAATAAGTAGCATATCCAGGGGTTGGTCCGTTAGGACATTCATAACTACGTTTACAAAGTTTACATTTACGTTGATAAGAATCACTGTAGGAGCTCAGCCTCAATGGCATTTGAACAAAAGCAATTTGGAGACAATAATGAAAACCTGAGAAATTAAAATGCTAGTGATATTAAACATGCTAACTTCCTATTCAAAGACCTTTGTTTGCTGATTTGGAGATCATATGCATTTATGGTCTGCTTCACATTTCGAACTCACAGAGGTGGCAGTTGTCTTAGGGCAGCTCTTTAATTCATCTCCACTGGAATATAATTGCAAAATTCAGTTAATCTCAGTGGCATGGACTAAGTCTGTCCTTATATCCAAAGACTTACCAATTCCTTGTACTCAGATGTTTCCTCAGTTCTCAGCAAGGAAGAACAGCATGAAACAGAATGCCAAATCTATGCAATAAGATATAGATATAAATACTCTGAAAATTTTGTAATGATGATAATACCTACTGAATAGCTTTCTGATACTTCTTCATATAGCATATAGCTAAATTGCAGAATTTTATAATATCATTAGATGTAGTGATGACTATCAGCCTGGATAACATGGATGGGGGCCTCAATAAATACTAGTCATAATGGAAATAGAGTTTTTCCACTTTCAGAGGTAGTATGATTTTGCATTTGAGATGAGAAAATCTGTCCACTTTGCTTGATGTGTGAAATTTTAAACCTCACATTCTTTCCATCTTGAACATGAAGACATTTATGAATGTTGCTAAAATTGTCAAAGATGATCTGGAAAAAATCCCTGTTTGTACTGGCCACATTTAGGAATTAAAGCTGTTCCTTGAATGGAAAGCCTTATGTTGTACCTGCTTGACATATAAGTATTAAAGGCACTTTCACCCTGAGATTCCTCTCCTTTCTCTATGGGATGGAGAAAATTGGCCAGGCACTGAGATCTTAGCCAGTGTTTCTGTCCTTCTGCCCTGTAGTTGAGTTTCCTAGAGGCATTTGGCTGGCTGCTGTGGAAGTAGATGGGCTACGTAGACCTTTGGCTCCATTCTGATTCAGAATAGCTCCAATGCTATTATCTCTATTGCTTTGATACAATACCTCACCGTTATGAACAGAATACATTGGTTGTATGCAAGGTTGGTTCATATTCCCACATAGGGCTTGGAACAGTTGTAATGATGCTCACCCATCCCCATCACACTTGTTTAATGAAGCACTCCCTTTATCCTTCTCCTTGTGTTGGATGAAAAAAGAGTTTGCTCCTGGCTGGTGAGAAAAGAGCCTCAGAGTTCTTTGGCCTAAAAGTGTGAAATCACAGATGGGGCCCAATGGAAGGGAGTGGAGTGTCCCAAGGCTCTTTGGACTATAGCCATGCTTTACCCACTGACCAATAAACTTTGTCTTGTTAAGTAACCGGCATGATGTGGGGAAAAAACAGCACTCCTTTTGGCATTGATAGAACACATTTTCAGCATGACAAAAATTCTTTCTTTCTTTCTTTCTTTCTTTCTTTCTTTCTTTTTACTGAGTTTTCATTGTCCCCCTTCCCCCTTGGTTGGATTAGAACATGAAGATCTTGGCTTTCTTGTGACATGGTTATACTTTAGCCTTCCAAGTACACAATGTATATAATCCCATGATGTTCACATTTGCTATTGCCTATTTGAAGGCTGCATCTACAGTCCAGTTAAACAAAAGTATTAAGAAAGAAGCCAACTGAGTGTTGCTGTGTTTGGCTGGGTTAAAACTGGTTTACAGTTTGCAACATTGACTAAAGTGATGACATCATTGGGAAAAAAGAGGGGGGGGGGGAGATGTTCCTACAAAGTATTTTTTGAGTGATATGGTTCCATATTTAGTATTATATCTCACCAGTATTAAGATAATTGAAGGGCTATATCTGATCATTCTTCCATTCACTGAAGATGACTCTAAATGCTTAAAAACAAATGCTAGGGGACTAGCACAAGTTCATAAAGATCTTCCCACACACACATAATGGCGAATAAATGCCCATAACCTTGTATTTGTTGGATGAATTTCAGAAACTCAGAGCTGGTTTTGAATTTCTTTGCAAACCAGGTTTTGCTGACAGACAAGAATCTCAGTGCAACAGAAATGTGGTATGGATGCCTATGTCAGTCCCAAGAAATGTATGTCCAAAAAGAGGAGATACATGGAAGAAAAGGAAGACAGAAGCTACAGATAAGTCTTGATTTATGTCAGGGTTGAATTGATGGACCTGTGATGTAAATTAAGGCTGATTTAAATGGGGGAGTTACTTCCATAGGGAATTGTTGGAGAACAGGGGGATGTGTTCTGACACAACTGTAGCCAGAAAATTAATAATTTTGCTCAATTCACCACCAATTTTAAATAAATTTAAAGCACAAAATATCAGAGCTTACCCTTTCTAGGCTAGAGAAACTCCTCCTTTCCAAATAATAAGACCCAGTTGGTCGCCCCCACCTAAGAAACATTGGGAACCCCAAAATACCATGATTTCAGTTTCTTCTTCCTCCTCCTCCTCATGGTCTCCTTCTAAGTGGACATAGGAAAACCATTCCTTCAAATGATATCAACATTCTAGTTTCTTCCTTCACCCATGCTTCCCTTCTAAGTAGGCAAAAGAACCCCCTTCCTTCTAGTAGTGCTGAGGTTGCCCCCCCAATGGAGATTATTGCATCACTAGGCATGGGATATAAATGCACAGGATGGATTCTGTCACACAGCTCTGTCCCTGGGCAGTACTCATCCCATACCCAATCCAGGCTTCTACCAGACCTTCTAAAGAATGGGGAAATCCCATTGTTTAAAAGGTCCAGAAGAAGGTCGGATTGGGTATCGGAGGAGTACTGTCTCGGGATGGAGCTGTGCAGTTGAATCCATCCCTGTGTATTTGCATCCCATGTCTAGCACAGGAATAAAATCCGGTATGATAATCTATAACTTGTGGGTGAGACTCCCTATTATTTATTTTATTTCTGGAGACAAATTGTAAATTTGAAATATTGTAAATCAGACCAATGCAAATTGATACTTTCGACCTAGCTTAGAAAAATAAGAATATTGGAAGCTGACTTCCATTAGGTTAGCGTGTTTATCTCTCTAGTTCAGTATTTGTTAGCTTGCAACTCTAGGAACTCAGGGGCAGAAGTTAGATGGAAAAAGCAAGTCATCAATGTACCAAGCTAATATTTAAGTAACCAATTAATAATTCCTAACCTACACAAGCCCACTAAATTTTAACTGTATTACTGGAGCCTTTAATGTACTGCATCCAATGTACACTTGTGTTAGTACTGGCCTTGGAATAGGTGGATGAGAAAATGGTGTTGGCAAAACAGGAAGTCTATGATCAGCTAATGCAAGAAGTCACCTAATTTTTCAATCTCAGCCATGTTTGCTTGGGAGAAGATTTGCTGCAGAAAGGATGTGGGAGGGCCAGATAAGTGTGGGATGTTAGGTTTAGATTAGGATTTAGGGTGTGTGTAAATGTGGAGCTTAGTGTTGTTTTGAAGTTCAGGTTCATTCAAAGATATCCGATTGATGGCCAATGGAAGAATGAGCAACTGGAAATGTCATTGTTAGATTTTTGGATTTCTCTCAAATTAGAAAGTACTGCATTAAAAAAAGTTCAAAGGATTTACTGGAGAGGACTTTTTACTGGGATCATTGTATAGGTTTAATCTTTCTATCCTCAGCCATGATGCCAATAAAAACTACTCCATGGTGCTATTAGCTATGGGAACCAGGGGGATCAAATAGTATGAGAGTGCGGTGTGCATTGGTTGAGCCTCTTCCTGTTTCATGATGTGGTGCCAATGAAAATGAGTGCTGCTTCTTTCATTTTAAAAACATGACGTTTTCTGATGAGTGCACAAGGAAATTGCTGCGCTACACATCATATGGTGCTGCTATTCCACTTCTACTGATCTGGCTGCCTCCTGTGGAATTCTGGGATTTGCAGTTTGGGGCATTGAGAATTCTCAGCCAGAGAACTCTTAGGCCTCACTGAACTACAAATCCCAAAATGCAATAGGAGGCAGCAAGAGCATTAAAAATTGAATAGCAGCACTATAAGAGTGTAGTGAAGTAATCTCCTCAGTATCACATTTAGTTTAATCCTGACATGGTATGAGGGCAGAGACAACAAGAATGATTATTTGAACTAAATGACTAGGGCTAATATTTTAAAGAGTCTGTTCACAGTAACATTAGAGTATCCTGATTCATGCAATCTATTGTTGCACAGTTCATTTTCTTGCTGAAAGTATATTTCAGCTGCTTTTAGAAACGTAAAAAGCTCGTATAGGCTTAGAGAAAAGATAATTGTTTATATTTGCTTATCTGTAGCATGAATAAATACAGATTTACAGATCTATTTGTGCAAATTTGTCATCTTACAGGATAAGGATAAGTCATGCATGCAGCTTAGGTATCCAAATTGTGAAATGGGCTACACTATAAAAATTCAATATAAACAAACAAAGAAATTGGATAAAGGGTGACAGTGAATGTGTTGTGGTAGAGGGACATTGAATAGCTCTTTTCTTTGGGTGATAAAATATCTAGGGCTGGTACTACTTGTACTTTCTCCTTTGACTGGTCATTTTCAGTTGTCCTATGAGCTTCTCCTCTGCAAAATGAGTCTTGGTGTTTGGATTGTGATACAATGTGGGCTAGAGGAGATGGGAGATTGTGTATCTAATCATCCATAAAGTCACTGCAAAAATATCTCCATTGATAACAGAAACATGCCACCACATTCTGGACAGCTTCATGTCACAAAGGCTCTGCCAGAGAGACATAAACCAGATTTTCTCCAGCAACTCTATAAAGAGATGATCTCTTCATTAGGCAGCATGAAGCAGCTGCCTCAAGTACCAGCTGTGAGGAAGGGGAAGATTGGAAGCCCCTTGCCCTTTCCTACCATTGGTAGACTAAGCAGTGTTTGCCATATATATTGTCCTGGCCCTCTAAACTGGCCTGCAATCCAGAGTTGTGGTGGAGGAGGTTGACTCAATTGTTCAGTTAAGAACTTAAGCTAAACATGAGTCAATTGTGTGATGCAGCAACTAAGAAGTTTAGTGCCACTCTTGGCAATGCAGTTTGAGATCACAACAATGCACCAGGCACCTCACAAACAGGAGGAATCTTTATTTTAATGTCATCCTTAGTAGGGAAGGTAAATGGCAGCCCTGGTAGGTTTTGGGGAATCAATCAGGACACATAGCTACGCTGAGGGAGTTCCATTGTCATAGCTACATCTCCTGATGCAGGGCATATTGTTTTAGCTATTTTGTTTTAACTGATACTGATATTTGAGTCACATTGTGGGAGACATGGAGTATAAATCAATCTAATAGACAGATACATATTTGGAAATAACCAGAAATTAGAATGTAGAAATAATTAGAAATGTGCATATACTGATTGGGATATATGGATACATATTCAGAAATAATTCATGGAAATGAAACAGATCTGTGATCTAGCTCATCCTTGGGGACAGACTGATCAAATGGCCTGCATGCTGTCTGTTTGCTGCTGGTGCTGTCCAGTTGCTGATGGACAACTTGATTCTTCATTTGTAAACTGGATTTGGATTGGACAGTCTCTCATAATGAAGAATGTGCTATAGAAAGGAGTCAGTAATCTTGTTGGTTAGCCCTGCAAATGGAAGAGTGTTCCACTAAAGAATTGGAATGTGATGGAGGCTCCTCTTTTGGAGGTTTTTTAACAGAGGCTGGATGGCTATCTGTTAGAAGTGCGGGGTTGGGAGTGGAGACCCTTGAGGTCTCTTCTAATTCTATGGTTCCATGATACATATTCTATTTAAGAGGAAATTACATTTACCAATGAGAATTGGGTGTGTTCACTGGTCATGGGATGTCAACTTACTGTTGTGTGTTGTGGGGGAGGAAGAAGGGAAGGGTGAAACAAAATGTCTGGAAATCTGAATAGGAACATTCATCACTGAAACATGCAAAACTTCCATATACTAACAGCAAAACAGTTCTGCAGGTGAGGGTCTGTATCAAAATGGCACTGTCTACATGTAAGGAGAAGATATCAACAGGCTCAGTGTCTCCCACAAGTTTAACAATGTGCAATAAATAAATAAACCTTGAGTTAAAAATCAAAACCAAACCACCACCACAGAGAAGCCCACTGAGATCCCAATGGACATGAAAAACTGTCTCTCTTTTGAGAATGAGGATGAGAATTAAAAAATGGGAGAATGCATGAGAGTAGTGTGAAAGAGGTCATGGTTGGTTGGCTAGACCCCTGAATCAAGCATGGAAAATATTTTTAGATTACATCTGCCAGAATCTCCCATTTTTTAATTCTCATAGTTTTCCAGAAGTAATTTTTCATGCCTGGAACTGCCTTCCAGAAGATCATATTAGCACAGATAGGTAACTTTCCCCTTCATTTGAACCCAGTTCCTTCCTCAACCTATGATGCACCCAGGCTGATTGAAAATTTTGTTCCAGTTTGAAGTCGTAGGCTTTCATGGCCGACATCCATAGTCTTTTGTGGGTTTTTCGGGCTGTGTGGCCATGTTCTAGAAGAGTTTCTTTCTGACGTTTCGCCAGCATCTGTGGCTGGCATCTTCAGAGAAAACTGGAATGGAAGAGAATGGGTCTATATATACTGTGAGGCCCTGGGTAGGGAGGAGTTTTCTCTGAAGATGCCAGTTTTCTCTGAAGATGCCAGCCACAGATGCTGGCGAAACGTCAGAAAGAAACTCTTCTAGGACATGGCCACACAGCCCAAAAAACCCACAAAAACTTTGTTCCAGTTCTTTTTTATTTTGTACTGGGTTAAAATAAACTGACCCAGGCTGCTTCTGCACTGCAGAAATAATGCACTTTGACACCACCGGGGAGCTAGTATAAAATGTTTCTGATCATACTGGGAGCTGACAGAAAATATTCTGGGATAAACAAAACATGCATGGATCTCCAAAATGAAAGTGAAATGCACAGGAATACAAATTGGGAGTTTCTGGCCTTTTAAATCAATTTCTAGATTAACCCTAGTTTCACATCTAGCCTAACCTTTTTTCAACATATTATTCTCCAGATGGTTTGAATTACAGTGCTCATTAGTTCTAGCCAGACCATCCAATCCTTAGAGAAATATAAGTGTTGTAGTCCTAAATGACTGGAGGAGACCAAGCTGGAGAATATTGCTAACCACTATACACAATATTGTCTCTCCCACATGTACAGGCATCCCTGCCCCCAAAATTTTGAGGATGTATTGACACTTCTTCACATTTGGAGCCTGAAGCAACAGATATATGCCACTTTATTGACTCTTCATATTCACATTCCCTTTATCCTGGATTTGGACAGGGCTTACATTTATATTTATGCATATATTTACCATGAAGAGACCTCCTGTTGTTGCTTGACATATTCTGATGCAGAGCCTGCTGCTGACTAGTTAGGATTTAAAGCCAAGTGGCTGCAATAATTATAAAGTTAAACTAAGAAATGAAGCAGATAACTTTGGCCTCTCCTGATGATGTGTTAGCTGGTTGCAGCATCCGTAATCGGAACAGCCATTAGAATAATGGTGCCACATGAATATTTTACTTTCGCATTGCTGCAAGTGAGTGATAGAAAGCAGTAATTGGAGTAAAATTTGGGATATTGGGGAAAGAGGTTTGTTTGTTTTCCTCTAGGGCTGTTTATATATTATGCTTAACACAGGCAAATGTGCAAATATAGCATTCAAATTCTCTGTTAAAAATTGAACATGCATGTCATCAAACTGCATACAAATACTACTATTTATTTTGTACTAATGAGCTTGATTGTAACCCTGCTATTTGAGCCAACTGTTTGGGGAAGTAACAATGAAAAGACAGGAGAGAAAAATATGGGTAGATAATAAGAAGAGGGATATGAAACCTAGTTAAATTTGAAAATCCATCATGCAGCAGTGTTATAGAGTTCTTTGGAAGTTTTTAAAGTTAGTAGCTTTTTAACTTATTGGCATCACAGAAAACATTTAAATAGCAGCTTTCTCCCAACATAGTATGCCCCAGACATGTAATAGTACAATCAGGGAGGGATAAATCTCAGTTTTGCTTTCTTATGTATTCTGAAAGTGTAAACCTTATGTCTTTTCCCTACCAAATGTAACAAAATTGGTGATTTTAAAGAAAATTCAACCCTGAATTGAAATGGATATTTCCTTCTCTTGCACTATCCAAATTCAATAAGCACATCTTAACCATGCTGTATTTGCCTTTCATATATGGTTCTCAGATGAAATAAGTGGGAAGACTCCTGTCCTTTTAATGTCCCTTTAATGGTTGCAGAGAAAAAAGGATTTCAGCAGATGATTCTTGCATGACAAGCAGAACTTGCAGAAAATCTCTCTTCTATGCAATCACAAAAGGGACTTAACTTGGGAACCCTATAAGCATTAAAAGATTAGTATCTGCTTAGAAAAAGAAAAGAAAACAGTTGGCAACCCTCATCCATATTCCAGACATGACTGAATCCACAGTCAAGCTCTCAAAGTTCTCTATCTGGATGGCTACATTTCCCAGTTTCAGTTTCTCCCACATTTGAAAAAACCTCAACTCAACCCTGAATATAAATCTCCTCCCCCAAATTGTGGATTTTGGAAGAGTCTTGCAAATCAAAATTCACCCTCATTCCTAACTCCTGTTACTCCCCAATCTGCACAGCCATTGGCAATTTCATTCTTCTTTCTGAAAATATTTAGTTATATATGACAGTTAACAGAACCCATATTGCTTTTTCTGTTGGTCTTGATAGAAGGGGAGACTGTTGAGACCATCTTGGTCTGCTTTCCTGACTGATAAAGGCTTTGCATACAGATGCCCTAGGAACAGAGTATCCAGATTTAATGTGGTGATGCTCTCTCCCTCTCCCCATTTCTCTCCTTTCCATTTTCTGTGTTAGATATGGGGATGCTTTCCATGAGTGGTTATAATTCAAGTGTTGTATTAAGGAGAAACAATCCAGGAAATTGATCGACCGCATTAAACATCACAAGACACTTCATGTTTTACACAATTTCTAGTTACACTGACTTTGCTTTTATGCCCTCTAGTTAATAGCCTCATCATTACTTGCAACAAGATTTCAGTGGCTAATCAATACTCCCAGGGGAGAGGGAGGCAGGTTAGCACCAGTCAGAAAAACACCAGGGAGAACAAAAAGGAAGGCCAGGCACTTTTTGTGGCATAAGAGCAGTGCTGGCGATAAAGATGGGTTGACATCCACTGCATAGGAGCATGTATTCGGATGAGTCACATGAGGGTGAGTCCTGTGGCATGTGGTGAGTAGAGTTCCCATATGAGAGCATGTGGATAAATAGCACAGAGCCCTGGCCAAGAGGTTTGTATATCAGAGTAGGATGTAACAAACAACAGCAGGAAGCAGAGTCAACATTCCCCCTTCCAAAAGAAATGTATATATATGTATATAAAATGGTCCATTATAAATCTGTTCCTGATTGCAAACAGCTTCAGGCTAACTAATAAACAAACTTTTATTAGCTCGCATATTAGAAGGCATTTAAAAAAATAATTTGATTATTTTCAGGGATATGCTCCAAATGCACATTTCCATATAGACAGAACCTTATTATTATTATTATTATTATTATTATTATTATGTCATAATGCTTCATTCTAAAGAGGAAAAAGCAATGCTCATCTGGAAGTGGCTGCAAAAGTGTTTGTGTAGCACTTGAGTCTGCAGTCAGTTAACTGGGAGGTTTTCATAAACAACTCCTGAATTCACAAGCAGTTAAAGATGGATGACTTACCTGACATCTATATAGAGAGATTTTGTAGTACCTTTGAGACTAACTGAAAGAAAGAAATTGGCAGCATGAGCTTTCGTAGATGTCAGTCAACTTCCTCAGATGCATTCGGTGGAGATGTCAGTCTACTTCCTCAGATGCATTCGGTGTGAGGATGTCAATTTAAATTCCAAATCCTTTGTGTATGGAAATGAAGTGGCAGGTCCAGTCTTAATGATGGTTGTTAGTGCACAAAGGCATAGGAAACTGGTCTTTCTGCATGGGGCTGAACTGGCAGATCCATTTTGTAATGGGACTAGCCTGTGGTGAGAGGAATAGATGAATGTAGGGTACCCCTATGAGGACAGGGTCAGATAGTATTGAAGTGTTTGTAGTGAGTAAGCAACCTATTGTCTTTGTTCAATCCATTGCTGAGGGATTGTAGTTTGTGGATAAATTCCAATTCTGCTGTTTCTCTTTCCAATCTACCTTTGTACTTCTTTTGTTTAAGGACCGCTGTTCTGAAGTGTGAAATGAAATGCCCTGACATCTATTCCTTCATTGTTTCTCTTATTCATTCCGACATCCATCCCACTCCTCCTGAATTGTAGTTTAAATTGTGAGGATTTCTAAAATGAATTCCAGAATTAGACTTTGCTCAGTTTCCTGTAGCTTGCAGTCATTTCTAGCTCCTCCACTCAGTGTTTGCCTTACTAACATGTGTACCACAGTGATAAAACAATGCAACAACAGAAAGCATAGATGCAAAAAGACAAAGAAATGGGTCCTAGAATAGATCAACCCTGAGATCTCCCTAGAAGTCAAGATGATAAAGTTGAGGTTGTCATACTTTGTTCATATCATGAGAAGGAATGAACTATTGGAAAAGACAATGCTAGGAAAAGGTGGAGGATGTACAAAGAGAGGAAGACCACATGCTAGATTGATGGACTTTATTAAGGAGGTCACAGTATGAATTTACGGGATGTAAGCAGAGCGGTGGAGGACAGGGAGTCTTGGAGAAGTCTTACCCTCAGGGTCACCATGAGTTGGGATTGACTTGAGGGTACACTCCTTCTAACTGGGATGGGCGTCCTCTTCCACCAAGCTTTGAGAGGGAGGCACATGGAGCAGTGAGGGAGGAGACACCTGCCTAGCCATCCAGATCAGCTGAATCAACCCTGGAGATCAATGAGGTGACAGATATTGCAGCCAGATTGCCCTCACAACTGAGGGTGGTTAACAACACAATTCTATACCTGGTTGCATTAAGATCCTTTTTATGTCGTGTTTTACTAATACACACAGAGGTTCATGAAGGTCAAGAAAGCAGCTCCCTCTCACATCCCCAAATGACTTAATGCCACAAGCAGTCACAAGAAGATAGTTTTATTAATGCTCACAGATCATTTGAAGGGGCAACATTCTTATCAGGGGCAATACTCTAACCCACCCATAGCTATAACTTGTCTTGGTCCAACCCAATGCAGATTGGAGACGAAACTTGAGTTTTTCCATTTACTTCATATTGTGGCATCAAGGGACAACTGGCATTTAGCGTGGACTTTGTTAGAAAAAGTCTTGAAATAATAAAGTAGCATCGTTTCCCACAATTTTCTGTTTCACTTTCCGAGCTTAAGCCACTGTTTGGTAGGCCATGAGATTCTGGTAAAAAAAAAAAAAAAAATAGATCCTGAAAGTTTAGATGCTGAACTTTCAATTGCTAGGAATCTTCATTTAAATTAACCAAGTAATGATCCACTGATCTCAATCCTTGCCTTATGTCTTTATTCCAAGTGAAGTAGCAGACTACTATGTATTGGATTTACTTTGGAAAGAAGGTATTCAGAGCTCTAATGTCTTGGATGAAAACTGAAACAGAGTAACTTTGGAAGCACTGGAGGACCCAATCCTGTACGACAGGTATTGTTGCCAATTCAGGGCTCATCCAGAATAAAAATCAGTCTTTGGAAGAATCAACGGTTTCCAGGTTTTTTATTTTTATTTTGCTGCACATTCCCAGTTTTTCATCCAAACTTTTTCTTGAAGTATCCCATGTTTCCCTCACTCCTTATCCATTGTGTTGTTCCTCTCTCTCCCTCTGATCATGTGTTAACTCCTGCAAAATTTCAGAAACTGATTTTCACCAGGCTCCACCAAGCTTTCTAAAGTACTTTTGCAATACTAAATTAATAAAACATTGGGATCATTTTGATCCTCATTGAATCTGTGTCTTGGAAACAATAGTTGTCCTCACTGGTGGTGGTCATCTTAGCTAGTTCTAGGCAGTGGCGTTTCTGCACCAGGTGACACCCAGGGAGGGGGGGCAGGACTTTTGAGTGGGCAGAACCTCCGGTGCTGGGACTTCTGATGTCGGAACATCTGGCACTGTTTCCAGGGAAGGGGAGCACATGGAAGCACCCACGCGCCCCCGAGAAGCTCCCCTGAGGGAGTGGAGCAGCAGCTGAAGCCCCAAAGAGTGCCTGCACGACCTTGAGCAGTGTCCATGCTGCAATAAGAAGCTTCTGAAGGGGGTGGAGCAGTGGCTGTGGATCTGAGCAGCAGCCGCATAGGCCTGAGGAACATCCGCATGGACCTAAAGAGCACCTGTGTCCCCCTAAAGAGGTCATGCAGGGGTCCAAGCAGCACCAACCGATAGTGGGGAGCTGATTGGGTATCATCTCCCCTTCTGTGGTGTCACCCCCCCATTCTGGGGTGTCACCTGTTGCAGCCCACACCGTCCGCACCCCCCCTCCCGAGATACTACTGGTTTTGAGATAATACAGATAGCTATCTTGTACAGTAACCCCTTAGTTCAGAAGTCCAAGCTTCAGTAGTAAAAACTCAGAAAAACTTTTATTCAAAATGCAGATGTCCTCCATATACGTTTGTTGTCAGAACTAACCAGCAAGCATTTGGGAAACATCATTAAAGTATACACAAATTGAAATCTTTGGCAGGCTACTTAATTCATTACAGAAGCAAAATGCTATTTTATTTCCCCTTTCCCATGGGAGCCTCCCTTCTTCTTCCACTGTAGGCATTCTTAAGAGACTGACTTAGATCTTTCCAGTACAGCCCCAACTCACTCATTAACCACAAGGGAATATGGTCAACACTTTTTGCTATTAGGACACCACTATAGTGATCATTTAACATCACTACTGCATAACATATTATATGTCAGCAAATAATGTGCAAGTGTAACTATCTACCCTTTGTCCAAAACTCCAAACCATGGCAATCAGCTCCTGACAGTGACAACAGCTAAACAGAGATACATTTTATTGTGGAAACTACTGGGTTCCCAAGAAATGCTTTGGGATGAAGAACACATCATGTCAGTTTCCAAAATAAAATCAATTTGTATAGGGGGAAAAAGTAGGATTTTCAGATGTCCCCCCCCCCCCCCCCCCGACATCTAGAGAGGTTCTCGTTTGAAGTTTTATCTCTCTTTGCCTGGGTTTTCTGTTTCTTAATTGTCCAGCTGAGATGGTAAACACAGCTTTGGAAGTTAATATAAAAAGAGAAAGTACAAATCAATTGGGAGAGGAGGAGAAAATAATATGGCCAACAAGAAAGCCATAATGAAAACTGTTAAATTCCCAGTATACAATTCCATACTTTTAGTATCAGAAGAGAGCCAAAATATACTAAAGATAACCACCTGTGGACTAGTCATATTATTTATATATTTATTAATTCTTAGTTTTATATATACATTAATGCAATACAATGATAATTATTTCCACTGTTCTTCATTAATATTAAAAGTCTGTAAATTACAATGATAATGAAAAATAATAACCCATAATGCTTTAATTTAAAGAAACAAGCAGCTATAATAGACTAGATTACATCCAAAAATGAGTTCCTTATAATTCCATAAATTTTATGAATCCAATAATGAGTTTGGACTTCTCTAAAAACTGATTATTTTCTTACTTCTCCTTGCTAATATTTAACATTTTCTAAGTGTGGTTATGTAGACTATATCCCATATATCCTTACATGCCACCAGTGGTGATGGTATTGGTCGTGGGGATAAAATGACTTTTTCCCTCTAAAGCGAATAGTCAAACACTCTGCTATTATAAATGTATAATTGTTTCTGTATCATTTGATGAATTACACCATTTACATATCCTAATAAGGTAACCACTTAAATCATAACCTGAACTTTAAAATATTTAAAATATTTCAGTTTTATAGCAGGAAGTTATATCTGGAAGACTCAGGATGTATCCACACTGCAGACATAAAGCAGTTTGACACCACTTTAATTGCCATAGTTCCATCCTGTGTAATCTTGGGATTTGTAGTTTGGTGTGCTATTCAGCCTGGTCTACCAGAGAGCTCTGGTGCCTCACCAAATGACAGATCCCAAGATTGTGTAGAATAGCATCATGACAGTTAAAGTAGTGTTAAACTGCTTTATTTCTGCAGTGTGGATACACCCATAGTGGACAGCTCTTCCCACTCTTTGCTATCTCAGCATCTGCAGCCTGAGACAGTCATCTCACTCTTCTTAATGACAGAGCCGGTCTCATCTATTGCATCTAAAATATATATTCCCTCCAACTGTCCCAATTTAGTAGAGACGATTCTGAATTGACAATCTCTCCATTCTTTTAAAAATAGCTCAGTTCACCTCCTCCCACTTCCCCCCTTTGTCTCCAGTTTTCTTTAACTGCTGCAAACTGAGTTCAAAGTGCAAAAGTAGTCTGCACTCATCTCAGCAGTGGAAGAGGAGAGGATAAAATTTTGCATTTCTCAGTAGGCTCACACAAAAAGCAAACTGATGTAGCCTCTCCTAGCTTACGTGTTGTTCTTCATTAATAACTTCTGTCATCTTGATCACATTCTGATGTTGCTATACAGACCAAGATGGTTAGCAAGTTCTAGGTCTTGACTAGGGATCAGAACCCAGTTTTACCCATGGTTTGATTGTTCTTGGGATTCTAATGGCTTGAGTCCTGCCCTTTCTTCCAAATCAGTTTTTCACTCACTAATATCAAGGCCTCTGCCTTGAGATTTTCAGAGTGACAAGTGGAAAATAGCTTCATTAGCAGAACAAGGGGAAATTAATCCCTCCCAGCACTGATTCTTTTTTCCCACAGTCACAGAAAAACTTTGCATTGAATGTGCAATAATAGGAAGGAAAAGAAACGATTAAATACAATCACACAGGAGTGGAATGATTCCAAATTGACACCTTCCCTCTGTGCCGTGACTTGACTCTTGCACTAATTTTGCTATCTCTTTGAGGCGGCTGGAAAGAGGTGATTTTGAATAGAAGTTAATTTCAGAAACCGTGCCTACAGGGTCTGATGCAGGGAACCAGCTGAAAAGGGGAGATGAACAATTGATGTGTTGAATAGGTGTGTTCTGGCTTTATAGCTCTTCAGTCAAAGCTATTACCAGCACTTGGCATCCTTGGGAAACTGGCATGGACCTTCTAATACCTAAGCAATTGTCCGCTGACTGCCTGAGTCCAAATTTCTCTTTGAAATCTTGGTGCAATCTCAATCAAAATTAAGATGAAGTAGCCTTTCCCCCACCGATTTGTCATCCATTTATAGGTAGCACAAACTTCTTTTTTTAAATATATATATTTAGTTCAGGGGTTTGAGGGGAGCACTTACAATGGCAGTGAGTATTAGTGGTCTCTCTCTCTCATTCTCTTTCTGTTTTTTTTAAATCTTACATTTTATGCTGACAATTTCACCCCAGAAAGCTGATGAACAATATAATATCTGCAAGGCAATTTTAGGAGCAAATGTTCTACATGAAAAAGATTCCAGGTTCAATCCCTGTTGTCTCTCAGGTAGAGGTTTTTGTTTAAAAAATAATCTAAAGGAGTAAACAGCCACTCCTTTGTGTTGGCAATAGAGTTAGATGGACCAATGGTCTGACTCTGCATAGGGCTGCTTTGTATGTTCCTGTGGCACATCTCAGCAGTGTATTCTGGAGAATTGGTGGGCATTATTTCTTTCATGGCTCCCTCCAGATGTTCTCATGGGATGATGCTACCTCATCACAAAATATCATGGCTCATGAATTGTACAAAATGGAGAATGGCAGTTGGCTCTTTCTGAATGTTGATAAAACCTTGGCTGCTGTCATGGCTACTATAGCTGTGGGGAAAGTACAATTTAATGCTTTAAAAATGCATTCAAAAAGAGAGATGCTGAAACTGCTACTGCTTGCCACCAAAGTAAACACTTTCCAGAACCTCTCCAAACTGTACAGTGCTCTCTTCTAAATTTTCCACACCTTTGGGGACCTAAGATCACACACACACACACACACACACTACTTATCTTCATTAATTAAGTAGCTAGAAGCTTACTTTATCAATGATATTCAAGGAATATCAATGATATTTAAGGATTGAATGTTCCAAAGCCAGATAGCTCCCCACATCACCTTCTGAGTATACTCTGGTTCTAGAACATGGCCACACAGCCTGAAAAACCCACAAAAAACTATGCCCATACATCTGTTTGAAGAATCCACCCCTGCCCCCCAGGCAATTTATTCAACTGTTGAACAGCTTTTACAGTAAAATAAAGTTCTTTGTAATATTTAGGTGGAATCTCTTCCTTGTGGTTTGAATCCATTGGTTCTCTGAAGGAACAGAAAACGAGTTTTCTGCATCTTCTATGACATCCCTTGATATATTTAAAGACAGATAACATCTAATTCAAATATCTAAATCAGTAATTAGAAGACTTGAGCTTCCTTAGTTTCAAAAAAGAAAACTAACCAGCCCTCTTCATTCTCCATGTCAACCAAGAACAGCAAAAAGTACTTTGAGGTGAGCAAACAGTGTGTATAATAATGTGCCTTCTTTTTCTTATTAAGGAAGGGATAGATATCTTTATCCCTTTCCTGTATTATTTCTCATTCCCTCCAGGACATACTGCCTCAGATATTCTCCTAGCTTCCCACCTGTCTTCATTTGATAGCCACCCATTTATTTGTTAACTACAGTGCTGAAAAGAAACCAATATTTGACTTCAAAGTCAATATCCTATGGAAGTCTGAGATAGAAGACCGGAACAGGGATGTCTTTCATAGAATCAACACAGCTCATGTCTTCTGTCCTTTTAGGCAACGGCCACCAAAAATATAAACAGCTGCTTCTGGGGTTTTTTTTAAATACAAAATCAAGAATTTATTCAATATTCAGTTGAATATTTGTTCAATAAGCACACTGTACATCTGTGAGTGTACCAAATATAATAGGCATTTTGTAAAACAAACACACCTAGTCTAGTGAATAATACACTATGGCTGCAGTCCTGAAAGACAAGCATGTGAAGCTTGGTTAAAAGACTGTACATTCCAGGCCTCTGAATTAATAAATTATGGGGTCTAGTATTGAGGGTTGTCAGACTGATTAACTGAAGAGGAAAAGAAGTAGATATCTAAGAGCAAACCTGCCTGTCACATACAACTTAAGGCTTAGGTTTTTCAAATGCCATGGCTGTTGAAAATGCACAAGATGTGTGGCTCACACTGATGCCTCTTGCATCTCCTTTTCTGAGTTCAAACCTTTGTCATTTGCACGGAGGGATCCCAAGTTTGAGGAAAACTTACTCTAGAGATAGCACCATGCATATACATGAATGAAGCCCCCTCCGCATCCCTAGACTCAGACTCTCAATAATTATCATATGTATTAACTTGGGCTGAAAGAGGAGATTTTTAAAAAGTGTTCATCCTGACAGTTTTACAAGCCATATAAATTCATAGGGACATTCTCTGTCAAAATAATGTGTTTGGCCTTTGTCAGAAGTAATTACTCCAGATAAGTCAAGAATTATATCCTCAAACTGACCTGGTTAGGGATCCTATCAAAGACTGCTATTAAACACAATTTCTTTGCTTGTTTGCAGTGTTTGCATGCTCTCCAATGTCTGACATTTTTAGGGTGGTTAACAATAAAATTTAAAATTATGAAGAGAAAAACAATCAAAAATTCAAAATGGAATACAACAATTGCAATGTATACGAATGGTAGGGAATGCATGGAATCACAGGTTTAGTGGGATTACAACTCTCATCAGCCTTAACTAGGATAGCTAATGGTTGGAGCTGGAGTGCAACAACACTGGAGGCCACAATCAGCCCACTAAACCATCTTGAACAAACAATAACATAGCAGAACTAAAGGCACTTTAAAGTCTGACTAGACCTGAGGAAATGAAAAGGTTTTCATGTGGTAGGCAAGGCTTTCTGCGGAGAACATCCTATGATCAGGGTGCCACCCCTCAAAAGTCCATTTCTCATAGCTTTCTATCCAACATCATACTCATTTGCCAGGGGTACAAAGAAAGGCCTCTGAAGGTAGACTTAAGAACCAAGTAGGTATACATGAGAGGAATACATAACCAAACACAAAACACTAGAGGCCTTTATACGTATCACCACAACAATTAAACTGGCTGTAGTTTCATTTTTGGACATTAGTCTTGTGATTAATTACTGCATATTACAAAGTTGTTTCTCCTAAACTATGGTAACAAGCTCATGTATATTGAACTAAGTGGTATGTATGTTTTTTTATGACGTGCATATAAACAGCTATACACAGTTGAATTATGTTATCTTTATTTATACGATACACCTGTAATTGTGGTTCATACATGAGAGGAAGTCATTCTTGAAGTTGCTTTATGTCCTAATTCATTAAGGTAAACATATGTTTCTCCAGAATGCTGTTGGGCTACATTCACCACCCTCGCTTGCTATTGACAATCTTGGTAAGGTTTGATGGGACCTGCAGTCTAAACCGTATGTTCCTTACCTAGGTAACACAAACCTCTATCCAAGTGTCAACAGTTACAGATTCTTCAGTGGAACAGAATGACTTGGTTGATGGAAAATAGCATCAAAGACACATGGGCCTAAATCCTAATGATTGTCACAACTAGAAGAGACTATGGAATTGGTGGGATTTACACACATGTTAACTTGTTACTCAACAATTGATTCAGTGGGTTTACTGCATTTGGGATTATTGATGAGATTCAGGACTGGGAATAGTTGAACATATGTGTGAGAACTGTCAAACTAAGGAATTTATCGCAAACCCCTCCCCCCAAAAGTGACTTACCTCTCCTGGGATAGAGTTGCTTACGGGATGCAGCCAGGAATTATTGCATTAAAAATGCTGCTGATGCTACCGGGTGACTGCATCCTGGCTAAATCTGAGCTGGCAGCTTCACTCAGTTGGCTGATTTGCAAATTTGGGAGCTTCCTGTCTTTGTAAATTGGCCAGCTGAGCACAGCTGAGAGCTGGGATTAAGCTGGGATGCAGTCACCTGGTGGCATTGGCGGCATTTTTAATGTGATAATTCCCGGTTGCATCCCATAAGTGACTGTATCCCAGGAGAAGCAAGTCACTTTTTTTAGATAAACTCCTAATAGTTAGCCACTCTGGGAACCTTTGTGGCTAAAGGATAAAGTATAAATATTCTAAATATATCAAAAATAAATGAATGAAAATAAATGAATGAAAACATCAATTTACTAAAAGAACAACTTCAATGAGAGACAGAGGAGGAAAAAGATAAATTAGAATGAATAATGAAATTCATCCCTTTTGTATAGGCTTGAGCAGAAATTGTGATTTCCTATTCCACTACAAGCAATGGGTTTATAATGCAACTGTAATTGAGCATGCATCTACACTGTAGAAATAATGCAGTTTGACACTGATGTAATTGCCATGGCTTCATCCTGCAGAATATTGGGATTTTTAATGTTGTGATTCACCAGCCCTCTTTGGCAAAGAAGGCTAAAGAACTTGTAAAACTACAAATCCTAGGATGCCATAGTCTGGAGCAACAACATATAAAGTGATGTCAAACTGTATTATTTCTACAGTGTAGAGCCAGCCTGTGTTGTCACCAGCTATTGTTGTGAAATTGATACTATGAGGGAAGCAGACGGCTTAACGAGCTGTTTTGGGGGCAGGGAAGGGGAGGGGCAGCGGAAGAGTCACTTCCGCTGCAGCGGAAGAGTCGCCGAAGGTGCGCCGGCAGCCTTTTGCGGCGCACTTTCGGCGACTTGTGGAAGGAATGCCAATTTAGTGGGGATACCTCGGCCCCGCAGCACAGCTTTCCGGGGCGGCCCATGGCCACCCGTCTGCTTCCCCCCTCTGTTTGTTTTTTAGGCATAGATTGAACTGTGACACAGTGTTGTTGTTTTCTATTTTGCATTATATTGCCACTCATAACAATTTCTTTAAAAAAGAATTCCCATTTGCATATATACCTTTCAACTCATGAACATCAGGTAATGTGGATCCTTTTTATTGCACTTGCTTTATATCTGATTTTTCCTTCAAAATTGTAAGCCAAAGTGGTTTCACAAGATTATCTAAAAAGATACAGACAAAACCACAAAATTAATATTGAAATACAACTGAATTAAAAGTAATCTAAAAGCATATCAGAAAAAAGTAGACCACTTACTTATTAAAATTCTTTTCGTCAGCAGTCAGGCACTTGCCAAAATGCTGCCTGAATAAAAGAGTCTTTGTCAGCTGGCAGATAAAGTTCATAAAAGGTGTATAAAAGGTTATATCTGAAGCCTTGAGAAGGTATGTTTAAAACCTCTGTTTATGCCATGATACATTTGCCAGTCTTTAAGGCATCATAAGGCTCTGATTAATTAAAGAAGGGATAAATAGGCTGAAGAAAGACTGAAGCTCCTTATTGTTGCTGCTGCTGATTCACAAACCTTACTCTGTTACGGCCAAAATATCATCACTTGCTCTTCTCCTTAGCCTGCTCCAGTTAGTGAAGGTCTAGAATCTAGATCAATGGTTCTCAAACTTGGGTCCTCCAGGTGTTTTGGACTTTGACTCCCAGAAGCCCCAGTCTTACCGACAGTCAGCAATTCTGGGAACTGAAGTCCAAAACATCTGGAAGACCAAAGGTTAGGAACCATTGGTCTAGATGGACATCAAGACAACAATGCCAACAAGTAGAAGGAACAAAATTCTCAGGTATGGCCCAGGTAGAAACTGTAATATGAACAAATCTGGTGGCCCTGGGGGGTGGAAAAGAAATTTACATTGGCTAGAATCTGGTTGGTTAATTGAATCAACAACTGAATGGTGAGTCAACAGGTAGGTAAATCCAATAGATACAATGGATCTACTTTAGTAATGACTAACAAGAATATTTAGACCATTAGCTGGTGATCCTACTCATGATATAAGAGGCTTTTAGGAAAAGGTTGTCTATTTTTATCAGTCTGAAATAAAAACTAAAGAATGTTGTCTATACAGAAAAAGACACATCAGCCCTGTTCTCTGTATCTGGGGACAGGATAATATGGACGAGGCTGGTAAGACTGTGCCCCTTTGTATATATTCCAGTCCCCATAGGTTAGAAATAGGACAAAGCTTGGAGTCAATAATGTGATGACAGTATATTTCTTGTTCATGTTCATTTTATGGGAAAAAAATAGCTTTCAAACAATGCTGTAGTTCTCATTGTTCTTGGCTTATCTTATAGTACCAAGAGGTGTGTGTGATCGGCATGTCTCTCATTCTACAAGCATCTTTAAAGTGTTATGCAACACTTCCAGCTTCCTACACTCAACTGAGGCTCTTGAGAAGTCTTCATGAGGTGACTCTTCCTACTGGGCTTTTTTTTTCAGATCAGTAGATGTAGATCAGGAAATTTTTAAGAAAGTGATCTTATGCATGCTCTAGGATACTATTAGTAAAGTGGGTGGGCTGCTTCCAGTCAGTTCTTTTTATTTAGTCTTAAATTATGTACAAATAAATGGGTGCAACTCAAAATGTTCATTTTTGAAAAATGGATGCTTTTGCAAAGAGGAGAAATGTGAACAGAATGCATACATGAAAAACAAAATGTCTGATATCCTGCATCAAGAGATGCAACTGTAAAACTGAACTATTAAGTCATGTGCCTCCCTTGGCAGAGGAATTTCCTAGGCATGGAAGAGCAGGGCAGTGAGTGATGATGCATCCAGCCAGTGATGTAGACTTGAGTTGATTGGTTTGGACTCAAGTCACTTCAATGATTCATCTTGGACTCAGTTACCAGCAATAAATGATGCACTGACTTGACTCAGCTTGCTACTTGTATATTTTTAGCAACTGACTTGTCTGGGATCATTCACTTCGTGCAGCAGGGAAGATCCACCCCCAGAGTGCAGGGGACATTTTTCAGATGGGAACAGCAAATGCACTTGGCAATGGGCTTGAGAGGGAAGGATCATTCTAAAGTTTTGAAAAGCTTTAGAAGGCTCCTCTGATGTGCAGCAGGGACAGGCTGCCAATCAGACCTCACCCCTAGCATGATACTCATTGTCTAATGTGTTTGTTGTTCCCCTCCAAGAAACACACCTTGCGTCTTCCCCCCCCCCCCCAATTAATGTTGGCTCCTAAACCTGAGACTCAACTTGGGACTCAACTTGAAAGTATGTTGCAAGGACTTGAGACTTGACTTGGGACTTGGCCCTCAAATTTACTGATTTTTGTTTCTTATAGGGACCCTTTTGGTTAGATAAGCAATTATGCTTATTGGCCTAAAATCTATTGTAAGTCCTGACTAGATTCAACTTACTGAATTATATGATTTATCTATATGCTAATATTCAACAATTGATTGAATGGATCTACTCTAGTTGGTACCATCCAACAGGATGCCAGCCAGAGTCTGAACACTGAAAGCAGGAGGAATGTTATCTTGATGTTATAAATTTTGAGAAAGAAGATAGGAATGTATATGGCTGTCTGTGTGTATTGAGGGGAAAACCATTTGTTTTTGAAGTGAATTTGGGAATACGACACTGTGTGCTAAATATGAACTTTGATTATTGCTTTTGTGATCAGTACAGCTATGTCTCTGTGGCACATGGTCATGCCCTTAAGGAGGATTAGATGGGCAGATAGTACAAATCAATACCATTGAGAGGTTCTGAGCATCTGTACCACAACCAAGCACATCACCAGCTTGCACTGTCTGCTTGATGCCTTGAGCTATTTGTGGAAGAGTAGTCAAGCTTTCAGTAAAACAAATTTTACTAGTGAATGTCCCAAAGAGACATTAAATACTTAAGGGCTTGCATTTCTTCAGTAAGTTGACAGGTATAAATGCTGTTCATAAGATGCAACTGATTTTACAACTTGACCCCTGAAATCTGACACATCTGATGACCCCTTAGAAAGAAGGTTCTGTCGGGGATGCTTTGATTGGGAGTTCCTGCATGGCAGGGGGTTGGACTGGATGGCCCTTGTGGTCTCTTCCAACTCTATGATTCTATGATTCTATGATCTATATTTTGTGAAAATGGGTCATTATGAACACCAGTGGTAGAACAATGTATGCTGCTGACATACTATTTTAAATACACGTGTTTATGCCTCATGATGGTGTCAAGAAGAGGAACGTGATCTGCCTATTGAAGTGCCTTCAAATCCTGACCAACTACTAAAGATAGGGACACCTACTGAAACATTATAGCTTACAGATACAGAGAGTGATATCTGACACTAGGCAGGGCAGGCTTGGGACTCTTTGTTCTTCCAGATGTCTTGGACTACATCACTCACAATCCTGTACATTTGGTTATGTTAGCTGAGGCTTTGGGATTTGAAGTCCAATTAGAATAGACCAATCTCAAATTCCTTCCTTTCAGAACCCCTCTTGCATCACTATAAATGATGACTGAAAATATTTTTATGGGAAAAGTATGTTCTTACATCTGTGCACCAATTGATTTAGGCATTGTGCTAATTTCATCTAGCATCAGAAGCTGCAACACACAACCAAACCCTGGCTCAGTATTATGAATCCAGTTACTTCACAAGCCAGTCTCACCCTTTTCTTGGCATACTGCATCAAATCTGTTGGGGTGAGCCTGAGTGCAACTGCATCAATTCAGTATTTATTAGGAACAATATGTATATATATATATATTCTCATGAGGTTGCAGTTCCAAAGGAAGAAGATGGGAAATATGTGAAGATTAATTCCAGAATAGCAGCTAGGGACAGATGGGAAATGAAATCAGATGAGTGCTGATGCAGACATAAAAGTGGTTGAAAGGATTGATCTACAAGATAGTTAGTGATGGGTGAGGCTGAAGAGAGCCACCTCAAAACACTTTCCTGTGAGAGGCAAAAGATACCATAGCATTCCCCTGCCCTGTTCCATATAGAGAAACTGAGTACACTGCCAAGTGATTTCCATATTAATGATGAAATAAAACCCTCCACCTTACCTGAGAGCAGCAGGCTAGTTCATGGGGTATGGAATAGGCCATGTGGTACAAGGACTCCCATCATTCAAACTGAAAAGAATGGCCAAGGGGCTGTCATAACCCTTCTCTCTAACAGTTGATGCATGAGGTGCTGCCTCACTCTTCCTAATAATAAGGTTGATCCTGGGACTGAAGACAGCACGTGGGGGGGGGGGGGAGGTCTTCTTCCTCCCACATTCTGACTCTTTTTTCCTTCTCTCTATTCCTTCTCTTGCTGCCCAAGAAGAGAAAACTTCTCTATGGCTGCATCCGCACTGCAGAAATAATCCAGGTTGACACCACTTTAACTGCCTTGGCTCAATGCTATGGAATTCTGGAAATTGCAGTGTTGTGATACATTCAGCCTTCTCTGTCAAGAGCTCTGGTGCCACAACAAACTATGAATCCCGGGATTCCATAGTACTGAGCCATGACAGTTAAAGTGGTGTCAACTTGGATTTTTTTCTGCATTGTGGATTTAGCCTTTGTCATTTTTGTTGTGTTTCTCTGAATTCCACCTAGATTTTCTTCTAGTCCTTGAGTGTATGTACTCAGCTACAGCAGTCTGATCCCACTTTAAGTCATATGTTACCATCCCATGTGCCCCTGGGATTTACAGTGAGATAGAATTCTTTCCTAGACTTCTAGTGCTGCAATCAGGAGAGGGCACTCCTCTATCTAAAAGAGAGAGTTCTAATACATCATTGTTACTGTGTACCTTCAAGTAATTTCTGTCTTATGGAGACCCTAAGGCAAATGTATCATGGAGCTTTGTGGGGCTGAGAATGTGTGACTCATTCAAGGTCATTCAGTGGGTTTCCATGGCTGAGCAGGGAATTGAGTTGGAGTAAAATGCTCAAACCATTACATCACACTGGCTCACCAAACTACAAATCCCAGAATTCCATAGGAGGGAAGCATGGCAGTTAAAAAGTGATAACAAACTGCTCCAACTGGGTAATGATACTGCACTGAAAGATTTTTGCATGTGAAGAGGTCACGTGGAAATTCATCCATGTTTTGGGGTGCATTTTTCCTAATGTAAACAGTTGTTAAAGCATTATCATTCTACATATTCTTCTGTGCATTTTTACTGCTGTTGCAATTGTGTTAAATTATGTTTATGAGCATTTTTCAGAGGCACAGGTTAAATTGCATGCCTTTATTTGCAAATAAATCAGAAAAGAGCATAGAAAAAGAATCTATGACTTGGTAGTTTCTTGATTATTATAAACAACTGAAAGACACACATACATTTTTGTAAGAGTTCCACAGAACACAAATTGAATATTTTTTTAGCCTTCTCTTATTAAAGATTTCATAACAGTAGAATAAACAAACTCACAAACAAACCCACAACATATAACATATAGACAAAGGCTTTGGATGCAAGTTAACAAATATTTACAGTACGGAAAATAGCTGTCTAAAACACAAATTGTATATTATTATTTTTTTTAAAGAAAATTAATACAAATTTCTTTTTCATTCCTACCAAGAAGAGTGGAAATGAAAATGATCATGCTTGTCATAGAGTTGAATATGCTTGCAGAAGGCTTATCGAATTAGTCTGTGGGCCAAAGATGACCATTCTTGCTGTAAGACATAACAGCAGTACAAAATTCTATTGGTTTCCTATTCTGAATAACTGCATGTAGGACTGAGGGATCCTTAGCTTCTGACAAAGTGATTCCCAAACTCAGGTCTTCCAGATGTTTTGGACTTTAGCTCTAAGAAGCTTCAGCCATCTTAACCAAAGGGCTGGGATTCTGGGAACCAAAGTCCAAAACATCTGGAAGGCCAGAGTCTGGGAATGACACTCTATGGTTAAGGAAACCTCTGGCCAGGGGTGTAGCTATTTTGTTGTTGTTAACTTCCCTCAAGTCAATCTCGACTCATGGCAGCCCTATGGATCAGACATCTCCAAGACCCTCTGTCCTTAACTGTTCTGCTTAATTCCTACAACCCTATACCTGTGACCTCCTTAATAGAGTCCATCCATTTGGCATGTGGCCTTCCACTCTTCCTACTTCTGTCCACCTTTACCAGCATTATTGTCTTTTCCAAAGAGTCCTCCTTTCTCATGATGTGTCTTTCTTTTTCTTTATTGAAAGTTTCTGTGCATTCTTCTTTTATTATGTCCCTGGCTTCAGACCATAATTCCTCTGGTTCTTGGTCTATTATGCTTAGTAATGCAAATCTATTTCTTATGTTGTCAGTAAATTCTGTTGGGATATTATTTAGATCATAGTTTGGTATACTCACTGGTTTTGTTTTTTTCTTGAGTCTTACTCTTATTTTTGATATGAGTAGTTCATGATCTGTGTTAAGTCAGCACCTGGTCTAGTCTTGGTTACCAGTATAGAGTTTCACCATCTTTTGCTTCCAATGACAGTCTATTTCATTTTTGTGTTGACCATCTGGTGATGTCCATGTGTGTAGCCTTTTTTCTGGTTGTATGAAGAATGTGTTTGCAATGAATAGGTTATTGGCTTCACAAAAATCTATCAGATGCTCACCTGCTTCATTTCTTTTGCCTAATCCAAATCTGTCTACTATTTTTGATTCTTCTTTGCTTCCAAGTTTTGTGTTCCAATCTCCAATGATCAGCTTGAAATCCTGTGTTGGTGTGTTGTCAATTTCTTCCTGTACTCCTTCATAGAATCTATCAATTTCTTCCTGTTCTGCCTCTGTGGTTGGTGCATATACTTGTATTATGGTGATATTCATAGGTTTACCATGGAGCCTTACTGAAATGATTCGGTCTGATTTTGCATTGCAAACAGTGACTGCTTTTGCCACATCTTTTCTTAGTATGAAAGCCACCCCATTTCTTCTTGTCTTTTCATTCCCTGAGTAGAGCACTGTGTAGTTGTTTGATTCAATGTGGCCCATTCCTGCCATTTTAATTCACTCACCCCCCAGTACTGCTATGTTCATGAGTTCCATTTCTATTTTTACTATGTCTAGCTTCCCTTGGCTCATGCTTCTCACATTCCATGTCCCTATCTTATGTTTTATGCTGCTTTGGATGCTATTTGCCTTTCTAAGGGTGTCTGCTATTTGTTTTGGTATCTTTCCTATGCCCTTGGCTAATCTTGCAAATGTGATATCCCTTTATTTCTCCCTCCTTCCCTTTCTGTTAATTCTCTGATCCTGCCTGTGTCTCCCTTCGGGTGTCTTATCATAGGGTTTACTCGGTGATGGGGTTACACAAGGAGGGCCATCTACACTTCCCTGTGCACAGTGCCAACCAATGGTAGCTTTGGTGTCACAATTCACTCATATCATTGACACCCTCCACTACTGCTGCTGCCCAGTAGCTGTTTGTCTCGCTGTTTGTCTTCCTCCTGTCATTGTTTGTTTGCTTTCCTACCCATCCCTTATGCCTCCCTGGGTTTCCCTCCTTCCCTTCCCTTGTGTCTTCCCTCCTTTAGTCCATCCCCATCCCCACCCCCTCCCTCCTTTAGTTTGTTCACTTCTTTCTCTGTGGTTGGGGGAGGGTAGAGATGGGTGGTCACCTTCTTCCTTCCTCCACTTGCCTGCCTGGTCCTCCGCTGTTATCTGGCTAATCTGAGGGGTTGGAGTCTGGGTTCAGATGGTGCCTTTCTGAGGGAGCAAAATGAAGGTCTTGCCCTCCATATAAGAACTCCACCCCCAAAATGAAATTTTCCATGGTCCTAAATTTGTAGGATCGCAAAGAATGAGATACCAAAAATCATCCATGTTTGGTTTTGGTGGAGTAGTGTATTTGTAAATCCAGCAGAATCAGGAAGCAAAAATCCAAGCTTCTAAAAGTTGAGCTTTATTGTTGAAAGAATAACAACAACATGCAAAGTAAAAAACACAGTCTACTAAAGGATCACATCTTGCAGATGTGGCTAAACAGGGACAAAACTACAGATCCATGTTTGCAGATCTTAAGGCTACATTGTGAAGCAGTATAAACATATTATAGATCCATTGCGAAGTAAAGAGAAGAAAAAGTGCAACCCAATGGAAGCAAATAATAATAAAATCAATGCCTAACACAAAGTTTCTCAGCCCAGCCCCTCTCCACCTTTTTGAGTGTTAACCTTCAGGTTGATTGGATGATCTGTATGTGATGTATGCTAACCCAAACTCTTGTTGTTCATCTTCCACCATGTGATCTACTTTCCCATAACAACTTTTAGTATTGTTTCCTTATGTAAACAAGGACGCTTTCCCATCTAGTGGTTTTCTATTGTTTTGTCTTTCTAGCCATCTGGACTGAGTTGTTTGTGTTCTACCTAGAAACATGTTCTCAAGTGGAAAAATACAGACACACACATATTTACATTTCACCTTTGACTGCATAGCCCATCTATACTCTGACAATTCACACCTGGACTTCTTTGCTATATTTGCCTTTCTTTGGCAACTTTGCATGCCCTTTTTCTTTGGGTGCCTGAATTGTATTTAGAAATACTCAACTGAAGTTTAGAATTACTGCACTGCTACAAATTTGGAGACTGAAGGTAAATTTAATGGAGGGCAGAATTCTTATTTGGGGCAATGCCTAGCCTGGCCTTCTCAAATTGATAAATACTCTCCATGTACAACAAAACTTGCCACCTAGCACCCTGCCTCCCCAACCCCCCAGCCTTTGGAAAGGAACTGTGTATGGAGGGTAAGATTAGGACAGAATTGATTTTTGCAAGTTACTGCTCTGCTCTTGTCCTTATCCCAGCTGCCAGTCACAGAAACCATGTGGCTTTCTTCAGAAGCAGCTGGGGCTGACATCTGCCTAATCCGGAAACATCATCCTTGATATCCAGCAGGCATGAATACAGGATTTGGGTGACAACTACCAACATCGCATGACACACGTCAACTACTCTGAGAATATTTGATTGCTGATTTTGCAGGTTCCTGTCAGTCCTTCAGTCTCAGCAGTGAGCCAGAATGAAGTCCCTCGAAGCTATTCACAATCACAACAACACCTTTGCTTTTGACAGAAAAAGTATATATCTGCTTTTGACATTTCCCAGTAAGGTCATAAATTAGTAATTTATTCTTTGCAAACAATTAATAAATGAAGAAGATGATGAAGGTGCAGAAAATGACTGAGTATATTGTCCTTTCTTCCTTCTCTATTTGCTTTGCTTTCCACATATCCTATATAGAAATGAAGTTCAGTTTAATAAGCAAGAAGGCAGAGAATTTACAAAATTGTAGAAGCAAACAGCTGATCTCAAAGAGTTAATTATTTTAGGGATCTTGGAATAATTCTTTTTAGAACCCTGCTTCCTTACATGCTTGTTGTGAACTATCTCTTTTAAGAGGAAAAATTCAGAAAATCTTAATATTAGCAGCACTTGTTGGAGAAACAGAAGAGTTTATTTGGTTTGCATGTTTTTTTGAAACAATCTTTGCCCAGTAAAGAAGCCAGTGGTCTTCAAAAAACTAATCTAATTAATTTGGCTCCTAATAAAGATCTCACCACAATGTATAATTTTGATTTTTCATATTGCTCAAATCCAAAATCCCAAAATGGGAGAAGGCAAAATGAAGATATTTCCTCCCCTGTAAGAATTCTTCTCTTCTCAATTAAATTTTTCTTCAATATCCAGATTTCTAGTAACTGAAAACCTAAGTTTTCATTTAGAAGCACAGTTGAGGTGTTCATAGGGACTGGCTAGTTACCAACAGAAAGTGAGCACAGTAAATATTAGAGTTCTAGGTATGAACAATTTTTAGTGTCTCCCTTTGGATTGCTAAAAATTTGGAGGCTGAAGGAAAATTTTATTGAGGGTGGAATTCTTATTTTGGTGTGACAGCTCCCTCACCTCACCAATTGCTATATCTCTGCACCATATCTCTACATTGAGAGACCTTGCCTGTATCTGAGCAATCTGATCATATAATCTCCAACATTTCACAGGTGAAAACTGGGACATATGTAGCTGGACAACATCAGAGAGTGGTAAAGATCTCAGAAGTTATTACAGAGGAAGAAGACACAAACTAGAGGAAGCTGCAGCTATTTGATTTGGCTTAAGCCTATTGGGTAGATCAAGGCTCTACTCTTTCCTCTCCTCTCCTCCTCCAGAGTGCAAACTACTTTTTGCACTTTGAACTCAATTTGCAGCAACTGAAGAAAGGACTAGGGGGAAGAGGAAGAGGCATTAGGATATTTTAACACCAGTTGAAAATGTGGGATGACAGAGGATTAATCAGGATTGTCCCTACCACATTGGGATCAGTAGTAGTGTATGTGATCAGTTAGCAGCCAGCTATGGACTTGTATGGTGTCATCCTATTCACTGTCAGTTTTGCTGCTGTCATTAAATCTAATACAAGTATCCCTTCATTGCTGCATAGTGATGGTGGCTGAACAGCACCCGTTTTACCAGCTACTGCAGCTAACATGACTATGGCTGAATCTGCACTGCAGAAATAATGCCATTTGACACCTCGTTAGCTGCCATGGCTGAATGCTGTGAAATCCTAGGATTTGTAGTTTGTCATGGCATCAGAGCTCTCTGACACAGAAGGCTAAATATTTCACAAAACTACAAACCCTAGAATTCTACAGCATTGAGCCATGGCAGTTAAAGTGGTTTCAAATGCATTATTTCTGCAGTGTAGATGCAGCCTATATATAACAAGGACTTGTAATATGAAAGCCAAGACCTGCTTCTGAGAAGTTCCTCCCCACTCCCCCCACAATCCTTTGCTTTCTAAGGGAGAATGGCTAATTGAAATTCATGCTCTTGGGGCCCCATGAACCATTCAGAAGAATAAAAGCACTTAATCGCTTAATGAAATTATTGTCTCTGCAAGCGTGAAAAGGGAAAAAGGAAGAACATAAACTATTTTATGGGAAACCCTTTGAAAACACTTCTCACTGATGTTTCCATTCCTTTGTGGACTTTGTAACTCAATATGTTCCTTTCTTCACACTCTTTTATAAAAAGAGTGATTGCTAATGCTATTGATATATTTCTCAGCTGTGCTATTCAGCAATCATACACCACCGCGGGCTACAATCTTGCATGCTAAAGAGTTCAGCTCTTGATAATTCTAGCAAAGTGGGGGGCAGGAGGAAAGCAGTATCCATTGGCAGTTTAGCTGATTACTTTCCCCAAAATTAAAAACTTGGATATAGATTTTCTTTTGCAAATTTAAAGCTACACAGTACACATCATGTTCTTGATATATGTCTCTGTTGTGATACGTGCATACACATTTATGTTTGTGTGTGTACAAGTGTGAGACAATGGGGTGGTGGTGGCGGCCCTATCCATTTTGAATGTAGCCCCAGCCATATTGGATTTACCTTTGCCTATGGCCTAAATATTCTAAAGACACCATATCTTGTCTGATTTTGGAAACTAAACAAGATCAGCCTTAGTACTTGGATGGGAGACTGCTAATGAATGCTGTAGACTATAGTTCAGATTAAGAAACTGGCAAAACCATTATTGAGTATTCCTTGTCTATGAAATTCATGGGGTTGCCATACTCTGACAGAAAACTTGAAGGCACATACACACACATCACTGGTGTATGGTCTCAGGAAACTTTGCAAGTAGAAAATGTAGCCTATATACTGTATCAATACACTTTTCTTAGACAGACCAAGTCCCAGCTCATCTAGTCAATCTTCCACACTAAAGTGAATTTCATTTCTCATAATTATTGTTAAATTTGCAATATTAATGATTATATGCATATTGTGTTCAATTTTTCTGTCTTCTTCTTCTTCTTCTTTTTTTTAAAGCAACACAATCTCTCTATTAGCAAAGAATATAGTTTGCTACCTTGGCAATCCACAACTGACCATAGGTACACATTGCTTGCAAAAATACACAGGACTGATGTTTTTTGAAACAGTCATGTTAGTGTGTCACAGCACTACTAAATAAATAAATAAAGAAAAGAAAAGAAAATTGGTCATGAGACGAAGAAATTGAGTAGCTACTTTGAGATTAACTGATTTACTTCCTCATGAGTTTTTGTAGATAGTAATATACTTCTTTAGATGCACTGATGAAATCCACAAAAGCTCATGCTGAAATAAACAAAAGTCTCAAAGTGTTACTAGATTCCTTCTTCCCACAACCCCAATTTTCCTTTTTATGATGATGTATGTGTTCAAGTGTGTGTGTGTGTGTGTGTGTGTGAGTGGGCGATGAGAAATAAAGGGCTTCCTAACTCCATTCTGAAAAGCAGAACTTTTCATGACTTCCTATATATCAATACTGGCCTTCTTTTAATCTCATTGGGGATTTTTCTTCTATTTAGTTTACAAACTTGCTGGGATAGTCTCCTTTCTGTATCTGAAAAAGGGATTCTTTACATCATCTTCATACTAACCTACTTTAAAATGGACAAGCCTTCAGGAATATACATCTTCAGTCTCAGAGGCTGACCATGAAAAAGCCAGAACAGTACCAAATTAAGACCAGTGTTCATGGAAGCAGAAGCATAATCCAGATAGTCTGAAGTCAAACAAAGCAAAAGTCTGAAACTGAGAAGGGAGTTGGCAGAGAGATTAATACAGATTCAAGCCAAAGGTCAGCAATACATGAAGCTGAGGATACCACACAGGATCACCAGGAAATGTTGGATATATTGTTAACAGCACCATAATAGACTTAGCTGAGCTAATTTATAGTCAGCAGTTAATTAGTCCAGCTGGCATCATTAATTTGGCATAGTTTACTTAAGTTAGAATTATCCAACCCACCTACTCCCGATGACTATGTATGGATGCAAAAAGTGGACAGTGAAGAAGGTTGACTGGGGGAAAATCAACTCATTTGAGATGTGGTGCTGAAGAACAGCATTGAGGATACCATGGACAGCCAAAAGGAGAAACAAATGGGTCATTGAACAGATCAAGCCTGAAATCTCCTTGGAAGCCAAGATGATCAAATTGAGGCTGTTGTACTTTGGCCACATCACGAGAAGGCATGACTCATTAGAAAAGACAATAATGCTAGAAAAGGTAGAAGGTAGTAGAAAGAGGGTAAGATCACATGTCAGATGGTTAGACTCAATCAGACAGGTCATGGACATGGATTTGCAGGACCTAAGCAGAGCAGCAGAGGATAGGGGGTCTTGGACATGTCTCATACACAGAGTTCCTATGAGTTGGGGTTGACTTGAGGGCAGTTAACAACAACAAACCTAAGGTGGAAAAGAGTATCTCTGGCTTTTTTGTTCCCTTCATTTAAACTGTTGATGCACAACAGGGTGCAGAGCCTCCAATCTTTAGGTTTCACATGAGGTGGAATGGCCTCTTCTGTTACAGCAGAGCCTCCTTTGGCTGTGGTTGGAGGTCATCATCTTGACACTCCTTTTTCTTCATCAGAGGAGGCCTCTTCCAGGTAAGGCACAACACACATGGCCAATGAAATTTAGACTTGGCAAGTGAAATACAGAAGAGGAATCCTCTCCCTTTAGTAGTTACATAGCAGAAGAGGAAATTTCAGCATGATGTGCTTGTTACACAAGCAATCCCTGCTAAAATTACTTCTTTTATACACAATCATTAATATGACAAGAATATTGTCCAGTATGACTAATGAATTCCCAAATGAGGTTAATGAAGAGTAGACACAGTGGGAAACATCTGGCACTCCAGATGTTATTGAACAACAATTCCCATAAAAATAGCCAGTGGTGAGGTATAATCGGAGTCATAGTCAAGCAATATGGAGAGAGCCACACATCTTTTATCCCTGTCCAAGATGAAAAGGGAAGGGGTATGTTAAAGGAGACTGTTAGAAATGCATTCTATGGTATACAGAAGGTCAGGGCTCCTCTGCCCACAGCCATTTGTGCAAAGACGAAAGGATTGTGAGAGGGCAGGAAGGGCAACAAAGCAAGGGGGGACCTGGCTGGAAAAACTGTGACTTGCAGTAGTGGAAACTAAACATCTCCTTGTCAGAACACATTTAATGCATTTGGTCAAATGAGTGCCAGGAGCTGGTGTTGGTAGTTTTGAAACATCTAGCAGACATGATTTATGTCAGACATGATGTCTTTACAGCTTAAAAATAACATGCCTGCTCCGACACTTCCAGGAGAATCTGAGACATATGCAAGTTGCTAGAGTTGTTGGACATTTAATCATACAAAGCTCAGTTGGCTCCATCTCTGGCTTTTCTTAAAGTCTGCCCTCCTCCCTCACCACCCACTAAAAAGGGGAGCACCATCTGTCAGGTCTGCTCATTAGCTGTGCAAGTGTGACTGCCACTGCCTTGAAGGAAACAACAACATCAACAAAGCAGCTTTCATCATGCTTCACTGACACCAGCCAGCAAGGGATTTGGGCAGAACTAAAGCCTGAAAATGGCAGATGGGCTGTGAGATGGTCATATTTGCAAAAGGAAATAGCAGTACTCACAAAAGTTACATTTTTGGACTACAACTCCATTTCCCTCAATGAGCATGGCTAGTGGATGCCCTTTTGGACTCAGTCCCTATAGACATTTTTAAAATGATGAGCTCATACCCTAGACCTCCTTATGTGGCAGGGATAACCCCACTTAATCTTCTGTAGCCCCACTTTTCAGCAGCTTTTAAATTGTCCAGGTTTCTCTCTCATCTTCCTACTTTTCTCTTTGTCTTCAGCTTACTTCCATTACTGCAAACTGAGTTCAAAAGTGAAAAAGTAATTTGCAATCTATTAACTCAAGCAGGGGGGAGGAGAGAGGGGGAGGATATTGCCCTTCCCAGCAGGCTCAGGCAAAAGCAAATTGCTGCAGCCTCTCTTGACTTGTGAGTTCTTTCTCATAAGTAACTTTTGCCAACTTGACCATACACTGATGTTGGTTGGGCACCTGTGCCCCACTTTTGATTTGTGAAGTTTTGGAAGGTATGTTAGGTTGGGGAAGTCCAGCTCTCTGATATTTGCAGGGACAGCTTGGGGGAAGCACCAGCCCAGCTGACTGATGAGACATACTTCCTCCAAGCTAGGAAAATATCTGGAATCTCTGGGACTAGTCTAAACACATAACTATGAAGATGCCTGAAGTGAGGCAACTTGTCTTGGGTGTTTTTTTTTATATCTCTCATTAAAGCCCGTGTAACACATCCACTTGTCACCTCTCTTTTTGTTACTTAGCAAAACCAATGTATATTATTATTATTATTATTATTAGTATTCACACATATAATATCATTCTGTTTGTTGCTGTCTGCCTTCAAGTAATTTCTGACTTATGGCAACCTTAAGGTGACCTTATCATTTTTCTGGTGTTGTGTGTGACTTACCTATGGTCACCCAGTGGATTTCTGGCATCATCTAGCCCATGGGACAATGGGACTATATGTGTGTGGACCAGAATACAATACAAAAGTGCTTAAGGGCCGAAGGACTTCAGCTCCCAGAATCCTAGGAGCTATTGGCCAACATGGGACTATTGGCCAACATGGCTGAGGCTTCTGGGAGCTGAAGTCCCTCGGCCCTTAAAGGGGAAAGGTTGCCTACCCCTCTACATAGACTTGCATGCAATGGATGGAGGGAATCACTCCTCTAAGACCTGCCTTTGAACATCCCCACTCATTTACAACACCATAGATCATCCTTCATTGAGTATAAATGTCTGAGAAGAGCTCTGTACAGAGGTTCCATGACTGGGATCCCCTCAGTGGTGTCACTAGGGTTGTTGTCACCCAGTGCGGTAACTCATGGTGTCACCCCCCCCCCCATTTACCTCCTCCCATTTCACATCATACAGAATCCTTAGTAATTTTTTTTTTGTACTAATGTTACTCATAAATCGTAATTCCCATATATCAATGAATGTAATGGCAATAGTTGTGACATAAACAACTAGCAAAATTAAAATTATACATTTAAATTACAGTATCATATGCACTGCTTAAATGAATTTACAGGTACATTGTTTCATGTGGTTAACGTGAAAATTTGGTAGGATGTGATGTTTGCAAAGAAAAAAAATTAAAAGATTTTTTTTAAAAAAATAATTTTTTAAAATTAAAATTATTCTTTGCCAAAATTCCTGAGTCCTCTCCTTTCTCCTCCCATTAAGTCTCCCCCCACTCACACAATTTTTAGTGTTTTAAAGGGACACAGGCAAAGGCCACAGTCCATTTCTGCCAAAAGGCAGATGTTTGGGGAGCAGTGGTGTAACCAGCCTTAGGGTGTCACCTGGTGTGGCCCTCACCCCCCCATCCCTTCCTTACCAGGATTTCTGATCACACCAGCCATGTAAGTGTAATCAGCAGAAGGTGATTACAGTTATCTCTTCATTCTTTTACAGTTAACTTGCATAGGTCTAGAATCTAAACCAATGGGGTTAAATTACAAGAAAATGGAAAACAGATCTAGATCTCAAGACATTCCATCTAAACATTAAGGAGAGATCCCTGACAGTAAGAGCTATTTGCTGGAAGTCAAACTCAGCCAATATTTCAAGATCTAGCAAATTCCTAACTTGCCTTGAAGATAATTTCTTTGTCCAAAAGGTGAAAGAGACAACAAGGGGATCAGATATTTTAGATCTGATCCTAACCAACAGGGATGACCTGGTAAATGAGGTGCAAGTGGTGGGATCCTTAGGTGGGAGTGATCATGTTCTCCTGGAGTTTTTTATACAGTGGAAAGGAGAAGCTAGGCATAGTCAAACACTCATTCTAGACTTTAGGAGAGCTGATTTCAACAAACTTAGAGAAACACAGAGAGTGATCCAGTGGTCAGGAATACTAGAGGAGAAGAGAGTTCAAGATGGATGGGAGTTTCTCAAAAAGGACATACTGAAGCCACAATCTCAAACTGTTCCAGTGAGGAAGAAAAATGGGAGATTTCTCAAGATACTGGGTTGGATGATAAAAGGACTTTCAACTAAACTAAGTTTTAAATGGGAGATGTTAAGAAATGGGGAAAAAATGGAAAAGGGGTGAAATCACTAAAGAGGAATTCAAACAAATACCTAGCACATGTAGGGGTAAATTCAGGAAAGCCAAAGCACAGAATGAGCTCAGGCTTGCTAGAGGGGTTAAGGGCAATAAAATGGGCTTTTTTGGGTATGTCTGTAGCAAAAGAAAGAAGGACTACTGCACAGAGAGAAGATGGAGAAATTCTAACAGGGGACAGAGAAGAGGCAGAACTACTCAACACCTTCTTTGCCTCAGTCTTCTCACAAAAGGAATAGGGCAGGGGTAGGCAACCTTTCCCCTTTAAGGGCTGAGGGACTTCAGCTTCCAGAATCCCAGGAGCTATTGGCCAACATGGGACTATTGGCCAACATGGCTGAGGCTTCTGGGAGCTGAAGTCCCTCGGCCCTTAAAGGGGAAAGGTTGCCTACCCCTGGAATAGGGCGTTCAACCTGAGGAAAATGGAGTACATGACACAATAGGGGAAATGCAGCACAGAATAAGTAAAGAGGAGGTACAGGAATACCTGGATAACCTAAATGAATTTAAGTCTCCAGGACCAGATGAACTACATTCAAGGATACTAAAAAAAATGTCAAATGTAATCTCAAAGCCACTGGCAATAATCTTTGAGAACTCCTAGAGAACAGGAGAAGTCCCAGCAGACTGGAGGAGGGCAAACATTGTCCCCATCTTCAAATAGGGGGAAAAAGAGGATCCCAGCAACTATTGTCCAGTCAGTCTGACATCAATACTGGGAAGGATTCTAGAACAGTTCATTAAACAGAGAGTCTGTGAACATTTAGAAGGGAAAGCCATAATCACTAAAAGTCAATATGGGTTTATCAAAAACAAGTCGTGCCAGACTAATTTGAGCTCTCTCTCTCTCTCTCTCTCTCTCTCTCTTTTTTTGATAAAATTACCAACTTGCTAGATGAAGGGAATATGGTAGACATAGCATACCTTGATTTCAGTAAGGCTTTTGACAAGGTCCCCCATGATATTCTTGCAAACAAGATAGTAAAATGTGGGCTAGACAATACAACTGTCAGGTGGATTAGTAACTGGCTGATTGACTGAACCCAAAGGGTGCTCAGCAATGTCTCCTCTTCATCCTGGAGAAAAGTAACCAGTGGGGTGCCACAGGGTTCTGTTCTGGGCCCAGTGCTATTCAACATCTTTATCAATGATTTAGAAGAAGGAATAGGGGGCATGCTTCTCAAATTTGCAGATGATACCAAATTAGGAGGAATAGCTAATACCCCAGAAGACAGGATCAAAATTCAAAATGATCTTAATAGATTAGAAAGCTGGGCCAAAGCTAACAAAATGAATTTCAACACATAGAAATGTAAGGTACTGCACTTAGGGCAAAAAATTGAGATGCATAGATATGGGGGACACCTGGCTTAAGGAGACTATGTGTGAAAGGGATCTAGGAATCCTAGTGGACCACAAGTTGAACATGAATCAACAGTGTGGTGCTGCAGCTAAAAAGGTCAATGCAATTTTAGGCTGCATTAGTAGAAGTATATTATCTAGATCAAGGGAAGTAATAGTGCCACTGTATTCTGCTTTGGTCAGGCCCCAGCTGGAATAATACTGTGTCCATTTCTGGGCACCACTATTCAAAAAGGATGTTGAAAAACTGGAGTGTGACCAGAGGAGGGTGACTAAAATGGTGAAGGGTCTGGAAGCCATGCCCTACAAGGAATGACTTAGGGAACTGGGTATGTTTAGCCTGGAGAAGAGACGGTTAAGAGGGGACATGATAGCCCTATTTAAATATTTAAAGGGATGTCATATTGAGGATGGAGCTAGCTTGTTTTCTGCTGCTCCAGAGAATAGTACTCGGAACGATGGATGCAAGCTAAAGGAAAAGAAATTCCACCTCAACATTAGGAGGCACTTCCTGACAGTGAGAGCTGTTCAAAAGTGGAACACACTCCCTTGGAGTGTGGTAGGGTCTCCTTCTTGCAGGTCTTTAAACAGAGGCAAGATGGCCATCTGTCAGGGATGCTTTGATTTTGAGTTCCTGCATGGCAGAGGTTGGACTAGATGGCCTTTGTGGTCTCTTCCAACTCTATGATTCTATGATTCTAAGTGCAATAGTCTTCAATGGAAGGTGGTGGATTCTTCTTTCTCAAAGGGCTTTAAACACAGATTGGATGGCCTTCTTTTAGGAATGCTTTAGCTGTGTGTTCCTGCATGTGGAGGTTTGGACTAAATGTTCTTTGGTGCCCTTTCCAATGCCATGAATCTAGGGCACTGCTAAGGGCATTGAGACACTCAAGAGGCAGGACTTATCCACTTTGCCACCACCTATTTACACTTGAGGAATCAAACATATGTGTGTAGATAGGGTCAGGGACTTAGGCTTAAGGGAGAAATGCACACAAAGCAATGGTCTAACTGTATTTTTTTTTAATAAAAAAGTTCATAAAGCTCAGCATTCCAGTTCCTGAAGGTCTTCTGTAAATGAAAATCAGTTGGCCAGAACAGACATCCAAGCCCAACAACAAAATAAATATTTTTAATAGCATTTCAAAGATGCAGCTATACAGTTGAGGGAAAATTCTGGATAGTGGTTTTTGGTAAGAATAATAATCTTGGGGCATTACAATTGGTATTACTTTTCCGAACAACAAGTGAGGACAGAAAACATCAGCCCCTCCCTTCTCACCTTGATAAATGGTTTATGAATTCCTCCCCAAGACTCTGATCAAGTGTGTTCAAGACTGCAGCCTAAGTGAATTGCTCCATGTAGGCTTCTGTTATCTTGGTGATATCTGTTTAGTAAATCTTAGGACTAGTAATGCTTTAAGCACACATCTTGAATTGCTCTGGCCCCAAGTAATTTCAGGGTGATTTTGTGAAAGAAAGGGGAGTAGTTGGCAGTAGAGATTTAACAGCACTCGAGGAAGAAAAGCAAAGGCCTGCTTCCCTTGCATTCTTATTATGCAAACTGTGTTCCGCTTGGAGTGAAAGAGAAATGTCAAGTGGATTCAAATCCATAAAAGCATAGGCATTATTTGACAGGGAGAAATTATTATTTTTTTCCTTCCTCTTTAGACACCTTTAATGGAAGCGCTTTAGTGTTGTCAAAAGAAAATTAGAATAAAATTTAAAGTTCTGGCAATGGGGCTGGCATTCTTTCATTCTAGATATTCTGGGAGGTGGGGAGGGGAGTCATCTGAATGGGGGAATATTTAAGGGAAGGGAAGGGAAGGGAAGGGGAGAGAGAGCTAACTCTTGAGATGGGGGCTTTGTCTTATTTTCCTCCCTCCCTCCCCTTTTTCTTGTTCCCTTTTCTTTTTAAAAATGATTTTTTCACCCATCAAACCCCTGCCACCCTCAACTCAAAGAAACATTATTGGCACCTCTAATTTCCTTTCATGTTTCTTCTCATTTGCTGTGACTTGTGTTCTAGCCCAGAATTTGTGGACCAGAATTTCAGGTAGAAGACTCTCCATTTCATTCCTGAGCTGGAAATATGAATGCCGTTTGCTTCAGCTTCCAATAGCTGCGAATAGCTGCATCTCATTAGTATCTTCTCTTCATGTTACTGATGTGTACATAATACACACAACACTTCAAAAGTAACATTCCACCCAGCATGCAAATGGTGCCCTGTACTTGGCTGTAACCCCTAGGATCCATCTTGCATTCCTGCCCCTACCAGGTGCTACAGGCTATATAGCTTTAGAGGAAAGTGCAATGGCAAACCACCTCTGAGTATTCCTTGCCTAAGAAAGCCCTATGAAATTAATGGAGTTGACATACATCAACAGGAGACTGGTGTGTATACACACACACACACACACACACACACACACACACAGAGCTTCCCAGACCTTGCAGGTTTTTGAAGCTGTAGCCCACAAAAGTAATGTTTCAAAGTTCTGTTGCTACTTTCCTGGCATTGTTTCAACTAGTCACTCATGTCTTTCTGTGGTCCAATGGGTATACTTGATGGTGGAAGCAACTGGATAGATCCTTTAAACAGGTGATCACCATCATCAGTCTACCCAAATGCAATAGCTGACATTGGACCTTATCACACGGGATCCAAGCAGTCGCATCCCCGTCCCATTGCGCTTCCTTCAGGTCGCGGGAAATGTAATTCCCATTTCGACCAGGAAGCCAAAAGTCGCGGGATGATACTGGGATGCGACAGGGATGTGACAGGGATGGGCAGGGTTTCCCTGCAATGTTGTGTGATCGAACGGGGTAAGGAAGCGCGATGGGATGGGGATGCGACCGGGGTGCGACGGGGATGGGCGGGGTTTCCCTGCGACGTTGTTTGATTGCATGGGTAAGGGAAGCGCGACGGGACGGGGATGCCACGGGGATGGGACTGCTTTAGACCCCCGTGTGATAAGGTCCATAATATAGAGTTCAGAAACAGCTAGTTAAAAATAAATACAGATTGTCTCTCCCTTATCCAAAATGCTTGGGAACAGAACAGTTTTGGATCTTGGATTTTTTCAGATTTTGGAATAATTGCTTATATATAATGAGATCTCTTGGAGACAGGTCCCAGGTCTAAACATGAAATTCATTTATGTTTTGTGTATACCTTATACACATAGCCTGAAGGTAATTTCATACACAATCTTTTTAAATAATTTTGTGCATGAAACAAAGTTTGTGTATATTGAACCTTCAGAAAGCAAAGGTGTCACTATTCTCAGCCACCCATGAAAAAAGTTTGGTTTTTAGAATATTTTGGTTTTGGAATTCCTGATAAAGGAGACTCAACCTGTAAAATAAAAATAGAGCTACAGGCCATATTCACATGCATTTATTTAAGTTTACTAGTAAATGTCCAAATTTCCCTATAGTTCCCTTTTTCCTCCTTAGACGTTACCATTATGCCAACATCTGCTGAGTTTCAGACATTAATTGGATAAAGCTGCAGAATCCAACTGGCTGGTTACAATCAATATTCCATAATGGTGATGTGAATCTCTGCAACTTCTCTACAATAGCCTTATTATAAAGAAAAGGCACAGTACTCCAAACCAACACGTTAAGCCTTATACATTGTTTAAGCCAATAAATGTCATCAGTGCCAGGGCATGAAGATGGATAATCTAGCTATTTGCCTTCCAAATGTAAGCATTTTGAGCAAAGAACACAGGAAATTCAATTCTTAGTGTGGGTTGTTCTTGATGGGATTTGACAGGCCTTCTTGGACAATAGCATTTCTGACATAAGCAAAATAAATGCTTCTCCAAATTCCTATTTACATGAGTGGAATCTAGTTCTGAAAGATTATACATCTGGTTTTAAAGCACATCCTATCCCCGCCATAATTCTTGCAAGAATGAACTTCTTAGCATTCAAATCAGGATCAACAGGTTAGCCGTTTTTATGTGGGTGGGTGGAATACATAGTTTTGCAAAGCAACTTAGTTTTTTTCTCCACAAGCTTTACAAAGCAATCGAAAACTATAAACCCTAGGAGTCAAATCATCTTGTGAGTGGGGAAATTAAAGGTTCAAGAACACATTCAACCACATTTAGCAATGATGCTGCCAGGTTTTCAAAATAGCAATAAGGGACAGTCAAAATTCATGACATGCTGGCTCAACAATCACAAAACAGCAGTTAACAAGTTTGTGTTCTAAATGAATACCAAATAAAAGTATTGAGTTAGGTTAACCGAGCCATGTATTTCTAAAATTATTACTGTCCATATTCATAATTTACATGATACCCACATTTTTGTCTTTATGAAGAACTCTTACTCCCAATTACAGGTTTTATTTTCATCTCATTCAGTCTATAAAAAAGGAAAAGCTTATATATAGGTGACATCCAGTATAATAAGAGACATCTGCCAGCCCTATAAGGGACAAACTTTCTGGCCCTCAAATAAGGGAGATCCCTTCTAAACAAGGAGACTTGACAACCCTATTTAGCAGGAATCACTGGCTCAGATGCTACCTGTCCCCAGATCAAACCCAAACCCCATAAACTAGCTGCACTGCAGTTGCTTTCGAATTTCTACTCCATGTCCTGGTTGTTTGTTGCACAAGATGACTAGTTTATTATTCTGCCATCCCTGAGACCTGGCATCAATCCTTTTATTAGGGAACTTCAGATGGATGTCAAAATGCTCACACTCAGAAGAGGAGGAAAGATAGTTTGTGATTCAACCTTTGCTGCAGTTTCTGTTAAAACAACAGAGCCTTGGCCTTTGGAAGACCTCGTCTCCTCCAGTGCTGAACAATGTGTGGCTTTATTAAATATAATGGGCACCAATTGTAGGATCTGCCCTTGACAGATAAAGTGCCAATTTGATGAAGAGCTCTGCTAGGTAGAACCATGGGGAACCAGCCTCCTACTACACTGTCCTTTTTGGCTGGTGATGCGATGTCAGTTTGTAGCATTCAGTTCATAATTCCATGGACAAGAAGATGATCCCCCCCCCCCCCCGTCTCCATTGTCTAGCTATTTTGTGGTCTAGGGGCTTGTTAACACATATGTGAGCAGTTATTTTTGTGCATACATGCATGTGGGGAAAAACATATCTACATCTCAAATGCCTTAAAAAGAGTTGTGTAGTGGAGTCAGGGGTTGCAGGGGACAAAGCGCAGGGACCTTCTCACAACAAGGTACAGGGATGCCACTTGCTGCTCTTAGACTTTGTCTCCATTGTAATGCAAAATATGTTGTCCCTATTCTAATTTTTTTTAAATAAAATTGAGTGGGAAATTGAGATACATTAAATTTATAAAAGATTGGTTCCTGGTGAGAATGGAGACCACTATATATGTTGATATGGAGAAACAAAGTACCCCACAGCTGTCATCATGATGAGTGCACTTCAGCATTTACCACTACCCAACTGCAAGAAAAATCACCTTATCACACATGGAATTTTGATTACCTTTTGATATGTGGAATAATTGTTGTTGTTATTGACTGCTCTTGAGTTTCCCTCAACTCATGGCAAGTCTGTGGATGAGATGTCTCCAAGATCCCCTGCCCTTCACTGCTCTGCTCAGACCTGTGACCTCCCTCATTGAGTCTAACCATTTTGCGTGCGGTCTCCCTCTCTTTCTATTGCCCTTTACTTTTCCCAGCGTCATTGTCTTTTCTACTGATTCATGCCTTCTCATGATGTGGCCTTAAGGATCCATTAACCCCAAGCACTCTCTGCATTTACTTGAAACAACACTGAATTCAATGAGACTTACTCTTATGTAAGCATACACAGTCAGTCAGGCTGTTGTTTAAGAAATAGAGGGAGTTCTAAAGTTGGTAAAGTTATACATATACACAGATGGCCAATGTCACCCAATGTCTCACTTCCCCATGGCTGTTGTATTTTCATGTCAAAGCTTTGGCAGACATCAGTGAAATGGAGGATCCAAGCAAAGAGGACTATACTGAAGTACCTTAATAGGAATTATTTACACATTGGCTTAGGGGTCCTAATTAGACTGTGAGTCTATATGCAACTGACCCCAGCAGGTAGCTGATCCTCTTTATTTCTCTTTCTCACAAGTAAGCCTATGAGCCTGGATCCAATATAGGATCATCATAAAAAAGTAAAGCTAGTCCCTTTCTGCTTCACTTATCTGTTTCCTGAAATTTGCACCCCAGGTATTAAAAGGAAGAAAAAGAAGAAAAATGGCCATTAGGCCAATGGAAACTTTGTAGCTCCACTCCACTCCACACTCCATGTGTGTGTGTGTGCATGTGTGTGTGTGTGTGTGTGTGGTGGTGGATTTTGGAAGGCAAATACTCCACAAATCTGCATCTGATGAGACCAGTCTGGATCAGGATCCCAGATATTTTGTTGTTGTGTGCCTTCAAGTTCTTTCCAACTTATGGTGACCATAAGACTAGGTTCTATCATGGGATTTTCATGGCCAGTTTCTTCACAGGGGGTTTGCCATTGCCATCCTCTGAGGCTGAGAGTGTATGACTTGCCCAAGATCACCCAGTGGGTTTACATGGGTAAGCCAGGATTCAAACCCTGGTCTCCAGAGTCATAGTCCAATGCTCAACCCACTACACCACTGTGACGCTTACTTGTGAGTAAAGGAGAAAAATGATTAGCTGCAAAGTTTTAAGATGTAATTTGATCCTGAAAGTACATCTTAATTGTTAAAATAGCTGCTTAGCAGAGAGGAAAATTTTAATTAAATAAGGAAGGTATGGAAGATGAATTAATCCTTCCTTCTCAGCCTCACATTCCTGGTCCAAACCCACCCACCTACAGATAGAGAGACAGGGAGATTTTTAACAAACTTTTACAGAGATGGGAAATCCAGTCATGAATCTCCAAGGTTTAGCCCTCAGAATTAGACACAAATTCAGTTCACAGCAGCAGGCACTGCACTTATCAAGTATAGCCAGAGGCCATGTTTAAAAACTAGGCATGTCAACTGTTTCTTTCTGCTTTTTTTCACAGAGATCTGCTTCTTATGAACTACATTGATTTCTGCAATGTACTATAATTACAAAGTGACCTTTATCACATTACAAGAATAGTACATTCTAATAAAGCACTCATTCTTACATTTATTAAAATCATTCTCCTATCATTTTGTCATGTGTTCCTTATTTCAGTTCTGTTTCAGTTACTAGCACTCCTAATAAAACATCACCACCATCATCCCATTCTGCAACTTTTTCCAAATAGTGAAATATCATTTGTAGTGGAAAAAAATGTCTGGTTGTGGGATAGGGAGAGAGTTCAGATAGCATCCTGTTACTGACTGCAGTCAGAAGTCCAACTTGCAGATGTCTCTTTTTGGTCATTATGGAGAAAGGTATTCATTATTTCCTATATCATGACCCCCCCCCCCAAGATTCACATTTCTTCTGTAGGGGGTTCTGTTCCTGGACATTAGTGGCTGGTGGAGAGTTGGGGGATCAAAGAACCATCTAATTATGTCCCTATAGTTCAGGGATGAGGAAAGAATGTCCCTCAGGCTGCATGTAGCCACCTAGGGCCATTTTTGGACTGTGGGGCCCCCAAAGGTCAAAACATTCTTGCCAATTTTAAAAGAAATTGTTCCAGAATGACCTCAGATGCACTCTGTGGAGTGTGGAGGACATTTCCACCATGCTTGTAGCCTCTCTAGACAGTATGGAGGCATGCTCACTGGTGACAAAAACAATTTTTGCAATTTTTCCAGAAACCTTTTTTGCCCTGAAATGTTCCAGAATGTCCACTTGGGGATGTAGCGTGCATTTCTGCCATGTTTTTTGTGCCCCCCAGGCCAATTTAGCCTCAGGATAGCCCTTTTTGGAACCCCAAAACATGGCAAACATGCCTCCATACTGTCCTGATTCACCTAACACATACACAGGCTGGCTGGGAGGAAACAATTAACTTCCAGCACTTAGGAAGACTTAGCTCTTAAATGGGCTGGTTCTAACCAAAGCCTCTTTGTTGCTGTTTGGCAAGCAGCCTGATTGAATGTTGTTGATCTACCCTTCTCTCCCTGTGCCTCATCTTCAGACTTGGGAGATGATCACACCGTGATGCTAACCCGTTGGCAACCCAGAATAAATGGAGCCACTACCTTAGCAGTCATGCGTTAGATTGCACTTTTCTCTGAAAATTGGCATGTATTCATGATAAGAGTGGCAGGAACTGACTACATTCTTGAGATTGCATTTTTTTTATTTATTTTTTTAAAAATAATTGTGTGACTTTAATGCCACTAGAAGGGAGGAAGGGTGAAGTCTCCTGCCAGCAAGCTCATGAGATTGTGCAACAATGGTGCATCTGGTGATCGCATTGGTTGCTCGATGTGGCATTATCGTGTAATTATGGTGATTCACTGGTTCTATCTGTGAATGAAAAGTAGTGGTTTTAACTCAGGATAACAGTGGTTTGTCTATTGCGTCATGTAGTCAGGACTGTTGCCAAATCAGATTGGTTTGTGCTGTAACTGATAATCTCCTAGGAAGCTATGCTGGCTTCCCCAGCTGCGTCTTCCACCCCATCAGCTGTAGGTGATTCCTGCTTTTGTCCTACAGACTGCAGCTGCTCTCCGCACTATGAAATATTGGAATTTGTTGTAGCACTAGAGCTCTCTGTCAGAGGAGGCTAAATATTTCATAAAACTACAAATCCCAAATTCCATATCATCAAGCCATGGAAGTTAAAGCAGTGCCAAACTGCATTAACTCTGCAGGGTAGATGTAGCTTGAGTTTCAAAGCCATTGTGCATGTGTGAACTTAACATTGTCTTTGTATGTGTGTGTGCACACACATGTGCCTTCATGTTTCCTGTTGATTTATGGCAACCCAATTAATTTCATAGGATTTTCTTAGGCAAGGAATACCCAGAGGCAGCTTGCCATTGCCTTCCTCTGAAATACAGCCTTTTTAGAATGCATTAATTTCGTGAAAGTTAATTTGTATGTGTGATGATCCATGTTTGGGGTTTCTGTTGAAAATGGGAAAGGAGATTATGAGGATTTTAAAAATACGAGTAGAAGGGACTATGAAAGAAGATGGGATTCCAGGTGGGCAGGGGATGCAAATTTGGTCTATGGACAGCTGGGAAGAGGGTAGCATGGAAAAGGAACCCAGCGGGTGAAAATGGGTTTCTGTCCAGAGTGAATAGGATTAAAAGATCAGGATCTGGCTGTTATCTCAGTGATTTGCAGTAGATCACCAACGACTTCTGACTGTAGTTGTTGAACAATATAACTTCCTCCTCCTAAATCAGGCAGTGGCAAATAAAAGATCAGGAATGGATCTTCATGTGAAAGGGCTGCGAGTTCAGTTCTAGTTTGCTGTTGCAGTGTGCTTTGTTGTAATGTAGCACACCCTAAGGTAAACCATGAGGGGTTCTTGACCAATGCTTTTTTTTGGGGGGGGGGCTGTTGCCATTGCCTTCCTCTTAGGCTGAAGGAGGGGCCTATAAGGCCACCCACTAGATTTCCCTGGATGAATAGGGAATTGAACTCTGGAATCTATCACTCTGACTACTACACCACAGTGGCTCTTCAGTTCTGGTACCCAAAACAATTCCATGAACTGAGATATACTCTGATGTGCTCTGTTCTTTAATTCTAAGTACACATAGATGTTTTTAAAAATGTGATAATTAAAACTTTACGATGCCCCCTCGTATAAGGGCCCTTGTGTTTGGCTGTTATTTTGTTTATATCTTTAGCTGATAGACCTCAGTGTGGGGAGGGTTACACTCAGTCAGCCTTAAATTCCATCTGCCTCTGATTTACAAAATAACAAATTCTAAACGCACTCTGCAAATTGCTTCAAATTTGCTTTCCTTTTTCCTCCAATAAACACCGTACCAGTTGTTAATACTGAGTAATTGCCAGTGAAAGCCACATTTGAAGTGGCTGAACATCTCCTCCAGTACCTACACCTACACAGTGCCATTACCACAGTATGGCTGCTCCATCATTATCTGCATAACTACCTTGTTCCATGATGCTCCCAGTATTTTAAAAATAAGATTTTTTTTCTTTTCTCCTCCCCTCTTTTTTGCTGCCCTTGTTTTTCCTCTGCCTCCCACAGAGATTTCCTTGCCTGCTGTGTCCTAGGGGCCACCACAGCTTGCCATCAGGGGCAGCAAGCAAGCTCTCAGGCAGAAGGCAGCTTGGACAACGAAACTCCAAAATATTCAGATTTATGTTGAGGCCAAAGCCATTCAAGCACCTGTGTTACAGCAAGCCTAGAAGCCTGAGAGCAGAGATCACCACAAATCTAATTGTGAGGTGCAGAAGTTGATGCAGTGGAAATCTGAGCTGGCACTTTGGGTGTAACAGATGTCCTTTTTTGTGTGTGGGAAAAAAAAAGCAAGCTGGAGGTACACCCAGGGAGCTTCTAGGATGGGAGAGAGAAAGAAAATGAACTTTTAAAATTCTTTAAAACATACAACTTGGTTCTGTCTATAGCTGACTGACTCCTTAATAAGCAGACTTTCGCATTCTGTCATTTCTTTCTTTGGTTGCTTGTTTCATTCCCAGGTTGCTTTTCTTGCTGCCAGAAGGGAAAGCAAGCAGGCCAAGATTCCTGTGCTTGTGAAGTCCCCATAGATTTGAGGTTTTTGACAGCCAAGTAAAAACAGACAAAGTAACAGATGTAGGTAAATAACTAACAAAAGAAAATTGCCTTGTCAACAACAACAAAAAATTACAACAGCCTTTCCCAACTTGGCATCCTCCAGGGCTGTTGGAGTACATTGCCCATCATTCCTTGTCAACATGTTGATTGTGGTGATGAGACCAACATGTTGAAGACCTCAATGTTGAAGACCAATATGCGAAAGCAGCTGGGTCAGGGAAGGCTGCTTGGGTCTTCTTAGAACCATCTGACTATACATTATGTGAAACAGGATGCTGTGTTATACAGATGTCTGGCCTGTTTTTCCTTACACCCTTAAACATCTGTATAATACAGTGTCTTGTTTCACATAATGTGTAAATACTGTAGATTCCAGGAAGGTTTAAAGAAGAGCACAAGCAGCCAGTATTTGGAAAACTCACTGGCCATGCTGGTTGGGCATCCCAGGAGTTGTAGTCTCAAAAGTAACTCTTTCTGTATATGTTTGCTTGTGCAACATAGGACGTTATCACACGTGGCCCACAAAGTGATAATAAAGTGAAATAAGAATAAATCAAGTAATAAACGGGATAAAACCCCACAATACGCAAATGGCTATCACACGCAATTACCTTCATCGTGCTTTTAACGAAAGCGCTCCCGGGAACCATATTTGCCGTTCACACACAAGTGAGAAAATCCTGCACATGTGCTAGAAATGCTCTTCTAGCACATGCGCAATACACCCGTGGCTGTCACTTGCCGCGGCTGTCACCCCTTCCCAAGCCGGCTCTCTCTGGAGGTCCTCCTTGGAGCGAGGCCCCGCGCAGGGTCGGGGTTCCGAGGAGGAAAGCCGGCTTTCTGAGGAGGTCCTCCTTGGAGCGCAGGCCCCAGGCAGGGTCCGCGCTCTGAGGAGGTCCTCCTCGGAAAGCTGGCTCTCTGAGGAGGTCCTCCTTGGAGCGCAGGCCCCGCGCAGGGTCTGCGCTCCGAGGAGGTCCTCCCCGGAGAGCCGGCTCTCTGAGGACGTCCTCCTTGGAGCGCAGGTCCCGCACAGGGTCCGCGCTCCGAGGAGGTCCTCCCTGGAGAGCCGGCTCTCTGAGGACATCCTCCTTGGAGCGCAGGCCCCGCTTGGAGCCGGCTCTCCGGGGAGGACCTCCTCGGAGCGCGGACCCTGCGCGGGGCCTGCACTCCAAGGAGAACGTCCTCAGAGAGCCAGCTCTCTGAGGGTCCACGCTCCGAGGAGGTCCTCCTTGGAAAGCCAGCTCTCTGAGGAGGTCCTCCTTGGAGCGCAGGTGGGGAAATGCTCCCCAATACATATTGGGGAAATGCTCCCCAATACGTATTGAGTTTTCATACCTACGGTAAAAGAGAAATGATTCCCGTCGCGCAATTACAATTCCTAAAGAAACCAAAATTCAAAAGATCCCGGTTCTTTCTGCATTCTGTTGGGGTTCTGTCGGGGTTCTGTGCGATGTCGTGTGGACACACGGAAAAATAATACATATTAGGTCGGGATTTCGTTTGGATTCTGTCTGCATTGAGCCCCGTGTGATAAGGTCCACAGAAATTACTGACTGAACTGGAATCTTCTCTGGTCTCAAAAACAAAAAACAGCAAAGAAGGGTTAAATGAGCAACTGTAGAAATTCTCGCTTTGATCTTCAAGATAGCCTCCAAGGAACATTACTGAAATATAGCTCCTAAATAATATTTAATCTTAAATACTCGGAGGATGTGAGGAGTAAACAGTCAGATATTAAATATGAATACCTCCCAGGAAGGGAGTTTTACCTATAGCTGGACAGTCTATATAAAGATGTTAGCCATATTGACATGGAGATCACCTCAGGTGGGTGATTGTCAGGTCAAATACGTTGCACTGTCTCTCTCAAGTGGGTGCTTCTCTCAAGCATTGCTATCATTTTCTTAAACAAAGTACCAATTAATGTCTCTGGTGGTTCCTTCGCTTAGACAGTCTGTCTGACCTGAAGGGGGCCTTTCCCTAACTCAGTGGTTCTTTTTTTTTTAAACCCCTGTGACCCCCCCTTTACATCTAAATGAGGATGTTGTACCCACCCAAAGTGATGTAGTACATATGTACAAATATTTTGTTTGTTTAGTGTGCATATTTTCATCCACACATTTATGTATATGTATATTTTAACATTTTATAAAGAAATAACATCATAGAAATTAGAACAGTTTTATTTAAATAAATTCAATACCTAACACCACACAAAATAATATTTTAGCACTAGTTCCTAACCTATTGCAAGAATGCTAGCAGCAAGAGCAACCCAAGCAACACAGGAGCAGGAGCAGCTTGTACAGGACCTGGTGTTATCTCTGAAGCACTGCTTCTCCTCCCGTTCTCCCTTTCTCTGGACGTGGGACTGGCTGCTCCTTGTTTAGTTAGGGAATGACGTTGACCCCCCCCCCCCACTTCAAATGACCTTCTTTTTTGTTCTCTCTTGTCCTCTGAGCAACTCCTAAAACCTCAGGTTAGCAAACCAGTGTGGTATAGTGATTTCAGTGTTGTACTAGGACCCTTGGTGTTCTCAATTTTGTTAACTGCCTTTGAGTCAGCCTTGACCCATGGTGATCCTGTGGATGAAACATGGCCAAGCCTCCTATCCTTCACTGCTCTGCTTAGGTCCTGCAATTCAGGCCTGTGACCTCCCTCATTGAGTCTAGCCATCTGGTGTGTGATCTTTCTCTCTGTCTCTCTCCTCCCTTCTACCTTTCCTAGCATTAATATTTTTTCTAATGAGTCATGCCTTCTCATGATGTGGCCAGGTATGATAGCCTCAATTTGGTCATCTTGGCTTCCAGGGAGATTTTAGGCTTGATCCATTTGTTTGTTTGTTTTCTGCCATGATATTCTCAGCAATCTTTTCCAGCACCACATCTCAAATAAGCTTCTTTTTATCCACTTTCTTCACAGTCCAGCTCTCATATCTATACATGGTTGAACAATCATCATTTTAGTGATCAGAGTTATATCTTTGCTCTTTAGGGTCTTGACTAGTTCTTTCATCACTGTCCTTCCCATTCCTAGTCTTCTTATTTCTTGACTGCAGTCTCCATTCTGTTCCATGTTTGATCCAAGGAATAAGAATTTTTTAACTATTTTGATCTCCTCATTCTCAAGGCTGAATTTATGTATTTCTTCTGTGATCATTGTTTTTGTTTTCTTTATGTTCAGCAGCAAGCCTGCCATTGTACTTTCTTCTTTGACTTTTCTTAGTAATTGTTCCAAGTCTGTAATGTTTTCTACTAGTAATATTGTGCATCCACATATCTTCAATTGTTGAAGTTCCTTCCACCTTTCTTTGCTCCTCCTTCTTCTAAGTCTAAACCTGATTTTTGTATGATGTTTTCTGTGTACTAGTTGAACAAGTAGAGTGATAAAAGGCAGCCTTGCCTAACCCCTCTGCCAATGGGAACTATTCTGTTTTTCCATATTCTGTTCTAACAATGGCCTCTTGTCCTAAGTACAGATTTCTCATTAGGACTATCAAATGTAGTGGCACTCCCATGTCTAGATGGACATGTCTAGGGTATGTAGTGGAATACCCTAGGAGACTAGAGCTCAAATCCTCCCTCCACTATAGAAAGTCACTGGGTGCCTTTGGCAAATAATAAAAGAGATTATCAGATGAAGGATAAAGATGGGAGCAAAGCGGATTGCTCTCATCCTATCCTCTGTCTGATAATCTCCACTCTCTTAGCTTTAAAGGAGTATGATAAATACCCACTCTGAACAAATCTTGCCAAAATCAATCAAACAAACAAGTGAAAAACCCTGTAGTAAATTTCCCTTAGGGTCACCATAATTTGGAAATGACTCGAACACATACAGCAATAACAAAAACCTCAGGCTCCTTAGGCCTAAACTCTTGGAATAATATAAATCTAGTTTTCTTTCTCATTTACAGGTATTGTAAAGCATGGATCTTAAAACCTTCTTAGCCTTGTGAATTTCCTTATTTGTGATAATATGTTCTTGCTCTGAAGCAAGTGGCTATATAACAGTACTTTCTGTTTATTGTTTGCCATTTATGAATTTCTATGATAATACTTTCTATTCCCCAATGCAAACATTGTGTATATTTTTCTTTTGTGTCCAATAAAATTCCTGCTTAGATAGCTCTGTGTGAAAATGGGGTAATAGATTCAATTTGCCTGCTCCGTACTCCTTACTGTCTAGGTTAAAAGATCTCTTAAAGATGTGGTGGCCATTACCTGTGTATATTCAAAACATGTAAAAATTTATACATGGGCTCTAAAAGCATGCCAGATAACATGGAGGAGAGCCAAATTTAAATATAAGCTGACCTGCTTTCCTTTTCCTGAACTTATATGTAGTTAAATATAAACTGACCTGAATTAATATGCGAACCAGAATGCAATCATTCCTCTATTTTTGTTCCCCAAATATTGTAAAGCAATTCTCTAGGCAAAACATGAGGACAGCGAGTCTTAACTTAAGGAAAATTATGTACAAACCATGTGTGTATTTAAGGGAAATGCTTACAGGAATGTGTAATGTTTTTATGTGTACTTTTTGTGCAGACTTTAACAAATTGCTCACTGATTTGGAAATGGGTCATGATTCATGGAAATGAATTTTCTCTTGGATGAAAAGAAAGCAAAATGGCTAGATTCATTCATTCTACCTTGTTGTTTTTTTCAGAGGGGGGTTGCTATTACCTTCTGGCAAGACTGGGAGAGTATGACTTGCCCAAGGTCACTCAGTGGGTCTCCATGGCTGAGTGTTGATGTTTATAAACCACTTTTAGCATACAAAATAGGTCCAAATCCTAGCTATATTCTGCACATCCATCTGTGCAGCACAACTAAATGTTCTTCAAGCAAACCTTTCACAGTCAGTGACGCTACTTGAAATCTAACATCAATAATCAGCACTTGAGATCTTTAACATATATGAAGCCCTCTTTATTGAAAGACATCCCATGGATTAATCAGATCCTTCCCTCTCCACTGCTTTCCTGATTCTGATTAAAGTGTCTTATAGTGATGCAATGAAATCAATCGTTTCCTGAGAATTGTTGAGGTTTAATGATCTTTGGCACTGATACTGTGTCAGTTGCAATCCCATTAATTACAGTGGGTGCCAGGCCTTTCCTGATGCTGTGAAAGGCTTGATTCTAACAGCAGCCAACTGAGAACTCTGAGTCAGATATGCTATTCTGACTCCCCCTACCTGAGAAATCACACAGTTCCTCCAAGGTCTTTACTAAATTAATTGCCACTTTCAGGACCCATTCAACATAACATGAAGAATCAGTAAGTTGAGTAGGGGATGGACAGCTACAGTGTATTAAGAAATTAATCAGTTTGCAACTAAATTGCTGTTCTTCTCTGGAAGCATTCCCACATGCCTGCATAGAGTCCAAAGTGCATGGCAAAGCCTTAGATATATTTGGGATGGATTTAGGAGGTCTTTATTGCTTTCCAGAAAGACCAAGAGGGCAGGCAATCAACCTCATTCTGACTTTAGAAGGCAAAGATCCTTTTCTCTTTTACAGTGCCCCTGTAATCTTATTATAGAGCTGAGCCAAAACGTCTCAAAAGAATATCTCCCTTTCTTTCACTCCTTCTGTTCTCACCTCAAAGAAGGCCACTTGGTAAATTTCTCCCTAAATATTCTCTCTCCCTCTCCCTTTCTCTCTCTCTATGACTGTGCATGCATGTTTTTTACTGGCTAGCATCCAGTCAGGAACATATGCATGCATAAGTTATGCTATATAAGTGGGGCCAGAAAGTCACTATTGCACAACGGACGTATTGTGCTGACAATGGCAGAAGTGAAATTGCACAGACAGCCCGTTCCTCTACACCTTTTCTTTGCATGTTGTGGTTGCACATTGTGCATTATCATTGTGCAATTCACTTGTGCATTGCAGTTGTGTATCATGTATTGTTGTCATGTACTGAGTGTGTGTGCTAAACAGTCTAGATTTGGAAAATTCACTTACTCAACTTGACACTGAATGCTAGGAGCATGGAATTTGAGCCAATTCAATCCCAATACCAGGGAATAATTAGAGGTGGGAGCCAACACAGAATGGTCTAGTCGATGTGGATACTCAAACTCCTACCCCTGGATGTCACTATATCTAAATGGACAATGTTAATGGGAGTGTCTGGGGCAATGTCTTGAATTGTAATTCCAACCCTGTAACCATAGCTGGGCTGTAGCTTAGGATCTCTAGGGGAATTTTTAAGTAGCTCAATTAATCAATGAGCTGAGTTACAAACAGCCCTTTGGGGGTCATTCCCACTTGTATGTCAAGAGAAGAGAATAGGGAATCACAGAGGCTTTCTATTAACTGTATGTTATTAAAAGGGGGAAACACACAACCAGACAATCATACACATTCACATGTATAAGAGGTTAAGTAATATAGGAGTAAGTGTTGGAAAAGACAAGAGCTCCACTAATGGTGATACTTACTATCGACATGGATGACTCCAAAGGGTTCCAATTAGATGGTATGGTGTTGGACCCAGCCGCATGGGAAACATTGCGGGAAATGGCTGTAGGTCAGAACTAGGCAGAATTCAAAGTGACATAGTGTCCCCTCGCATTCTATCTAGCCCAAGGAAATAAAAGAAATTTAGGACCTTGTATAGGCCAAAACTAGTCTGAGGCAAAGATAATCAAAGGGGCAAGTCTACATGGAAAGGATCTCTCAAGATAGGGTTTCAAACATGGGGACAGAGTTGTAAAATTAGCCCTCTCTGGCTTGGGTGTAAATCACCTAGCCTTCCTTTCTTCAGAGGTGTGAATCTTCCCTTATCAGCAAGTTCCCAAACTATCTGATTGATCTGCTAATAAGGTATCTTGGTACGTGACCTACCATCTCTGGGTTCATGGCTGCCTATAGTTCAGAATCCATTCAGGACCATGGAAGGGTAGCACACACACCACAAAATTTGAAGGTTTCCAGGGCCCATAATGCATCTGGGACACCCTGCAGTCATGCAGTCTCTAAGCAGTTTACAACTGTAAGCTAATTGCCCCCAACAAGCTGGGTACTCATTTTAGTGACATTGGAAGGATGCAAGCCTGAGTCGAGCCTGAGCCCTGGCTAGTATTGAACTCACAACCTTGTGGTTTGTGAGTGAGTGGCTGCAGTACAGGCATTTAACCACTGTGCCACCAGGGCTTCTACATGCCTTCTCCTGGTATATTGGGTTCTCAAAACACAAGTGTAGGCTCATCATGAAGGCTTGCAAGTCATTCACCATAGGTACAGCTTTATTGTACCAATTCGTCAACTATTCCAGTGCCACTCTCCTTCAAAGTAGGTAGCAATTCACTTCATCTTGGCTGCCTCAGATGGGAAAGTGTGTTCCCACTCAGCCATAAAGTCAGCCACTTGCCTCCTAGCAGAAATTTTGAAATTCCGCCCTGAGAATTGGACAACAGCATTGGCAAATTTATTGTAAATAACTCTGGTGATATTCCAGCTGATTGGAAGGATTCCATTATAATTCCAATCTTTAAAAAAGGAGATAGACAGGACCCTGGTAACTATCGCCCAATAAGTTTGTTATCTATAGTGGGCAAACTATATGCCAGTTATCTGGGCTTGACATTACAGAGTTGGATGAATGTTCAAGCTTTACTAGGTCTGGAGCAAGTGGGTTTTAGAAGACATATGTCCACTGTGGATCACATAACTGTGCTTTCATTTCTTGTGAATAAATACTTGTTGAGACCCAAAGGTAAACTATATGCGGCTTTTATTGATTTGAAAGCCGCTTTTGATTCAATTCACTGGCCTTTATTATGGGAAAAGCTGGGTAGGTTTAATATAGATCCTGGGTTGTTGTTTCTTTTAAGCCAACTTCATACAAATAATCAATGTAGAGGGAAATTTTCTGAAACAGGCCATTTAACAGACCCTATCTACTCTGGTATAGGAGTGAGACAGGGTTGTGTGTTGGCTCCTCATCTGTTTAATCTTTGTGGCTGATTTACCTGCCTTTATGACCACAGCAGATTCTCATCCCCCTTCGCTGGGAAATCATCCACTTTTTCTACTCCAATATGCCGATGACACTCTGTGGGGTTGGCAAGAGCCCTCAAAAGATTCTCGGAATATTGTGAATAATTTCATCTACTGATAAACTTTGAGAAAACCAAAATACTGGTATTTTCTAAGAGATTTGTACCGAGAACATGGAAGGTTGGAAATCAAATAATTGAGCAGGTCAAAAAGTATGTTTACCTTGGTGTCCTTTTTCATTTTAATGGGCAGTGGAGAAAACAGAGAGATAAAGTAATACAAATAGGGAAAAGATCATTGGCGGCTATACAATCTTTTTATTATAAAAAAGGCAACCAGGATATCCTAGCGGCCTTAAAAATTTATAAAGCCAAATTAAGACCTCAGTTACTTTATGGCATATTTACCTGGATTCTAGCCTTTAATAAGGAGATTGAACGTTTGCAGACATTTTTTTTCAGGAGATTATTATCTGTACCCCTATGTGTACACCATCTGACTCTCTATGTGGAACTGGGATTGAATGCCCTTGAAACTGAAGCCTGGATGACTTATAGGTTTTGGTTTAATATACATTTTAGGCCAAATAGATCTAGTCTTTTATGGTTTTTACTATCAGACATTTATTATGCTAGATGGGCTAAATTTTATGAAAATAAAGTAATTTCCATGGGCTTAAACTTTGATTCTCTTCTTTTGAAAAGGAGTGTCTTGAATCTATCAAGGTCTGCCTTGCAGAGAGAGATTATCAACTGTCATATCCAACACCTCCTAGGGCGTGTTCTCCAGCAATACTCGGTATCCCCCCCCCCCTTGCAGGGTAGGATTCCTGATTATTTTCAAATCCTTTCATTGTTGGCATTGAGGAAGGCATTTTTATTAGCAAGGTTAGATGTGCACTCCTCAAATGTGACAAGGGGTAGATATTTACAGACCCCATTTTTGAAACGTATATGCCACTGTGATCAAGCTCCTGATGTTCTCCATCATATTGTATTGCTGTGTCCATTGTATATAATTCCTAGGGGGAAATTGTTAAGAAGGTTATTGGAAATGAACATCTGTTTGGATGAGTTATCAGTGGAATTCTTATTGGAAGATCGGAATCCACATATTACCAGGCTAATGGCCAATTTCCTGCTGGAAGCTTCAAGATTATGGCTTAAATTTTATAATAATGATCCTGAAGTTCTATTGTAAACATATTTATTTATTGTAAATCTATTGTAAATCCTACTCTTTCTAGGCCTAATAAAGGTTAAATGAATGAAATAATATTTGGTGAGAAAAAAATTGCAGTCTCTTGGTGCTCCCATTGAAACTAACTCTCAAGCACTTGTTGTCATAAGCCTGAGGAGCCACTGGTAGAGGCTGACGTCCACATCTGGAACTACCAAGGGTAATTGTTGCCCCTAATTCACTGGCTGCCCAGCTGCTGGTTACTCCTGCCCCTGGTCATCACTGTCGTGCTCCAGTAAGAGGACCTACACAAGATTATACACCATGTTCAACTCCTCCCAGAAATGCTGCCTTTCAGGGTTCCAACCTCTCAGGGTGAAAGCTCTACCAACATGTGCATCCCACTGTTAGTCATCTGGCTTGTTGCTGCTCCTTCAGCAGAGGTGGTGCCATCTAGTACCATGGTAGTTGACCACCTATAGATGGAGTGATGCACAGGGTGCGTGAGTCTGTGGAGGCAATTGATCCCATCTTGTGTCTCCATCCCACACTCCAAGGAACTGTGCCTAGGTCTGACTCTTCAGCCAGAGAATCAACTATTTTGGTTGTCCTCTGGTGACTGCATGCTGCAGTGATCATGACAATGAATCATGTACAGCCCAAAATGCAATTCAGAAACACAATCCTCAGTGAAGTCAGAAAGCTTTATTCAGAAAACTAAGTTGTTCACAACATAACAATGCTGTTGGGATTGATGCAATTTCACAGTATATTAAAAGGACATAGCAACCCTTTCATGCTCTTGAACTCCATTCTGGTAATGGAGGTCTGTTCTGCTGCTGGCTGGAACATAACTAGATAATATTTCCAGCCTTATCCCACAAGTGAATGACAGTGAGTGAAGCAGAATCCCTTGTTGCACTGCAAATGTCTGGTGGGAGTGGGCTGGAAATGTTATCCTGATGTACCCCAATCATCAGCCAAAAAGATTTCACTCTCTCAGAGTGTTTCCCTGGAGTTTAAGGTGGGATTGCAGTGAAACATTTATTATTGTGATGATAGTGCCACAATGGTGAATATGTAATATAACTGAATATAGAGCAGTTACGGATCTTTAACTTTAGGTTATGAATCTGTAACTCCAATACAGGAATCAGACATATATCTAGATCTGTATTCAAGAAATTGAGGGAGGGATGCTTTTGGGAGGAATTGCTAAGGTTGTGGAGAAAAGTAAGAAGTATCAAATTAAAGCACATAACATGTAGATTTGCAGTAAATCACATTTTTGTATCAATTCATCACTCAGATGAGATGAATTCAAGAAACTAAATAAAAGTAAACACAGTGCTTTAAACCCCAGCTTCATCAAATCTCTGTTGCTATACGACTCTGTCTTGAGTATATTGAAATGAGGGGGTTCTCCATAGATTATTATTTATTAAGTGCTTAAAATTCTGTGAAGCACTGTACAAGGGGAAAAACAGACAGGTTCCTGCTTACAATCTAATATACATGCCATAGAAGGAAAATAGGATGGCAGAGAGAAGAGCAAAATGGGTGATTTCAAAGCAGAGAGGCTATGATTTCTTTTCTTTTTTAATGACCAGAGAGCAATTGCCCTTCCACTGTGTTCAAGCAGAACTTATTTCTCATCTCATGGCCCATCTAGGTAGTGGGAAGAGGGTAGAAGGATGAAAAATGCTCTTGTGCAATATATTACTGGAAATTGTTGATGCGCAAAAGAAGCGTTAGGACACCATACCCGTCTTCTTTTTCTCATTCCCCACTACTCTTTCAGTAGAGTAAACAAGGCTAATAAAGTCTTATTTAGTGTGTCATCCCTTGTATCTGTTTTTGTATGATGGAAATCTGTATCTGTTTTTGTATGATGGAAAGAATTATGACTGGTATGGGACAAAATGAAGAGGGATAGGACACATAGAAGATAATAATGCAATGATTCTTGTCCAGATTTGTCACTGAACAAGTTCAGATGTTCTAACTGAATAAAGGATAATCACATTGATATCTCAAAGATCGTTTAGCCCACTCCTTTCCTAAATAACTTATATTTATTTGTTAACAATTATAAATGATGCATCCTTAATTGGAGATAGGTGGCCATTGTATAGCCTCTCTTTAAAAGCTCTAACAAAGGACAATCTACTACCTTCTGATGTGTTCAGTTCTACAGATCAGCAGCTCTTCCCATCAGGAAGTTATCTTTAGTCATAATTTCCTTTCTTGGCATTTGAACTCATTGGTTTGGGCCCTACCCTCTGGAGCAAAAGAAAACAAATTGGCTCCATCACCTATGTGACAGCTTCTCTACTACCACTTACCAGCCAACATCTGTCTCTGTTCACTTGGTGCTATATTCAAGTGTTTCCTCAAGGCAAACATCTGTTTACCCCCCAACTTTTCCTGATTAATTCTCCTTCTCTTTCATTTTTCCCTTTCCTGATACATCTGATCTGTACCTTTGGATTGTAAACAGGCTGGGTCTGTTTTAATCTTTTATTTCATTACAATCCCTAGTAATTTTAGGCCTAGCCATCTTTGTAATTGCGACAAAAGTTATTAATGATAGTCATCACAGTCATCATTAATAACAATAGCAATAGTTGACATAATATTTAACATAATCTTAATAAATCATGATTTTATGCTGGTCCACTAATAGCATCTTCATTTGAACTGAATGTTCATGTGGAATATGGCCTCAGTACCAACAGGAGATTTTGATCCTTATAAACCTCTTGCAGGGTCAGTAAATCTCCTCCTGCCCCTATCCCCATGTCTTATTCCCACTCCTTCTCTAACCAACAAAAAAACTTTTACTTACTTTCCCTTTCCTTCTTCACTGAAATTGAGAGACATGACAAAATAAATAAAGAAGCACATTTGGGACTGGGAAGAATGATAGAGTGTCTCTTGGTGGCAACTGAGCCAAAACAGGCCCATCTGTTCTTGAGACATGTGTGTCTGAGTCCTTTGCAAAATCATCAATCTTTGTGGCTAGTGATGCTAGGGTAGGGAATGTGTTGTTCTTTCTTAATCTTTCTTGCATGAAGCTTTTCTGTTGCCTCTTACCTTGTTGCAACAGAAGTTGCATGTACATGTCATGTACAGGATTGGTTTAGTTCAGAAAATCAAACTTCCATCCTTTGCAGACTGCCAGAAATAGTGCACATTAAATTGAAGCACTGCCCTGGCTCAGTGTTAGGGAGTCATGGGAATTGTATTTTTTTCTGGGACATTGAGCCTTCTCTGTCAGAGAGCTCTGGTGCCACAATAAATTACAGTTCCCATGATTCCCTAGCACTGAGCCAGGGCAGTGTCTCAATTTAATGTGCACTATTTCTGGCAGTCTGCAAAGGCCCTTCAATAGTGAACCAGAAAACTTCATTCAGAAACCAAAGATATGTCCAGCAGACATATGTTGTCAGGACTGAAAAGCCAGTGTTAAGACATCATAATTAAAGTATACAGTAATTCAAATTTTGAGGGGGCTGACACCCCATTCACCCATAAAATCAAACACATTCCCTTCTTTCCCATGATCCCTTTACCTTTCACCCCATACCATCCATTCTCCTGAGACAGACCTTGATACTCCTGGCAAAGCCTCTCCTTCCTTTCCTATCTGCTCATTCACCACCAAATGAATGTAAGCCACAGCCTTAGCAATTAACTTATGACTACATGTCTCATTATCCAGTATTATTACAATATAACATGTTATGAGGAAGCAAAGCTGGTTTCTATTAACTAAAGCAAAGCAGGCCTCTATTGACAATGGCAGGCAAGCTGAAAGGCTCAGCTCTGAACAAAGCAAAATCATAGCTAGCTTTAGGGCAGGGAACAGGGGCCAAGTCTGGTCCAAGATATTTTACTACCTAAAGTGAAAGATAACATGGGGCCCTTACCTTTTCCATGTATAAGCCTCAACTGGATTGGCAGTTAGATCTTTTCTTCTGCACAAATGACCCTATGTTGTACACAAGGCTGCTGACCACCTCAAAGGGTACAAGGCAGGCTGTGTGGCAGAGGTGCACAACTGTTTTCCTTTCCAACTTGTTTGTTGCCTCATGGCATCTGTCTTTACCCATTATTTATTATTTATTTTTCAAAGATTGGTCAACATGCATCTGTAATACAATCAAAACCCACACAATCCGGTATTAAATCTGAAAGTTAAGTCAGATCCCATGTTTTTTGTTGTTGTGTGCCTTCAAGTCCTTTCCAACTTATGGTAACCTTAAGGCGAACCTATCATGCCATATTTATTTAGAAGGCAGTTGCCATTGCCATTTTCTGAGACTGAGAGAATGTGACTTGCTCAAGTTCACCCAGTCAGTTTCCATGTCTGAGCAGGGATTCAAACCATGCTCTCCAGAGCCCAATGCTCAGACCACTACACCATACTGGTGTGGACCCCAAACCTTTAAGTAAACAGCCAGGTTTTAACTTGGTTCTGAAATGAGCTCAACATCTGTGCCAGTTGGGTCTTGGGTAAGGGGAATGGCATTCAATAACTGAGACAAAACAGAGGAAAATGTCTTGCTTAGTAAATCTTAAATGCTTGTCTAAAAAGACATCGCTCTTCACTCTTAAAATGGGGCTAGGTTTTTTAACTGCTCTGGCTGCTTCCTATTGCATTCTGAAACTTGTAGTTTAGGAAGAGGCATTTAGAATACTCAGTCAGAGAGCCTTTAAGCCTCATGGAACTACAAACCCCAAAATGCAACAGGAAGCAGTCAGAGCTGTTAAAGTGAACTAGCTCCATTTAAAGAGTGTGGTGCGATAAGCTCATAGATGTATACAGGGAGAGATGCACTCTCAGATGCCGAGATCCCAAGCAGTTTAAGCCTTTAAATATTATCAGTAACATCTTGTCCTTGAACTGGAGGCATATTGGCAGGCAGTACAGTTACTTTAGTATGGATGGTAGTGATGTCTGATAGGATGATATGAGAACAAACTAGCCACTATATTTCTGGTGAGCCAACCAAAGCCAGTTGAAAGCACTCAAAGCCACTGACAAAAATAAACTTATGTCTACTCTGAAGTTCAGTGTGTGGAAACTGAAACCTAAAACAGTGGCTGGTCTGTGTATGTGGCACTTGCATGACCAAACTTACAAGTGTAACTGGCAAGATATAGCCAACCTTGCATTTGCTGAACTCAAGTCTATTCTGCCAAGGTTGTTTTTGTTTGCACCTCCTCACCACTGGTTGAACACTGTTGTTAGGTTTTATAGATTGCATTATCCTTTAAAACACACACACATAATTTGACTGCAGAACATGTTGAGAAATGAAAAGGAGGTGGACTAGAAAGCTTCTTACAAAATTCTATAGTAATTTAAGAAAATTACAGCTTCCCCATCTAGAGGAGACTTTAGTTCCTTCCTACCAATGATGCAGCAACAGCAGGATCAAATACAAATAAATAAATGAATAATGCCGATCTGAGCTAATCTTTGAAATGATCCACAGTTGGAGGAAAATCCATGGCCTGCCATCTGGAGTTTATATCAAAATGTGCTAATCAGACTGGAGAGCTGTGCCAATAGCAGTTTGCTCCCTGTGGGGAATCTGGGAACTTCACAACATGGGTGAAGAATCAGAATTCAAAGAAGCAAAGCAGTGACCCATCTTCTGTGGGCATTAACCTCTCAACTCAATTCTTTAAAAACCAGTGATTTAGGATCACAGGAATATAAATTTTTAAGCTCACTGTAGTCACCAAATTGAATCAGAGGGTGAGATGCAGATTCTAAAATTTTACTGGATGTATTCAGATGGCACTCCAAATGGTAATTTGAAAGACTAGATACAAAAAGCCACTGAGATCCACATGGTCCCTCCACAATCCCACCCAAGACTTTCCATCTTACTGTTTAGTGAAACTCTACATTTATTGTGACATTGGAATTAGGAAACTACGTTTGCCCTCCAGATGAGATTTGAAAGCCCAATGGACTTAACCAGCCAGGAAGGTTAATGAATAAATATAAATGATAGATCAAATAGTTCCAAAAACCTTATCTGCATCCTTAGCTGTAATACAATGAAACTGATACCAGAAAAAGCAACAAGATGGCATACTATATTCTTCTGGTTCTAATCCTGCTTCAAAGGATCTTGATGGGGCTGGACAGCAAATAAATTTGTATTCTGCAATAAATTAGAGTGTAAAATTCTGCAGACCATCAAGCTCTATTAGGTGGCAATGAGAGGGTGCAGTGTTAATGGAGAAGAATGACTTGTTCACAGCAGTCACTGCAATGGAATATAAAACTTGCAAAGAACCTTATATTTAGCCTGAGGTTTTCCCCTCCTTCCCACAATTTGGCCTCGAGCCATGTTCTTTGTAGCTTGAGTGTTCACAGCTCTTCACATGAACCAAGAAGAAGCAAAGTTCTGTTGTAGACATAATGACTCATGGGAGAAACCATGTTAGTTGCCCATTATTTGGGAGTAAAGACTGTAACTCAGAGATAGAGTTCATACTTTGCATACAAAAGGTTCAGAATTCAATGTTTGGCATTTCCAGATAGGTCTAGGAAGCAATCTTGGCTGTTGATTGGTAGAGAGCTGTTTCCAATCAGTTTTGCCAGTACTAAGTGAGATGGTCTCCTGGTCTCTGACATGATATAACAGAGTTTCCTATGTTTCTTTCTTATTTCTCCTGTACCAGACCAATGTTCTGAATAGAGACAAAACTGCTAGTGTTTTCAAAAGAAAAACCATCAGAACATTCTGGAAAGCAAATATAGTTGTTGTTGTTGTTGTTGTTACCTTCAAGGCATTTACAACTTATGATAACCCTAAGGTTATCATGAGGTTTTCTTGGGCAAATTTCTTCAGAGGAGGTTTGCCATTGCCTTCCCCTGAGGCTAAGACCATGTGACCTGCCCAAGGTCACCCAGTGGGTTTCATGACCAAGCTGGAAATCGAATCCTGGTCCCCATAGTCCAACACTCAAATCACTATGCCACACTGGATCTCCCAGCGAATCGCAACAACTCACCTTATGCATCCATTATATGCATATAATGGATGTATAAAGTGAGTCATTGAGATTCATCAGTGGGAAGTAGATTCCCACCACCATAAGAGCATAAGAACTTATCAATGGCCTTGCTTCAAAGGCCAATTTAGTGCAATCTGCTTTTTACACAGTGATTATCCAGCTGGCGACAGAGATGAACACAATTGTAACCTATTTGTGCTCCCTAGAAACTGATATACAAGAGACTGTACCCTCAGGTACTGGAGAAAATGTATAACCACAGTGACTAGGCATTGATAGTCACCTCTTCTATTAATTTGTCCAATTCTCCTTTAAAGCCTATCATGTTGACATTCATCCCTATGTAAATTCCATACTTTATGTGTTTTGGGAAGAATTAGTTCCTTTATCTCTTCCAAATCTTCTACCATTTAGCCTCTTTGGACGTTATCACACGGGGCAAATCTGCTGGTTAATCCACACAAATCCCAAACAAAAACTGGATTTGTGCCTCACGTTTTCACACGATGTCACACAGAAACTGGACAGAAAGTGGACAGAAACTGGTGTTATCCGAGATCTTTTGAAATTCGGTTGTTTGGAGGAAATGCAAATGCAAAATTAAGGTAATTTCGCATTTACCATAATGTGAAAAGCAAATGCACATTTGGGAGCATTTCCCTGCTTTTCCCATGGTTCCAGGAAGCATTCCTCTATCTGCACATGTGCAAGAAGATCATTTCTAGTACATTTACAGGCTTTTCTCACTTGTGTGTGAACGTTAAATGCGCTTACTTTAATGTCGCAATTAAGATAATTACGTGTGAAAGCCATTTGCGGAATCAAGGTTTATTTTCGGTTTATTTTTGGAATGCCTCATTTCCACTTTATTATCACTTTCTGGCCCACGTGTGATAACGTCCTTTGAGTGGCCCCCTGATTCACATATACCAACAGAAGGAGAAAGGCTTCTCCAGGCAGCACACACTTTTATACATACGTTGATCATGTCTTGTTTGATTTGTCTTTTTTTTGCTAGGCTAAACAGCCTGAAACATTGATTGGTTCCTCGTAGGAGAGTTCCTTCAGCCTCTAGAGTTTTTTGGTTGCCCCTTTCCTGCTCTTGGAAGTGCATCCAAGCTTTAAAAAATGACGTCAACCCAGTCATGACAATATGAGAGAACTGACCAAGGCAACAGCCATATCTCATACCCATACCCAGCTACAGGGAACATAAAACCTCTTGAAACAGTTTCACTGGCTATGAGTTCATTTCTAGGTATAATTCAAATTCAGTGACTTACAAAGCTCTATGCAGATTCAGTTCAGACCAACTGAAAGACTGAATTTCTCTCTATCAACCTGCCAGAGTCTTAAGGCCTTCAGGAGAAGTTTGTCTCTCAGTTCCACCACAATTACAGGCCTAAGTGGTGAAGAAGTGCGAGCAAATTTTCTTCATGGCTACACCCAGGTTGTGGAGTAGAATTCCCTTACAGGAGGCTGGTTGACCCCTTTTATGCTCTCCTTTCACCAGCAGGCAAATATCTTTCTATCAAGTAACTAGTTTCAAGGAATCGTTTTTATTAGATTTGTGTGCTGTATTTTTAATATTATTGTTATATATTTAATGATTTTTCATTTTTTTTCCAAAAATGTAATGGCATTTTAATAGGATAACTTGTTTATTTGTGTTTTAACTTTTTTATCATCAGGTTTTAGCTTAGTATGCATGTATGTATATATGTGCCACTTTTCTCCTGAAATGGGAACTAAAATGGTTGACAAAAGGATCAATTGAAACGGAACAATTTTTTTTTTTAAAAAAAATTAAAATCATCACACTAAAGCAGTATAAAATTAGTTACAAGGCATACAAAAGTTTTAAAGTAAAGCACACATCCAACAAGAAGCTCCCCTGTGAGTAATTACATATCAAAAGCTTGCTTAAACAAAAAAGCCTTTGCTCGATGGCAAAAGGAGAACATTTTTGTAAGCTGTGCTAGCAGACAAGCTAGATGTAAAGGAAGGAAGGAAGGAAGGAAGGAAGGAAGGAAGGAAGGAAGGAAGGATTAACAGATGGTGTCCATGACATAGTCATTGTTGCTGGGTTCAACAGTTTCAGAGCCTTATCACATGATTCAGGTAAATCAGAACCACTGCAGGACAACTGTGCCTTCGCTTCGCACTTACCACATGACATTGTTGCGCTCCTGTTATTCTCCCATCTGAGACCATCTTGAATGCATTTCTTTTTATTGACACACACAAAAATCTGTTACTAACCTGCTTTCCTACAACTATCCTGCCATGAATTGCAGTTCAAAAGTTAAATTACAATTTAATGGTGGTTTTGTGTGGTCAGGGGTGGTGGTGGTGGTGGGTATGAACATTTCCTTTCAATTGTCAAAATAACTGGGAAACTTTTAAACTTTTTTTGTTCTCTGTAGAAAAAAAATCATCTGCCAAATGGCTACTCCTCCCTGGACTCACTAATTCCTACACCTTCTTTTCCAGCCCTGTTTTATTGCTACAGTGCTATAATGCTATGGTGCACTAATGGGGCTCTCCTTGTCTCTCACTTTCTCTCTCACACACACTGACACACACCTGGAAATGTAAGAAAAAGCCAAAACATTCTTGCAATTTAATAAAAGAATTTATGTCCTGTGTCTTTTCTGCCTGTTTCTTGCTGCATGGGGATAGATCCGATAGATAGATCAATAGCTGCTGACTTTCATCTAGCATTGATCAGTTTGGACAGCTGAGAAGTCTGATCCATCCTGATCTGTGGGAGGGTTAGATATACATGCATGCACATGCACGTACCTGATAATATAAAGGAAAAAAGGCCTTTTTAAAGGTAAGTTTACTTTTGATTTCTATTTTTATGTGGGGGGGATCTCTCTCTCTCTCATTCCAGTTTTGGAAGGTGTTTGTGTGGGAGGGGAAGAGAAAAATAAATAATTCCCAAACAGACCAAAAATATTCAGTTGCCTGCAAAACCAGTCACTACCAGATCAGACTATGGGCTGATTTTCAGTAGATTTGGGGATGCTGTGGACCACCATGTCTACTGCAGCTGTCCACCCTTTTCCTAGAATGATCAGATTGTAGATAATGAGAAAGACTCCTGCTGCCAGTTATAGTAGGGATAAATAGAAAATAGTCTGATTTGGTATAAGAGCTTTCTATGGCCTATTTTTTATCTGTTTTATCTGTGGATCTACAGATACCACAGAATGAGGGAAAGGAGGCAGATGAACTTGGATCGAATTATTGTACTTGTCCTTCCTACTATCTCATAGATTAGGATATTGGAAAGCTTAGATCTCTATGCTGTCAACGACTGAACTGTAGCAAATGCTTTCAAATCATTATATTGGCACAGGAATAAGAGTCATCCTTTGTCATTCAAATCCAAGCTCAACATTCAGATAATCATACTTGGGATTCATGTTGGTTCATAACTGTTATCCATGGTGGGTAAAAGTTTCACACTTTCTTTGACCCTTATCACCAATCATCTCATGTCAATCATAATTATGAGATATTGAAGAAGTGACAGTACATGGATATTTTAGATTTTCTCTAACCCACCATAAATAATAATAATAATAATAATAATAATAATAATAATAATAATAATAATAAATTCATATCCTGCCTCTCTGTGCAACACAACCAGGGTGGCTTACACAATAAAATACACAATTCTGTATCCCAATACCCCCCCCCCCCCAATTCAGTTGTTTCCCTGGAAGAAATGATGTATAACATTGTGAAGAAGGGAAACAAAGAAGTTTGAATGATGAACATTTTTTTTTCTCCTCTGCAAACTACTGAAATAGGCTCCCTATTCATTTGGGGAAATGGTACAGGTTCAAGTGGAAATTATAACTTGCTCTAGATTCATCAGTGCAATGAATCACTTGTCCCTGTTTGCAAGATCACTTTATTGCCTGATCCGTTAAGGTGAGAGAAGATTCCAGAGTGCAATAAGAGAACAATTTTCACCCATATGCCCAGAGGACAGTATGTTGATTAAGTTCAATTATTCTTTCCGGGAGAGAGAATCATGCCAGGTAATTATGTGTCTCTTGCTTGGCAGTCCCCAAGAGGTCTTTTGACAGATAAGGTGCCAATTATATTGATGGATCAGCTCCTGGAAGCCCAGAGTGGCCAAATTTCTGCCGTCTCCCATCCACCTGCCACGGTAATCTTGAAAGCCAGGGAAAGTGAGGGCACCCAGGAGAGAGGGCAGGAAAAATGCAGAAAGGAAATTTCTTTCCTTAAACTAAAGCAGCTGGAATTGGGTTTTAATCCTTTTTCCAATTAACTGAATTGTGTAAAAAAGGAAGCCTTTGAAAGAAAAGTTTCAGATACAAGCTGAGGCTGACATGTAGATGTAGCAAGACTTGCTAGGCATGCCAGATACAAAAAAGAAGCAGGTCCTTGTGCCTTTTGCAGCTGTGACTGACAAAATTTTTCATGGGTACCACTTACTTGCAGCCACAGATCTGCATCTCAGTAAAGTAGCATCTCTTAAAGGCTCCTTTCTATTCAATTTGATGTTGTTATTTGCTTTGACTTTGTTATTTTACTTTGTCTTTTGACAATTCTATAAATGAGAGACCTCCAAGATCCCTGGTCATCAACTTATTTATTAATTAAAATATGTATTGTTGTTGTTGCATGCCTTCAAGTAATTTTTGCCTGACGGTGACTCTATCATGCCTATCATGAAGTTTTCTTGGCTAAATTTATTCAAAGGAGGTTTGCCATTGCTTTCCTTTGAGGCTGAGAGAATTTGACTTGCCCAAGATCACCCAGTGGGTTTCATGGCTGAGTGAGATTCAAACTTTGGTCTTTAGAGTCATCATTCAATACACAAACTATCTTACTCTTTATCTGAAGATCTCAAGACATCTTACCATAAAATCAATGTAAAACAATAAATAATCACATAAGTTTAAAAGGGTTTAAAATATATTAAATGGTTTAAAAGCAGTTTAAAAGCATACAGTTTAAAAATATGCAGCCTGGATAAAATCAATTTGGCTTGAAGGCTTTAATAAAAGGCTAGGATTTAAATTGGCACTGAAATAATTCCAGTGTTGGAACCAAATGGGCCTCCAGGAGAATTCTACAACTGCTCTGCTCAGGTCTTGCAAAGTCTGGGCTGAAGCTTTATTAGTTGTGTCAATTTCCTTGTAGTGCAGTCTTCCTTTTTCCTACTTTACGAAGCTTTATTGCCTTTTCCAATGAATCATGTCATTTCATGATATGTCCAAAGTACGGCAGCCTCTTTGGACATTTAGTCATCTTCATTTCTATGGAGAGTTCTGGTTTCGTTTGCTCTAAGACCCATTAGTTTGTCTTTGAAGCCATTCATGAGCTTTGTAGCTCTTCTCCAGCACCACATGTCAAATGAATTGATTTTATAAAAGTAAAAGAAAGATCCACATCTCTATAAAAAGTGGAGATCTCCTTTTAAGCAATAAGGGACCCATTCATTCTATCCATTGTAGGATGTGGGTTTGGGGTGCTTTTAGAGCAGGGGTAGGCAACCTTTCCCCTTTAAGGGCCGAGGGACTTCAGCTCCCAGAAGCCTCAGCCATGTTGGCCAATAGTCCCATGTTGGCCAATAGCTCCTGGGATTCTGGGAGCTGAAGTCCCTCAGCCCTTAAAGGGGAAAGGTTGCCTACCCCTGTTTTAGAGAATGCTCAATTTATTATGTTGCTTTATAGCAGGGGTAGGCAACCTTTCCCCTTTAAGGGCCGTGGGACTTCAGCTCCCAGAATCCCAGGAGCTATTGGCCAACATGGGACTATTGGCCAACATGGCTGAGGCTTCTGGGAGCTGAAGTCCCTCGGCCCTTAAAGGGGAAAGGTTGCCTACCCCTGCTTTATAGCATGCTCAAATTATGGATGTTATCACCCAATCCATTTTCAGTAGTCTTGTATCTGATACAGTTGTGAAGAAGCAAACACACTAGATTCAACATTCATTCCAAGTATGGAACCTGCATCTATAAAACATGCCCTACACACTTGGGCATATGGGAGGAATGGCCCTTGTATACCTATGCTTGTGGCCATGAACTTTTTTTAAACACATCCATTAAATATCCCTAAATGTATCATAATTAATAAATTACAACACATAACAGAAGCATTATAAAACTCACAGCATAATAATAAATAATAGAAAATGGGGTGAATTATGACATTAATATAGACTACAACAATTAAAACTAACTTCTGCAGGATTTTATTTGTGAAACAGTGGGAGCCATAATATGAAGATTATTTACTTGCAAATACAATTAATGTGAGGCCAGACCTCAATAAACTTGTCCCTGCTGTTGGCACTAACTTTTCTATAATTGCTATTGATCAAACTCTAGAGTTTATCACACGGGGACAATTGGAATTATAAACAGTGATTAACCCATCAAAATTTTGCATTCGTGATTAACATTTTCCCATGACACCACGTTTGAATTCGATTATCCTGGGAATACCTGTGATAATCATGCAATTGAGCTAATGGTTTTCACACAACATCGCGGTGAAAAGCTATTAAAGTGCCATTATCCTGGGAATAACCAGGCAATAAAGAGCAAGAAATCATTAATGGGATCTTCCTGTGAATGATATTTTTCCGTTTGTTACCTGATTACTCCCTGGTTATTTCTGAGATAATGGCACTTGTGTGTGAAAATGTTAATCACGTTTTAGTCACATTTTAATCTCAATTGTATGATTTTGATGGGTTAATCACTGTTTAAACAACCAATCCCCCCCACCATGTGATAAACTCCCTGAGAGTTAAGTCCATTGTATTCTTCCAATATCTGGCTATGCTAATCTAGCTGTTTAAAAAAGAAAGAGGAGATATTTACTAGGTAGGTCATTATTAGCCCTTCTAAATATTGACAGAAAAAGAAGTACACCATAGAAGCTTATGTCACTGCCAATCATTCCGGATAGAAAATTTAGTACTTACTTCCAATATTCTTATATGATTCTTCTATGGGCATATCAGCCCCATATGTATATACAGGCCCTACTCTCCACAACATTGTCAACAATGCACTGGTAACCTCTCGATTAGACTTCTGTAATGCGCTCTACATGGGGCTACCCTTGTGCCAAGTTTGGAAACCTCAGCTTGTACAAAATATGGCAGCCAGGTTGATTACAGGTACTTCTTGTAATGGCCAAATAACACCGGTCCTGAAGTCCCTTCACTGGCTGCCAATTAATTTCCAGGCAAGGTACAAGGTGTTGGTTATTGCCTTTAAAATCTTACATGGCTTGGGACCAGAATACTTAAGGGATTGCCTTCTTCCGTATTGTCCATCCTGCACACTAAGGTCCTCAGAGATGAACCTACTACAGCTGAAAAAAATCTAGGCTAACTTTGGTTAGCCAGAGGGCCTTCTCCACCGCTGCTCCAAAGTTATGAAATGACCTACCAGAGGAGATCCATCGCATCTCTACTCTTACAGCCTTTAAAAAGGCTCTTAAGACAGATTCTGGCAGGCCTTCCCAACTTAACTCCTCTCCCCACAGAAGGTGATCTATGTTTCTCTAACCACCAATTATTTCCCCCTCTTAAAAATCTTTTTGTATTTTTGCTATTGTGATTGTATATTGCAATTTTAGTATTGGGAGGTTGGGGTTGGGAAGGGACTAATTTTGAATTTTATTGTATTCCATGCACTTCTATTGCTGTAACCCACCCAGATTCCTTGTGATTAGGTGGGCTATAAATAAATAAATAAATAATCTCTGGTAACTCAGGGCCTTTACAGACTGCCAGGAATAGTGCAAATTGAAGCCACTTTAACTGCCCTGGCTCAGTGCTAAGGAATCATAGGAACTGTAGTTTATTGTGGCACCAGAGCTCTTTGGCAGAGAAGGCTCAATGTCCCAGAAAAAAATACAATTCCCATGATTCCCTAGCACTGAGCCAGGACAGTTAAAGTGGCCTCAATTTGCACTATTTCTGGCAGTCTGTAAAGGCCCTTAGATGGTATCTTACCCTACATAAGGATGAGTTAATATATATTGATGACTTTATACATTAATTCTCTGGTACTAGCCAAGATTGTTTTAAATGATGGTGTAACTCAAATTTTATTCTATTGTGTTTTGATGTCCCTCTCCCACACAGCTTTGATACTATCAGTAAACTTACAGGTATATCTGATGAACATTTTAAATAGTTTAGTGACCACTTTGGGGGCCTAACTGTCATTCAAAATACACAGGACTTCAGAGCTAGCTGTTATTCTGGAAGGATAATGGTGGGACAATTAAGAAGAAAGCTTTCTTGGTTTGGATGTGGACAGTGGCGTCCCCACACCTGGTGTTACCCAGTGCAGGGAGGCTGCTGGTGGGGCAGTGGTAGACAAAAGGCTGCAGTCACCTTTCTCCTTCAAGACAGTGGCAGCTTCCTTTTGGGGAGGGAGCCATCATCATGGCAAAGCCTGGAGAAGCACATTTACCCTAGTCCTTTGCTGCTGCAGTGGCTTCCTCTTGAGGAGAGAACTGCAGTAGCACTGAAGCCAGGAGGGCCATGCTCACTTCCTCTCACCCCACACCAGGAGGAGAGTCTGACTGGGCATCACCCCTCCTTTGAGGTATCACCTGGTGCGTACTGCACCCCCTGAATCTCCTTAATGACACCACTGGACGAGGTCATTTGTCATTGGGACATTTTTGACATTGGAAGGCTTGCCTAGTTTTTAAAGGCAACTGAACACCTTTGTGATCACCAAAGTTTTTAATTCTTTTACTAAGCCATTGTAGAAATCATGTTTAATCTTGTTACATTTTATCTGTTACACTTTAATTGCTGTTTTATTGTGGATTTTTAGAGGCTGCTTGGGTGTTTTCTTAAACCTTTTGATTCTATGTTCCCTTTATCATGTATATGTTCTGAAAGTATTAGACATTGCATCCATCCATCCATCCTATTGCTGCTTTATGTCAAGTAAGCTATAACACCTAAGGTACTCTTGGGGTTTCTATTGCTGAGAAACTAAGGGAAAATGCTACTTAATGACACAGGTGAGGTGAGATGACATTTTCTTAATAGGATTTGGTGGCTGGAAACGTTAGTGGCATATGCAGGCATAGCCAGTATATTCCTGTCATGGGGCATTGAGGTAGTTGGAATTATTTTCCTTCCTGTGCAGAGCAGAAAGCCCCCTGGACATACCATACATACCATACTCTGAAGCCTTCCTACACATGGAAAATCTGTGTGTGGCAGAGAGAAGGGAGGACCAGAGAAGCTTCTGGCTATGTCTCCTTCCTTGGAGGTCTTTAAGCAGAGGCTGGATGGCCATCTGTCAGGGATGCTTTGATTGGGAGTCCCTGCATAGCAGGGGGTTGGACTGGATGGCCCTTGTGGTCTCTTCCAACTCTATGATTCTATGATTCTATGATTCTATGTCTCCATAGCCACACTGTTACAAGTTATGCTTATTAAATAAGAATAGACTGATACCTTAAGCAGGGTCTGCTTAAGGCCTCTAGACAGAGTCTGCATGTATTACAAGTGGCATGCTGAAGGGTAGGGCAGTGAGAGGTTGGTTCCCTGTCCACCTTGGAAAAGTCAGGCCTCATTTTAAAGTACAAACTGGAATTTCCCTCCAATTGCCTTCCCTTACGCTGACAGTCACATGGTTTCATTGGTATGTTCAGGGAAGCAATCAGTGCTTAACTGTCTTGTTTACTCCACTGAATGGAAATCCTGCCAAACAGGCTCAGATTGGTACATACCTTATTGTAAGGTATCGCAAAGTTTACAGAGATGCTGGGCAATCCATCTGAATTTGAAAGAAGGCAATGGTAGATACTTGATTGGCTTTCTCCCATGTGTGCAACTCCCCTTCCCTCCAGGATAGCAAATCTTCTGCTTCTCAGAATACAGAAGATCCTGCCTTAACATATGTTCTACTGGAATATTTGTAAATAAATACTACAAAGGGATGCAGTGACTTAGTAGTTAAGACGCCAGTTCTAATGATTGGAAGATTGGAGGGTTGGCATTTTGAGGCCCGAGTGCTGGATAATGGGGTGAGCTCCCATCACTAGTCCCAGCTTCTGCCAACTTATCAGTTTGAAAGCATGAAAATACAAGTAGATAAATAGGTACTACTTAAGTGGGAAGGTAACAGCGTTTGGTGCAGTTATGCTGTCCACATGACCACCAGAGCAGTCCTTGGACAACGCTGGCTCTTCAGCTTAGAAATGGAGATGAGCATCACCCCCTACAGTCAGTTACAACTAGACATTTATTTCAAGGGACTACCTTTACCTTTACCTTTTCTACAAAAATGCCATACATTTCCATTTTTATGTCCTCCATAGAAAGTCATAAACTGATATAATTGTTCCTAGAATTTTTCACTCTCCTGGACGCATAGGTGGCTCAAGGACTGAGCAACTGAGATTTCCTGCCTCCCTCCACAGTCCATGAGCTGCAACCAGCTTGGAGAAGAGAGAAGTGTCTGACAATTATGTACACCCCAAGCAGCATCCACACTATGCAATTATATCACTATGACTCAACTATAATTGCCATAGTTTCATCCTATGGAATCCTGGGGTTTGTAATCCAGTGATGCAGAGAAGCTTTCTGGCTGATTCTGAATAGACTCCTAAACTGTGTATTCCAGGACAGGATGGTGCCAGGACAAGTGGAAGCATACTGTTACAATTGTATAGTATGAAAAGCTCCTAAGTATGTGTGTGTGTTTGTGTGTTTCTTTAATCATAGCTAACTTCTTTTTGATAAGCAGCACCCTGCGGAATATCACCAGAAATCACACCAGTTCCTTTCAGTACTTCTTCTACAATTGTAAATCTTGAGCACAAACTATAGTTCACTACATCAGAGATCATCCCTTCACTCTTCATCACAAATTGCTTAACCTCAGTATGACACACAATGGAAGAGGTGGGAGGAAGAGGAAGAGATGGTGTGGGAGAGAGAGAGATTAATATGGTCCTGAACCATATGAAATGTCACTCAATTGGTTTTAAAGAAGAGGAAGAAGTCCTCCAAGAGATTGTCTTTTTATAACATGAATTTATATGACCTGACAGTTGCACATTCCAAAACTGAATTAATAAATCATTCACAATCCATGCTGGAATAGCTAATATCCTTTTTTGTGCCCCAGCAGAGAGGAAAATGCCCCATTTTCCTTATCTTTATGACACATTATCCCTAAAAAGAATTAATGATTCTATCTACACACTAGCTTTATTTATTACCATGTTCTCTTTTTCAAGGAAAGTAAATAAAGCGGAACATTCTCTCCCACCTCATTCCCACCCGGTCTAGGGATCTGAGTATCTCACAATTGCAATAGAGATTGTCATTGCTCTGCACAGTACTGTGGCTCTCTAGAATTGGGAGAGATTGATGGCATTTTATACCACAATTGCAGAACCTCTGTGCATGTTCAGTTCTTCATACCTTTCTTCTAGTCTCTGTCAAGGAGTCCAGATCTCTGAAAGCAGAGAGAAAAAAACTCCATCAGAAAAGGGGTTTATCATGTACCATGTGTGCAGTAAAGAAGGGCCACTGGGAGATCTAGGTTCTAGTCTGTACTGAATCATGCCAATTCATACTCTTACAGTATTTCACCGTTGAAAACCAGGACATATGTGGCCAAACAATATCAGTGTGGTCAAGATGGCAAGTTTTTGATGAGAAGGAATACACAAGCCACAGTTTTCTTGCCTGTGTCTACTATGAAGGGAAGCTCTCTTTCTTTTGATCTGAGTCCAAACTACTTTGGCACTTGAAGTCAGTCTGCAGCAGCTGGAGTAAGGTGAAGACAAAGTGGGAAGGCAGGAGGAGGAGAGAGAAACTGGGACATTTTCAAAGCAGCTGAAAATGTGGGTCAACAGTGGATTGGTTGGGACTGTCCCTGATAAATTAGGACAGTTGGAGGGTATGAAAACTCATTGAGTAACACTGAGCTAGTCACTGTCTCTCAGCCTGGTGGGAGGAAAAAGTAGGGAGGGTAGAGCCTTGTATGCTGTTTTGAGTTCATTTGAGGAAAGGTGAGATACTGAATGCAGGGGCGTCAGTTGGTGTGTGTGTGTTTGTGTGTGTGGACAGCACCAGGGGGATGGCACCACTGCTCCTCAAATATCTGCCTCTTGGCAGAAACAGACTCTGGCCTATACCTGTGTCCTTTAAAATGATGATGTGAATGGGACGAGGCTCAGTGGAAGTAGAAAGTAGAGCCCTCATGGTTTTTAAAACTTAAAATTTGTTTTAAAAATTATTCTTTTAAAATTTTCTTTAAAAACATCACATTTTACCAAATGTTCACTTTAACTGCATGAAACTATGTAAATGTAAATACATTTAGGCTGTGAGTATGATAGTGTAATTCAAAGGTATAATTTTAATTTTTCTAGTTATTTATATCACAACTTTGCCATTACATTCAGCAGTATGCTGGAATTATTATTTATGAGTAACATTAGTACAAAAAATTACCAAGGATTCTATATGGTGTGGTACAGGAGGAGGTCACCATAAGTTACTACAGGTGATACCACCCTTAGCCACTGACAGAATGTAATTAATATAAATAATACTGATGTAATTGTATTCCTGCATGGCAGGGGATTGGACTGGGTAGCACTTGTGGTCTCTTCCAGCTCTATGATTCTAGAATTCCATAATTCTACGATGAATAAATATAGTGTGTGACTTGATGGCTCCCATGTACAGAATTAGGATTTAATTTAAATAGGAAAACATTCAATGGCAGCCACTCCTTCTTACTCCATGGGTGGTAGTGCTGCATCCATCTGTTTCCAGAGCCTTGCTGACTAGGGTTGCCAGATGAAATAAGGGACAAGGGTCCTGATTGTGTTGCTGTGGTCATTATTTATTGCTGGATCAACTTTGACTTATGGTAACCTTTTGAACAAGAGACTGCCAAGACCTCCAGTCATCAACTACCCTGCTCAGGTTTAGCAGCCTCTGCATCATGGCTTCCTTGATTGAATCAATCCACCTGTAATATGGACTCCTTTTTTTCCTACCGTCTTCCTCTTTTACATATGAAAAAAAAAATATTATTAATGGATCCAGTGGTAAAACCAAGCATGATTACCTTTTCCAGTGAGTCACATTGTCTCATGTTAGGCCCAAAAAGCGACAGCCTCAGTGTAGTCATTTTCACTCCCAGTGAGAGTTCATGCTTGATTTGCTCTAAGACTCATTCATTTGTCCTCTTGGCAACAGCAATAGCAATAGCATGTAAATTTCTATACCGTTGATCAGTGAACCTAGCACTTTCTAAGCAGTTTACAATGTGTAAGCTAAGTGCCCCCAATAAGCTGCATACTCATTTTCCTGACCTATGAAAGGATGGAAGGCTGAGTCAACCTTAGAGCCCTCTGGGATTGAATTTACAACTTTGTGGCTGCAGTACTGGCATTTAACCACTGTACTATGAGGACTCCATAGTAGTCCATGGCATCCGTAAAACTCTTATCGATGGTCATTTAGAAGTGGGAGTTTCAACAGGTGTTGCTTGTCATTCAAGCAATACCTGCTGAAATTTCTTCTTTTAGCCATTTATTAAAATTTACAGGAACCCTGTTCCATTTTTCACCTGATAACCCAACTGCTGACTAGACCCATTACCTTTCTACTGACACATCTGTCTAATTGCTTGCCTGTGCCTTTGGGCCCCAATCAATACCCCATCTAGGGTTTCAAGTTAAAAAAAAGGTAGACGGCTTGTGTATCATTAATATTTGTGCAGAAAAGGGAATTTCAGCAGATGTCACACAAGCTTCTCCAACTGAGATTTCTTCTTTTGCATTACCATTATAGGTACATGAGTCCTATCCCTTATTACACATGGCAATTTGACCAGAAAGTAAGGTAGGGCAAGGAAAAATTATTGCTACTCTGCTTGTTGTCACTGCTTTCCCTCTTGAGGAGAAAAGAATATCAGCAACCGCAGCAAAGAGGGTAAAGAGTGGGGCAGTGGGCTGGGATGGTCAACAGTGGGTGGCTTCTGGGGATGTGGGTCTTAGCAGGTCCCCAGTAATGCTAACTTTTTCACCTAGTGGAATTATCTTCCCATGTAAGATGCTCATTTGTGTTGAATTTCTTAGTTTCCCATCAATGTTCTCATTCTGCCCCATTTCTATATGAAGTTGCAAAGGGTTCTACTTCATCACACACCCCCACAAGGAAATTATATCTTTCCCCCCAAACATATGCATTTCTATAGACATTTTTTCACTGAGCATAGTGCATTTGTACTTTTAAAAAAATGTGTGCCCATGTCTTTGAACTGCATCATGAAACACATAAAGGTAAAGGTATTCCCCGTTGACAAGGTTGTCAAGTCGTGTCCAACTGTAGGGGGTGGTGCTCATCTCAGTTACTAAGCTGAAGAGCCAGTGTTGTCAGAGACTACTCTGTGATCATATAGCCAGCATGATTGCACAGAATACTGTTTACCTTCCCACAAAAGTGGTACCTATTTATCTACTTGCATTTGCATGCTTTTGAACTGCTAGGCTGGCAGAAGCTGGGACTAGTGACAAGAGCTCACTCCATCATGCAGCACCCGGACCTTGAACTGCCAATCTGCTGATCTTGCAATCAACAGAGTCAGCATCTTAACCACTTGAACCACTGCATCCCCACTGCATGAAATATGTAGGTGTATGGATTTCTGAGATAAGATGCATTCTGTTGCATCAGCAGTCTCAGAAAGTGTGATGCCTAATTTACATTAACATCTGGAAATTCAACTCCCACTAATTTCTTAATTACCTCTAGAGTGTAGCAGCCATATATTTGCATCACATTTATCTTTAAGGAAATTTTGCATTTTTAATTTGGAAGAAATCGAATATATGTTTTGCCAATGGATCCATTAATAATATTTTTTTTCATATGTGAAAGAGGTAGTGGAATTAAAAGTTTTAGAATCAATCATGCATTTATTAACAGTTGGAGGAATATGCATTTTTAATGATTAGAAAATATATATCTCTATAGGATAAACAGGATATGCAATATGGCTCACATACCAAAACTGCTGAATCTGTTTAGTTTTCAAGAACGGAGATAAAAAGACAACACATTTATAGAAAAGTAGTTTGATTATACATTATTGGGATGACAAAAATCAAGTTAAATTAATTTATATGAACTTTTAATTAGAATAGACTGGATTTTGAAATAATAATTAAAAGTTGCTCTGTCTGTACCTTTATTTTGGAAATATAAATGTAACTAAATCATCATCATCATCATCATCATCATTAAAATATCAATTGTTAATACAGTATAATTAAAACACATCATAATTTAAATTTTGATCAGGCTGATACCTTTTTTACTCCTCTTCTGGATGGTCTTGAATCCCATTGTGGGAGAAAGGTGGAATATAAATCTTGGAAGTAAATAAATAAATAGTTGCTCTTCCTTTCACCCCCTACTATCTGCTTGTTAACTACCAAATGAATAAGAGCAACAGCCCTACTAATTATTATGACTATATATCCCATTATCCCTAACAGTAACATATAAGCAAGCAAAGACAAAGCAACAAGTATAACCCCATGGCAGGCAAGCTAATAATTTAGCTCCTGACACTGGCAAATGCAAGGGATGAAAATGAAATGGAAGGACAATGGGAAGTGGGCCACAGTTACTCTGGATAACAACCCTATGGTTACCAGCTGGTTACATTTCTCTTAAAATGTACACTTTGGAAATCAGCCACCAGACTTCCCCCACCCCTGCCTTTTAAAGGTCCATTTTTCTGGCTTTCTGCAGTGTTTCCATGGGAAACTAATTTGTGCTTAAAGAGCAAGGGAAATTACATACACATACACATACACATAGATAGAGGTCAACTCTTTTTGTACTGAGTGTGAGATGGCTTTGCTGGTATTTATTTCCTCTGCACTAAGTTTGCCAAGAGGTTTCTTAGAAGTGCAATTCCTCGGCCTCGAGACAGGAGTGGCTTTGTCTTACCCAAGCCTTTGCCCAAATACCACACCATGGTGTGCTGTGCCACTGGCATTGGGCTGGGTAGGCTTGTCTGAGTAGGAAATGTATTTATTTATTTATTTATTTATTTGCTGTATTTTGTTTGGCTGTTGACACATTTGTTTTTAACCTACTCCTTGCTAGACAATGTTAAAGCCTTTTGGCTACAGTTTTCTATTTGGCTAATTGTCTGAGTGCTGCCTACATGTCACAATTGGTGAATGAATCAACCCATTTCCCTATCATTTTGGCCAGCTTGAGGAGAGATATGAGGTGAGTTCTTGCACCCAGATGACTTCCTCAGGAAAGAGTTCTAACTGGGGGAATCCCTTGCTTTATGGGATCAGACTAGAATGAACTGTAGGGTCTATATCCTGGCTTTAAAGCCTAGAAGTCTCCATTCGGGTGACTTGGCTTAACTGGATTCCCACATGTTCCATTGGTGGCCATGTTGCATATTCCTGAAGTTAATAAAGTTGTGGCCTTATTTCACTAACTCTTGTTTCTGCCATTGTCATTTGGGTGTCAAGTTAAATCCATATTTGTAGGGTTTTGTATTGGTGTGGAACATCTAGCCTGTAGGCTGCATCCAGCCTGCCTGCCCACCTCTATGTTATGCTGAGGTCTGGTAGAAATGTAGAAAACATATCCCATTCTTTAAGCCATGCCCCTTGGGAAAAGGGAAGGGAGAGGAAGTGGCAATTATTTTATTTATTCATTTATACACCACCTTTCTCCTAAATTGGATCCAAGGCAGCTCACAAGAACAGTCAAATGAAGTGCATATGAAGGTATTAAATGAACTTGCAGATGTCATCTCAGAACCTTGGTTGATATTTTTTAGAGATTTCTTGGAGAACAAGTGAAGTCCCAGCAGACCAAAGGATGATTAATATTGTCCTTATATTTAAAAATGGGAAAAAAGAATACCCAAGGAAGTACTGACTAGTAAGTTTGACATTAATACCAGAAGAACTTCTAAGTCAGATGATTAGACAGTTCATCAATGAGCACTTAGAAAGGATTGCCGTGATTATTAAGGATCACTATGGATTTCTGAAAAGCAAGCCATTCTGAACTAATCTTATTCCTTTAAAAAAATAGATTTACAAGTTTGATAGATCAGGGAATGCTATTGATGTAGTGTATTTTCATCTCAGTAAGGCTTTTCACAAGGTTCCCCCCATTTTATTTCACAAACTGGTAAAATGTGGGCCAGTTATTGTTATTGTTAGGTGGATTTTTATCTGATTGACCAATTGAACCCAAGGAGTGCTCATAATCATCCCTCTTCATCCTGCAGCAAACTAACTAGAGGGGTACCTCAGGGTTCTGTTCTGGGCTTGCTGTTGTTCAACAACTTTATAAATGTCTAGGATGATGGTATGTAAGGCATGCTTGTCGTATTTGCAAATGTCACCAAATTTGCATTTGGTGCCATTTGGGTAGTGGAGGAGAGGGGAATAGCACATACTCCAGAAGACAGGATCAAAATTCAAAATGACCTTAACCAATTGGAGATCTGACTAAAACAAACAGAAAGGACTTCAGCAGGGATACCACATTGGAACAGTAAAAATTAATTGCACCAATACAGGATGGGTTGACAACAGTACATGTGAAAAGGATCTAACAGACTCAGTAGACTGCAAGTTAAACATGTCAATAGTGTGATGCAGTGGCCAAAAAAGCCAATGCAATTTTGGCTGCATCAATAGCAGCAGTGTCCAAATTGAGGGAAGTAAAAGAACCACTCTATTCAGCTTTGGTCAGACATCACTTGGAATACTGTGTACAGTTATAGACGACACAGTTCAAGAATGATATTGACACGCTATAACATGTAAAAAGGAGGATGACCAAAATGGTAAAAAGCCTGGAAACTAAGCTCTATAAGGAGTGGGTTAAGGAGTTGGGCATGCTTAGATTGGAGAAGAGAAGACAAAGAGGTAATACGACATCCATCTTTAAATATCTGAAGGGAAGTCATGAAGAGAATGAAACAAACTTGTTTTCTGCTGCTCCTGAGATGAGAACATGAATCAGTGGATTCAAAATGCAAGAAAAGAATTTCTGCTTAAATATTAGGAATAACTTCTTGATGGTAAGAGCTATTTGACAATGGAACAGACTGCCATGGAGGTGTCTCTCCTTCATTGGAGGTCTTTAAACAGAGGCTGGGTGGCCATCTCTTAGGAGTGCTTTGACTTATGGTAGGAGATTGGACTAGATTGCCCAGGGTATTTTCTTAAAACTATGTATTGTAACTTACATCATATGCTTTATTGTTTATTTATGGGTTCCAGGAAACCACAACACAGCCAGGAGATATCAGGAGAATAGCAGAGCCACAGACAAAAATGACAATATCCGTGATAAACTTTGGGGAGAAATTTCTGTTTAGTTCATAAAGAAGGGTAGAAGAAACACAAATAGACAGAAACTTCATCTGATTGAATAAGTAATTAGATCTATTAGTCAACTGTTTGATGACATCCATGCTGAATCCAAAAAATAGCAATTATTACAGCATCAAAGGCACTCCTTTCCCAAAACATGCTGTACATATTGATTTGTCCTTGTGAGACTGCATCAGGCTGTCATCATGGATGAGCTGGACACACTCATAAAACTGCCTACCTGTAGTTAATGAGCTGGACTCAGAAAACTGTATTAGGCTTCTATTGACAGGCTTGTCTCTAGAAATTGTGTCAGGCTATTCTTAACAAGCTGGACTCCCATACAGGGACAGGCTCTTCTTACTGTAGGATAGATCCCTTAATCATGAAGCCATAACTGTGTGCAGCACAAAAACACCCCACTTAAATATACAATGCAATTATAGAATACAGACCAATACACATATAATTATAGACACATAAAAAGCGCATCTCAAACACACCTGCCCAGAATAATGTATATAATTTTCTTCATGCACTCAAAATACAGTAAGACTTGCATATCTAAAAGATCCCTTTTCAGTCTACATAAGTTATGATTAGCATTTATTAATACAGCCTCATACAGTTCACCATGAAGAAGAACAATGAGGATAAGAAAAAGAGAGAAAAAGGACAGCTTTATGCAGAATATGAGTATATTAAATTTATGAGGGAGCCAGTACAGTGTAGTAGTTTGAGTATTGGACAAGAACCCAAGGAGAACAGGGTTCAAATCCCTATTCAGCCACCGAAACCCATTGACATCTTCCCAGGATACAACCTTGCTAATAATTATTCTGTTAAATTAGTACTATGAGGATGGAATGTGAAGTTGTAACAACAACAACAACAACAACAACAACAACAACAATTTATATCTTGCCCCTCTGACAAGCAATTGGGGCAGTTAAGAATAGTTAAAATTCCACACCATGTATTAATACAATCCAAAAGCCCGGAACCCATCCACCCCTTAAAAAAGTATTAGACCAATTTAACAATTAAAACATCTTAATTAAAACATCATTAAATAAACTCAAATCACAAATCAAGCAATAACAGACAAATAATAGCAGACAGAGTAATAACAGACAAAGCAGTGACAGCTGCCAAAAGTGGGAGAGGGCGGGATGGGGGGGGGATTCCTGAGGCCGGGAAATCTAGTCAGGGAAGGCCTGCCAAAAGAGATCTGTCTTAACAGCCTTTTTAAAGCTGCTTAAGGTTATAATCTGATCTCATCCGGCAGGCCATTCCATAGACTGGGAGCGGTTGCTGGAAAGGTACTCTGGAAGATTGCCGACAGCCTTGTTTTTATTGACTGCAGTAAATTCCTCCCAGAGGACCGGATTGTGTGGGGAGGATTGTATGGGAGGAGGTGGTCCTGGAGATAGAATGGACCCAAGCCATTTAGGGTTTTAAAGGTCATAACCAACACCTGATACTGGGCCCGGAAACCAATGGGCAGCCAGTGGAGAGACTTTAATACTGGTGTTATATGGTCTCTTCTAGATGTTCCTGAGACCAATCTGGCTGCCATATTCTGCACTAAATGAAGTTTCTGGACCAAGCATGAGGGTAGCCCCATGTAGAGTCCATTACAGAAATCAAGACGGGAGGTTACCAGCACATGCACCACAGTCTCAAGATCGCTTACTTCCAGGAAAGGGCGCAGCTGGCTTATCAGCCAAAGCTGATAACAGGCGCTCCTGTTAGACTACCACTTCCATCAGTCCTAGCCATCATAGTTAATGATGAGAAATGATGGGATTTGTAATCCAGTAGCATGTGGAAAACCACATGGTCCCCGTACTTGCTGTAGGATATTTCAGTAGATAACAAGGACAGATGGCAAATTGCTTACTATTGCTATGTGCCTGAGTAGTTATCAGGGCTGACCAAAGACATTTTAGTGTCTAAAGCAAAGAATTAGATGGTGTTCATTTCCTACTGGGAGCCAACGTAGTGTAGTGGATTGAGTGTTAGACTAGGACACTGGGAAATCAGGGTCTGAATCCCTGCTTGGCCATGGGAACTCACTGGGTGACCTTGGGAATGTCACACTCTCTTAGCTTTAGAAGAAAGTGATGGCTAACTCCTTTTGAATATATCTTATCAAGAAAACTCTAGGATAGTGTCACTGTAGGTTGAAATCAACCTGAAGATACCTAGGAAGAACAAAAATAAGAGGAAGAGGAGTTCACTAGCTCCTCTACATGTGAAGGACAAGTTTCAAAAGGGGAGCAGTTCCTTTATCCATGAAGACTCATACAGTTGGAATGGCACCCATAGCCCATTGAGTTCAACTAGTGATTCAATGCAAGAACTCCGGCTAGAGCATCTCCAGTAGAAATATATTCAGTCTCTTTATAAAGAAGTCCAAAGAAGTAGACCCCTACCATCTGAATCACTCTTACTATCAAGATGTTCCTTCTATTGTTTCATCTAAATCTACCCTCATGTAACTTAAAATGATTAGATCTGGTCCTACCCTCTGGGGCAGTAGAGTACAAACCTACACCCTCCTCTCTGCGGCAACCCTTTATATATTTAAAGAATTCAGTCATGATACTCTGAGTCTTCTCTTCAATAGGCTAAAGATACTCAGCTGCCTCAACCTCTTCTCATATGTTCTGATCTCCATATCTCTTTTTGTTATCCATACTGCCAAAAACTGAACAGAATACTCCAGATGAGGCCTGACTAGTGCAGAATACAGTGGGACTACATTGTTCTATTAATGCAGGCTAAAATATTGCCTTCTTTACTGCAGTATCACACTGCTGGATCGTGTTCAACTTATGATCAACAATAACCTCAAGGACTTTTTCACATGTACTACTGCCATTCTCCACATGGTTTCAAAATATATATAGATGAGACTGAGCTAGACAGACCAATAGCTTAGTATCCATCAGCTTTCTAATCCATATGGATTTATTTTAATATTTTATCTGAAGGCTTTGTATGCAATATGATTATTTATTATGGGAAGGTTAGAAAATGGGATACATTGTTCACTGACAGAAGAAGGCATCACTTTTACTCATGGATGCCTACAGAGATTTGATTCCCTTTTTCTTTTAACAGAACCATAGGAGAGGGAAAACCACTAGCGTTAAGTAGTCTGCTGGCACCAAGCCATTCCAAGGATAGCAGGGTGTCTGCAACCTTTAATGGATCCTAAAGCGAGCATTGCAAGTCCCTTGTAATTTGAGTGTAAGCCATTTTAGTACAACAAAATCACAGGTGGGCAGAAAAGGATTATAATTATTATTTTGAAAGTCCACTTAAGAAGCAAAACAACATTCCTTTGCAAAGCCAAATAAATAAATACTTTATTCCTTTTATCTTTGATTTCAATGAAGAGAATTACATATTTAGCCAATGGCACAGTAGGAATCTACTCTTCTCTTTCAGTGTCTTGTCAAAATTTTAACCAGCTTTTTAAAAAAAGTACAATGTAATTAATCCCCAAGGTTTCATTTTGGATCATTTTGTTGCTGCTGCTCCCCAATGACAAACTGAATGGTAGCCAGAGGCATTCCTTCCATCACTAACACTCAAGAGAGATTATAAAGGAATACACTAAGCTATTTTGAGGGCAAGTCTATATGTCTCTACCTAGATGCCAATATGATTAAATTCAATTGGGCTTCCTCTTGTAGGGATATGATTTATATTGGTAGAGTATATCAAAGTTGTGCACAACTAATGAAAAGGAAAACTACTGTGCACAACTTGACAAGGAAAACTATTGTGGGGGGAAACAGTAAATAGGTAGAAAGAAAAATACCAGTTCAGGGGAAGGCTAGTGCAGGAAAATGGATCTCTAAACTTAGAAATCCAGGAAAGCGAGTGTGGCATAGTGATTTGAATGTTGGACTATGACTTGAGAGACCAGGGTTAGATTTCCTCAGCCTCAGCCATAATGGTAATAGTTATTAATGAGGACAAATACACAATCCAAGGGAGGCTGTAGCAGTTTGCTTTTGCTTGAGTCTATTAGTAGTAGTAAGATTCTACCCCCTTTTCTTTGCTCTCCTTGTTGCTAAGTTGATGGAATGCAAACTACTTTTCCATTTTGAACTCAGTTTGCAGTAATGGAAGTAAGCTGAAGACAAACGGGGAAAGTAGCAAGAGGAGAGAGAAACTAGGACATTTTAAGAGCAGCTGAAAAGTGGAATGGTAGAGGGTTTATTGGGACTATCCTTGCCAAATTGGGAGAACTAGAAGGCATGTGCATGGAAAATATTCATTAGCACACCTGAAACCAACAAGTGAATTTAGGAGACATAGGCATTCTGCTTTTTCACTGGACACCTTGGTACTATCCTCTTCCATCTGCCACTTGAAGTAACTCTGCCTTATGGTCTTGACACCCATGGTAGCTTTTTTTCTTTTACTGAAAAGGTCTAGGATGGATAGACAGACATGATCAGATTTCCATGGCTGAGAAGGATAAGCTTCATGCATTTGAAACCCTCCAGAAATGCAAGACAATTGTAAATAGCCAAGCAGCAGCGATTCAAGCACTTCAGTGTAATATTAATTACACAGTTAATAAGTGCTAGAAAGTTACCTCTAGGCATAAATTAAAGCATCACCCTTTGACAACTACATGTGTTTTGCAATCAATACAAAACTCTAATTTTCTTCTGCTAATGCTCTCAATGACAGCTTTCCAATGTCCTTAGTGCACAGTACATGGAAGATAATAAATTGCAAAGATGTCACAACACCGAATTATTAATTTTTGCACTCCTTGCCATCACATAATTGGTAATGACTGCACTGGACCTGCAGGTGGTGACAGGGAAGGGAGAAGGGACAGGAGCAGACATATGAAAAATTAGAAGTGGTAGAGATATAGAGGCAGTACTTTGTTTGAACATGTGCATTTGATTCCCCCATCCCCCCAGTGAGTTTATAAAAAAGTGAACCACACTCAGCTGAAAACCAGAAATGTTATGGTGGACACCAGATGATAAATACAGGTGGCCTAATAAATTTAACATTATTGCATTGTATTTAATAGTGATAACATTTAGTTTTATATAGTTTAAAAGATGTGCCTATTGCTTCTGAGCTGTTCCAGTGACACTGCATTTATTGGCTCAAATATGGGAAAATGGAAGTTCTTAGAAAACAATTGCATATTTGTCTCAGACACCTACCAAAAAAAAAAAAAAAGGTGGCGGGGGGGAAGGTTAAAGTAACCTTTCCCAGGTAGTAACCACCAGTTCTTTTGGCTCACAACTTCCACCAGTATTTGCTGGCATAGTTAATGTGGAAGACTTATGGGGATTGTAGTTTTAAAAGCTGGAAAAATGTTGGGGTGCAGTTTTAGTTTCTCAGGGTGTTAACCCTTTTAAAGGAAACCAAATATGTGCAAGTATGAAAGTGGAACTTGTTAGTGTCCAGCTTTCATTAGCAGAAACAGCAAAAGTGTGGGGCAGACTATTTATTCTAAATCTGCCTTCCTAAAGAATAAAGACTAATTCAAAAATGACACACATGTAGTTTGTGGTTTAAAAACAAACAATAATGGCTTTAATAAATATTTACATAAAATAACTAAAACATAATCTAACTGGAGATGGCTTGGGTAAGGAGAATAAATCTCACCATCTTTATCCCTTGTTTCACATGGCAACCATGGTTTCCATGTCTTAGGACATTATCACACGGGCCAAATCTGCTGGTTAATCCACACAAATCCCAAACAAAAACTGGATTTGTGCCTCGCGTTTTCACACGACGTCACACAGAAACTGGACAGAAAGTGGACAGAAACTGGTGTTATCTGAGATCTTTTGAAATTCGGTAGTTTTGAGGAAATGCAAATGCGAAATTAAGTTAATTTTGAATTTACCGTAATGTGAAAAGCAAATGCGCATTTGGGAGCATTTCCCTGCTTTTCCCATGGTTCCATGGCGAGCATTCCTCTATCTGCGCATGTGCAAGAAGATCATTTCTAGTACATTTACGGGCTTTTCTCACTTGTGTGTGAATGTTAAATGCGCTTACTGTAAATTCGCAATTAAGGTAATTACGTGTGAAAGCCATTTGCGGAATCAAGGTTTATTTTCCGTTTATTTTCGGAATGTCTCATTTCTACTTTATTATCGCTTTCTGTCACACGTGTGATAACGTCCATAGAATCGCAAAGTTGGAAGAGACCTCAAGGGCCATCCAGTCCAAACTCATTCTGCCATGTGAAAAGACAATCAAAGTAACCCCTACAGATGGCCATCCAGCCTCTGTTTAAAAACCTCCAAAGAAGGAGACTCTGCCACAGTCCAAGGGAACATGTTCCACTGTCAAACAGTTCTTACCAACAGGAGATTTCTCCTTATGTTGATATGGAATCTCTTTTCCTGTAGTTTGCATCCATTCCTCAGTGTCCTAGTCTCAGAGCAGCGGAAAACAAGCATGCTCCATATTCAATATGGCATCCTCTCAAATATTTAAACATGGCTATCATATCGCCTCTTAACCTTCTCTCCAGGCTAAACATACCCAGCTCCCTAGGCCACTTCTCATAGGATACATTTTTCAACAGTACACAGTTTGGGCTGTTCACATTTTGAAATGCAGGCATGCTTTTGCACATGCTTTTTTCCTCAGAAATGTCCTTTAGTCCTACAAATGTGTTACTGTCAAGCTGAGGTGTGTTCTTTACACAATGGGTTTTGTGAGCTCTAAAAAGGCTGCTTTCATTAAGGTTGTCAAATCCATCAAAAATCTTTGCCACCCCTAAAGGAAACTGAAACATTCAAGGAGGGTGTTGGAATATGTATGAGCAGTAGGCAAGTGCTTTGCATGTTTTGTTGGTCCAGGATCATCTTATTCCATATAAAGAGACAGGCCTCAGTTAACAAGGCCTCTGACAGTCAAGCTCCTTTTTAGAAAGTCTTCTTGTGGCTGCCCAGCCCTACTTTTTCCTCCTCAACTTTTGTCTATCTGGGAATTTATTTTAGCAGCACTAAAATAGGGGGACGGTGAAGGAGGGCTGGAGAAATGCAGACTTGTTTTTCATTGTCAGGTTGCAGCAGCAAACAATGCAATAAAGCATAATGTAAGAACGGATGGGATTTCATTGTAGCAAATCCTACTGTGTTTGTGTCTGCTTACAACCAGCAGTTTTTATCATCCTAGTTTTGGCTCTCCCACTGTTTGTTGTTGGTTGGCTATTGTTATTTTTTAATTTTAATTATATTGTTGTGTTATTGTATTTTTGATATGTTATGTTAAGGTTTTAAGTGGATCTGTAGTTTAATACTGTTTTAATGGGTGGGGAGGGGTGGGGGATGTTTATTTTTAGATTTGTATGGACTTTAATTCTTGTAAGCCATCCCGATTGCTTGCCAAAGGGGTGGGGAAAAATATTTTATTATTATTATTATTATTATTATTATTATTATTATTATTAAATGGCAGCTAGAATAGTAGAATCAGAATAGGAAGAGACCCCCAATGGCCTTCCACTCCAGCCTGCTGCCATGAGGGAATACACAATCAAAGCACCCCAACAGATGGCCATCTAGCCTCTGTTTAAAAACTTCAAAAGAAAGAGACTCCACCATACTCCGAGAGAGAATGTTCCACTGTCGAATAGCTCTTACTGTCTGGAAGTTCTTCCTAATATTTAGTTGGAATCTTTTTTTGTGTAATTTGCATCCATTGCTTTGGGCCTTAGTCTTTGGAGCAGCATAAAACAAGTTTTCTCCATCCTCAATATTTCAAATACTTAAACATGGCTGTCATAGCACCTCTTAACCTTTTCTTCTCCTGGCTAAACATATCCAGCTCCCTAAGCTGCTCCTCAAAGAGCATGGTTTCTACACCTTTCAGTATGTTGGTTGCCTTCCTCTGGACATGCCCCAGCTTGTTAACATCCTTCTTGAGGCTAGTGAAATAAAGGCCTCATTCCCATTACATTTTAAACTGGTTTGCAAGCCAGTTTGAAGAAGTTTAAAGGACCTTGGTTCGCACTTGAACTGAATCACTGAAGCAGTTTGGAGGGGGGGGGCATGCACTAGATCGATTTAATGTGCATCTTTTTGGCACTGATTTTTTTTTCTGTGTCTTTTTCGATAAATTGATTCTGCGCAAGTATGAACCAGATGTGAATTGGAATCAATTTAAATTTGCCCTTTGGCTGGCTGAAATAGGTCCATTTTGAATTGATTCATTTGTCAATATGAACCACAAATGGGTTATTTTACAGCAAGAAAATGTGATTGGGACAAATGTAGTGTGAACCATGCTCCACTGTCGAACCAATCCATCAATTTGGATTGCAAATTGATTCATTAAGTAAGTAGGAATGAGGCCAAAAGGTCATGTCTGAACCTAAGTTACATACCCTCCAATGTTTCGCAGATGAAACTGGGACATGTGTGGCCAAGCAACATCAGAGTGTGCTCAAGATGGCAAAAGTTATTGAAGAGAAATGCACAAGCTAGGATAGGCTGCATCAGTTTGCTTTTTTCCTGAGTCTGTTGGGAAGCGCAATATCCCTTCCTCTCCCCTCCACTCCTCCAACTTAATTGAGTACACTTTGAACACAGTTTACAGCAACTGAAGCAAACTGAGGACCAAGGGGGACAATGAGGGGAGGAAAGAGAAATTGGAACATTTTAAAGGCAGCCAAAAAAGCAGGACAGTAGAAGGCTAATAAGGACTGTCCCTGTTGCACTGGGACAGTTGGAGGATATGAAGGTGCAAGAATTTTCTTTTTTGAGTGAAAAGAACTACATTAGTCGCTGGCATCAGGAATTGATCAAACATGATTTAGAATCTCAGGTCTTTCTCACTGACTGTCTAGCCAGTCAAGCGCCTCCCTAGAAAAGCTGCTTTGCACTTTGAAGTGGAAATAAAAGCTTGCTTTATTGAGAGTACACTGGCAGGCTGAAGCTGGAATTCACTGTGCGAAATGTGTTTTGTGGAACCCCCCATCTCTGCTCTTCATTAAAAGAGCTCTCCTCCTATGCACTTCTCCACTTCTTGCTGAGATCTGGTTTTTCTCTCCCCAAAGAGGAATAACAGTGTAGAGAGAGGGGAAAAACACACACCAAGGGAATCCCTTTCTCTGTTGCAGTGGGTAAAGTTGCACTGTTGTACATTGATGAGAAGTAACTAGTTACAAAAAGAGCTGGTTTTAATTAATTACTTTTCTAATAATGGACAACTAAATTATAATTGCAAGATAATCCAGAAGCACAGTGGGCTACAATATGGACCATGCCACCTTATAAATCAATATCAGCCTCATTCAGAAAATGCATATAGAAAACATAAAATGCATACAGATAACATTTAACTTCTGTTAAATGTCACAAAATCAATAGTAATATTTCACAGTATTTTTGGTGGGGTTGGGGTGCAGCTGGGACAATTGATCACATGGGGTTGCATTGACCAAAAGTAGTAGCTTTTTGGAATAGAGTAATTGATTTTGTGAATGCACCAAGAGCTTACATCCCAGAGGGCCTTTATCATTTTTAACCATTGTTGAAAGAGGAAATGTAAATGTAAAGAATTTATTGCTGCATTGCTGAAGTCTGCACAGTTAGAAACCGCATGTACATGGAAAATATTGAAAGAGCTTTCATTGTGATGTTGGACTGTGTGTGTGTAGCTGCTATAGTAGAAAAACTGACTTGTAAATTCCAATTGGCTACAGGGGAGCCTTAAAAAGATACATTTGTCACAATATGGTCTCTTTTTATTCCATCAGTAACTGAGCAAAAATCATTGTGTGGTCTGCCATCTCATCAGTGAATGGTTATGCTATTAAAGGGACACTATGCAATCATTTTTGTATAAAACTAAATGTATCATCAAGGTTTCTGCTGGTCTGTTGCCTGTGTTGTTTTCTTTGTTTCGTCTTTCCTTCTGTTTTCTTTCTCTTTTTGGGGTTGTAATTATTATTTTTGTTAGCTGTCATAAATAAAAATAAAATAAAAAAAATAAAAAAAATAATTGTAATGTGGTGGTGGTGGTGGTGATGGTGATGGTGATGGTGATGGTGATGATGATGATATTTATTTGTATTTGCCTTTCTTCCGAAAGTGGGATGTAAAGTGGCTTGCAATTTAGAAACACAATACATAATAATAATAATAATAATAATAATAATAATAAATATTTATATCCCGCCCCTCTGAAACCAATTGAGGCGGCTCACAATATTAAAATACAATATACCCAAACCCTATTCCCTCCCTCCCCTTACAGCTAAAAGCATATCAAAAAGTGAACATTACAATAGGATTGAGCTAGGATTAAATGGTGGGAGATACATTCCCTCTTTTGTCATATCATTGTAACACTTTACTTTTATAGTTATGGGCATGTGGTTTCACTAAATGTTGGAGAAAAAATAGCTGTCAGTTTCATCTGTAGCATTTACCATTTGTAAAATAATATTTAAAAAACCCTTACATTTGATTCTCTGGTTTTTTTTTTTTGTTAGTCCAGCTAATGGAATGAGAATTTCAGTTCCAGAAATTTCTGCTATTAGTTTTGAATAATAATAATAATAATAATAATAATAATTTTTATTTATATTTCCCGCCTCTCCCTATGGATCGAAGTGGGATAACAGTTGATATAAAAATACAAAACATTAGATATATAAAAACCAAAACAACAATATCCCCCCCCATATATATATATATATATATATATATATGCAATATATATTGTATATATGGGCTTTGTTATACAAAGAGGTGGTGGTGGTGGGGTCTGGGGATTCCCTCCTTCTGTCAGTGATATGCCAGATATTGAGAAAATTAGCATAGCAAGCGCATTGGGTAACCTTTGGATCACTGGGCACCAGTATATAAAAGTACTAACTGGGAGGGCTCCAGTTTCAGGTGAATTAAGAAGGTTTTTATTTAGAAAAAATATGGAGAGTGAAATCACACACACAAGATAGTGATCCAAATGTGTAAGCTTATCACATTATGTTCTTGGAACGTAATGAGTACATGATGAGAATGGAACAGAATGTATTTTATCACATGGTATGATCCTCATCAAGTTCTTGTTCTGTGTTCTGACAGTCCCTAGCCCATTCCAGCAGGAGAACTGTAAAAATGTGTCCTCAGCCAGCAAGAATGCTTACAGACCGTTCCAGATGATGTGTGTGTGATAATCCTATCTGGTCTCAATCTATCCTCATGTTCTGATTGGCTAAGACAACCTCCTCCCCTCCCGTCCTAGAATGTCCACAAACTCAACTCAACTCTTCCAGCGTTAATGCAACGAAAGTGCCACAAGCAATTTAAATATATAGATTGAATTGCATCATGTTTACAAGAAAAAACAACGAATGCTTGCTACCTAAACCTCTCAGTAGCATTCTTTCTAATGCAGACATAGGGGTTTTCACAACAGTGAGCATGCACCAATGAGGGATGTCTTAGGAACTACTTTAGTGTCGGTACCGGTACAACAGTAAATGCAGTGTGATAATATTTGTTCTCATAATGTAAGAGATGGATACATCAGCATAATGACAGCCAGGAAGGTTTCTTGATTTTTACTTTATTTTATCTTTTAGTCTTCATTTTCTCTTTCTTTTCTTTCTTTCTTTCTTTCTTTCTCTTTTTTTCTTTTTATGTAGTGTTTTTGTTAACTGTAAGTTGTTTGTTTTCCTTTTTTGTGTGTGTTCATTTTCTTGTTGTAGTCATATCGTGTACTTTGTTTAATTTTTTGTGATGTATCTGAGTTCTGTTTGATATGATGTATGTTAGTCTTTTTTAATCTCAATAAAAGCTAAAAAAATGTTCTCATAACGTTTTACTATCCTGTTATCAATAGTCTAATGCAGTAACACCTGTTCCCATAGCGTTACATTCCAGGGACTCAATGGGAATGTTACAGGTACTAGTGTGATAAGCTTAAAACACAGGACTCAGAGCTAACCAAAATGGAAATATGGAGATGGGGTAGCAGAGTTTTTAGGGTTGCAGTGGGGATATAATTACCTGTCCAAAGAAGAGACCATGAGAAGTTGGAGTGGCTCAGACTAGGGAATGCAGAGAGGAAATGAAGACTATTTGAGGATGGAAGGAGCACTTTAGAATACTCACATGCCTGGGAGAAATTATTCCCTTTTTCCTGGGAACCTGACCTTTAATATTCTTGAAAGGTCATCTATCTCTCAAAAACGTGCTATTTATAAATATGAAGTATCAAAATATAAGGACCCCAAAATTTAGTATGCAGGGGTGCATAACAGGTTGAAGCAATATACAAAATTTATAATGTACTATTTTCTTTTATATAGATATTATTATGTCTTGTCATTTTGATTTCTAATTTATCAGTTATATTTGTATTTGTTTTTATATAGTCCCTTGAGAAAGACTTAAATATTTACATAGATGAAAATGTATTGAACTTGTATCAAAATAAAAATTAAAGGTCATCTAGAGAGCACTTGGAGACATATCTCCCCCTTTTTCTTGTGTTCAGATATTAAAAGATGCAGTGGCTGGGAGCCTGAATAGCAAATATGGGAGGAGAAAGACACTGGATGGGGCAAAGAGGACAGAGAAGCAAGAGGGTGAGAGTGTCATAACTCATCCTCTGGAGTCCTGTAAGTGAGAGAAGTCAGATGTCAAGGAATCTACAGCACCTGAAGACAGTGGTCTACGAGTCCAAGGAGCTGGGAGCTGAGGCAGAGGGGGGCCCTACTTCACAGTAGGAGATGGCAGACACTGAAGACACAGTGCCATCTTTTTCAGATTGGCAGAGGCAAGGAGAGATTACACCACTATTAGCGGCTGTTAAATAGGAAATGATTAATTGGATACCTGGTGTTTTGAGACAGTTGCCAATAAAGATAGCCCATGATTGTAATGGAAGTCATGAAATCCCAAACTGGATGTTGATGTCCTCAGAAACCACAGTGCTGCAGTGTTTCACCACTACCTCCAAGGCCTTCTTGGCCAGCTGAGGCAGGGAAACTGCTGGGCAGAAGAAACAACCCTGTTCTGTCTGTTTGGTTCAGCACAAGATACAAACCTGAAAAACTGCTGCCAGGACGGATGGGTTTCCTTGAAAGGGAGATGATTTCCTTATAGATGATGGGAACCTCTCCTTTTTTTTCTGGTTTGATGCTGCATTGAGCTTTCAACATGCTTTCATATATTACTGAATAAGCGATAAAGAAGAAAATGGTCACATGCAATGTACTGTTCATGTATTTCCCTTCCCCATCTTGAGATTAAAGATACTTTTTGTCTATAGGGACCCAAGAAGCTGACTTGTTCTGGATCAATATTTTTGTCCATCTGTCCTAGCATTATTTGCTGCGATTGACAAGAGGTTCTTGGGATTTTTGGAAGAGTAAGAAGAAAATTGCAGCAATTTACGTGAGGTCAAAATTAGGCCTTTTGACATCTAGTCAATATTTCTTCTCTAGAAATGATTTCAGGAGGCAGGTAAGAGTGGTTGAGGAAGGGTTTTTGAAATAAGACAGGAAAGGAAAATGTATTTGACCTGAGTATTATGACAAGATGTCAAGTTGTATATGTGTGCATTGGGGGGGGGGGGGGGGAAAGCAGTATAAAAAGGCTTCTCTTGCCTTATTGCACAGAGCTACTTGACAATAAGAGCTCCTGCTAACAGAGTACATATATACACACAGATCTCTCTGATGCTGTGATACATGTAGAATGTCACCTAGATTAATAGTGGACACTTTTCTGTCCAGTTTGGAGATTCTGTCCAGGATGGCGATAAAATTAGGAAATACTGACTGAGCTGAGCTGCAGCTACACGGCAGAATTAATGTAGTTTGACACCACTTTAACTTCCATGGATCCATCCTGGTATTTGTAGTTTGGTTAGATATTTAGTTTTTTCTGTCAGCAAGCTTCGGTGCCATAATTAACTACAGATCCCAGGATTCCATAGGACGGAGCCATGGCAGTTAAAGTGGTGTCAAACTCATTAATTCTGATGTGTAGCAACAGCCTTGGACATCCTTACTTTTACTTCAATATTGCTAACACCCAGATGTAAAGGCAGACAGACAGAGGTTGTTTTTTGCCCAAAGCCTTGTTTGCATTCAAGAAGTACAACCCATCTATCAACTTGTCTTTGCTTTCTCTCAGTCCTGTCACCCTCACCAGCATATTGGGTGAGGAATTAAGAAAGGGCCTTCTTGGTGGCTGCTCCCAGGTTGGGGGAACTCCTTTATACAGGAAGCCACTTGACAGATTAATAAGAGCTTCTCTTATTAGGAGCTTCTTATTGTTATTAGCAGCTCCTCCTGTTGCTCGTGCTCCTGGCATCCTCTCTGTTCTCCTTCCTGTTTTTGGTTCTAAACTGGTGTCTGTTATCATTAATGGATGGAATGAGGACAAACAAATTGAAACTTAATCCAGACAAGATGGAGGTGCTTCTGGCCAGTTGAAACAGATTAGAGAATAGAGATTCATCCTGTGTTGGATGGGGCTACAGTTCCCCCGAAAGACATGAGTTTGTACCTTGGAAGCTCAGATTTGAGCAGTGGCTAGGAGTAAATTTGCACATTTAAAGCTTGTGCATCAGCTGCACCCATTTCCTTGAGAGGCGAGATGTGGACATGGTGACACATGCCTTAGTTACATCCTGGTTGGATTACTGTAATGTGCTTTATATTCAGATGCCTTTGAAGAGTGTTCAGAAACTTCAACTACTTCAAAGAGCTGCAGCCAGATTACTAATGGATGCTGGCTACAAGGAGCATGCCGTTCTCTTACTGGAACAGCTCCACTGGCTCTTGGTCCATTTCTGGGTACAATTCAAAGTGCTAGATCCCTTCACAGCTCAGGTCCAGGTTATTTGAAGGACCTTATTCGCCCATGCTAGATGGATGGACTCTATTAAGGAGATCACGAGTATGGGTTTACAGGAACTAAGTAGAACAGTGGAACAACAGATCCCAGGATTCTTGGGGATGTCTCATCCACAGGTTTGCCATGGCTCGAGGCCAACTCAAGGGCAGTTAACAATAAAAACAAATTTTCCTTTATAAACCATGCTCAAAGATCTTCTGGGGATGCCATTCTCTCTGTGCCACCTCCCTCACAGGTGCATCTGGTGTGAACATCGGAGAGGGCCTTTTCAATGGCTGCCACCGGGCTCTGGAACTTCCTTTCCATAAAAGTTTGAGTGGCACCTGTAATAAGAACTTGACCTTGGGGAATTTATGATTAGCTCAAAAATAATAAGTAGGATTGGGACCCACTGTGTGCAGGAGAGGGAGGGAAGAGCCTTCACAGAGACAGCATTTTTCCAAAAGAATGGTACTTTTATTAAGAGAGAAAAATAAATCATCAAGCAAAGCACACACATACACACAGAGGATACATGAAATCTATAAGAAATGTTTCACACAAAAAATAGTTACCTGGAAACTCTGTAATCCTTATAGTAGAATGGACTCAGCTTCTTGCTATGGAGTGAAGGTGTGTTGGGACAGCCAAAGGATACTGGTTAGGAATTTCAGGGAGTGAGTGAGATTTCCCCCTTTTCTTCCAAGACCAGCTCACAGAACACAGATTTTGGAGGTCTTGAAAATAGCCTGGAGTGAAGAATCAAAAGATTCTGGATAGAATTTCCAAGGAGAGGGGATGTTGATGTTATCTCATTCTTAGCCAGTTGTAAATCTCTGTGTCTCCAGAATTCAGACAGTGTAAATGTCCTGCTTTGTAGCTCCTAGGCCTGACCCTTTTGATCTGCAAATTGTTGTAGGTGCAGATGTGACCTTTAATGTGCTTACGTGATGTGCTTGCCTTGGATCCATGGTAATGGGCTTCTCATAGTCCAGGGCCATGGCAGGGACTCACAAAAGGGTTTTTTTTAAAATATTAAATTAGTCATTGTAACACACCCTTCCTACTTTCTTTTTACAGACAAGCAAAGACTTTTCTCTTCTGACAGGCATTGGATGAATGATGATATAAGGAAGAAAGTACAAAGGCAAGCCTACTGTTGAACATAAAAAAACCCAAAAATAATCTTGATAGAGAATCTAGACAAAATTAACCCAGACAATGAAGAAATAAAGGTGGTAAAAGAGCTCTCATACCTGGGATCAAACACTGGTAGAAATGGGGACTACAGCCGGGAAATCAGAAGAATCATAGAATCATAGAATTGGAAGAGATGGTTAAAAATGGGGATGGTTAAAAATGAAAGAACTAGAAAAGATCCTAAAATACAAATGTATACAACTGAACACAAAAGTAGGAATCATACAAACCCTTATACTCACTCTCATCATGTATGGATGTTAGAGCTGGACAGTTGAGAAAGAAGATAGGAAGGAAATTAATTCAAGATGTGGTAGTGGAGAAGAGTACTGAAGATTCAGTGGACAAAAAGGCAAAGAAATGGGTCCAGGAACAGATCAAGCCAGAAAGCTCCCTGGAAGCCAAGATGACAAAACTCAGGCTGTTGCACTTTGGGCACATCACGAGAAGACATGACATACTGGAAAAAAACAATAATGTTAGAAAAGGCAGAGGGAAGTGGAAAGAGAGGAAGACCACATGATAGATGGATTTATTAAGGAGGTCAAGAGTTATGAGTTTACAGGAACTAAGCAGAACATTAGAAGACAGGGGGTCTTGGAGATGTCTCATCCATGGGGTCACCATGAAATTGAATCAAGGGCAGTTTTTTGTGGGTTTTCTGACGTTTCACCAGCATCTGTGGCTGGCATCTTCTGAAGATGCCAGCCACAGATGCTGGTGAAACGTCAGAAAGAAACTCTTCTAGAACATGGCCACACAGCCTGAAAAACCCACAAAAAACTATGGATGCCAGCCATGAACACCTACGACTTCTCAAGGGCAGTTGACAACAACAGACCTACTTTGAATCTCATGATGGGAAAAAGGGCATCGGCATTTATGAATATGACTATTATTTCATTGTACACCACCCTGAGATTCCATGAGATAGGCGGGAGCTTCTTTGGGTAGCACGGGTGCTACTCGAGACCACGGGCACTGCTCTGCCCCTCCACAGGAGCTTCTTGGAGCTGCACAGGCAAACCTTGTGGTAGCGTGGGTGCTCTTTGGGGCCATGGGGCTGTGCAGGTGCCCCTGCAGTCCACATGGATGCTCCCATGCGTTCCCCTGCCCCGGGAACAGTGCTGGAATTCTCAGCACGGGAAGTCTTGCCCCCCCCCCACTGGGTTTCATGGGTCAATGTCAAAATAACTTTAGAAAAAAGCAACATTATGCCTGACCTTCAGGTCTTTCCTGTTTAACAGTGCTCTTGATTAATCACTCAGCTTGTCACATGGAATGCAACAAAGCAGTTGTAGCCACATTGATGATATGCTGAACTTAATCTGAATTATAACTACAGATGATTACATTCTAATAAAGAAGTACCATCTAGGGAGGAAGGGATTAATGTCTTTCCTCTGTCTTACCCCATGCTTTAGAAAAGACATAATTATTCATCAAAACACCTAAATGTTCAGTTTTCCTTAACCTGCTATTAGGGCTGGCTAGGATTTTGAGAACTGTAGTCCAGTGCTGTAACACCAGTTTGGGGAAGGCTGCTTTATATGTCAAAAAATATGATAAGTACTTATTTATTTATTGCTGACTTACTTATTAACAATATTAGAGTAAATGATCTTAAAATACATAGTTTTTTTTTAATGAAGGCTAACATCCTATCAATGAATTACAATGATGTAAATCTGTTTTACAACAATGTAACTCACTTTTTGGGGTCAGCATTCTATTCAAATGACACAATAACCAAAATCGCCCCCTCCCAAAGTACCTTGTAAGCAGCACAATTCCATGTTGTCTGTGAATGGGGTGGGGATGACAAATAACACATTCAGCTATTTTCCTGTAGCTGGATGTGCTGAAAAGATGTCATATGCAGAGACCTTGTAATTGTGTTGCCAGGTGAAATAAGAACATAGCTTTTATAGTATATAGTGCAAGGGTTTTGGTTTTTTTGCCCCATAACATGTGGACAGTTTCTGAGGACAAATCTGTTTGCTAAGGGATGGTTGCATATTCAAGGTGTTTAACAATATATCACATGGCAGGTGGAAAAGTGTCAGAGCAGAGTGACGGTGGATCTAATTTTATGAAGTTCAGGGGAAGATATTGGGAATTGATTTATTCCACTTATATCAGCATCAGTGCTTGGAAAGATATTACATCTCTTTAAAATTAAATCAATACCTCACGCTATATAAACTTCACAATCCAGTTGAATTAAGCCCAATTCAAGAGAGGGCTGGTGAGTTAGGTGGAGTAATAACTCAATAGTGCTCAATCCAATGGTTTATATTCCAGCCTGATTTGTTTGCGGTTTGTCACTGGTCTTATTCTGAAGAGAGAAAATTGCTACATTTGATCATTTTGTAGTTGCCTCTGCATCCATCCTCATACATACAAAACACATGATTTAATTTGGTAAATGTTCTAAAAGAGTGAAGTTCTCCAACTTGGGACAGGTTAGGATTTTGTTCTGTTTTTAAGAATATGAACCTACCAAAATTCCTGTGTGGATTAACAAATATGACAAAAGTAACAGGAGGATATAAACTAAGATTTCCTAGGGATGGTGGAGGATATATTGCAGAGAAAAATGTGTGTATGTGTGGAGGGTTGGGCAGAAACACTCTTTCCGGTGCAAGAAAGTGTTTTCTATGCAGAAGTGAAGCCATTCAACTTACTGGGCTGGCCTATTAGCAGGAGAAAGCAGGGGGAGGGCACAGGGATGCTGCAGGCATCCCGGCCCCAGCCTCGTCTCCAGTCACTCCAGCAGGCACCAGGGCTGGACTTCTGGTGTAGGAACTACAGGTCCCAGCATGCCTGCTACGTGATGGGGAAGATCTTCTGGTTGCCCCATTAGTCTGTAGACTGGAAGGAGAGGGTCCTCTGGCCCTCCCCATATGGTTGATAGGGGAGGGTCTATTTAAGGCCACGTGGCCTGTAACCAGCACCATTCCATCTTGGATCTCCCCATCCTTCCACCCTATGGATATGGAAGAGGGCTATGGTTTTCTGTCATAACTTCAGGGGTGGTATCATGGGTCATGGATCTGGTGGGCATGGCTATTGGCACTGTGGTACAATGTTATTGGGAGTCCCCAAGGGTAACCAGGGGTGCTGGGAGTGAGAAGGAGTTGCCATTGCAGGGGTAACTCCTGAGCAGCATACCCTGGTGACTAAGGGTGGAGATGCAAACATGCAACTATCCGGTTATCCCCCTTGGTCATCCTAAGGCCTGACCATAGCAGGGTGATGGATTCATCAATCAATAGTCAAGTCGGTTGATGCCAGATCAGGACCCACCCATTAGCTGTAATGTATAAAGCTGTGGCCTTTTCCCCTTCCAATTGACTGTCTGAGTAGGTGTTCTTTCTGCAGCTCCCCCCCTTTCTCTCCCTGCAAAAACTATTTTCTACACAGATTTGGTTTTTTTTTTGGGGTGGGGAAGGTGGTACAATATCTCCACAGAATAATTCCTCTGCAATTCTTTGGGATGTTTGACTACCAGAAGAATACTGCACACAATTTTGGATGGCCTGTTATTCTTCCTCATAGGTTTTCCTAACTGTTGGGAACCCATTTTACAAATCCCGTACAAAGAGGTACAAATATTATTTCCATCTCTAGGCCAGGATATCTGAAAGGCCACTTCATCCCATATAGGTCTTCATGAAATTTAAGCTCTCTCACCTCATCAAGCTAGGCTGGTGGGAATTAAGGATGTGATGAAAGCTCATTGCTATTCATTAAACATGCAGGATTTCAGTTTCTCAATGGTTGGCTCAAGTCTTTAATGAGCTGTGAAATATGGCACCTGTTTGACCCAGGTGTGAGAATGTTTATGTACTTCATTTGGAAATGAAGTAACAGACAAGAGGGCTTCAAAGGTAAATTTGATGTGCAGAGTTAAGTACTTTACATAAACAGCCATTAGACAGTGTCTTATATGAGCCTTTAACAAGGGATGCTGCTATTAATTTTGCTTGCACATAAACAACATCAAGATCATGTTTAGGTTAAAGTTTATCAGTGATCATCATCTTATCCTTTTGGCTTGAGTTCGGAAGAGTGTCCTGTCTGGTCATGCAGAGAAATTGGTTGTACAGTACAGAGAAAATGAAGTCTTATCCACACTAGGCTGAGGAAATCAGTCCCATTGTGCTTAACAGGGTTTACTTGAGAATAGATCTGCCTAGGCTTCTGCTCCCAGAGATGTGTAGTGAAACCCAAAATTTGGTCTTCTCAGAATAAAACCTCTGGATTTTGCTTTGTGCACCTTTAAGACCACAATTCTAAATTTAAGATTCAACAGATTTACAAGACTTATTTTTGAGTAGGCCTATTTAGAATGGTATTACATTGTATTGTGCAGGACAGCCTGGTTTCTTTTTCTTTCTAAACCCCTCCCACTTCATCTGCACAGGAACTTTGGTGGCGCAGTGGTTAAATGCCTGTATTGCAGCCACTCACTCATAAACCACAAGGTTGCGAGTTCAATACTAGCCAGGGCTCAGGCTTGACTCAGGCCTGCATCCTTCCGAGGTCACTAAAATGAGTACCCAGCTGTTGGGGGGCTATGAGATTATAGTTGTAAACCGCTTAGACACTGCATAGCATGGTATGAAGTGGTATATAAATAAAGCTGCTTTGCTTGCTTTGCTATCCTAAAGTCTAGATCCTTAAATGTAGAAACAATCAATATACATTCATATTTATTTGTAAGTGAAAAAAACAAAACCCTGAAAATCCCCTGGGACACCTTTCTTTCCATAGTCCTCCTGCCTTTCTCTAACCTGCCCTGTCAGATAATGCAGCAGTTTTGGGGAAGTGCTGTAAAGGCATCTGGGGTGGGGAGGGAGGTACTTGAATTTTCTAAATGACACTTTTGCCCCTGGGATTGTCCCTAGCCATGGCTTGCTGGGCATGGAGGGATCTAAAAGAGGGGCCAGCATAAAACAAAGCATAGAGCATAACCAGTATGCAGAAAGCTAGAATCATAGAGGTTGGGAGGGAATCCAAGGGGTCACTTGGATGGATCCACCACTAAAACATCCCTGTAAGAGGGCCCATGATTTGAGTGTTTGGATTATGACCTCTAGTGCCACAACAAGCCACAGTTCCCAGAATTCCATAGCACTAAGCCATGGCAGTAAAAGTAATGTCAAACTGGATTATTTCTGCAGTGTGGATGCACCTTGTGGCTTATAGCCTAATTGCATGACAAAAGAAAGATGAGAGGCTGTGAGAGAGAAGAGCTCATCTGCATGATATTATAGCACTTCCATTATCCTTCCAGAGGGAGATGGTCATAAAAGTGTGTCTTTGATCGAATGAATTTTTCCAGTGTGACAAAAGACACACTTTAATGACTGTTTCCTTTGAGAAGAGAATGGAAGTGCTTTGATAGCATGCAGAGAGGCAAGGAGAAGCTGCTTCTCTCTCTTTCACTGCATCTCACCTTTCTTTTCTCTTGAGGTAACAGGCCAAATGTAGGAAGAACGAATTCCCAAGAAATGCACCACAACTCTATTCCACCCCATCATAAATTGGTCCCTTTCACAAATTGTAACACTCTGATCCCTGCAAGGGGTGACCTGTGTGAAACATAACGGATTCTGCAAAATTCTATGAAAGTTACTGGCTTGGCACACTATGCACATGGGGCTAGAAGTAATTTAAGCAAATTTTTTAACTATTCTAATTCAAAGAAATGCTTCTAGGAATGTTTCACCTTCACACTGTGGGGGAGGAGGCACACTTGAAATATTTGACTCTTCACAAAGGAGCAATGACAGAATAAAATTTCCCACTACACACTTGAAATATTTGACTCTTCACAAAGGAGCAATGGCAGAATAAAATTTTCCACTACCTTCAGGGATGAGAAGAATAAAGGAAGAAATTTACATCATTGCTGGAACACATGACATAGCTTTCTCTGTACCAGCACCTCAACTCTGGAATTCCCTCCCACAGGCAGGCAGGTTCCATTGCATCTGAATTTTTCATGGAGAGCTAAAAGTTTCTCATTTCAATAAGACTTGATCCTTTTAACATTAGGGCTTGCAGTTTTTAAGTGATTTTTTAAAACTGTCTCTGGTTTAGGAACTATTTTGAAAGAAGTGTCTGCTTTTACATGAGTTGTTGTTGTTGTTGTTGTTGTTGTTGTTGTTGTGTACCTTCAAGTCATTTCTGGCTTATGGCAGCTCTAAGGCAAACCTTTCACTATGTTTTGTTGGCCAGATTTGTTCAAATGGTGCTTGCCATCACTAAATAGGTTCTTGTGAAATTTTGTCATGGTCTAGCAATCCAACCCTTCATCCGCAAGAGACCCTGAACTTTTGGCTCAACTTCCTGGCTCAGCCATGTAAACCTACTGGGTGACCTTGGGCAAGTCACACTCTCTCAGCCTTAGAGGATGGCAATGTCAAACCTCCTCTGAAGAAACCCACCAAGAAAATCTCAATAGGTTCACCTTAGGCTCACTATAAGTCCGAAACTACAGGAAGGCACACAATAATAGCAACAAGGGTGGTGAATGTGCTCTAGACATTAAAGGAGATATCTAAGGTACTGAAACTATTTGCAGGACAGGGTTGAATATCTTGGATATTTCCTTTGAACTTCAGACTAAATCCTTTCTGATACTGAAGCCCCAAGCTACCACCTGACATCATGAGGCTTCCCCCTCCTTACCTCTTCCCTGGTTCCGATCTCCTCAGGAAAACCCCCAGGACCTGAAGTCAAGGAACGTTATATTTTTGTCCTTGGACTCTAAGGATTCCAGACATGAAGAGAATGGCATAATGTAACCATCTCCCACGTTACAGTTTGAGGTTGTTAAAACAGACCCAGGGCCCCTTCACACTACACAATTGTAGTGCTGTCATTTCACTATTCTGTCCTATGGAATATTGGTGTTTGTTTGTTTGTTTGTTTGTTATGGAGTATCATAGAATCATAGAGTTGGAAGAGACCACAAGGGCCATCCAGTCCAACCCCCTGCCATGCAGGAACTCTCAATCAAAGCATACCTGACTGATGGCCATTCAGCCTCTGTTTAAAGTGAGAATGGGTCCCAGGTCTCTTTGAAAGAAAAGGTTGTGCATATCAAAAGAGAAATATAAATATATAAATTACAGTGGGCTCTCCACATTTGCTGAGGTTAGGGGTGCAGGACCCCTGTGAAAGTGGTAACCCCCCCAAATAAAAACTATTATTTTTTAACATGAGATAACATCTCCTAGGAATCTCTGTGGTTCACATCTGCCAGAAGTTTATAACAGAATCCTGCTGGAGGACCTACAAATGCCTAGAGAAGTGTTTTCTCTAAGAATCTTTAGGTCCTCCAGTGTGACTCTATAGTCAGCTTCTGGCAGAGTCATGTTGGAGGGCCTAGAGATTCCTAGAGAGAACATATTAATCAAACCCATGAATAATCAAAGCTACAAAGTGAAATGTGGAGGATCAGCTGTATAAATTTATGCATTATATGATTGTTTCAGCAAGATTGTTATATGCTCAGAATTGGAAAACTGATCGTTTGCTTACAGAGGAGGATTGAACTATTCAAGTGTTTCACTTGGCCAAGGTGGAGGAACTGGCAACATTGATTAAAGAAAAATGGTTCGTTTTTTTTTTTTTTTTTAAAGACTGGGAACTTTTTTTTTTTTTTTTTTTTACTTATATGAAGAAGAAAGAAGGGAAGATTTTAGTTTTGGACTTTGAGGTTTGAAGCAATTGTGTTTAGGTTTTTAGGTTAGAAATAAAACAAAAGTGAGTTAGCATTATCAAGAAATTTAAGATATTGAGCATTAACATTTTAAGGCTTTGGGAAGTGGAGAGTCAATTTGTGTCAACTGTGTCAATTTGAGTTTATATTGATTATATGTGGATTGTAACAGATGTAAACTGGGGGAATGGAAAGTAGTTTAAGATCATTTTGTTGGTAGAGTAGGGTTATGATTTTGTATGTAACTGAGTGGTTTTATTGCATATGATATATGGTTTAAAACTTCATAAAAAATTATTTAAAAAAAAAAAGAAACAAAGAAAGAGAAGGCCTTGGTCACTCTAGAAGGTTTGCTAATCCAAATAAAGAAAGCCAGAACCATACATAACGCCTGGTCTTAATCTGCGTTATTTATTTATTTATTTATTTATTCATTCATTCATTCATTTATTTATGGCACACTGTGGAACTGTTCTGTTACTGATCCTGCCTCTCTAGGAAACTTGTTTTCCTCTTGGTCTGAAGCCAGATCAATCACAGAATCACAAAGTTTGAATGGGTCCCATAGGCCATCAAGTTCAACTCCCCACTAAATGGAGGAAATCCATAGTGGCCTACAAATCTCACTAGCTCTTAATGATGCTAATATGGTGAATGAAAAACTGAAGACTGCTGGTAGTGAGCCCTACCTTAAGAAACTGTATTTGCATTTGGAAGAACCCTAATAAAGAAATACTGAAAAAGTCGACTAACATTTTAGGGTACTTTTCAAGATTCATCTCCTTTTATACAACTCTTTTGTGTTACATCCTTCCCCCACCTTGCAAGTTTCAAGGTCAGGCTTTTGCATGTGAACTGTGAGATTCCTATCTAATGCAAATCAATAATGCTTTCCCCCAAATAAACTTTGAGGTATATGCTCACTTCATCTGTAGTCTGTATCTTTTTGATTCAGTGTCTTTAAAGAGCAGTAAGCTGAATTTATTTATTTCTCTCTTCCTGTATATATGGAGATGTTATCTTTCATTTCTGTAACACATTAATTTGCCTCTGGCACAAGCTGAACTGTGCACAAATGCTGAACTAATTTGTGCCAATTCATGAGGAAACCAACGGGTGCTGATTCTGCAAGTGGGAAACAGATTTTATATATATTCAAGTTGGGTCTAATATCCCACACTCCACATTTGCAAGACTTTTCTGGATGGTGAAATCATAAAAACTTTCAGATGGTGTGGGCTTGGCATGAAAAACAGAATACTAGAATCAGAGTTTGAAGAGATCTCAAGGTCTTTCCAACCCAACCTCCTACCCTGCACTCCTTACAAATGGCCATCCAGCCTCTCCTTAAAAAGCTCCAAAGTAGGAGAATCCACAATTCTCTGAGGCAGCATATTCCACTGTCCAAAGCTCTTAACACCAGAAAGTTCTTCCTAATGTTTACATGGGATTTCTTTTGCAGTGGCTATGTCTTGCCCCACTAATAGTTTTTTTTTTTAAAAAATATATACACATCTGAGAGATTGTGCAAAGATCCTGTTTCCAAATGTTAAAACTTCGAGTACAATAAAATCACAAATGGAGGTATGTTCCTCTATCTGAACAACCTCTCCAACAAAAGGGAGAATAATTTTTACTAATATGAGCCAAGTGAGCCAGGGTCAAATATCATTGATCAATAAGTTTTAACAGCAACACATCTGGATCATTCCTCCTTTCGTTTCAGATCTGCTCTCATTAAAGAATGTTCTTTAAAATTGATTCATCAGTGGTACATGACCCCAGTTCACTTGGCTCCATATGTGATTTTTATTGTACTCAATTTTTTAACTTTTGGGAACAAGTTCTTTGCATAATCTCTCAGATTACCAATCAAAAAATTGACGTGTGCCCTGCTTTAGTACTTTTGTCAATTTTTATTGTTCACAACAAAAACCTTAAAGATAAACATTTAACATTATTCCTTATCACTGTTTCAAGAGTGAAGACTGCTCAGAAGTGGAAAACTGGCCAATTAAACCTGGAGGGTTGGTGTCATAGAATATGGGATTCTCTTTTAATGGAAAAACTTTCTGATAGAATGAAACTCCCTAATGGGAGTGGTATATTATTTAAAGATAAGTGGTATCCCTTTTTGGCTTTTGTAACTTCCATTTCATATCCAGGAAACTGTATACACCTCTGGGGGATGTGTTAGAGGAAAGATAAGCTGGTTTGAACTTTGTGATGTGTTAATAGTCTGTTCTTGGGTTGATTTTGTTGTTTGGTTTTAATTTTTTTAAATTAAAAATTATATATAAAATAAACAGTTTTTAAAAAATGAGATGACAGAAGATTAGCCAGACTCCCTGCCAAATCAGGACAGTTGGAGGGTATGCTTGAGGCAGAAAAACAATTTTTACCACCCGCTCAAGCAAATAAAGGTGCATAGTACCCAAAGCCAGCCAAGAAAATTTTGTGTTTGAGGTAAAAAAAAATATCCTTAAGTATTCCCCCATATTATCCTTGTCTCTTAAAATATAGTAATAATAAAGCTTATGATTTAATGCCCTTTCATGACACAGAAATCTGCACCTTAAGGCAGCTTCCTCATTGTTTTTTCTTGTGTGGCTTCAAGTCATTTCCAACTTATGGTGACCCCATGGGGTTATTTTGGCAGAATTTGTTCAGAGGGGATTTGCCCTTGCCTTCCTCTCAGGCTGAAAAGGTGTGACTTACCCAATAGCACTCAGTGGGTTTCCATGATTGGGATTCGAATCCTGGTTTCCAAAATTGTAGTCCAACTCTCAAACCATTATGCCATACTGGATCTTATGACAAAAGCCAGCTCTATTCTCAGTTCACTCTATCCATTAGAAATCTTGCTAAAGAGTTTAGGTTGCCACCCCTCACTTGTTATGTTGAATGCTTTCTCCCGGAAGGGACCCAAGAGGGCTACATGAAAGATGCAACAAAGAGATCAGGACTATCAGTAATGCTGGGTCTTTTCTGAGCTCTACCTGGGCTACAACCACAGTGAAAAAAAAGAAGACATATGTAAAATTAACCCTGTTTATTTTTATTACTCAAGATTTGGTATGTTTCATTAGCACTTGTTAAGGTTGCGGTTGCTTTGCCATTTCCCCCCGCCCACTTCAGAGATTACCTTTATTTTCAAAGATTTCAGCCTCCCACTGACACCTTGCTTGTACTTTGTGATGGCGGCAGGGCATCATTTTATTTTCCACACATTTCCTAGACATTGTATCATGTCCAGGCATTTAAGTGGGAAGGTGTGAGAAGGCTGCAGCCACCAAACAAACAAACAAACAAACAAAAACCCTATGCCTTTGCTGTCAACTCCCCCATAGAATGACTCATAAAGTCAGAATGAAAATAAGATTGCAGCCATAAAGAACAGTTATTGGAGCCAGATTTGTTGGCTGCACAGATAAGCACCGCCCAAGCAATGATGGATATGGATGGGCTTACAGAAACTGTGTCCATAGACATTTGCTGCTCATTGCATCCATTTCAGAACAAATGAAAATGGAAAATAAAGGGCTGCAGTTGGTTTCTCATTTGTTCCAAATGCAAAGGATGACTGTAGCAGAAAAGCAAGACAACCGTCATATAAAAATCAAAATGGTACACTTATGCAATATACAGAGGCTGATAATTTAGGAAGCTTTGACAATTATCAATCAGCTACATCCTCTTCACACAAAATCAGATTAGTCAGAAGTATAAATGATAATTTTAGTCACTACCGTGACTAGTTTCAGGGGAAGGAGGAGGAGATGACTAACATGTTGAGACTGCATCCTACTTCCCAAACAATGAAGGAAGAAAGGGCAAATGGTCTCACAGAAAGTGACTCTAGCCTATGCCAGAGGCTTGACAGAGCAATGAAGGGTGCAGATAGAGTGATACAGGGAATGAATTGGATATAACATCATGAAAGAAACAAGGGAGAGGACCTTCTTGGTTGCTGCTATCAGGCTCTGCAACTCACTACCAGAGGTTAGATTGGTGCCCTTCTTACTATAATTCTGTAGGTAGATGATTCTGTAGGCAGATGAAATCTGATTTATTTATTTATTTTTAGTTTCAGCAGGCCTGAGAGGACTGATTACACAGGACGAAGAGACATTTCATAAAGTGCTGTATTATCTATATTTGTTGTTTTCTTTTTTATGACTATGAACTGTTTTAAATTCTATTGATAGTTTAACTATATTTTAAGTTTTTGCATAACTTTTAGCAGTATTGTTTTAACTTTTATAGGCTGTCTTGAGTCTAAAAATCAGCAAAGTTAAGATATAAATAGATAAAAGGAGAGGAGAAGGAGTTGTTGTCAAAGATGGAGAGTGCTTTGGAACCACTCTAAGAAGGAGAACCCATGTTTTCATACATACATCAACATGAAAACTAGTCAGTGTTCTTTGCATTGGATTCACATGTTGGGTTGCTGTTAGCAAATGCCCAGCCTATATTTGCCCTGAACCCACAATCTGATTATCCAAAGGTTTCTGTTTATTCAGTTGCAGATAGTATCTAAACATTTCATCAGCTAGGGAAAATGGGGTTAATAGCATACTATAAACAAGTCTTCCCCATTTGTTGACCTTCAAATATTCCCATCAACTCTACCAGTTTGGTGTGCTGAATGGGGCTTTAGTCTGGTGTAATCTAAATCAGTACTTCTCAGGCTATCTGATGTATGGGACCAACAGTTCTTTTCCAGTGTGCCAGGGACCAGCACTAAATATATACCCATTGGGTACAATTTGGCTGAATTCCCCTGGTAGCTTGCCATGGACCAGCAGCCAATGACACTGGTCCACTTTGAGTAGCTCTGATTTAAATAATCTGAAGCACATTGGGCTGAGGGAAAAGGTTGTAAGCAATGAACAGATGAGCTATCAATTGATGACAGGACTGAGCAACATAATCCACCTAAGAGAGAGCTATTTGGGAATCCAAGGCCAATGTCACCTTGACAATCTTGGACTATTTGCAAAGTTCTATGGATGTTGTCTTGGCTTGAATAGGAGGATGAATGTGTCATGAACTGAGGTTCTCTGTTGTTCTTTTGATCCAGAAAGAAATTTAGCTACCCTAGACTATAGGACTTTCAACAAAGACACATAGGAAACCAGATCTGGGTTTAGACACTTTGCATGTAACATTTATTGAGACACAGACACAGAGACACCTGAAACAATCATTTCTAATATCAGATACTCAATATAACAAACACCTTAAGTATCAAGAGCTCTTTTCAGGAGGATGAATGTACAAAAAAGAAGTTCAAAGGTGAGAGAGATGAGAGTAGTAAAGAGAGTATTGGCATGGAATTGTAGGAGGAACAAACCACAGTGCACTTAGGCCTTTGTCTGGATCCAGATCTCTTTCAATTGTCAGAACATGTGATTTGTGTTTCCTACCTGTAAACCAATCCAAGACAAACCCTGGCAGAGCTGGGCTGGAGTTGCTAACTGATTTGACCTACATCATGGACCAAGATACCAAATTACCCGTAGCCTTGCTAAGTAGGAGAAAGAATTTTCTCCTTCTGATTTTGGCTCCTACCTCCACTTTTTCAAGAGCATAATGGGCTTTCCAGATTCAAAGCAGTTTGCCAAGGAATGGGTAGTGAAAAGATGCTGGTGAGTATTATTCAAGAAAAAAGACTTATGTATCCAGTTGCACAGTTCTTTGGATTCTGACTACAGATCATCATCATCATCATCATCATCATATTTCTTACCTGCCTCTCCCTATGGATCAAGGTGGGAAACGCAAGGTGGTGTCCTCACAATGTAAGGCAGCCATTATATCTTCACCATGCTGTTTTTTTAGCAACTGTGATTCAACAATACATGTTATAAATAAATGTCAAGTTATTTACCATGAACACACCCACATTGCTGACAAACAACTGCAAATTTTCCCACGTGTACCTTGTGCTATGCCCTACCAAACTGATTTGTAGCTATGATGAATGAATGTAATGTCCTGTTCAGATGAATGAGTTCAATGCCCTGTTCAGCTTGCACACAATGCAACATAAGCATAATTTAAACAGACCAAAGATCTTATGGGATTGCAAATGGGACAGTACAGTTGAAAGGATGATATCTTCTTTGGCATTGGTAGTTCTTGAATTATTCCATTCCACAGGCCCCTTTGCAAAATTAAGACAGGATCAAGTGCTGTACATTGATTTCCCCATTAACTCCCACAACTTCTAAGAATAATGTTGAGTTGCTCTGATGAGGAAGGCTCATTAGGATAAAGTCTAAATGAGAGTCTCATTTAAAGTTCTTAGTTGTTCCAGGAAGATGTAAATACAGTGGGTCCTTCCTCTGGGGTTTGGTTCCAGGATCCCCTGTGGGACCAAAATTTGTGGATGTTCAAGATCCATTAAATACAATGGCATAGTAAAATGGCACCCCAAATATAAAATGGCAAAATCAAGGTTTGCTTTTTGAATTTATATTTTTTTAAAAAATATTTTCAAGCTGTGCATGATTGAATCCATGGATAAAGAATCCATGGATATGGAGGGATGACTGTATTAGGAAGATGGCAGGCTTCACTCACTCTCTGAACTGTGATCTGAATTTGAGCTGTTTGTCCTGGGGTGGGTCACTGGTGAGGGGATCTTCCCCACTATCAAAAGCAATTACCACATTTAGACTAATCAAGAATGAGAATCAAACAATCCTATAGATTTGGGTTGCATCTCGAGCATTGGCTAATGCTGGCTAGGGCTTCTGGAATTTGCCATCCAACTTCTAGACAGAGTGTTAAGATGGTTGAGGGAGAGCTTTTTCTCAGTCCCACCACCATCACAAATCCATCAAATGAGGACCCTGGAGACAGCTTTCTGAGTAGCTGCTCCCAGTTTGTGGAATTTCATTCTATGGTATGCTAGGCTGACCCCCTCTCTGCATACAAAGACTTTTAAAAAATTCAAACAGGCTTTTAATGATGAATTGGTGAAACTGGAGCCTTTTCACAGAGTTTCTGTGCTGTACTTTAAACTTTATTTAAAAACCATTTTGTGTTTTTAAAAATTAATAGTGTTTTAATGTGATGATAGTTAAATTGTGTTTTAACATTTTTATTGCAAGGTTTTTAGCTATCTTTTTAAACCTTTGTAAGTCCCTTGGGGACCTATGGCGAGAGAAAGGATTATGAAACAAACATCCCTAGCCTACAAAGATGTGGTTCCTAAAAAATAAACTAAGAAGAGAGATCAGTGCATACCTATCTAACCATGTTGACTTTAGTTTTATATTAGATAACATGCAGACTTCTTTTGTTGTTGCTCTAAGCTGATAACTGCAAGCAATTCTGTTCCTTTCTCCACCTTGTTCCTAAGTCTAATATACTGCCTTAGGGATTATTAGGGTGATCTTTTCATTCTGGATTTTCTGAACTTGTCAAATATGTTCTGTCAGAAGACCTATTAATGTGATATATAGAAATGAAAGAAAGAGCTGTAGAGACAAACTAAAACAACTGTAAATGCATTTCCGAGGAGAATACTTGCGTGATTTAAGATGAAGGAATATTTAATTTAAAAGACAAAGGTCAGGAAAAAAGCAGAACAGAGTGACCCCATCACAAGGATATATCAGATATTGTGTCTGTACCTCACTCTTCCTGCAAGGAAATTGCATAAAGGTCAGAACAGCTTGTATTCCAAGCAGTGTGCTCAAATTTTAGAGGCATGGTACAAGGGCTACTTATGCATACAACTGTGATAGAAATGGGTGGATTGGGTTAATAAGTGTTGCTTTTTTATGGTCCATGTGGTCTAAATCTTGTTGGAAGTCCCAACAAGAGTAAACCCAATAAATGAATGGGATTTCTGTAAGTCGCCCCCCTCCCCACTATTAAACCACTTATTCTATGGATTTACCTTAGCTGACACTGCGATTAGGATTCAGAACAATGTGAGTTTATTACCCTATGCTGATTAACACCTCCCCCCCCAGCCTTTGTTTCATGTCAAAATGTCAGAATAGCAAGGAGTGTCCTCATTTAGGTTTGGACTGTGACATCAATACATAACAAAACCTGACTGGTTACAGGGGAGAAAAATCTGAAGCCAAATTAAGTTGAATCATAGAGTTAGAAGAGACCTTAAGGGCCTTCCAGTTCAAACCTCTGCCATATAGGAAGACACAATTAAAGCACCCTGAACAGATGGCCATCCAACCTCTGTTTAAAACATCTTCAAAGAAGAAGACTCCACCACTCTTGGAGGCAGCTTGTTCCACTTTTAAACAGCTGTTAATGTGAGGACATTTTTCCTAATGTTTAGGTGAAATCTCTTTTCCTGTGGTTTGAATCCATTGCTCCAAGACCTAAGGGTGTTGCAGACTGGCAAAAATAGTGCAAATTGAGTCCACTTTTAGGGTTAGGGTTAGTGCTAGAGAATCATAGGAATTCGTTTTTTTTCCCCTGAAACATTGAGCCTTCTCTGTCAGAGAGCTCTGGTGCCACAATAAAATACAGTTCCCATGATTCCCTAACCCTAACCCTAACCCTAAAAGTGGACTCAATTTGCACTATTTCTGGCAGTCTGCAACCCCCCCTAGTCTCTGGAGGAGTAGAAAATAAGCTTGTTTCATCCTCAGTATAACATTCCTTCAAATATTTAAGCATGGTTATCATATCACCTCTTAACCTTCTCATCTCTAGGATAAATATACCCAGCTCTCTAAGTTGCTCCTCATAGGGCATGGTTTCCAGACTTTTTGCCATTTTGGTTGCCATCCTCTGGACATGCTCCAGTTTGTCAACTAAAAATGAAGGCATTGCTACATTCTATTATACAGGAAGGAGGGGGTATGGTGCTGGGTTTGGGTGGCCAGGCCAGGCTCTAAGACTCCAGTTTTTGTGAGTCATCTCCAGACAGTAGATGAAGGTACAAATTCTCAATTTTTGATGGGATTGTTTGTAAATTTCCAGCTCAGCTATTAAAACAATTGTGGCAATTTTTGCGAGGCTTACTTGATTTGATGCTGCAAATTGCAACAACTCTCCAGGGAGACTATATATTTATTCAGTTAGCTTCCTTCCTTCCTTCCTTCCTCTCAGTTATATCACCAGAGCTCACTCTCTGCTCTGCATTCACTTTCTGGCTAGGAATAAGTCAGCTAGACTAAATGTTCCTCATTCTGTTTCTCTAAGCAAGTGATAAGGAATATTTCCTTCACTTCACATTGATCTGAGAACTGCCTCTTTAGCTAAGATTTCTTGCATAATTTCCAAACAGGAAACTATGCTATTGGTGTGTGTATGTGCCTTTGTCTGAATGACAAGCTGTGCACAACTGTGGTTAGTATTTAATGTATAATGCTTAACGAAATCACCAGGGGATGATCCTGAACTGGCACCCCTCTGCTGGATAAAACTCAGTGTGGATTTACCACCCCAAAACAATGGAGTCCACATCTGCCTCTGATGTGGCTAAAACATGTCACATTTCCCCTTTTCTCTGCATGCAGAAATTTACACTTTGAGGCCAGCACTTCTTTTCTTTTGATAGAAGAGATTATGCACCTTCTACCTCTTATCTACCAGATGAAGAATACAGATCTTGGATATGACTCCATTTCAAGGCTCGTTGCAAGCAGTTTTTATTTATTCTTTGATACCACAGGGACTGCAGCTTTGATCAGACTCTTCCTGTTAGAAGAAGTTGAAAAAATCCCCTTGCCCTTTTCCAAAGGTTGAGGTCAGTGGGGTGGTGTTCCATGAGGCAAGACAAGGCAGGAGAGACAAGCAGGTGAGCTGACAGCAAAGATATACCATTGACTATAAATGAGTTCTGAAAGAAAGCAAGAGAAAGGTCATTTGACTGGAACAACTAAAAGGAATGGAGCTGTGGGCAGCAGAACATTGACCAGAAATCAAGCAATGGATTTTTAATATATGCTCCATGTTTTCACATGCTGTTTTATTTCTAAATTAAGAAGTGTTTGGGCTAAAGCCTTTTCAGGTGTCCTTGCTTTGATCACTATTGCCCTCTTTGAGCATTATTAAAATCAGCTTGCTTAGCAGATGCTTTCCTCACCCTCTGTGTATGGCGATTAACAGTCTGAAGAAGAGAATCTCCATTATCAATGGAGGTTCTCCAATCATTATGGAACTTGGTGTTCTCTGGTTCAGGATCTTGTGAAAAACCTCCATGGATAGGAGAGTATCTTCTCTTTAGACCATAGCCAAGCATGTATAAAGGACAACTGAAAGGATGATGGAAATGAGAATGGCTAGTGTGCTCCCCTCTCCCCCCCCCCTTTGCATACTGAACAAGTACATTTTAATAATGCCTGAATTGGGCTTAAATCTGTCTATCTATAGGTAAAATTAGTGAATTAATAAACACTAAAGCAAAACATATTGGTTTCCACCTTCTTCAGTTACGCTGATGTGAATACACTTGTTATAAATGAGATAAAGTAGGTGCCTACTGTAGGAATTGGCAACTGTGAAGCTGGGGAGAACAATGGTCCCTCAGGAGGCCTTGGAGTCTGCCACCTCTAAAACATATTTCCTAAAAGCCCCCTAGGTGGCATGGGGACAATTTCAACATGGGTGGCCATTGGTGGTTTTAGGTTTAAGAGATGCCCCCTTTCCCCCCTGGAAGAAACCAGAAAGTCAATTCACTTCTTGTTGAAAATATTTGTTTTGGGTTCATAGAATCATAGAATCATAGAATGATAGAGTTGGAAGAGACCACAAGGGCCATCCAGTCCAACCCCATTCTGTCATTCAGGAACTCAAAATCAAAGCATCCCCGACAGATGGCCATCCAGACCTCCAAAGACGGGAGTGTGTTCCACTGTCAAACAGCTCTTCCTCACTGTCATGAAGTTCCTTCTAATGTTTAGGTGGCATCTCTTTTCCTGTAGCTCACATCCATTGTTCCGAGTCCTGTTCTCTGGAGCAGCAGAAAACAAGCTAGTGCCCTCCTCAATATGACATCCCTTCAAATAATTAAAGAGGGCTATCATACCCCTCTTAACCATTTCTTCTCCAGGCTAAACATACCCAGTTCCCTAAGTTGTTCCTCGTAGAGCATGGTTTCCAGACTCTTCATCATTTTAGTCACCCTTCTCAGGACACGCTCCAGTTTTTCAACATCTTTTTTGAATTGTGGTGGTCAGCACTGGACACAGTATTCCAGGTGGGGCCTGACCAAAGCAGAATACAGTGGCACTATTACTTTCCTTGATCTAGATACTATACTTCTATTGATGCAGCCTAAAATTGCATTGGTCTTTTTAGCTGTGGCATCACCCTGTTGACTCATGATCAACTTGTGGTCTACTAGGACTCCTAGATCTCTTTCACATGTAGTCCTATTAAGCCAGATGTCCCTCATCTTATATTTATGCATTTCATTTTTTTGCCCTTACGTTTCTCTGTGTTGAAATTAATTTTGTTAGCTTTGGCCCAGCTTTCTAATCTATTAAGGTCATTTTGAATTTTCATCCTGTCTTCTGGGGTATTAGCTATTCTTTCTAAGTTGGGTTGTTAATAGCCAGGTGGTCAAAATGTGACAAAATTGTTCCCCACCACTTAAAGGATGTTGGGGGTATCTAGAGGGTTCTGAAGGCCCCTGGGGATCTTTGGGATTCCATGAAGTCCACAGACGTATATTTCCACACCCCTGACTTAGTGGTCCTATGGCTCGTTGTAATTGCTTTTACTGTGTTTCTTTAATTATACACTTGAAAGGTTGTGAACCACATTGTGCACAATCTCATGGAAAAGATTTTCCTGCAGGAAAGAGATACAAACATAGAGTTGATGATGCAATATGTATAACAGGGAATGCATCCAGGAGAAGATGCTCCTCCATTGACTAGGTCGGGGAAACAAGACCAGGTACTTGGTATTTATACTAAACTTGGTCAGTCTGGAGCCTTTATGCTACCTGAAGATCATGGGTGATGATGTGATATGCCACTGATACTTTCTGTGAAACTGTAACAGGAAAAGAAAAGAGGAAACCACTTAGAATAATAGAATCATAAAGTTGGAAGAGACCACAAGGGCCTCTCTTTAAAGACCTCCAAAGAAGGAGACTCCACCACACTTCGAGGGAGAGTGTTCGACTGTCAAACAGCTCATACTGTCAGGAATCTCTTCCTAATGTTGACGTGGAATCTCTTTTCCTGTAGTTTGAATCCATTCTTCCAGGTCCTATTCTCTGGATAAAACAGACTTGCTCAATCCTCAGTATGACATCCTTTCAAATATTTAAACAAGGCTATCATATCAGCTCTTAACCTTGTATTCTCCAAGCTAAGCATACCCAGCTCCCCAAGCCATTTCTCGTAGGGCATAGTTTCCAGACCCTTCACCATTTTGGTTGTCCTTCTCTGGACATGCTCCAGTTTGTCACATCCTTATTGAATTCTGGTACACAGTATTGTAAGTGAAGCCTGACCAAAGCAGAATATAATGGTACTATTACTTCCCTTGATCTAGACACTGTACTTTGATTGATGCAGCTTTTTTAGCAGCTGCATCACACTGTTAACTCATATTCAACTTGTCATCTACTGGGACTCCTAGATCCCTTTCACATGGACTGTTTTTAAGCCAGGTTTTCCCCATCCTATATCTGTGCATTTCATTTTTTTTTTTTTTTTTTTGCCCTAAGTATAGTACCTTACATTTCTCCCTGTTGAAATTCATTTTGTTAGTTTGGACCCAGCTTTCTAATCTATTAAAGATAATCTCTTCTGGGCTCCTATTTCTCCTTGCAAACTTGTTACTGAGAGGCTTGGATGAATGAGTGTGAAGCAATGTTTGGAACAGAGGACAGACAATCCCATTACAGAAAACTCTGTGATGGGAGGGGTTGTTTAAAAAGAAACAGTTGCAAGAGACAGTGAGGACTGCTAGTCTGAATTCACTGAAGAAGGAGGTCTTACATAACTCAGGTTGAATATTATTATATGGTTGGAACTAAGTATTGGCAGTTGTTATAGCAGTAATTAGGCTATAAGATCTAACAAATAAAGTTGAACTGCTTGATAATTTGTCATCTCTGACTCAGACTGGCTTCCTTTACCCTTGACCAATGGATGATCATGAAGCGGTATATAAATGAAAGCACTTCTAAAGCATTTTTGTCCACATCAAGATCACCTGGAGGCCCAGTCACCCCAAATCTAAAGAGATTATTGCACTGCCTTTTCCTGTCTTTTCCTCTCAAGCTAGATGTGGGATGTAAACTGTAATACATGGATTTTATTGCACACCTCCATGCCCAGGCAGGAAGCACCCTGTACCCAATCATGGCATCCCGTACCTGATCCAGACTTCTCCCACACTTTGCAAAGAATGGGAAATTCCCATTCTTTCAAAAAGTGAAGGGAAGTCTGGATCGGATACAGGATACCATGATGTCTCCTGCCTGGGCATTGAGATGTATGATAAACGTATTACTCCTAGCTCGGGAGGAAAGGATGGGAAAGGGTAGTGCCATAATCTCCTACAAAGGGATTCTGATGGGCAGGGTGAGAGTGGCAAGCAGCCAAAGCTAGGAACTGTTGAGCCAGCCTTGGGAAGGTGTAAAATGAAAGAAAACATGGACAAAGTAGTTATGTACGAGGGAGGACTGTTTTCTTAAAACTCTCTGGTGATCTGGAAGGGTGGTGAGCTGCCTGCAGAATTTTAAAAAGTGCTTCCCTAAGCCAGTCAGTTGTGTTGGAGAGAGCACACAGGTACTGATGTAATCCCTATGAACTATTGGTTTGGTTCAATGTGTGGGGAAACACTAAGGAAGGGACTATACTTGCTAGTTGAGTTCTGAATAAGAGGGATTGCTGGAGTGGGGCAGGAGTTGCTGTTGCCAGGGCTAAGAAGTAGGATCTTTCCATTTTGAATAAGGTAGTGGGATTTTCAGTTATTTATTAAGGAGGAAATGAAAGGGGTCAATGTCATCAGGGAGAGAGACACCAGGCCCAGCACCATCGGGCCTAGATTAAGAAGAAGAGCCCTCCCTCCATTCCATCCGATGTCATCAGGGAGAGAGACACCAGGCCCAGCACCATCGGGCCTAGAATAATAAGAAGAGCCCTCCCTCCATTCCATCCGATGCCATCAGGGAGAGAGACACCAGGCCCAGCACCATCGGGCCTAGAATAATAAGAAGAGCCCTCCCTCCATTCCATCCGATGTCATCAGGGAGAGAGACACCAGGCCCAGCACCATCGGGCCTAGAATAATAAGAAGAGCCCTCCCTCCATTCCATCCGATGTCATCAGGGAGAGAGACACCAGGCCCAGCACCATCGGGCCTAGAATAATAATAAGAGCCCTCCCTCCATTCCATCCGATGTCATCAGGGAGAGAGACACCAGGCCCAGCACCATCGGGCCTAGATTAAGAAGAAGAGCCCTCCCTCCATTCCAACCGATGTCATCAGGGAGAGAGACACCAGGCCCAGCACCATCGGGCCTAGAATAATAAGAAGAGCCCTCCCTCCATTCCATCCGATGCCATCAGGGAGAGAGACACCAGGCCCAGCACCATCGGGCCTAGAATAATAAGAAGAGCCCTCCCTCCATTCCATCCGATGTCATCAGGGAGAGAGACACCAGGCCCAGCACCATCGGGCCTAGAATAATAAGAAGAGCCCTCCCTCCATTCCATCCGATGTCATCAGGGAGAGAGACACCAGGCCCAGCACCATCGGGCCTAGAATAATAAGAAGAGCCCTCCCTCCATTCCATCCGATGTCATCAGGGAGAGAGACACCAGGCCCAGCACCATCGGGCCTAGATTAAGAAGAAGAGCCCTCCCTCCATTCCAACCGATGTCATCAGGGAGAGAGACACCAGGCCCAGCACCATCGGGCCTAGATTAAGAAGAAGAGCCCTCCCTCCATTCCAACCGATGTCATCAGGGAGAGAGACACCAGGCCCAGCACCATCGGGCCTAGAATAATAAGAAGAGCCCTCCCTCCATTCCATCCGATGCCATCAGGGAGAGAGACACCAGGCCCAGCACCATCGGGCCTAGAATAATAAGAAGAGCCCTCCCTCCATTCCATCCGATGTCATCAGGGAGAGAGACACCAGGCCCAGCACCATCGGGCCTAGATTAAGAAGAAGAGCCCTCCCTCCATTCCAACCGATGTCATCAGGGAGAGAGACACCAGGCCCAGCACCATCGGGCCTAGATTAAGAAGAAGAGCCCTCCCTCCATTCCAACCGATGTCATCAGGGAGAGAGACACCAGGCCCAGCACCATCGGGCCTAGATTAAGAAGAAGAGCCCTCCCTCCATTCCAACCGATGTCATCAGGGAGAGAGACACCAGGCCCAGCACCATCGGGCCTAGAATAATAAGAAGAGCCCTCCCTCCATTCCATCCGATGCCATCAGGGAGAGAGACACCAGGCCCAGCACCATCGGGCCTAGAATAATAAGAAGAGCCCTCCCTCCATTCCATCCGATGTCATCAGGGAGAGAGACACCAGGCCCAGCACCATCGGGCCTAGATTAAGAAGAAGAGCCCTCCCTCCATTCCAACCGATGTCATCAGGGAGAGAGACACCAGGCCCAGCACCATCGGGCCTAGATTAAGAAGAAGAGCCCTCCCTCCATTCCAACCGATGTCATCAGGGAGAGAGACACCAGGCCCAGCACCATCGGGCCTAGATTAAGAAGAAGAGCCCTCCCTCCATTCCAACCGATGTCATCAGGGAGAGAGACACCAGGCCCAGCACCATCGGGCCTAGAATAATAAGAAGAGCCCTCCCTCCATTCCATCCGATGCCATCAGGGAGAGAGACACCAGGCCCAGCACCATCGGGCCTAGAATAATAAGAAGAGCCCTCCCTCCATTCCATCCGATGTCATCAGGGAGAGAGACACCAGGCCCAGCACCATCGGGCCTAGAATAATAAGAAGAGCCCTCCCTCCATTCCATCCGATGTCATCAGGGAGAGAGACACCAGGCCCAGCACCATCGGGCCTAGAATAATAAGAAGAGCCCTCCCTCCATTCCATCCGATGTCATCAGGGAGAGAGACACCAGGCCCAGCACCATCGGGCCTAGATTAAGAAGAAGAGCCCTCCCTCCATTCCAACCGATGTCATCAGGGAGAGAGACACCAGGCCCAGCACCATCGGGCCTAGAATAATAAGAAGAGCCCTCCCTCCATTCCATCCGATGCCATCAGGGAGAGAGACACCAGGCCCAGCACCATCGGGCCTAGAATAATAAGAAGAGCCCTCCCTCCATTCCATCCGATGTCATCAGGGAGAGAGACACCAGGCCCAGCACCATCGGGCCTAGATTAAGAAGAAGAGCCCTCCCTCCATTCCAACCGATGTCATCAGGGAGAGAGACACCAGGCCCAGCACCATCGGGCCTAGAATAATAAGAAGAGCCCTCCCTCCATTCCATCCGATGCCATCAGGGAGAGAGACACCAGGCCCAGCACCATCGGGCCTAGAATAATAAGAAGAGCCCTCCCTCCATTCCATCCGATGTCATCAGGGAGAGAGACACCAGGCCCAGCACCATCGGGCCTAGAATAATAAGAAGAGCCCTCCCTCCATTCCAACCGATGTCATCAGGGAGAGAGACACCAGGCCCAGCACCATCGGGCCTAGAATAATAAGAAGAGCCCTCCCTCCATTCCATCCGATGCCATCAGGGAGAGAGACACCAGGCCCAGCACCATCGGGCCTAGAATAATAAGAAGAGCCCTCCCTCCATTCCATCCGATGTCATCAGGGAGAGAGACACCAGGCCCAGCACCATCGGGCCTAGAATAATAAGAAGAGCCCTCCCTCCATTCCATCCGATGTCATCAGGGAGAGAGACACCAGGCCCAGCACCATCGGGCCTAGAATAATAAGAAGAGCCCTCCCTCCATTCCATCCGATGTCATCAGGGAGAGAGACACCAGGCCCAGCACCATCGGGCCTAGAATAATAAGAAGAGCCCTCCCTCCATTCCATCCGATGTCATCAGGGAGAGAGACACCAGGCCCAGCACCATCGGGCTTAGACTAAGAAGAAGAGCTCTTACCTTTTAAGGGGTGGGTGGGTTTCGGGATTTTTAGGTTTTGTTTGCATTGTATTGACATATCTTTATGTAAATTTTAATGTTGTAAGCCGCCCCGATTGCTCTGCAGAGGGGCGGGATATAAACAAAAATTATTATTATTATTATTATTATTATTATTATTATTAGTGGTGAAATTTCTATGTTGTATTTGCCTCTATTTTGTATATTATTATTATTATTATTATTATTATTATTGGCTTTAAGATTGCATCCAAACATTGCAGTACTACTGAGTAACACAGGCAAAAGAGTCCTGCAGTCAGGTTCTGCACTGGCATCTCATTGGATGCATGGAACTTTGGAGACAGAGCATATGTGTCAAACTTAAAATACAGTTTATTGTATTCTCTCTCTCTCTCTCTCTCTCTCTCTCTCTATATATATATATATATATCTAATGAGAGAGAGGGGGTGTGTGTGGTGGTTTGGACTATGACTCTGGAGACCAAGGTTCAATTTCCCGCTCAGCCATGAAACCCACAGGACAAACATGTGACCTGAGGCACATGCTCTCAGCTTCAGGGGAACTCAATGGCAAACCTCTTCTGAACAAATCATGCCCAGAAAACCCCATGATAGATTCATCTTAGGTTCTTCAAGCATGGTATAGGTTCACTCCACAACTAAACATATGAGAGCCAGTGTGGTGTAATGGTTTGACATTGGACTTTGACTCTGGAATGCAGGGTTCTAATCCCTGCTTAGCCACAGAAACCCAGTGGGTGGCCTTGGGCAAGTCACACACTCTCAGCCTCAGAGAATGGCAATGACAAACCCCATCTTAAGAAACTTGCTGAGAAAACCTTATGATAGGGTTGCCTTAGGGTTGCCATAAATAGGAAATGACTTGAAGGCAGACAACAACAACAACAACAACACAGACAGAGGAATACATATTGTGAAGAATTTAGAACCCCAAGGTAGCACCCTTCCCTCCCACCCTAAAGAATGATGGCTAAGGATCTTCAGTAATTAGGAACTACTAGTGAACTAAGGAACTTCATTATTAGCTCTAGAATTTGGAACAGAGAATAAGTTCACCATGCCTCCTTTTCCCCATTCATCATGTTTACTTTCTCTGATCAGGGAAAAAGTGCAATGGCTTCATTATCTGTGGTTTAAAATATTGTAGGAGACTCAAAGTATTTACATTTTTTCTTGTAAGAAATGGAAAACATGGGTTGTGCTGACATGATGCACAACTGAATTTATTGTTTTGGTTCTAACAACTGAAACACCACCATGCCAATTCCAAGTTATTGGACAGTTCAACTGAGACCATTTACATTCGTTATATTGACAGTGATCTTAATCAAATTGACTATTCTTAACAAAAAAGCTTGCTGTGTCTGAATGATATTGCTTTTCTGCCTTAGTGGAACATTTACACAATTAAGAAAAGCAGATCGAATGATAATAAAGAAAACAAATGAAGATTTATTCATAATCCACAAAAAGGACTGCAATCATTTAATTAAGGTTGGGCATGGGATTTTGCTGAGGAAGTAGCCATGATTGGATGCAAAGGGCAGGGAGAGTTAAACAGCAGAGAGGAGATTGATCTGGTGTTTGATTTTCTATAAAACACAACCTCATGTGACTGTAGAAATTTCATTGATCCAGTCTTAAGAGGAGAAGGAATTCATTGACAAGACTGAACAGTGGCAATAAATAAATAGGAAAGATTGGGGCAGGCAGATTCAAAGTTCTCCACCTCTCTCTCTCTCTCTCTCTCTCTCTCTCTCTCTCTCTCTCTCTATATATATATATATATATATATATTATTGTGATGGCTGTTACATCTTTCCTGGTCCTTAGAAAATGGATGCAGGCTCATGGAGTTCTCTCATAAACTCCCATTCATCACTTTTTTTAATTTTGACATATATTTACCTGCACTTTGTTCAACAGGATCAGCCAATTTCAGTTCTAGACAAGCATGCTGAGGGACTGCATGCCAGAAAGACACAGATCTGTATATACCTAGCCCTATAACCAGTTTGCATGCTATATCTGTGATTGTATGTATAGCTTTCAAAAGTCAAAGGAGCAGTAGCAGGAAGATAGAATCTGAAGGACAATCACAAAGACTGGGAGAGACTCCTTGGAGCAGTTTTTATTCATAACTAATAAAATAATGACAGAAACAGAACAGTGGTATGCACACATAGAAAAGAAGTTACTAGAAGTATTGTTGGGACTAGAGCAATTCCATCAGTTCATCTTTGGACATGGAATAAATGCGCAATCAAACCATTAACCATTAGATATTACAATGAAGAAACTCTTGCAGAATTCTCCTAAGAGAATGCAGTGCTGTTGAGACTTCAGAACTATGTTGTGAACATAAAGTACTACCTAGAGAAAACCTTCAATTGGAAGACATACTAAGAAAAGCATGTTTTCCAGAGGTGCACACAGATTCATCTGCAGCACAGAAGCAGAGTCCATTAAAGTGATCCAGGACATCAAGCAATCTTGAAGCAATACAGCAGAGTACAGAATAGGATAGTGGCCTACAAGCAGTTAAACAAATCAGCTTAGAGGGCTGACCACTATACAAGGCACAAGTATCTGAAGACAAATACTGAAGAGCATGCAATGGAATCCACAGGGGGAAAGAGGGAGAGAAGTCTCCAAGTGCTCTGTAGATGGACTTTATTTATTTCAGTACAACCCCTGTATTCTCAGTGGATACATTATTGGACTTACCATGGAAAAGTGACACAGCAGATAATAGTGAAACCTATTGAAGTGAATGCCTTCTGCTGGAAGTTGACCACAGAGTTGTACTGGATGACCTAGAAATTTCTAGAGAGAACACTTCTTGGTATTTCTAGGACCTCCAGCATGACTCTATGGTCAACTTCTGCTCAGAGCATACCATAGAATTGCACAAGTGGACCTAGAAAATTTCTAGAGACAACATATTTTTTTGGATGTAGGTAAGGGAAACTGCAAGTACCATTTATATAGATACTGGAGTCATACTGTATTTGAAACAAGCCCAATGCATATCAGCCTATGTAATTGTTTCAGTGGCCTTCTTCAGGGGCTATATAAAAACACATATAAATACAAATGACAAATCAAGAATGAAACAGACAACGCATAATTGCACTTATATCTATAAAAATATCATAATAAATGTCTGTATATTACTTAAAAATCTGTATGTACCAATATATGCAACTAGCAGGAGAAATTTCTAGAGCTGTAAAATTTCTTTCAATATGCTGGATTGATAAACAACTGATCAACAGTGAAGGCAGCAAAAACTAAATAAAATAAAGGTAAAAAAGACTGAAAGAGATTTGTACCTAGCAAACATGCTCACAAGAAACAGAAAGCAGCCCAGCCCAAAGATGTAGTACAAGGATACTGCTGTCTATGGGCTCAAGCAGATGAGAGGCTTGGAGCATCCTTAGGGACTTTGGGATTTGTTGTTTGGTGAAGCACCAGAATTCTTGTGACAGAGAAGCCTAAATATCTCATGAAGCAATACATCCCAGGATTCTGTAGGATGGAATCATGACAGTTAAACAGTTATCAAAGTGCTATCAGTTGTGAAAGAGACCTTTGTAAAATCTTCTCAAACTGAAGCCTGATAATATATAATGTGATGTACAATATGTGACATATGACAGGCAGTCAGGCAGATAGATAGGTTAATCATGATTAATCAATAATTAATTATTAGAAAAATCATTCTAATTTTCCTGTGCCTACAGACAAGGAGTCCTAAAAAATCTTATCCCATTTTTTCATCAAGGTGTGATAGAAGGCTTCTTCTTCCAAAGCAACCCATGAACTCTTGATTATAGGCAGTTTGGAGTAGCTGCATCAGATAGAAACAACTTCAGAGAGTGTCAAAGTCAGAAAACACACAAAGCCTCTTGTCAAATTGATGTATGCACACACCCAGCTGCAGGTGCAAAGGAACAAAGATAAGTGTGCAAAATTCTATTTGATGCCGAGAGAAAGCAGAAATAAAAATGTGGAGATGAATAAACCAAAGACACACGTTTGCTGTTTCTCATATACTGGAGCTGTCAGTGATCTCACTGCTGTTGTATTTTGATGATGATGGGGAAAGTTGATTCTTACAATCTAAACCTTTCTTGTCTTTTCAACCACTTGTCTTCTTGTTGAGCAGTCATTAGGGAAAGTTTCAGTACTACTTGTCTACCAGCTTGATGAATGGTAGAGATGTAGACCTTTTTTAAAAATGTAATTGTTAAATAAGTCAAGAACATTTTCATTAGTTAATCAAAGGGAATTATAATCTGTGGAGCACAGATTGACTTGATTATTTTAAAAAGACATAATAGCATATAAAATATTAATGTGGCTTTAATTGTACTGTTAAATTATCTCCCATTTCTTTTAAATATCCTGCATAATGGTTCTACACTGAGATCAGGCAATCAATCAGTCAATCAATCAATCAATCAACCAACTAGAATGAATCAAACAATTCTGGCTGCATTCCTTCGAGGCAGATTAATATTACCATTAAAAGTTGGGCTCAGGGTTGAACAACTAGGTGGGGAACTGAAGCTAATTTTCACCTCTGCAGCTCCCCAGTGGACTGTGCTGGCATGTTCAGGGTAAGGCACAACTGACATCACATCCCTTCAAGATGTATTTGTTGCAAAACTGTGCATAGGTGAGGCATTCACCTCCTCAGTGTCTGAGTGGCCCAAACCAACACAGTCTCAACTGTCACATGCATGATCACTTCAGTTCAGAAATCCAAGCTTCAGGAGTAAAACCAATAAAACTTTGTTCAGGAAACCAAATATGTATCCAGCAGATTTATGTTGTCGCTTTATGACAACCTTCCCATCATCCAGTACATTGGAGGCTGCTTCATAAAATCAAAAGGTGTAGCCACACTGCAGAAATAAAGCAGTATGACACCACTTTAGCTGTCATGGCTCTATCCTGTGGACTCCTGCCTGCACTCCTATATATGCTTACAAGGAAACAAGCCATACTAAATTCAATGGGCCATACATCTAAGTAGGTCTCTTTATAGGCTCAATTTCTTAGGCGTGGAAGCCACAGGCATTGTCGTAGATTGTTGAGTTTTCTTGTCATAATGCAGTGCATTACACATCAATATTCACTAGATTCCTTGATTAATGCTTGCGCAGATGGAAGAATTTTATGGAAAATTATTCAAATGCTAAAACTGAGGTCAGCCAGATTTACTGCTCCAAAGATTACTTTGGCAGGAAGAAGCTATGACACAGACTGACAAAGATTACACAATGATTCCTTGACCTGTTAACCTTTCAGATCCAGCAAACATGTGGCCAAACATCTCAAAGTGAAAGGTGAAAAATGAAGGCAAATAGCCAAAGATTCAGCTGAATCCTTGTAGTTGAGTCCTTGCAACAAATGTGACACCTGCCACCAAAGTATGTATGTGGTGAGTTTAAGATGCTTGCCTTACATACAATGGTTCCCAGGCATGGAAATGTGCTGTTAGTTAGCAACCATTAACTTAGCAACTTGTATAAGCTGTCAGAGATTTACCTTTACAGTGTCATATATAAACATTCTTGTCCCCATGGATATGTCCACATTCCCAGCATATCTAATTCATCCCTTTGCTAGCGAGATGTGAAGAGGGAATAATTATCCATCTCCCATCCTCTGCCTCAGAATAGTTTTTAAAAGGGAGTGGAATATAGTGGCCCTCCAAATGTTTCTGGGTTGCAACAAGCCCAGTAACATTTGGATGACCACATATTTCCCACCCTGATCTAGGATACAGGCAGAGACAGGCACAGGTACATAAATTGGAAATAAAAATAGAGTTTTTGAACTTTACCCAAGGTGGAACATGGGGTATTGGTCTGAGGATAGTGTAACTTGTGAAATCTAACTAGAATGGCATAAGCATTGGATTTTCTCTACTATAAATACCTGCAACATTCATAAAATATCAATAAATCTACTTCTGAACCTATGACTTTATTTTCTCTTGATCACCCAGAAATCTGTTTTGATGTGGTAGCTCTAATCAAAACCTGATCCATGACATTCCTAATATAAAACAATAGCCATAAATAACTTTTTTTTCAGTCAGTTAAAATATAAATCTTTGATTAGAAGGTTATGTGGGGAAATCTTCTTTCATGGTGTGATGAGAAGAAATGCTTTTTGATAGTGAAACCAGAATCTTAGAATCATAGGGGGGATGCAGACCGGCACTTTAGGCCTGCCTAGGGGTAGACTTGCACAGTGCGTGGCATCAGGGTGGAGTCGGGGCGGCTGGCATGCAGCTGTCCCACCCCAACTCTACCCCAAGGCCAGCCTAAAGTGCTGGTCTGCATCCACCCTATAATTCTCCCTAAGTGTCTTTCCATAGAACATGGTTTCCAGACTCTTCACCATTTTAGCTGCCTGTATTCCAGGTAGGGCCTGATTAAAGCAGAATACAGTGGCACTATTTCTTCTCTTGATCTAGATATTATACTTGTATTGATGCAGCCTAAAATCACATTGGCCTTTTTAGCTGACACATCCACACTGCTGACTCATCTTCAACTTGTAGTCTGCTAGGACTCCTAGATCCCTTTCACATGTAGTCATGTTAAGCCAGGTGTCCCCCATCTTATATCTATGCATTTCATTTTTTTGCCCTAAGTGCAGTACCTTACATTTCTCCGTATTGAGAACAGAGAACCAGTTTGGAATCAGTGAGCATATGCCTCTACATGTGGAGTCATTGCTTGACTTATTTTACATTACAGCATTAATAGCATGATCTAATATATTTGGGATGGGAGTAAGTTCCATTGACATCAGTGGTGTTGAAGACAATTGTAGAAATCTTGATATTACCGCTTGAGAGATTTCTGATAAAATACACACCTTACCTCAAGCATATGTACATTAGTGAGACATACAAGGTATATCTGACAAATGATGTCTACAAAAAGTATATTTATTTTAAAGTACCAATGGCTAACATGCACCTAATAAAAGACATATGTTCAAATGCATGCTTTAGTCAATTAGGGAAGAGCTGCATAAATCTCTCACATTAAGTGTGCATGTTAGGAAAAATGTGTTAGAAGAGGAATACATTTCAGTGTCAGAAAGAGCCACAAAGTCTTGTAGATATGAACCCAGAGGCGTATCCATACTGCAGAGATAAAGCAGTTTGACACCACTGTAACTGCCATGACTATCCTACAAAATTGTGAGATTTGTAATTTGTTGAGGCACCAGAGCTCTCTGACAGACCAGGCTGAAAACCTCAACAAACTACAAATCCTAGGATTCTACCAGATGGAGTCATGGCAGTTAACTTGGTGTCAACATGCTTTATTTTTGCAGTGTGAAAGAGCTGGTAGACAAGGAAGAAAATGCAAGTAGGTTTTGGCAAAACTCAGCAAGAGCAAAACAAAGAGGTTTTGAAAGGCTTGAAGAGCTCACACATGTAGCTTTTTCCAGGCACAGGACATGTTAAAATATTTGGTTGAACATGTAGACAGCAGGAACAAAGACAGCAAGGCTATCACAAGCCTTTGGGACCTGGACCACGACTGTTTTCATTCATACAATGCCCTCCTCCTCCACTCCTATTACCATCTCCTTCTTCAATGGCTGTCATGTTAGATGCCAAAATCTGTCTACTAAGAATAACACTCATGCATCTGATGAAGAGCAACAGTCCATGAACACTGATGCTACAACACATTTGTTCCTCTTAAAGGTGACACAAAACTCTTCACTGGTTTTGCTGCAACATAGTTATCCTTCTGGAAACTGTCGCATTAGAGCAGCATATGCTCTTTTGCTGGTATAATTTTTGCAGATAAGTATTCTGTCCAATAATTGAAATGAGTCTTTTATATAACCCAGTAATGCTACAGTTGGGTCATAGTGGAGTTTATAGCTTATCTTTTTATATGTACTCCCATAATATTATATTTGACATCTAAGAAAAGTGATGACAATATGAAATGTATTGCTGAAATTTCATCAGGATCTTTCAGAACTGCACTTATCTTTCTTCCTACCTTCCTGAATATTTGATTTTCTGCAGAGGGGCGGGATATAAATAATTTATTATTATTATTATTAAATTTGAACTGTAAAATAGAGTTGAGGAGGAGAGGCAGGGTGAATGGTGTGTGCTTGTGTACTATACCTGGGTGTATGTGTCCTGTGAACATTAGAAAATAAACTAGAAGCATGATGATCACAGTATCACATTGTCTTTTTATCTTTACATTGCCTTTATTTACATATATGTGTATGTGCGTATGTAAATTATATTTCCATATATATATATATATATATATATATATATATATTCTATTCCTATTATATTTAATTTCTATATATTTATATCTTTATATTTACATCTGAGGAAGTAGACTAAAATTTACAAAAGCTTCTGCTACCAAACTACTTTCTTTCTCCCAGTCACAAAAGTGCTGCAATACCTCTTTGCTACAATACAATACCCCTTTGCATACTGATCTAAACTAACATGGCAATGTCTTTGAATTACGTATATCAATTTCAATTTCAATATGCATTCTACTGCATTGTTCTTCTCTGTATCTGTTACAATGGCATACATTCTTCCATTCTGTTGGGATCTCACATTATTAATTACCTGTGGTATTACTGAGTAATGTTCTTGCATGTGAGTGGGCTTTCTTGTCCAAAGTCACTGCAAATAAGCAAAAAGAGGCACAGAATTTGGGGTGTGACCTATGGGGATGACCATTTCTGTCTCCTCCCCTTGGTCCTCTTGTAAACAGGCCTTAAAAGAGAGCATTATAGAGGTTTATAAAATGATATTTTTTGCAGGGGAGGATGGATAGCAACACTTCCCCTCTACTGCCACATCTAAATACTAGGATTCGGAGGCTGGGGGAGGGGGAAGAAAAGATTTCCTTACATAACATAATAATAATCTATGGAATTCATTACTAAATGAGGTGACAGCCACTAAATAAGATGTCTGAAAAAGAGGGTTAAAATCTCTCTGTGAATATTGGTCATAGACCTATCAGGCAGTGTATCTCTGAATACTATGTGTATGTGTACAGCAGGGAAGATATTGACATGAACTGGTAGGTCAAGTCAAAGAACAAAGTATAGGAATGAGACAGAACTAGGAAGATCTATTAATGCTTGGATAAAGCACCATCTTAAACAAGATGCCTTTCCTTTTGAAGGGATCTGTAATAAGAACTTGACCTTGGGAAATTTATAATTAGCTCAAAAATAATAAATAGGATCTGAACCCATTGTATTCAGGGGGATAGAAGGAACAATTCCTGCAGAGACAGCAATTTTCCAAAAGAATGGTACTTTTATTAAGAAAGAAAAATAAATCAATGAGCAAACACAAACACAGAGGATCAAACATACAAAAACACCATAACATACATGCACACACAAAAGAACTCAGGAGTAAAATAGTTAACTTAGGGCCTAAGCAGACTGTCAGAAATAGTGCACATTAAATTGAGGCACTGCCCTGGCTCAGTGCTAGGGAATCATGGGAACTGTAATTTATTGTGGCACCAGAGCTCTCTGACAGAGAAGGCTCAATGTCTCAGAAAAAAATACAATTCCCATGACTCCCTAGCACTGAGCCAGGGCAGTGCCTCAATTTAATGTGCACTATTTCTGGCAGTCTGCTTAGGCCTTTAGACAGGAGGCACAAGGTTTTCTAATGGTGATAATTACCTGAAAGGAGGCTGCTCCAACGATGAATGAAGAGGGATAGACTCAACTATTATAAAAGGGAAAAGGACAACAGATAGAGCCAGGGACTCTAGTCAGAGATCAAAATGGCACAGTGTCACCATGACATCTATCCAGACCCCCCATGTACCTGAGATTTTGGGGAGCATTTATACTCTTACAAGAGTTGCTATTGTATATCAAAGGATTCTGATTGCTATGCTTTGAAGTAGACAATAACCAAAGAGGGGAGATAGGATTTTGATGTTATCTCATCTTCAGCCGGACACATTCTGGCTGGCACTCATAAATCTTCTAGGTGTGAATGTCCTGCTTTGCAGCTCCTAAACCTGGCCTTTAGATCTGCAAATGGTTGTAAATGAAGATATGACTCTGTTTGGAGTGCCTATGTAATGTCCTCGCTTTTAGCTCACGACAATGAAGGCTCCTTCCAGCCTAGGGCTCTGACAGAGACCCAAAGCAGTCTTTATATCAAACCAATTATTGTAACAGATCTAAATGCAAGTTCTGATGAAAGAAAGCTACATTATCCCTAAGAACTTTTGATTGCCCAGCAAGAGACTCCAGTTTGTAGCCTGATGGCTACAAAAGGTGAAGCTGTAGGTTCTTATTGCTAAACCTATTAGCTCTTTCTCTCATTTTTTTTCAGACAGGATGATTCCAGTACAACCCAAGATGGGGAATTCAGTATGGATGAAAAATCACTCTGAATAGTAGATGTCAATAAAATAGACCTGATCTCATGGGTTAAGATCTGGAAAAAGCAGATTCACATTTATTAAATGGAAGCTGTATCTTTGTCAAGGTTGTAAGGAATGTTGGATACCTTTTTGATACTTTTTTGTATTAAATTTTTGAAAATATTTGCAAATAATTGTGTGAAGGGTCATCCCAGCTATTATATTTATTTTAAGTTTATTAATCCCCCTCTCAAGTAAAATGTTAAATATCCAGATTCAACAATGTGTTGTTGACATCCCATTTGAGTTACTATAATGAGCTCTACATGGGTCTGCCTTTGGAAAGTATTTAGAAACTTCTGTGGGTTCACAAAGTTGACTGAGACCAGTTACAGAAAACATGTAACTTCCTTGTTGAAACAGCTTCACTGGCTACTGGTTCATTTCTGGATGCAATTCAAAGTGCTGGTTATTACCTATTAATATGCTATGAAAACCCCATGGTAGGGTCCCCATATGCCAGGAATAAATTGAAGGCACACCACCACCACAACTCACATTTTACTGTGTGGGTGAAAACTGTGCTCTGTCACAGTCACCCAAACCTGTTGTAGAGGATTAGAGGTGGTTCCAATAGAAAGCTCAAAATGATCAAAATACAAAAGAAAAGTACATGGATCAACCATATAGGTGAGAATACAACAGGAAATAATAGTGGTGACGGGGCATTCTGCCCCAGTTTACCCACTCTTATCAAGGCTGCATGCTTGTACCTAAACATCCCAAGAACTGTCCAGTTGTTCAGCATTGCTCCCACCATGCTCAATGAAATTGCCAGGCATTTATAACCTCCCTAGGAGAATGTCAGTTTGGCATTGCTTTGTGAGGATAAAACAACAGAGTCATCTGTTCCACCTCATGCTCTCAATAATTGAGATTTTAAAGCCTTGGTGGAATAGAAATGCATCTAAATAGTACATGCATCACTAATGTGAGGTAGTTAAAAAGGTGATGAATGGCTGCAGAGTTAAATCTGGAGACTATTGCCTGGAACTAAAGTTTATTATCTCAGAAAGTAGCTTGGCACTACAAACTGGTAGAAGGTGAGCAATAGCTCTGTGGACCATTGAGCACCACGAAGAAAAATAAAGCATGGTGCAATGTCCACATACAGTATATAAACCACTCAGACAGCACAAATTGGCCATTTCATGAGGATGGGATGGGGAGCTTTGGATAATGAAAGGCTAGATAATGGCTTTGATTAGGCTTATGCATGGGAAGAGAGTTGGCTTTCCAGGACATCACTCTGTTTCTTCTTGCAGGTCTTAGCAGTAACCACATCCTGCTAGCATCAAAGGGGGAGTTTTCAAGTGAATGCCTTTTTACCCTCAATATAGAATTTGTTTTCAAATTTAGTGCATACTCACAACTTCTTGCTTAAGCAATGGCCCAAGACCTTTTCTTACTAATCTATGATATCACTATTATTGGGGTTGCTAGGGTGAAAACTGGAGATAAATCCTATAGCTTTAATGGTTGCAATTTCAGCAGGTGTTGTTTGTTATCTGGTTGCATGACAAGCAAAATTTGCTTCAATTCTCTCTTCTAGACAACCATTAAAAGTACAGGAGCACTGTACTTTTTCAGTCTGGCAACCCAAGATTCTGCTTTAACTGCTATGGTTGCATCCTATGCAATCCTGGAGTTTGTAGTTTGGAGGCATTAAAGCTCTGTGGCTGAGAATTCTTAAACCCCTTTTCCCTAAATTGTCAAACTATAATATAGAACCATGACAGTTAAAGTGGAATTGTAATGCTATAATTGTATATCATGAAAGCACCCTCATATTATGGAATACTGAATACTTTAATTGGTAGATGTTCTCTGGGAAATCTTATACCCAATCCTTCCCTATATATTTTGGCAGAGGAACTATTTGACATACTAACAATTGGACTGGGGATTTCATACATTTTACATGATAAACATTTTTGTTCTACTACCAAAGTTAAGCATTTTAGAAACCCAATTTAAATCAATGGGATGTTAACAAGTTTTAGACCTGATGTCCTTTGACAGGAGTTATGTCTCTGTATTTGTTCTACTATGTTTTTTTGTTCGCTGTGTTTGTTGTTAGCTACTTTAGACATTTGTTTGTCATTTTGCATGCCCTTCCTAAAGTATGCCTTTTCAAGCAGCCTAATTACAACTGGACAAGCTCAGAGGTTATTGAATTGAATTGAGGGCCTGTTAAGGGGGAGAGAAAAACAGAAATGGAATGCAATATTCTGGAAAGGAATACATTTTGTTGGGGGTGCATATTGTTTTACAAGTTGCCAATTGCTAAATTTTGGTCATGGACCAACATGACAATAATGATTCTGAGGAGAGGGTAAAGGTGGATAATGGGAGGGAAATCATCTGACTTATGCAAAATGAAGGACGAAAAGCCATAAATAGGATATTTCCAAAAATGTCAAACTCACAATGTATGATCATGGGTAAAGCAGGGATATAAGAATGTACAATTTAGGATAAAAAGCATTGAAACTTATAATAATAATGAAAATGCAAAATTCTGTAGCATGTTTTCTATGACAGGTTGATGTGAAAATGGAATAGACCTACAAATAGGCATATGAATCGTCCTTTCCTTGTTTTCCTTCTTCTGCACAAACTACCCAAAAATACAAAATCTGCAGAGCAAAGTTATTTTTGGTGCAGAAAAAAACAATTTCTGTCTTGTTGTGTGTTTTTAGATTGGTTTCAATTGACCATGATCCACTGAATGAAAGCCTTCCATGAGATTCTGTTCTTACCATCTCAGATCTTGCAAATGCAGGGCCACAGCTTCCTAAGTAAAGGAGTTTCTGCACAGAAAAATGTCCCTAAAGATTCTCAAAATACATCTCATGGGTGTTCTCTTTTTCTCACTAGAATTTTCTGACTGCCAAAACATCTTTTTTTCCACCAAAGAAATGAATACAGTTCTAATTAATATTCTTTACATTCTGTTCCTGTTTATGAAGACAAATGGGTGAAACTGATGTTGATTAGAAATCAACTGATACATCAATCCCTAGACAAGGCAGATGGAGGAGTGTTAACACTTGCAATCCCCTTCAGGGAATGGGTTAGATCTGAGGAAACATTTTGTCCAGTCTGTCCCACTGTGACTTCATCTCAAATATTCTACACAGATTAATCCCCAAAGAAGTATAGTAAAATATGAATCTTGAAAAATTAATAATATCTTACTTGGAAAGAATGAAACACCCACTCTTTGTTGCTGGACCCAGTGTGATGGCAAATCATTTTTGTTTATTTATGCATGAAACTGGAAGGAGGGTTTTCAACCTTTAAATCTTTCCTTGTCATTTTATGCTCTTGCTGTTAAATTTTTTGCTATGTTCATGTCATCCTGGGCTGGTAATATTTATTGCACCTAAATCAATGTTGGGACACCCAGAATACAGAAGGATCAAATCTGTTTATTTCAAATACAGTTTTATGATGGTTGAAGCTGACTTTATGAAAGTTGATAAATTTCATCTTGTAGGTTTCAATTTCTCATTCCCAACAGAGATATGGGGAGAATACATTGATACTGCATTTCAAATTGGCTAGATCAGAAGGAACAGCAGCTAAAATCCATTACAACCCAATTACATCCATCAGCTGAAGCTGTGTGCATTCACTTGTGAACATCAGCATTTAATCCATAAAGAGGAACTAATGAGAAATTTGAAAATGGAATCCACGCATCAGTAACTTTGGAGAGATTTTGCCGGGATTAATGAACTGCCAGAACATCGTCAACACACTGAAAAACTATTCTCTCTAGGTTTGTTTACTGACCAAAACTTAAGAAAGGATTTTGTTTCTTTCCCCCTGCTATACAATACATTTATACCTTCATATTTTTCACCTTTTTCTTTACAAGTTCCTACTTGCATAAAATTAGCTTCTGAATCAGAACCTAAGGGTTTGTCTTCCTCCTTTTTTTTGTTCTATGCACAATTTTTTCTATACCAACAAAAATGTCTCAAAATGCTCCTTTGGCTTACAGCCACTTTCCAACAGATGGTTATTGTGCCTAATTGTAATATTATGGTTTGCAAGGGGATTTTTGCTGACATACCTATAAAGTGTTAGTAAAGCTACATACTGAAGTAATATGCTGACCAGTAAAGGTTTGAGGCAAATGCCTTCTGCTTCTGCTAGCAATTTGAAATCAGATACTCTAAAATGGTTAGATTTCATTTACTATAAGTGGTCTTTGAGAGATGATGGGTGATATGCTGGGTCATCTAGGACTCTAAACATCAGAATTATCATAATACACTTTGCATTTCTAATACCTTCATTGGATATAATTTGTTTAATGCTGTCCTGAATTTTATGGTCAATGCTTTGCTCAACATATGCATTACTAAGGATCAAAATTCTTGATCAAAACAGTAATCAAAATTGCCCAAATAATTCAAAATATCACTGGCAGGCATTATAGAAGCTGCTGCCATTTCTGCATTTATCCTTTGCTATGACTTATGCAGTTTGTGCAGTGTTACATTTATTTTTCTTGGAAACAGAAGAAGGAGGAATGAAAATAGGAGGAAGGAATATCAAAAACCTAAGATCCTACAATATGCAGATGACACCATAGTACTAGTAGAAAATTTCACAGTCGAGGAACACCTGCTAAGGAAGGTCAAAGAGGAAAGTGCAAAGGCAGACTTAATGTTGAATATAAAGAAAACAAAAAGAATAACCAAAGAAGACCTTCACAAGTTCAACCTAGGCAATGAAGAAATAGAAATAGTAAAAGAATTTTCATACCTGGGATCAAACATTGATAGAAATGGGGATTGTAGTCAGGAAATCAGAAGAAGATTAAGAATGGGGAGGGTGGCTATGAAAGAGCTAGAAAATATTCTAAAATGCAAAGATACACAACTCAGAACAAAAGTTAGAATCATACAAGCCATCGTATTCCCTATTACCATGGATGGATGTGAGAGCTGGACAGTTAAGAAAGATGATAGGAAGAAAATCAACGCATGTGAGATGTGGTGCTGGAGAAGAGTGTTGAGGATCCCATGGATAGCCAAAAGGACAACAAATGGATGCTAGAGCAGATCAAGCCAGAAACCTCCCAAGAAGTCAAGATGACCAAACTGAGGTTGTTGTACTACAGACACATTGTGAGGACTCCTTGGAAAAAATAATAATGCTGGGAAAGGTGGAGGGAAGTAGGAAGAGAGGAAAGCTACATGTCAGATGGATGGACTCTATTAAGGAGGTCACAGTTATGAGGTTGCAGGAATTAAGCAGAGCAGGGGAGGACAGACGGTTTTGGAGATGTCTCATCCATAGGGTCACCATGGGTTGAGATCAACTCAAGGGAAGTTAACAATAAAAAATCTTATCTTCTATAGTGTTCCCCTTAGCATGTTTCTGTTAAAATGGGCATGAGTCTAGACACATACTTAATGCCCATAGTACTAACATTAAACATCCATTTGTTAGCAAATGTCCTCCATTTTTCTTAGTATTTTAGAAGCATGTGGAGTTCCCTATGACCCCAGCCTAACCCTTGGGAGATGGCATCCATAATCCCCTAAATGTAAGGTCATGTAGTCACTGCTGGAGTTGCCCAAGAACCCAAGAGATTTGCTGGACAGACAGGTTTGGGAGTTGCCCTTGGGAATATCCCATTATCCTGGAAAAAATACACAATGGTGTCTATTTGTCTTGAGTCTCACATGTAATGGGACAGTGATCAGATTTGATTGCACATCTTTCTCCAGCTTCTGTTCCTTGATAGTTTTGAAACCAAATGCATTGTTTAGGCTATGCCCATACTTAGGAAAACAAAGATAAACCCATCAAGCCTTTGTCCTCCAATTGTTAGGTTCATAGCTAGGAGGCAGAAATTGCCCTTAAAACCCCATGGATTTTGGGAGTTCATGTGCTACCTTGGAAGTGCATGCTGAATCTCTGTTGGTCTATGCTCTGAGATAGTTCCTGCGACCCCCTCCCCTCTTGCCGGTCCTTCCCTTCCACTGAATCCATCTGCATTCGCTGCCAGAAGTCCAGAGGAGCCTGTCAGGTGTAAGTATATCCCTCTTACCCTGGTCCCCCTCTCTGCTTTCCCCTCTGTCTCTCCCGCTTATCTTTCTAGAGTGTGTGTGTGTGCCTTATTTGGATGTTTGCTTATTGTGCTAATAAATATTTTAGACTTTAATTGGAGTTTGGTCTGTCTCAGCATCCTTCCTTGCCAGATTTCTTAAGTCTCTGGTATACACCTGGATAGATCTCATGAAGCGAAGTTGGGCGTTTCACTCTTGCACCTTTGAGCTAATTATAAATCCCCAAAAATAGACTTGTTTCCCAACACATAGGAATAAACAAGAAGACACGGATGATTTGTTTTTAAAAAATAATATCACACATTAATTTTTAATGGTCAAAACTGACATGACAATCACCAGTGTAGGTAAGGGCTTTTTTCCTGGCCAGTTGACAACCTTGTGAATATCTCTGGGACATAATGAAATTTGGGAACATATATGTAGCACCTCTAAGGGTGAATGAGTTGACCAAGACATGCTGATGACTTCATTCAGTATCAAATGATGATTTGACTGTCATGACTTGATCAAGCCTCAAAACACAGGATCAGGCCTAAAAATGAAGCAACAGAAGAAAGCAAGCAGTATTTCAATATTTCTTGACTTTCTCTGTCAGAGAGCTCTGGGACACAACAAACTACAATTTCCAGGATTTCCTAGCACTGAACCAGGGTAGTTAAAGCAATCTCATACTGGATTATTTCTGCAGTGTGTTTTGGACCCATGATGCTTAAGTATGCTGGAATGTGTTAAGAGGAGAGTGACCAAGATGGTAAAAGGACTGGATACCAAGCCCTATGAGGAACAACGTGGAAAGCTGTATATGTTTAACTTGGGAGATTATCACACCGGTAAAAAAGATGGAAGCGTAGCAGGATGCTCTGTCAATATTGCATGATTTGGCAAAGATTATCACACAATATTGCAATTATCCCATGAATAAAGAGGAATTCTAGCGCCACTTTTTATTCCCTAAAAATCCTATGAACATAAAGCAGTGTAGAATTCCTCTTTATTTCTGGGATAATTGTGGGATAATTGTGATGTCACATGACATTGTGTGATAATCTTTGCCAAATCGCGCAATATTGATGGGAGCATCCAACTATGCTCCCGTCTTTTTTGCTGGTGTGATAATCTCCTTGGAGACAGAGAGGTACCATGACATTCATCTTTAAATCTGAAGGTTGCCATGGAGAAGTTTGGTTTCTGCTGCTCCAGAGATTATGACATGAACCAATGCATTGAAATAGCAAGAAAAGATATTCTGGCTAAATATTAGGAAGAACTTCATGATGCTAAGAGCTGTTCAATAGCAGAATGGGATGCCTTGACACCCCTTTACTGGGGATCTTTAAACAGAAGTTAGATGTGCATCTATCAAGAGTACTATAATTTTGGATTCATGTATGACAGGGGTTGGATTAGATGGCCCTTAGGTCCCCTCCAAATCTATGATTCTATGAATATATATATATATATATATATATATATAATGCCATCACTGTACATTGTGTTTTGGAAGTAGAAGAGCAACAAAATAGTCCGCGGTTGTAGGCTTGTTTTTGTTTTTGCTGTGTGCCTTCAAGTCATTTCACACTTATGATGACCCTAAGGTGAACCTATAATGGGTTTCCTTGGCAAGATTTGTTCAGAAAAGGTTTGCCGTTGCCTTCCCCTGAGGCTGAATGTGTGTGACTTGCCCAAGGTCACCCATTGGGTTTCATGGCTGAGCTGGGAATTGAACCCTGGTCTCCAGACTCATAGTCCAATTTTGTTGTTAATATATATACATACTGGAACTTAAATTGTGATTATGTTTGCAATATTCAATTCTAGTTGGCTGCATAGAATTTAGAAAGTGGTACATAAGCATGCATGTATAGACTCTACATCATTCATATCAGTTTGGCAGCATGCCTTTATCTTGCTGCTGTAGAGTATAGAATAATATATGTTGATCCTCCCAGACTCACAGGTGAGTATTCCTGCATGGTTTTGTTGAACCCAGAATCTAATTTGCAAGCTGAGCTCCCTTGAGCTGATTTAATATCATGATTTAATATAATCTCTGACAGAGGTGTGCCACATCTTCTACACTGTGGGAAAAAAATTCTTCTTTACTTAACAGCAATATAATGATACTTCTTTGCAGGAATAACTCACCTATGTATTCAAGCAGCACAGCGAGTCTCCTCCACACAGACAGAACTGACAGGTAACTCCTCCAAGATCTCCTCTGCCCTTGCCTCTTTTGAAAAGGACTGACAGTTGCAGGCAGAGGATTGTCTGCAGGCAGGGCAAAACATACAAGGTAGATAAATCAGAAAAACTGAATGGACACAAGACTCCTAAAAAGAGGAAGAAAAGGTAAGCCAGCAGGGAGCAGATAGCCTGAGAGGTACAGTCAAGAAAGATCTATGGCTGAAGCATCTTGCAAATGATAATAACGCTTTAAAAGCACAGAATACAGAAGTATTCATAATTCTAGAATTATTAATAGTGCACCATCAATAGGCATGGTTTCTTACACAGTAGCAATACAAAGACAGTTTTCTCTTCCAAAAAGCTTACAATACAAAATCTAAGAGAGGGGAGGGAGGGAGGAAGGAAATCAAACTAATTTGGAAGGGATTCATTTGTTGTTTCTGACTTATGGTGACCTTAAATCAAACCTAACATGGGTTTTTCTTGGCAAGATTTCTTCAGAGGAGGTTTGCCATTGCCCTCCCCTGAGGTTGAGAGCATGTGACTTGTCCAAGGTCACCCAGTTGGTTTCACGGCCCAGTTGGGAATTGCATCTTGATCTCCAGAGTCACAGTCTGACATTCAAACCGCTATGTCATGATGATTCATACAATCATCTAATCCAACTGAGGAAACATGTCCAGGTAGCCATACAACAAGGTACAATAACAACCAAAATGCACAAAACAGTGAACTCTTTATTGGACCGACCAAAATAACAAAATACATGATGCAAGCTTTTAAAGCTTCATTGGCTTCTTCATTACCATTGAATAAAATGTTAAACACCTTTGCCAGATGAAGACACCAGTGGAGCCAGTAGAAGGGGCAAAAGATAGCAAGGCACAAGATCTTACCATTTCCTGTAGACTCAGGCAAAAGCAAACTGCTGCAGCCTCTTCAAGCTTGTGCATTCTTTCTCATTAATAACCTTTGCCATCTTGCCCACAGTCTGATGTTGATTTGCCAGATGTGTCCCAGCTTTCATTCATTAGATATTGGAGTGTATGCTCTCTTACAATATTTCCATGACTAAGTGGCTACTTCTCAGTTGCTGCCAGGGTATGGGAGGGGGTGAGGTTAGGAGGGAAATGAGGGAGAGTCTTCCACTGTGAAATGGAACAGATAAGGCTTGTTTAAATCCCTTGTGTCTGGCCAAAGAGTACAAAGGCAGTAATAAAGAGTCCCATTTTGTTCAATATGCCCTGTGCCTTTAATTGCATTATAGATATAAAAAAGTTAGTAATTGCCCCTTTGCTTTCCCTTTGTCTCTTTAACCACAGTAAAGTTTGATCCTGAAAGGATTCAGGGAGTATTGACTGAAGCGAACTTATCTTCCTTCCCACAGCAGGCATTGTTTTTGTGCTTATGGCTTATTTAACTGCAGTCTTTTCAAGGCCAGGGGCATTATATAGCTTCTCAGAGCCACAGTCACTGTTGTAAAAACCTGTGCTTTTTGTACTACAAAGCAAAGAGATGCAATACAGCAAATGATTCTGTATTAACAATGTCCAGGATCGATTCCTTCCTTGTTCAAACTGAACTGGACACATAGCCCTTGTACAGTGCCAAGCCAAGATCTGGTTGAAGGCATTTTAATCCTTGGGACAACATGTTGCTCCTCATCTCTTCCACTCATGTATAGAAGTTGATAGGATTGCCTATAGCATTTGGTTGTTGTTAACTTGGACTTATGGCAACCCTAGCATAGGTGTTTCTTGGCAATTCAGAAGATGTTTGCCATTATCTTCCTCCTCAACTGGACAGTGTGTGACATGCTGAAATCTCTCGTCTCCCTAGTCCAGATCACTATACCACACTGAGTCTCTAACTGAATTTTACTTCAAGATTAGTGATGGGGCAGAATCTTCCACTGTGCTTCAGGGCAGCAGGCTAGTTTAATGGTTTCATTGCAAGCCAGGTGGTACACACAGCTCAGTCTACCAACAGTAGTGAAATGCCTGGCAGGCTCAGAAGGAACACCTGGAAACTGCTGCTTTGCTGCCACCAGGATCTGATGCCTGAGGCAGTTGCCTAATATTATTAACTCAAGTTATGTAGAACATTAATACCCTGCTCTTCAACCACAAAGGCTATCCGAGCAGCTTGTTGTTGTTGTCTTCCCTTGAGTCAGTTTTGACCGATGGCAACTCTATGGATGAGACATCTCCAAGACCCCTGCTATGCTCAGCTCTTGGAAACTCATACCCATACTCTCTTTAATAGAGTCCATCCATCTCACAAATTATTTATTTTAATTTCAATTTTAAAATTGTTAATTCTAATTTTAAGCTTACAAATTGTTAATATTTAACAAATATTTAATAAATATTTAACAAATTGTTGATAAAGGAAGAATAGCCTGTGGACTGGAAACTTCAATCAAGGTAAAATAATTCTTCTTCTTCTTAAATTTGGACTGAATTCTCATGTTTTACTTCTACATCTACCAAAATATTCCTGATGCAAACAAATGTAGACTTCTTGAGGAATCCATTGTTCTCTGCCACAAGGAGGCCTGTGATCTCACTGGAATGGAGAAATAATGGATTACTAAAGAGAGGTCCCTGTTGAGATGCAAATGGGTTTTAAATTTCCTGGACTTTGCAAATCTCCCAATAGCCACAGAGCTGGAAGGAGGAAGATCCTGCCTGCAAAAGATATCCTCCCTCTCCATCTTAACTAAAGACTGAAACAAGATATAGGCATCTGACTAACATCTCCAATTGTTTTTCTCCTGTTTGGTTTGTAACATCTTGCCTGATGAAGAAGCCCATGGAGCTTCAAAAGCTTGCAATAAGTATATTGTGCAATTTGGTTGGCCAATAAAGGTATCACTGATGGATTTTTGTTTGAAATTGTTAATTTGACAGTCCCCTGCCCTTAGGCTTACAGTCTAATATGACACACAAAGAAAAGGGAATGCCCTGGGAAGAAGACTAAGACCAGAATATACAATCAGTTCTTCTCCCCCTCCATGGTCAGGCAGTGGCAGTTAGGATGGAGGAAGAGTCCATCATCTGCTGCTGGTCCTAGGAATGACAGAGCTGTGACTCTCTCTTCTTCCCTTGCTTAACTCTGTCTAATTGTTTTGTTCAGAAACTACAGTGAGCCCAAAATGTTGAGGCCCAACTGCTGACTGGGGCTGGTTACAGGGAACACAAAACTCCCATTTTTCAACTTCTCTTCTGTTTCTTGGCATAATTTAAAGTCCTATATTTGTTGGGTCCATACTATCTGAAAAAACCATATCTCCTTCTATGAGTCTGCCTGACTCTTAAGATCTTTGGGGGAAGGCTTTCTCTCTGTCCTGCCACCACCTCAGCTGAGCATAAAGGTCCTGCCACCACCACCTTCCCCAGGGCTGTTCCTAACTTGTGGAATTCACAGGAAGCTTGGGTCTACTCTCTTTCCACCACTTATCTATTTATTTATTTAGCACTAATTTACAGGAATCAGGCCCTTATGTCCTTGATACTAAATTCACTGTGAATGGAAGCACCTCGTTTTCAAGTGGATCATGCTTCCTGGAGTAGTGCAATCTACCTTAAAAACAAGACACACACTTCTGGACATCTTGTTTAGATGGGGAAAAAGCATTGATTTTGCCATAATCACAGCAGTAACAGATTTCATGGTGGCTAAAGGGGTGAACTATAGCCTCAGTGTTCTGGGAGAAGGTCCAGTGCAACACCTCAACCCCTGAAATTTCCCCACTACTAATTCACACCATAAACCAATGATTTGACTCAGTATAAGGTAGCATTCTCATGCTCCCCACCCTTTCTGTCTCTCTCTGTGTGCATGTTTATTCACTGTGGGTGAGTAGAGATTATTCTTCAAAATGTAGCTAGTTAAGACAATAAGTCAAAAACTACAAAAGTCTGCAATACTAACACTCTGTTTCCTCAACTCCCTCCCCTTCTCAAATCCCAGCAACAAGCTGAACAAAAGATGTGGGATAAAGCAAGAGGAGCATCATTATAAAGAGGGATAAACATTTCCACAGCTGTTTTATAGAATTGCATTAGCCATTTCCAAGAGTCCCTGTGGATATAAGCAGGAAGATTTTCCTCCTTTTTCTTTCATTTCTTTTTCATGTGTTTAACAAAATAAAAGCTAAAGGGGAAAAAAATCTCAAACAATTACTGTTCCTTTCAGCACAGGCAGCCACTTTGCTATCATGGGGTATTTAAATCTCTGCAAGGGACAGTGGTTGTGATCAAAGTCAGTCCTTCCTATTATCCATTTCTTCCCTTTCTCTACACTAGAATTCATGAATGCAATTCATGAGGCCTGAAATGCCTGGAAAAGCAGGGGAGAGGAAAGACTACACAATGAACCATACAATGAATCAGGATTAAACAAAGTTGCCTTTAAACAACAACAGCAACCTGAAATTGTTGCTCAAACAATGAGAGTGTTTGACCAGCACTTTGAATTCTGTTTTTGTAACAGTGGGAGAACCACATGCTGGCCTTTAAAATATAGCTCAGGAATATGGGATGTTCAGTTCAATTTCCAAACACACACTTAGCACCGCGGGTGCTTTTTAAAAATCCCCCTATTGCAAGTTTCTTAAAATGTATGCAGCACATTTAGCCGTACCTACAACTAAAGAACTACTCCAGCTCTGAGGAACTTATAGCCCTCTAGATATTGCTAGATCTATATTCCTATAAACTCTACCTAGCGTAGCCAGTGATGAAAGATGATGAAAAAGTCATCCATCAACATTTGGAGGGCCCACCTGAACTCACCCTGGAAACCAAGATGATGGCTGTCATACATTGGCCACATCCGCCCAATCACAAGGAATTATACAATAATGCTAGAAAAGGTAGAAGGCAGTAGAAAGAGAGGAAGACTTCATGCCAGATGACTGGATTCAATTAAGAAGGTCATGGGCCTGAAACTACAAGACTTAAGCAGAGCACAGGACAATAGGAGGGCTTGGAGATGTCTTAGACACAGGGTCACCATGAATCGAGGTCAAATCAAAGGTAGCTAACAACAAAAAGTTTCCTCAGATATGATGTAATCTGACCCTTTCTTAAGGTGGGCCCCAATTCATCTCACAAACAATGAGATGGAATTGAATTTGCACCTTCTCTAGATATATAGATACAAATTTAGAAAGACGTATAAAGCCACATGTTCTCAGCCTCAGGGGAAGGCAATGACAAACCTCCTCTGAACAAATCTTGCCAGGAAAACCTCATGATAGGTTTACCATAGGGTCGCCAACTTGAAGGCACAAAACAATAATTTAAATAGAAATACTGCAATTGAGACTGGTCTATTGTCAAGACTCCTGATGAGCAAATTCAAGATCCCTGCTCTCCATTCATACTGTTCTATATTTTAAAATCAAACTTAGAACAGACAACCCTTGGAATAGAAGATGCCTTCAGATAAAGGACAATTCTCAACAAAGTAAGAATCATGACCATCCAACCTATAGTTTGCTGCATGTTCAGAAGCTTAGTAGAACATATTTGGCTCCCCAAGACACTGACAAGTTGCATCACACTGCCATGGCTGACATTTTGGATGACTGAAAGTGCCACACCATCTGCTTCAATTTTTCAACTGTTTTACATTTTAAGTTGTTTTAAATTCGGATGGGCAAAGGGCACCCCAGGGCAGTTTTTATGGGCCCCAGGCATCACAAGGATCTTTTTTTTTTTTTTTGCAGTGACCCCAAATACCCTTTAAGGTGTGTGGGTGGCATTTTCATCACATTTATGGGCCCTCTGAGTCATTTTAGGACCAAGAGAAGTTTAAAAAAAATAGGAAGTGAACAGGAAGTGAATTGCACTTCCTGAAATGGTTTGTGAAAGTTAGTACATGGTGAAAATTCTCCTTACATCCTTCAAAGCTGTTTGGTGGAAAAACCAATTTTTAATTGTTTTTTGACAGGTGTGATGGGGGGCTCCACTTGGGGACTTACAAACTTGCACACCTCAAACAAAGCAACAAAGTTGCACACTAAATTGTTTAAATTGATCCTGTGTTATAGGGCAGGATGTATGTGCTTTAATTAATTAATTAATTAATGCACATTCACTAATATATACATATTTTCCCCATTGACTAAAATGTTTGCATGTTTTTCAACTGTGTGTATTTATAGCCATTACATTTTACAACTGTATGCATGGTTTTGGACACACAAAATGTATCACAGGCCCCAGAAATGTGAGACTTTCTGAAGGAAGGTATAATTTGTTTTGCAATACTAGTGATTCTTGGTAGGTGCAAAAGAAGCAATTTCACAGAGAAACCTTGAGAGTGCTGCAATTTGTTTTCAGCCCTAACCAGGATCCATGGTGTTTTAGTTCCGAAGCCTTTGCATCAGACAAAAAGAACTACTGTTGAAGCCATTAATTCTGAATAATGTGTTTGGCTGATCTTCTGTACTTACAAATCATGTACAGCTATTTTTCAGCACACTTGATTCTTCTGAGGCAAGTTGGATGATCCCCCGAGGCATGAAGTCCTCTGTGTTAAACCAAGGATAGTAATGTTCATTTCAATCATTTAGATTAAAGTAGTAGAAATGTCCTACAGGTTAGATGTTTTCTCACCAACAATGCTTCTATATTCTTGCTTGCTCAAGGCTCAAGCCTACTTAATGTGTTATGCTTCAGAGAGCAAGCTGTCCAACTTACTGGCTGTTCCTAAGAAGCAAAGCAAAAATCTATCTTGATGAGACTTACATAATAGTGGAGGATTGCCTAGATGTAATCTCCTCAATCAAGTTGTTCCTGCAGAAATGCACAGTTTGATCTCCATTGTTGCAAAATTAGGGAGAAAGCAACATATGAATAGAATCAGAAAATGCTAATTTATTAATCAGGCAGTGAGATCTGAACAGATGTTATAGATTAAAGCTTGCATTCTACCCCAGTGATTATATCTGTCGTTTATGCAAATAGCAGGTTGCTGGTTCTTCTGATTCTGTTATGAAGGTTACAGGAAGTTCTTCAAACCTCTACAGCTCTTATGTGAAAATTCTTGCCACATAAATTTCTAGTGATCATGGAAAAAATATAAATGAATTTCTCACAAAGTCAAGGGGGAAAAAAAGGCAAATTGTGTGCATTTGATCACCAAGAGCCCTGCTGGCACAGTGTTTAAATGCCGATGTTGCAGCCATTCACAGCCACAAGGTTGTGAGTTTGATCCCAGGCAGGGCTTCAGGGTCCACTCAGTCTTGCATTCTTCTGTAGGTCACTAAAATGAGTACCCAGCTTGTTGGGGGCAATTAGCTTACACATTGTAAACCACTTAGAAAGTGCTTAAGTGCACTGATAAGAAGTATAGAAATGTACTTGCTATTGCTATAAATTGGGGAATTGTGATATATGTCCTGTGATAATCCCACTGGATCACTTGACCCAAACTACAACCACAGTTTCATCCACTCATTGCCAGCCTCTGCTTGCCTACCAGTGCTAGGTACTTTTGCTCATATAACTGTTCAGCTGGTGCAGATGACACCATTCAGAAATATTGCTTCAGAGAAACTGTGATCACCCGGACTCAGTGTTACTTAAAATATTACTCATAATTACATACCTGCTTGCCTTTCTGCATTTATCTACCCACTAGGTGCCAAAACAAAGTAGAAAGGACTGGTGAGTGGCACTCTAGAGATGTCAACTCATTGGTTAAGGGCAGTGGGCCCCACATCTTTGTCCTCCAGATGTTTTGGACTTCCAGAATTCCTGGCTGTTGGTCAAGCTAATGGGAATACTGGGGGCTGAAGTCTAAAACACCCGGAAGACTGTTTTTAGGTTTAATGGCATCCAATACACCCTTCTGCCTCTTTGCTTCACCTGACTTCTTGCCTCTACCACCACTACTTGCCTGCTTCCTTTGCCTCCTGCTAATTTCAGAAAGCAGCCATATTTTGTTGTTGTTATTTGTTGTCAAGTTGACTTTACTGTATGGAGACCTATAAATGAGAGAACTCCAAGAGATCCAGTTATTAACAGCCCTGCTCAGGTCTTGCAAACCCAGGCCTGCAGCTTCCTTAATGGGATTAATCCCTTGGTAATGTGGTCTTCAGCTTTCCTTGGCTTTTCCAGTGACTCATGTTTTCTCATGATACGATCACCAAAATATGATACCCTCAGTATGATATGTCCATTTATGATATATCTGAGTTTAGTTTTTTGGACTTTTAGAGAGAGATCAGCTTTGATTTGCAGTATGACTTCAAATGAGCAGAATTCTTCCTTTTCAGCTTTCTTCATTGTCCAGCTTTCTCATAGAAAACATATAAATTACAGATACTATGGTATGGATGATCATGCTTTTGGTGCTTAATGATATATCTTTTTACATGATAATATTTTCTAGTACCAGCATAGCAGCCTTTTCTAGTTTTATTCTTTTGTTTTCTGAACTGTATGTCTTCCATAATTTTGTGTGTGCATGCTTTCTGCTATGGCCTTAGACAGAGATGCTGTTGCAGCCATCTACTCAAAAGGGGGGAGACCATGTACACAAGGCATCCATTTATAGATCAAACAGCTAATCAGGAGTTGCAATTAGGAAACATTCACACTTTCTCCAGCAGGAAGACCAGGTGATTTATGGTGCAGAATGCTTTCCTGACAGGAGCCAGAGAAGACCCATTCTTCCCTTTGAATGTATCTATATCAAAGTGATCTTTGCTATGTAGATTAGACATCTTTTGAAGTATAGTAAACAACCTTTGCCTGGAAGCTAGTTCTAAAAGCTAGTAGGTAGTGCAGGGGAGGACTTTACATCTCTCTCTGAACTTCTACTAGCCTCCACACATGCTGCCCTCCCCAACAGCACCACTCTGTGAGCAGCTGAGTAAGATTTTCATCATAGAGGAGCTATGGTAATTATGTTGATAAGTGAGGTCTTTCCTTTTAGCTTGTGTGTGTGTGTGTGTGTGTGTGTGTGTGTGTGTGTGCTTGCATTGCTGTATGTTTTACCTTAATAAAATACAATTCATTTGAAGAAGTCTGTCTCTGCTGATCCTCTATCTCCCCACCCTCCGTAAAAATTGGGATGTATCCTGGGTTAATTAAGTGAGCTAATTAAAATCCCTCTAGATCAAGGTTTCTTATAATATTTGGTACAGAGAATGTGGGCATCCCCCAAGGTTTGAATATTCTGATGTGCACACAGACTGTTCAAATCTTGGACAAAGAGGCCAAGATATGGAGAATTTGTAGATGCAGAGCTCAAATTTGCAAGAAAGTGTGTGTTGCTCTTTGTGTGAGTTTTGTGTGGATTGGGAGAAGTTATTGAGGAGCCCTAGCCAGGCACCCTGAGGACTTCCCTGTTCCAAACCTGAAGTTTGTAATGGAAGTTAATACAAGGAACCCTGCAGCTAATTCCAAGCTTTTGTGCTACAGTGCAAAAGAATACCAAGATTGAACTTCTGGAGTTGAGGCATTCCTCATCCGGAAGAGACTGTTTGAGAATGGAGAGAATGAGTATTATGTGTGTGAGAGAGTGAACTGCAAGTTGGGGTGGCTTCTGGTTTTTGTTTTTGTTTTTTGTTTTACAGCTGAGGAAAATGCCCCATAAAAGAGAGAGTGTTAATATTGCCTTGGTCGAAGGGCAATAAAACCAAGCTGGGGAGACGTTTCTTTTCATGGTAGTTAGACCTTTTGCAAAGTTGAGATACCCTTTGGTCGTTGAAGACAATAAAACTGTAGCGAGAGGATAGGGTCCTATCGCTCCCAGTAATAAGACCTCTCCAAGGAATCGAGAAATTCCTGTTTGTTTCTTCAAATCAAAGCCACACCGTCAAGATTACTCTAGTAACACTTTGACAAGGAAGGCAGAAGGGCTGGATTTTAGGCTCTGTGACTCTTGTTTGGTCTAGCTAAGGACCAAAAGTTCTGCATTGTTCAGCCAGCTACCTTGAGCTCAGATAGGACTTTAGTGTTAGAACGCCCTAGTGAAAAGGATCAAGGGATCTGACTTCTTGGTCAGATCTAGCTGAGGGACCATCTGTAAGTTCACAAATGCAGTGTGGCAGGAACCCTCATATGAAAGGGGGCGGTGCTTCACTCCCAATCTGAGTTGGAGAGTGATAGCTGGGGAAGATACCCCATAGGTGACCTGAAAAGGTTTTGTAGTGATAACAAGGAAAGACATCCCACAAGGATGAAGGGTTGTTGTTTATTTGATTTGAGGTGGATCTGGATTGGAGTCTAAAGGACCAGGGTCCATGTCTCCAGAGTAGAGCAGCAAATTTTTTTCTTTGAGCTGGTAGAAATCAGTTAAGACTGTGTTCACTCTTCCCCTCAATAAAGTTCCTTTGCATTAGTCTCCCCCCCCCCCCCCACATGGATCCAACCTTGGAAGGCAGAAAAAACACTACAAACAATAAAGAAAAGAAGAGAAGAAAAACAAAAGGGAGATAGGAACAAACTAAGAATTATGAATGCACCAGTATAACAGCTTGTGTGGAAAGATAATGAAAATTACTACAACAACCAATGCTGAGAAATAGAAGACAACAATAAAAAGGGAAGAACAAGGGATCTATTTCACAAGATCTGGGAAAGCAAAGGAAAATTCAAACCAGGGACTGGTGCAATTTATGACAATAAAAATACCATAATTCAAGGCCAGAAAGGAATAAAAAGATGTTGGATGCAATACACAGAATTATACAAAAGAGATGATAAAATGAAGGACACATGGAACAAAGAGACATATGAAGATGAACCCCAAATTCTAAAAAGTGAGGTGGAAACTGCAATAAGAGAAATAGCGAAAAACAAATCACCAGCAACAGATGATATTCCAATTGCAGTGCTGCAATCCACATTGACAGAATAAACTCTAATGCTAACCAACATATGTCAACAGATATGAAAACAAAACAATGGCCAACAGATTGGAAGCGATTGATATACATCCCCAAGCTACAAAAAGGGAGGCACAAGAGACTTCAGCAACTATAGAACCATAGTACTGATATCCCATGCAAGCAAAATCATGCTCAGAATTCTGCAACATATACTCCAACCATACATGGAGAGAGAAATTCCAGAGTCCAAGTGGGGTTCAGAAAAGGAAGAGACATGAGGGACCACAATGCAAACATTTGATGGCTAAGATCCAGAGTTCCTCCAAGTTCCAGTACCATGTCAAATGTCCTCCAAAGATGTCCTCAATGAGCCTACTTTCATCAGATGGCATCTTGATGCCTTCCTTGCTTCTACCTTCCCAGATGATAAATCCAAGTAATGTCTGCATCTATTGGCCTTTCCATAATGATCTGGTTCACAGCTGTTTCCAGAAATTCATTGCCTATGCTCATTGCCTACCTTCACAAAATGTTGCCAAGTTGTTCCCCATATGGCACTACCTGCTGCTAGACTATATTTCCATTGCAGTACTTTCTTGCTCTATACCACCATCATATGAACACTGCTTGTACTTCCCAGATGTTGCAGTGTATAAGCACAGTTCAGTCACAAGTCAGTGATATACAACATGGGCATTTTCTGCCATCTCCATGAACTCTATGCATAGTAAAAATAGCATCATGCCTGCATTTATTCATGGACATTGCTGTTGCCAGTATAGAAGTGCCATAAGTTTTTGAAGTTCATTTGAAGAAGTCTTTCTCTGCTGATCCACTATCTCCCCACCCTCTGCAAAAATTGGGATGTATCCCAGATTAATTAAGTGAGCTAATTAAAATTCCCCTAGATCAAGGTTCCTTATAATAAACAGTAGTCTCCATTCTGGTTTATGACCAAGCCAATGTGCAGAAAATCTTTAACAATGATGTTTCTTCTTCCACTTGGGCCTGTTTTCTGTATGAGATGTTATACATATAAATTAAACAGAAGGTGTGATAAAATGCACCCTTATCTCACACCTTTGCTCTTGACCAGAGTATGGGTTATGCATCACGATAATCAAATGTTGCACTTTGCTATCATCCATTAGCCAATGTATGTTTCCAATATGATTCCTAGTGCCTGTACCAATAATTTTCCTTCTGACATTTCAGTGAACCTACCCACCATCAAGGGATGGTGATCATCTGCAAGGACATTGCTTAATAATGACTTGATTTCTGATTAGTTGTTCACATAGATATATAAATAATGGCTACCTGGCTATGTGAGTTTGCAGGCAACCTAATGGCAACTGGTGCTCCTATTTCCTGCAGCCTCCTCTCTCTGTTAGCCTCCTCCTATGCCACTGTTTGCTTTCTCACTGCCAGGTTCTCCTATCAGCTGCCTCTTTATGCCTGTGTAATCTCAGCCTGGATGTAGGTAGGTTGCTGTGGCCTGAGCCAATAGCTCACTTTCTTATGTTCAGCACTGTGCTACCCCTTCTCAACATGGCAATTGTTTTATCATAGGGATATGGGAACCTAGAGAATATAATTCTCTGTGTCACATTGTCTTTTACTCCTTTTTCCACAATCAATAAGACAAAATACTTGATGGGTGATACAAACATGGTATCTTAATAAATAAATGTGACTTAGGCCCCATCTGCACAGGCATGGGGTAGCCCAGAATATCCTGGCTCCAGAGCTGCTCCAACCCTCCTCCATTGCAAAGCCCTTCATTCTGATGCATAACAGCTGGCCACACATATATCCTACTGAGCTGCTTGGTGTATCCGCCACCACTGCAGGTCATTTTGTTCTGAAGTCAGAATGAGGCACCCAATGGCTCTCATATGGCTGTGTGCCTCATTCTGATTTCAGAGTGGGCAACTGGTGGCAACAGCAGATGTGCTAGGTGGCTCAGAGGGAAGCATTTCAAACAGTGGCTTGGCATCAGAATGGAGGGCTCTGGATCTTCTGGGACATTCCAGAGCAAACAGGGACTTTGTTAAATCTGGGGTAAGAGCACCAGTGTGGGGTACTGATTTGAAGTCTGAAGATCAGGGTTCATTCCCACCTGGCCAAAGAAATCCACTGGGTGACCTTAGGTGAGTCACACACTCTCAACACCAGAAAAATCCATGATAGGTTCACCTTAGGGTCACCGTAAGTGGGAAATGACTTGAAGGGTCACAACAACAAGAGTGCTAAAACCTGGTTGTGGTGCTGAGTAGGCCATTGTCCAGAACTCAACTTTGAGCCATGCATTGTTTGGTTTGCCTGCTAAGGGAATGGGGAGAGGCTGTTGTATTTGGCTTGTGCAGACAGGGCCTTAGGCAGATTTTTCAAAAACATGTCTGGATAATTATGTCTGGATAATTGTCAGAATTTTCAGATGGATGAATACAAACATGGTATTCAAAGGGAATGGAATAGTTGCTTCACATTTTAGCTTTCTTTTCTTTTTATACCAGCTCTTATTCCCTTGGCAGATGTCTGGTCCAGTCACTTTGGTTTGATACAGGCTGAGTCTTTGCTCGTTTCTAGCAGCTTTGGGCCTGCTACTCTGTGCCTGGTGAAAGGGAAATCCCAGCATGGACAGAATGACTGAAAGGCTTAGATCTGAATGAATACTGTGTGATGCAACTAATGACAGGCAGTGATTTTGTGATGTCCCATGCTGGTTCTGTTTGGTATCCACTCAATATTTAAGAACTATGAGCTTTTTTTTGGGGGGGGGGGATATTCAGGAAAAAAAATCTCATTCATTTTCTGAGAGTTCTTTCTCAGCTTGTAATGTTGTTGCCTCTTTGCTAATGGTATTGCAATCATGACATTATCTTATTGTCTCTGTAGGAATTGCCATTTGTGCTCATCTATCTTGCACCCATTTTCCACTATCATCACTGTAGCGGATATCCACTTAAAAGTTCAGTTTGCCATCTGTAATGTAAAGGAATGCATCCCTAATGCACTCGAGAATGAGAAACGGTTTTAGATTTGGAGTGGGAGACAATGATCACTTAAAATATCTGCAAGAAAACAATCAAGAAAATTGACCCAAATAGAGATGATGTTTACTGAACAATAGGTTGTTTCATTGGGTGATCTAGTCACATAATTTGTAGGCAGGAATCAATGAGAGTTTTAGTGACTGTTGGGCATTAACATTAATGAAGCTCTTCACATTCATCTGCAAAGCAGCTTGTAGTTAATGTGTTCTCACAGCAAGCAGTGAGAGTTTCAATGAATGCCCATTCACTAGTGTGGCTGGCTTTGGGCACTTCGCCTACTGAACACTGACTACACATGTCAAAAAAACCAATTTAGCCTTCTGATACTGTGAAGATCCTCTGTGGGAAATTACACTGGAATCATAAAATAGGCAAACATTGCTAGTTGGACATGTGCCTATGTGGGACTAGATATTTAGGAATTTCAGTGGCATCTCTCAAGTTTCTAGGATCCAATCTGAGGGAATTACTACATGCAGCTTTTAAACCACAATTACACATGAAAAAAGTGACTTTGCTGATATGTATTTCACACCAATGCCTCCAACACGTAGCTGCTGCATCCCCTAACCATTTCAGGACATCCCTTTTAATTGACAGGGGACCCTGTCAATGAGCTGTCAATACACAAGTGCCCAGGTGTGAAACATTGTGAGATTGCCAGTCATGTGGTATCAGTGTCCCTCATTTCCCCCTGAACACTATATGTTTACATTCCCCTCTCCCCCGCCCCGATGCGATTGCTGTGAGACTGGAGCTCATGAGGTAAAGCCCTGAGTTTATGTCACATGTTAGTGCATGATATTGCTTTCATTGGATAATCCTGATGTGTAAACAGTGGAAATCTTGTAATTATCATTCTCAGGCCTGCTCACTGATGGTGGAAGGTGAAGGACTGGTCTGATCCAGTGGCATCCCTGCACCTGGTGTCACCTGGTGTGAGAGGTGGGACTTCTGAGGGCGATATGTGTGGTCTCCCATGGTGACACCCCATTGTTCTCCTCATGAGGAAAAGGATGTGATGGCACAGGGGTGAGGGCTTGACCAAGTGTCACCCCTCTTCTGGGATGTCACCTGGTGTGGGCCGCACCACCACATTCCTCCTAGTGATGTCACTGGTCTAGTCCTCAACAGAGGTATACAAAGGGATAGTGTAGCACCCATGAGACTAATGGAAATTTAGTAGTTGTTAACATGAGCTTTCAAAGACTTGAGCCTACTTCTTTAGATGCATTTGGAAGGAAGTAGGCACAAGTCTATGAAAACTCATGCTAACAACTATTTCTTTCAGTTAGTCTCAAAGGTGCAGCAAGATCCGTTTGCATACTGATTTTCCAGACTAACACGGCTAGGTCTTTGAATTCCATAGATATAATTGTTGTCAGTGTCAGTATCAACCATTTCAGCAGTCAAAAATACCTTACAATTATGTGCTATTTCTTCTGGACTCAACAACCACATCCCCTTTTAATTCCACTACATGTGTTTACATTTACTTTACAGAAAAATAATAACATATGGCCTGGTCCATTTCAGAATAGATTTCTGCAGCTGAAAAAGAAGGTCCCACCATAAACAAACCCCCTAGTCACCTTTTATTCATAAACAAGATATGTGAAACTATTGAGCACAAGTCCCATTGATAGAGATGTCATATTCAGAGTGCCCTAGGACAAAGGAAGTACTTTCCTACTGGCAGGCAAAATAACTATTAAAAATCTTTTCCAATGCTATATCAACTAGGCTTCAATAAACATCACTCTACAATATGAAACTATTAGCCATACCATAAATATTTCCCTCTGCTGACATTTGAGTTACTGACTTCTGAAAGGGAAAGACAGCAGAAAGGAAGGAAAGAACAGAAGACTCTTTCAATGGATTCTCTAGAGTCAAAAGAAATATTGGTAAGAGATTCTCCCCTCTTCCTCTCAATGAATTCAAGATATACTGTATCTAACATACCTGGTCCCCCCCCCCAATACTCTGTATTAGGGGTGGAAGAGAAATTTGGTTCACATTGTAATGCAAAATTGCTTGCTTTCACACTTTCAAAACAACAGTGATCTGAAGTTCAAATTTATTTATCCCTTGAAATTTGTACTTCTCCAAATTTTGCCTGAAGTTATTAGATCAAAAAGGCACACAAAGATGTACTTATTAGGGCACAGTGCATGCACCAGAATGCATATATTTGTGAAAATAATGTTTGATAATGCTTTTCTACTGGAAACTGCTTACAAAAAAATTATGCCATAGAAAAAAAGATTAGGAGAAATATAAGAAAAAGATACAAATTTTCATGCAAATTCGGGGCAAACTGAAACTATTAATATATCCTCAGGTCAGTGTCAACTCATGGCAACCCTATGAATGAGAGACCTTCATGACATCCTGTTCTTAACAGCTCTGCTCAGTTTTGCAAACTCAGACATTGGCTTCTTGGGCTGAATATATACATCTATAAAGTCTTCCACTTTTTTTACTGCATTAGCACTTTAGCAAGCAGTATCTTCTTTTACAATGAATCATATCTTATGATATGTCCAAATGTAACAACCTCAGTTTAGTCATCTTGGTTTCTAATGGGAGTTTAGGCTTGATTTGCTCTAGAACCCAATCATTTCTCTTTTTAGCAGGCTACAGAACTCTCATGCAACACTATATTCCTAATGAACTGATTTTTTTCCTTGTCATCTTTCTTCACCGTCACAATCATACAAAGAAACTGCAAATACTATGGCCTGGATGATCTTGACTTTGATATTTATATAAATATGTTTGATATATCATGGCATTTGAGGATCTTAAATAGTGCTTTTGTAACTGTCCTTGTAAAGCTTACTGGAAGTCATCTTCTAATTTCTTAAGCATAATGGTTAATGAGTGAGCCAAAGTGTAGACAATCTTTTAAGAATTTTGATATCTTCATCACCCACTTCAAAGTTATGTAAATCTTCTGTGGTCATATTTGTTTTCCTGATATTCAGCTGTAACCCTGATTTTGCACTTTCTTCTTAAAGTTTCATCAATAGTTATTCTAAGTCTTTGCTGTTTTCTGCTCATGATATGGTATTATATTCATGTCTTAAGTTATTGATGTTTCTTCCTCTAATTTTCAAGTCTCTTTTCAATTAATCTGATCTTGCTTTCCATATATGTTCTGTGTGCAAATCACACAGACAAGATAACAAAAGATTTGTCTGACATCCTTGCCAATTGAAATCTATTCTCTTTCTCAGCATTCTGCCCTAACTGTGGCCTGTTGCCCAGAGTTTAGTTCACACATCATGTCAATCAAATATTGTGGTACTTCCATTTCATTTAGATCAGGGGTAGGCAACCTTTCCCCTTTAAGGGCCGAAGGACTTCAGCTCCCAGAAGCCTCAGCCATGTTGGCCAATAGTCCCATGTTGCCCAATAGCTCCTGGGATTCTGGGAGTTGAAGTCCCTTGGCCCTTAAAGGGGAAAGGTTGCCTACCCCTGATTTAGATTCTAAAAGATTTTAGAGCAACCCATGGTTTTTCATAGTCCTCTCCATCAAAATCTTTGATGTAATCTATAAAGAACAGCTTTCTTCTGAAATCCTTTGATGAACCCCATAAGTTTGCAATGTGATCTCTAGTGCTTCCTCCTTTTCTGGATCCATATTAGTCATCTGACATTTTTCTTTTGATACAATAGACCACGGTATCCTCTTGGGCCGCCTGAGAGGGTTAGGTATCGGGGGCACTGCTTTGCAGTGGTTCCGGTCCTTCCTCTCGGGTCGGTCCCAGAGGGTGCTGCTTGGGGAATATAGTTCCAGTAAGAGGGAACTCACCTGTGGGTTCCCTCAAGGAGCTATTTTGTCCCCGACTTTATTTAACATCTATATGAAGACGCTGGGTGAGATAATACGGAGTTATGGTGCTGGGTGTTATCAGTACGCTGATGACACCCAAATCTATTTCTCCGTGTCTCGTTCGTCGGCCTCAAATTCCAATGGCATCTCTTCTCTCAATGACTGTCTTCAAGCAGTAATGGGCTGGATGAGGAAAAACAGATTGAAATTGAATCCAGACAAGACGGAGGTGCTCACGGTAGGGGCCCCGAAACCAGGAATTGGGTTGCAACCTCCAGTCCTGGATGGGGTCACACTCTCCTCCAGTGACTGTGTTCGCAGCTTGGGGGTGCTCCTTGACTCGTCGCTCCTGATGACGAATCAGGTTAATGCGACGGTCAGGAGTGCCTGTTATCAGCTTCGGCTGATATGCCAGCTGCACCCGTTTCTGGAAGTAAGGGATCTCGAGACTGTGGTGCACGCGCTGGTAATCTCACGTTTAGACTTCTGTAATGCTCTCTACATGGGGCTACCCTTGTGCTTGGTTCGGAAACTACAGCTAGTCCAAAACATGGCAGCCAGGCTTCTATCGGGAACATCTAGGAGGGATCACATCACCCCTGTGTTGAGGTCCCTCCACTGGCTGCCTATTGGTTTCCGGACTCAGTACAAGGTGTTGGTTATTACCTTTAAAGCCCTAAATGGCTTGGGTCCAAGTTATATCAGAGACCGCCTTCTCCCATATAATCCTCCCCGCGCTCTCCGTTCCTCCGGGAGGAACTTGCTGCAGCTTCAAAAAACAAGGCTCGCGGGGACCTCCCAGAGGACTTTCTCTGTTGTCGCTCCCAGACTCTGGAACGGCCTGTCGGATGAGATCCGTCAATTAACATCTCTTGACAGCTTTAAAAGGGCTGTCAAGACGGATCTCTTCCGGCAGGCCTTTCCAGATTAAATTACCCGGTCTTGAGACCTGTGATCAGCGATTGAATGCTTAACAAGCA